>CM076583.1:304181317-304894776 GCA_034641835.2 Pinus albicaulis
TCCAGCTTCTCCAAAACTTTGGCTCCTTCCATTCCAAATCTGCTCAATCTCATCTTGTTGGTCCAAGTACATCTGCCACCCCCATTCACACATCCATTTTTCAAACCACTCCACTTCATCCTCCACCTCGTCTCACAAACCCTCCTTGGGTTCCTTTACCTCCAATCATGGCAGCATGGTTTGCCCCATTGGCTCTACCCCAACCTTTACTACCCATGCCTCAAGAATACCAATCCAAAATCCCTCACTTTACTAGAGTTGACTCTACCACTTCCCAACAGCATGTAGATAGCATGAATGATGCCTTTGACTACCAAGAGATAGAAGAGGAGACCATAAAAATGAGAATGTGTGCCCAACGCTTAGGAGGAGAAGCAAAGAAATGGTTTAAAAACTTAACTCCTAACAGCATACATGACCTCCCTTCCCTCTGTCAAACATTCATAAAAAAGTGGGAGATTAAGAAAAACCCTCTCCAAATCCTCTCAGAGTATAACAACCTTAAGATAAATGTCGGGGAAAGTGTCCAAGACTACTGCACAAGGCTCAATAGTGTATACAATGCACTCCCACCTCACATGAAACCCCCACAAGGCCTAACCTTAGTAAAATTTCCAGAGGGATTTGATCCAGACATGACCTACCAATTGAGAGAAAGAGATCCCCTAACCTTAGAAGACATGCAAAGGGGAGTTGTGAGTGTAGAGGCCAATCTAATTGAGAAGAGGGCTAAGATGAGGTCAGAAAAGAAAGTTACATGATGAAACCATGGACTCCACCTCGGATGCTAAAATTGACAATCTAGTGAGGGTAATGGAAAGAATGATGGAGAGGATCAACTTGAATGAAAGAGCACCTCCTAGGTAAAACCAAGAAAATCCCCAAAACAGAAATAGAAACCAAAACTTCAGAAGAGACCCTCCCCAAAATAGACAAAGAGACAATGACCAACAAATCAGGCCTCCTTTCCAAGACAACTATTAGATGAAGAGGAAAGAGGGACTGAAGAACTAAAATAAAACCATGTAAATCTGATAGGTTCTGAAAATGAGGGTGATTTTTTTCTCACAGAATAAGATCAAGGGCTATTTTCCTCAAACCAAACTGATAGAACATATGAGGATTCTGAAGAGTACAAATTAGGATTTGAAAATTCTATTATGGAGGTGCATAGGCAGTATGACCTTAGGAGTAAGAAAAATCAAGATGCTTCCAAAAAGAAAAAATTAGAAACTGTTGTTAGAAATACCCCTGAAAACATCCTTAAGAAAATAGCAGAAAACACCACCATAATGGTTAAGAACCCTAATCAAAACAAAGACAAAACTAGGCAACATAATGGTGACCCAAGTTTCCCTAGTACATCAACTAGTGGCCCTCGAAAAACTGCTCCAAATGATAGTCCTAATAAAACTCAGCAAACTAAACGGTTGCTAAAAAGACTATGTGTGATAAAACTAATGTAAATATACCAAGAACACTAACACCTTTCAGTTTTGAGGGTGAGATTGCGAAGATCAAATTAAGCATACCTCTTACTGAACTAGTAACTTAGGATGTATATAGGTCCCAAGTTTTGAAAGCTTGGAACATAGGGAATGACACCGACACTCTGAACCTAACTGATGAAAAGTCAGAGCTATTTTTTGGACCTGAGGTAGAGGGAAAATATTAAGAAGGAGTTGTCCCTCCACTCTATGTCAGCTTAAACATTCATGACAAAATCTTGCACAATGCTATGCTAGACTCCGATGCCTCACACAATCTCATGCCCAAGGTGGTGATGGAGAGATTAGGCCATGAAATAACCAAACCTTATAAAGACTTGTACTCTTTCAATTCAGGCAGATTCAAATTTTTGGGTCTAATCAAGGATATGTGTGTCAATCTGGCACAAATACCTGCTAAAAGCCTACTCATGGACATTGTAGTAGCCGATATCTCCCCGAAGTATGGCATGCTTTTATATAGATCATGGGGAGCCAAACTCCAAGGAAACCTCCAAATGGACATGTCCTATGATACCATCCTGGTCTTTAACCAAACAAGGAGATTGTACTAGGAATCACACATGAAATATATGGTTAGCAGCCAAGATAGGCCAAATAACACCCCTCTTTATTCTATCCATTCAGACCTTCACTCATTTATCTTTCATAATGAATAAGACATTGATGAACAAGTAAATGACAATAAGAAAGAGGTAGGCTTACTAGAACAATCAAACCAAATGCAAAATGAAGAATTTGACAGCCAAAACTATAGCAACCGTGAACAACAACATAATGGTGAAGCTGAACTTGAAACACTTTGGAACATGAGCTTTGATGGCTCTTGTGGTAAAGCTGGTTTAGGAGCAGGTGTTTGGATACATAACACCAATGAAGGCCACTCCTAAAAACTATATTTTCAATGCACTAACAACATTGTAGAGTATGAGGCTCTTCTCCTAGGATTACAGTTGTTGAAAGACATAGGAGCCAAGAAAATTTCTGTTCAAGGAGATTCTGAGCTAATCATTAGATAAATCAAGGGGGAATATTCTGCCAAGAATCCTAGGCTAAGAGAATATAGGAATGCTGCCTTAGACCTCCTGAAAAATTTTGAGAAGTATGAACTTACCTCCATCCCTAGAGCTCAAAACAGCCTTGCCAATGAACTTGCCTTTGTTGCCAGCACTTGCCAAATACCCCATGCCAATGAAAAATGCACTGTCAAAGTAAAAAACCAGCCTACAGTACCTAACAACATAGATTATTGGAAAGTGTTTGAGGGTGATAAAAAAATTGATGATTTCCTGCAATCTAAGAATGAATTTTCAATACCAAAACCAAGCTTAGATCATGAATAAGATTTCCTAAATGAAGAACAAACACCAAAAACATAGCCATTTCCTAATGTTGATATAAATCTACTAGAACACTTTGATGAGGCAGAATTTTCTAGGGACCCGAATCAAAAGGACCTTGAGGTATTACAATGCAAAGATAACTCATTACCAAGAGGTCTTACCCCCTTATAAGAGCTATTTGACTTCAATTATGTTGCTAGGAAGTGAAAAATGGAATCTACTAAGACCGATGTAGAAGAATGCAACATAGGCAGCATAGAAGAACCCAAAATGATCAAGCTGTCCAAAACTCTGCCCCCTCACATAAAACAGAAATACATATATATTTTCAAAGAGTTTAAATATTTTTTTGCATGGGGATATGAGGACTTGAAGTCCTATGACACAAACATTATTCAACATAAGATTCCTCTCAAGGAAAACCAGAAACCATGTAATGTTCCCATTTTAGCACATGGCTAAATGGAACATTAAAATTTTGATTTTATAATATTGCAACTAAATAAATGGGTAAGGAGGCCCATAATTATGAAAATCATCAATAAAATCCCTCACATCATGAAAGAGGAGCATCATTGGAGCTTGTTTGCACACCCCATGTGTGAAAAGGGTTAATTGCAAAGAGGGCTAGGTCATGTTGACCAAGTCAAACTGTGCAATAGATGGAGGTGTGGCTTGCTTGGGAAGCCTACGAAATTGCATGAGGAGGAGGAAACCCTGATGTTTGGGGTCCATGGCTAAGGAGCCTTCATTTTCATAAAAGGAGGGGAAAGAAACCATTTTGAGCAAGCTTGGATATTTCAAATTTCTTGCTTTCCACAATTGCACAACTGTGATAGCTGTGCTGTTAGCACAAGGGATTTATTGTTCAAGGATTCCCTCCCTTATTGAGAAGCTCTTGAAGGTTTGGTCTTCATCTTCTCCACATCTTGGCTCAAGGCCAAAGCTATTCCTTTTAGTGCAGTGATTCTTGCAGCAAGAGCCATTGTGTTGCTGGGGTTGCAGTGGAGGTTCTCACATCATCATTCCAGAGCTCAGATTTCAGAGGAGGAAGATTTTATGCATCCGGGAGATCAATAGGGGATACATCATCTCCATTTCTCATATCTTGGCAGGAGGCCAATCTCTTCCCATCACTTACAGCACAGTTTCTCTCCTTGACTGCGCAGTTCTTGAGTGCAATTACAGTGAGGGGTTGCACCAGCATTTTGGAGGGTGAGATCTTTGGTGAAAGGATCATCCTTTCACTCTAGATTTCCATTGGAGGAGGTCTATACACTTTATGCAGCATTATTAAGCTATATCCTTCATGTTCTTATATTAGATTTGCAGCTGCTCCAGCAACTCCGACATTTCAGTAGATTTTCCATTTTGTATGTATTATAGCCAATCCCTTTAGGGATTGTTTATTGTAATTTCCAAGGGTTGATATCCGTCTCCCCCTTCTTTATTTGAGCTTCATATTGCCATATATTCATTGTATCATCATTTTGCAGCAGTTCTCCTTCATTGATTGCGCAGTCATAGTTGGGCATAATATATGTAGCAAAGGTACTTCCCATGCTCTGAAAGTCGTTGATTTCCTTTTCTAACATTACAAAGGGTATTAGAGCATCGAACTTGGCACACCCTGAAGTTCAATTTCCAAAAGCAGAGAGCCAGATGATGAAGAAGATGAGATTCTCTCTCATCTATTTTTAGACCTAGAGGACCTCTCCAAAGAGGTCAAGAAAAATGAAGGAGGAGAAGAGGAAGGACCATGCACTTCCTATTCTCACAGAGAAGCAGAGCAGAAGCATGGAAGACACTTTGAATTCGAGATTCTAAGTGAGTATCTAGCTGAATACCAAGAAAACCCTAAATTCTTCCAAGAGACTTTATCCTTTCCACAATTTATTCAGCAGAAAGAATAAGGAAGACCCCAAAGCCACGGGATGATGAGAGGCAATAGATTTCTATTGTCCACATTTGATGGATCACTCACATGTGCATTCGAGGTTTAGGCAAAGAAGCTAGAGGAATTTTTCCTACTACATCCTATAGTAGACAAAGAGGCAGTAGAAGTTGCAGCACTGCACTTAGAAGGTGAAGCAAAAATTTGGTGGATCAGCCATATAGACCATGCAAGGGTTTCAACTCTTACTGAGTTTTCTCAAAGAATGATCAACAGATTTGGCAGAAAGGGGGAGGAGCCCTCACCACCATTTTATGAGGCATGTACCAACGTTTTTGAGACCATGGAGGAGTAGACTTCATCTTCAGCAGTTTGGCAGGCCAATATTCATGAGGGAGCAACACTTGTAGCCTTGCAAGGAGCTTCCAAGTTTCACCAAGGTATGATTGGAGATCCATTTCTAGCCATTTCAGCAAACACCTTGGATGGGTCAACATCATTGCATGCAGGTGAATTAGAGCAGCAGATTAATACTGCGTTGTACAAGAGCAGTGATGCAAAGGAGATCTCACATAGAGATTTCAATGGAGGTGCACTCCCACACTTTTTGGAGTGCAAGGTTCTTCAACAGTTGGAGGAGGATTTTTCCTTCTCATAGGAACAAATAGGATATGGGGGACATATTTGGATGGATAGCTTCTCTCATGACTGTGGTGGACATTCCTTGTGCCACACATATCATGATGGGAGGTTTTTTCCTACCAACTATTTGGATCCTCATAGGGTCAAATTGATCCTCAGGAAATCTGTATTTTAAAATCCCATGAAATGCATAGGTTTGATTTGGGATGAGGATAGTCCTCAAAGGAGGAGTACCAGGATGAAGAAAGGGAAGAGACATCCACACATGGCTGAATGGATGTGGTGGAGGAGAAGCAAGGGGCTAGTGAGCCACTTGCAGATTTATGATACCAGGTAGCAAGAGGCTTGGCTGCGCTGGTTACTCTTGAAGGAGTTTGGTCATCATTTGGCATACTCTATTTCCAGGGGTATGAGGATGGAGAAGATGTGGTAGGGTTCTGGAATCATTGAGCATCAAAGAGTGTGGTTACATAGTGGTGATGCAACATTCATATCATACACTATGTCTTCATCACATATCTTTTATGATGAGAGCATAAGGAAGCAGAAAAAACATTTGTTGTTGGGGTCATTCTTTGGAGAGCAAGGGCAGATTTGATATCATTTCTTTTATGATGTTGCAGGAGTAGAAGATGGCACTATCATGGTGCAAAGGAGATACTCCTTTTCCTTTGATCAGGGATCACTTCCACTTGGGGAGGGATTCCACATCTACAGCAACATTATTAGAGGCTTTCCCATTTATGTTAGAGAAGCTGAGGCAACAGCGCTGTGCCACCTAGAGATTATCTAGTGCCTCATGCAGAGGAAGGAGGAGCTCTTGCTCCAAGTAGAGGGATGCTTGCATATTTTCAAGTAAGTCCCTAGGATCTCAGGTATGGAGATCAAGGCACAATTCATGTTTTACATGTGCCATTGTTGAGGAGGTGTGGAACCATGGAGACACCGGGAGGAGATAGGGAGGATGACCATCATGATGTGATGAGGAGCACATATCCCTGTCTATATTATGAGGTTGATGCACCTAAGAGGGTGATTGGATTGCGCAGTGGAAGCATGGACATTCTTGTTCATTCATATATGCATTCACCTTTTGATGATGATGTCTCATTGCATGGAGACATTTTTCCATGGAAACCACTAGATCAGCAGATGATGAGAGATGCTTCACCTGTTGAGGCACCATTCATTGATTTCTGGAGGGTGGATACCTTGGGAGACATCTTTACAGCGTTGAGAGACTTGGGTAGACTTAGGGAGGATAGACACATTCTCTCAACATCATTTGTTCCCACTCTCATTTCATATTCTGCGCTATGGCAAAAGAAGCAAGGGAAGGTTAGCAGCCTTCCAATTTGCATCTTTGGCATGAGAAATGTCAAAGGAGGAGATGACCATGTGACATATGCCTTTCATGAGGAATCATCAGTGCTGTCACTATGGAGGATGGGTCCATGTGGGAGCTCCGGATTGTTGGTGGAGTATTCCCAGGATCATTTTTCTTGCATGACATTGACATATCAGCATAAGAGGAGATGCAAAGATCAAGTGCAGATGGAGGAGATACACAACTCCTTGGAGAAGTTAGCACATCCACTTTTCTTCTCTTTGAGGATGGGAGGATATTCAATCTTGAGCCACTCCATTTGCATGAGCCAGACTTATGGTAAGGGCATTGTTTACTTGCATGATGATGTTCATCCCTTAACCATATGTGTACAAGAGGATGATTGGATTCCATATGGTGGTGACTACCAACTCATCACATATGAGATGATTTGGCACAAAACATTTCATAACGCTGAAGAAGAGATCCTTGGAGGTCTAGAATTCATCTTGCCTCTTGAAGGAAAAATTGTTGCAACCCAATATTAGCATATACTCTGCACTTATCCTAAGTGGAGAGGAGGACAGCGTGGGGTAGGCTATTTTGTCTACCAAGATTAGATTTTCAGCCCACCTACATTGCGGGAGCCAAAGGTGGAAGATGATTGTCAGGAGTTGCCATGTTGGAGGGTAACTCATTTTGTATGGATCATTGCTTGGGGGATGGAGAATCTACATTGGGGAGGTGTTCCTCCACATATTTCAGACTCCATGCCTTGAGTGGAGGTTTTTCTAGTTCTATCCTTACAGTTGCTTGAGGAAAAGCAACATTTGGGAGGGGAGGACTGTAATGTTCCCATTTTAGCACATGGATAAATGGAACATTAGAATTTTGAATTTATAATATTACAGCTAAATAATGGGTAAGGAGGCCCATGTTTATGAAAAACATCAATAAAATCCCTCACATTATGAAAGAGGAGCATCATTGGAGCTTGTTTGCACACCCCATGTGTGAAAAGGGTTAATTGCAAAGAGGGCTAGGTCATGTTGACCAAGTCAAACTGTGAAATAGATGGAGGTGTGGCTTGCTTGGGAAGCCTACGAAATTGCATGAGGAGGAGGAAACCCTAATGTGTGGGGTCCATGGCTAAGGAGCCTTCATTTGCATAAAAGGAGGGGAAAGCAACCATTTTGAGCAAGCTTGGATATTTCGAATTTCTTGCTTTACATAGTTGCACAACTGTGATAGCTTTGCTGTTAGCACAAGGGATTTCTTGTTCAAGGATTCCGTCCCTTCTTTAGAAGCTCTTGAAGTTTTGGTCTTCATCTTCTCCACATATTGGCTCAAGGCCAAAGCTATTCCTTTCAGTGCAGTGATTCTTGCAGCAAGAGCCATTGTGTTGCTGCGGTTGCAGTGGAGGTTCTCACATCATCATTCCAGAGCTCAGATTTCAGAGGAGGAAGCTTTTATGCATCCGGGAGATCAATAGGGGAGACATCAGCTCCATTTCTCATATCTTGGCAGGAGGCCAATCTCTTCCCATCACTTACAGCATAGTTCCTCTCCTTGACTGCACAGTTCTTGAGTGCAATTGCAGTGAGGGGTTGCACTGACATTTTGGAGGGTGAGATATTTGGTGAAAAGATTAGCCTTTCACTCTAGATTTCCATTGGAGGAGTTCTATACACTTTATGTAGAATTATTCATCTATCTCCTTCATGTTCTCATATTAGAGTTGCAGCTACTCCAACAACTCTGTCATTTCAGCAGATTTTCCATTTTGTATGTATTGTAGCCAATCCCTTTAGGGATTGTTTATTGTAGTTTCCAGGGGTTGACATCCATCTCCCCCTTCTTTATTTGAGCTTCATATTGCCATATCTTCATTGTATCATCATTTTGCAGCAGTTCTCCTTCATTGACTGCGCAGTCATAGTTGGGCATAATATATGTAGCAGTGTATTTCATGTTCATTGTACTTGTGTCTTTAGTGAAGGATTTGCTTAAGCTTGAGTGATCATTTCCTCAAGATCTTGTACACATTTCTGCTACCATATTATCAATGAGAAGACTATGAGGGTTTATTGCATTTTTTGAAGTTTATGCACTCACTGCTATTTTCCAGTTCATGTATATGTATTGTTGTAGCTCATCCTTTTGAGCAAGATCTTCCCGAGGAATAAATATTTGCATAGCTATAGGCAGAGCCTGAGAAAGGGCCAGATAGCCTTCAGTTCTCATCCTCTCTTTAGAAGTGAAATAACTAGTAAAATCCCTCTCAGTCCATCTCTGACATAGCCTTGTTCATATTTCCGACAAAAGAACATTTTAGCGGTGAAAAAGTTGCTGATTTCCGTTTCAAAACATTACAAACCATTCGAACAAAAATTGAGGAGAATAAACCTTGTCGTAGCACCTCTAGTTGAAAAAGAAATAAAGAAGATGTATGATGCCAGTATCATAGTCCCACTTAGGTACTCAGAATGGGTTTCTAACCTTGTGCCAGTAAGAAAGAAAATATGGAAGGTTAGTCTATGCATAGACTTTAGAAACTTGAGCAAAGCCTCCCTAAAGGATAGCTACCCTTACCTAAGATGGATCATATACTACAAAGGGTGTTAGGTTCTAAAAGGATATCATTGCTTGATGGCTTTTCAAGGTACAATCAAGTACTAGTACTTCCAAGTGATCAACACAAAACCGCTTTCACAACACCTTGGGGCATATTCATGTATGTAAAAATTCCATTTGGGTTGATGAATGTGGGGGATACTTTTCAAAGAGCCAGAGACATTGTTTTTTCCAAAGACTTAAGTTACTTCATTATGATATACCTTAATGACATCATTATCTACTTTAAAACTGATGAAGAATACCTGGTTCACCTAAGAAATGTCTTTGAAAGAGACAAAGTGTCGAAATGGGATTCAAGGAGAGAAGACAAAGGCAAGTATGACAAGTTTGAAAATCTATGGAAGGGTCCTTACATCATTCATTTAGTTAGAGGTAATAATGCATTATTCTTACAAGAGCTGGATGGCATAGAGTTATTTGGAGGTCCTGTCAATGGAAAGATGCTCAAGCACTATTTTTGTCAAAATTCCTAGTTTGAAGCTTTCATTCATTGTACATAACATTGATTGATGAAAATTCAGAAAAAGGAAATAAAAAAACAGAGAAAAGGAGAAAAGAGGGCATGAAAAAAGAATAGGTATAGCCCCATACCAAAAAAGAGTATTGTTGAAAGTGTGCAAGCCTAAATGCCACTACCTTTGATAAAAAGTCTCGTTTAGTCATCTAGCCTAATCATGACTAAACATGTTTTAAATTTCTGCTCATAGGTTAGTGAAAGAAGACTAGTCAAATCATTTAAGCTTGGCTTGTCAGTAGATTATATTAGGAAATATTGTTGGTTCCTAAAGCATAAATCTGAACCAAAGGAGAATGAGAGGGATGCATAACAAATTATGAATCACAGCCCTCATGTTTTCTAGTTTTTTATTGTACAAAAATAATTTATGTGTGCATCTTGTCCAAATGCCACATCCCATGGAAAATCAAATTGCTTAATCCTGGTTTGATCATGTTTTGAATTTCATATTAGTAGGTTAGAGAATAAAGTTTGGCAAACAACTTACTCTTGACAAATGAGTAGACTAGGTAGATAATAAGAGAGTTCATTAGCTTAATATGAACTCTTGGAAGTGATAAGGGTACAAGTAGATATTTTTTTATGATTTCAAAAGAAAATAATGTCAAGGGTTTGCTAGTGCAAGTGCACTCGGAAGAAGAAAAGATGTTAGGAAGAGTAAGATCGGTAGGTAGAACTGAGATTGAAGCAATAATATTTTTTCATATTTTTTGAGATCATAGCTTCAAGAGAACATCGGCAAATGAAGGAAGAAGGATCTTCCATGTACAAGTAAGGTACCTGTCTTCAAAACTCAGAGATTTGAACTTTGAGGTCCTGGAAACCTCCTGAAAAGTAGCTGCCCTCCCCAAGTGGAGCCATTGTTAGTCATCAATAATTTTTACTATCTGTAGATGACTAAATATTGGTTATAGATTTCTAAAAAAAAAATTCACTTAATATTGTGAGTTTTAGCAATCTCACTGCCTTCATTAAACTTATGGAATTTTTTTCACTATTCTACCATTTTTCCATTCCATAGTCACCTTGCCACTCCTGAAGGACTCCCTATGGGCTTGTGCCACTCATCTCCATCCTGTTTTCCCACCTATAACCTCATTACTCTATTTTTCCCTTACCCATAACACCACTTTACAACTAGGGTTACTTATAGCCTAACTCATTCCCATTTTCACCACGTTCCTCAAGCAGTGATGGTCTCAAAACTATCTCTGTAGGATCTTTAGCTAAATCAAGTACATTGGATTTTGGATCTTCAATAAATCACTTTGTCAAAACTCAATCATTAGGGTTTCATAGGCTGAAAGTCGTCATTGATGTTTTAAACACTGCCTTTCTTGTGCTAGAAGTTGGTTCAGATATAATAGAAGATCAGTACATGGTTATTCAAAAAAGATATGAAAGGAAGATATAGAAGAATACCTTATCAAATTCAAGTTCTACAAAAGGTAAATGTGCTTGGCACTTCTGCAGGAGTTTCAAGAGGTCAATCAACACAAGAAATTGATAAGGTAAATTGTATGTCCCTAAAAGAAGACATCTTGTAGCAAGGAAGACAATAAGCACTTGGTCTTAAGGATAATCAGGGATTTTGAGCTTAATTGGGCTAGCAGTGTGCCAAGTAGGGATCAAATTCAAAAATGACCATGGAGGAGGTACACCAAGAAACCAAACATGAAGAGAAGTTTTTCAGAAATTATAGATTAAATAGGGAAAAAGGTGAGGTGAACTAGACATAAATGAATGAACTTAAAAGGGCTATAGAGAACTTAGAAGACAACACTCATAATTGTTTTCAAGCATTCCAGACACCTAGGTTTTTGGGAAGATGATCAGAAAAGGTAAAATGGTAAGCCAAACTCCATGGTGCAGGTAAAGGAAGATTTAGGAGCTACCAGTGTATGTAAACATCCCAAAGTTTTCCAAGGTAAAATGTCTCACTACCTCAAAGAACAAGGATGTAAAGAGTATCAATAAGAAAAGCAAAGTCAAAAGTTTTCAATCACTTGCAAAGCAAAAAATCAGTTGACTTTAGGTTGAAGATACTAGGGTGTGAAAGCATCCTAAAAAGTTGCAAAGCTCAACCTGTCATGCCTAGAGAATATCAGTAATAAAGGTAATCTCAGTGTTTTCAAGCACCTGCAAATCATAAGTGGCCAAAGAAGGTAAAAGGCATAATTTGAATTCCATGATGTAGGCAGAGGAGAGTTTTGAAGGTATTGATATGTGAAATCCTCCCAGAGATGTTTAATGAGCTTGTTATGCTTCAAGGAGCGACAAGAAGGTCAAAATTCATTATCTTAGTCACCTACAAAGAAGAAGTTGTCAAAGGGATGAAAAACATGGTGTTGAGCCCCAAGGTGGAAACCAAAGATGATTTTAAGTTTGATGTTGTGTAAATAAAGTATGTCAAGCTTCAGGAATAAAAGGAAAGGCCACTTCAATGTTTTTATGTCACCTGCAAAACAAAAGTGTTAAAGGACATCAAGGAGCCAAGAGAATCCAACTCTATCACTCAAATAAAACCTATAAAAGAAAAGCCTACTTCACCTTTTTAAATCACCTGCAAACCAAGAATGTCAAAAGAATTGGTAAGAAAAGCAAAAACAAAAGCCAAGTTAGTTTTTTGGTCACCTACAAGAAAAGGTCAAGAAATATCAGTGAAGAGTGAAAATGACTTAAAACATTGGGGAATTAGGTTTTCAAAAGATTAATCAAGGGTCCCAAGTTTATAAAATATCCTTTTTCATTTCAAATAAATCATTTTTGCCTTCAAGAAATCAAGAGCATTCAAGGAGAGAAAAATGTTAAGCCCCTATATTAATAGTGTAGCCCCTTATTATGTTAGTGTAGCCCCCCTTATTGTTATTATTGTACCCCTGTAACCCCCATATTGTTATTATTGTGCCCTTACATTATTATTGTTAGGTCGGCTAGGATTACATTGTGGCCCCACTAGGATTATATTGTGGCCCCATGGACTCCTATATATAGAAGGAGGGTTTGTTCATTTGTATCATCAAAGAATTGTGCATTTATGTAATGTATTGGAGGTTGCCCCCTCGAAGTGGCTTATTTCTAAGGCGTTTATATCTCTTTTCTTCTATTTTTGAAGCTGGTTACACAACATTTGGTATCAGAGGTTTGGGATTCTAGGGTTTCGCTGCTCCAAACAAGTCATCGTGGAATTTTCGCTATAACTTTTTTTTTCTACGAAGCTTCAGAAGCTGAAATTTCTAGGGTGCGAAGCTGAAATCTTGAGGAAGGTTGTCTAAAAATTTCAGATCTTGGTTCGCAATATTTGAGGAGATATCATCTGTGGAAGTTAGGTATCTTTTCAGTCTCATAAACAGGTCATCGTGGCATTTGCGCTATAAAGTTTTTTGTACGAAGGTTCAGAGTCTGAAATTCATATGGTGCGAAGCTGAAATCCTGAGGAAATTCGTCAAAAAATTTCAGAGCTTGGTTCGCAATATTTTTGGAGATATGATCTGTGGAAGATAGTGCTTTTTCAGGCTCCTGAATTTCATCTCAAAGAGGTGATCGTGGGAAAACTTCAATAACTCTCTCTCTGGGCATTGGATTGAAGTGCCGTAAAAATTGGTCGCACGTACACAGACTGAAGTTTTTTGGCTATCAATTTCAGAGACAAAGGACAAAACAGTGACACGTGGCAAGTCGTACAAGTTCGCTCTACTAAACCAGTCCAGAATTAGGTCATTGTGGGAGATTGGACACAACTTTGTCTTGGAGAATCCAAATCAGGTCAGACCTGTGGAATTTGAAAGAAGCTTCAGAGAGCTACTACAGGGCTGAATTTCAGATATCGAAGATTTTCAACTATAGAGATAATTCAATTTCAATATCGAGCTCCTAAAAGCTAGTAAAAGGTGTGTATTTTTTTTTCCGAATTGCATAAGTCTTGTTTGAAGAATCAAGTTGAATTGATTCCAAGGGCATATTGTAGAATAGATATCAATATTGGATTCTAAAATGGCCCCTAAGAAGAATTCAACACCCATCAAGCCTTCAGAAGGCTCTACCATGACTCATGAAGATGAAGAATTGCAACATGATCTATCAAAATTACAAGAACAAGTGCAACAAATTTCACTCTAGCAAAGAGCAGCAAAAAATGAAATGGAAGTTTTGAAGAAAGGTGTGGAAGTGAAGATGGATGGTTTGAAGAAAGGCATGGAAGCTAAGATGGATGGCGTGGAAGTAAAGATGGAAGGTTTGAAGAAAGGCGTGGAAGCTAAAATGGATGGTGTGCAAGCTAAGATGGATGGCATGGAAGTGAGCATGGAAGCTAAGATGGATGACATAAAAGACAACATAGAAAACATGAAGAATGATCTAAAAGCATGCATGGAAGGCTTGATGACAAGCTTAAAACCAGAAATGATTCCTAATGGCGGAAATATAGGAGAAGAACCTCATGATGAGAACAAAATAAATGTTAATCATGATTTCATAAACTTGAATGTTGGTGGGAAGAACCACCATATTCCAAAAATGGATATGAGGAAGTTTGATGGAAAGGATCCTGTAACATGGATACTACGGATGGAGCAATATTTTGATCTCCATAACGTGCAAAACACACAAAAGGTACGCATTGCAACTTTACATTTAGAACAAAATACATTTGTATGGTATCGATGGCTTTGTTCCCGTAAAAAAATTGTCACTTGGTCGATTTTTACGGAGGAAATGATAGCACATTATGAGGATACAAAGAGCAACACCTTCTTTACCCAATTGATAAATCTCAAACAAAAGGGTTTAGTGGGGCAGCACATTGAGGACTTCCAAAAATTGAGTATAAGGGTAACTGATATTTCAGAGGACCACAGGATTGATCTCTTCTTAGGCGGTTTAAAGGATAACATTCAACATGAAGTTCGTGTTCTGGAACCTGATTCATTAGAGAAGGCATTCAGGTTGGCAAGAAAAGTTGAATGTAAAATTATGGCGACAAGGAAGCCTACTACTCAATTCTATAAAGAAGGAAGTGTTGCTACGCCTAGATTTCCACAACCTACAAGGTTGACACCACAACAATTGGAAGAAAAAAGAGCAAAAGGGCTTTCCTACAGTTGTGATAGAAAATACACTAAAGGTCATAAGTGTGCTGAGAAGAAATTATTTTACATAGATTGTGAAGAGGAAGAAGAAAATGAACAAGAAGAGGATATACACCGGGAACCAACCCCAGAAGAGGAAGAAATGAATCCAACCATATCGTGTAATGCACTGGCAGGAATTACCACTCCTCAAACTCTCAAGATAAAAGGACAAATCAAGAAGAGAAAGGTAATAGTGTTGATTGATTCAGGTAGCACCCATAATTTTATTCATTGTAAGGTAGCCAGGGAATTAAATTGTTTCCTATACCCAGCACCAGAATGTCAAGTGATGGTTGCAAATGGAGGAACTATAAATTGCTCTGGAAAATGCCATAATATCAAGCTAACCATGGGGGAATATGTATTGACTAGTCCAATGCTTGACATTCCTATGGGAGGTGCTGATGTTGTACTAGAAGTACAATGGTTACAATCTTTGGGGACGGTAGCTTTTAATTTTCAAGAACTTTTCTTGAAATTTTTTTCAGAAGGAAAGGAAGTCGAATTACGGGGTATTGAAGGGAAGCGAGGAAGGATAATAAGCTCTAATGTCATGACAAAGCTTCTAAAGAAAGAACAACGAGGCGTAATTGCACAATTATGCTCACTAGAAGTTCCGACATCAAAATCATCTATTTCTGCAGATCTCCAGCAAGTCTTGGACAATCATTCCAAGGTGTTTGAAACTCCCAAGGACTCCCACCTATTCATGATCATGATCATGCTATTCATTTGATTCCAGGAAGTGTTCCTCCAAACATCAGGCCTTATAGATATCCTTACTTCCAAAAGAGCGAAATTGAACGTATGATTGCAAAAATGTTAGAGGCGGGTATAATTCAGCCTAGTCAAAGTTCTTTCTCTGCTCCTGTAGTATTGGTACACAAGAAGGATGGATCATGGCGAATGTGTCCGGATTATAGGGAGCTCAATAAGCTCACCATTAAAGATAAATTTCCCATTCCTGTGATTGATGAATTATTGGATGAATTACATAGAGCAATTTATTTTACCAAGTTGGATCTTCGTTCAGGATATCATCAAATTAGAATGAAGACTGAAGATATTCCAAAAACAACATTTCGAACTCATGAAGGTCATTATGAATTTTTGGTCATGCCTTTTGGCCTTACCAATGCACCTTCTACATTTCAAGGGTTGATGAATTCCATTTTCAAACCCTTCCTTAGAAAATTTGTGCTAGTATTTTTGATGATATACTAATCTACAGCAGGTCTTGGAAGGATCATGTTGAACATGTTGACAGGGTACTCAAACTATTGCAGGAGAAACAATTATATGAAAAAACATCCAAATGTTTCTTTGGAGTACAAGAGGTGGAATATATGGGTCATATTATATCTCACGAGGGTGTTAAAGTAGACCCTAACAAAATTAAAGCCATTAAGGAATGGAAAGTCCCCACGACCATAAAGCAGTTGCGAGGATTTCTCGGGTTAACGGGGTATTATCGCAAGTTTGTTAAGAATTATGGGAGAATAGCAGCACCTCTAACAACATTATTGAAGAAAGATGCATTTTCATGGACTCTTGAAGCAACTAAGGCCTTTGAACATCTTAAAGAGGCAATGTGCCTAGCACCGGTCTTAGCTACGCCGGACTTCACAAAAACCTTTATTGTGGAATGTGATGCCTTAGGAAATGGAATTGGTGCTGTTTTAATGCAGGAAGGAAGACCCATTGCTTTTGAAAGTCGTCCAATCAAAGGAAAGTATTTACAGAAACCTATTTATGAGAAGGAAATGTTAGCAATATTGCATGCACTAAAGAAATGGAGAACTTACCTAATGGAAGACACTTCAAGGTAAAAACTGATCATGATAGTCTTAAACACTTTTTGGAACAAAGACTATCTTCAGAAGAGCAGCAAAAATGGGTCACAAAGATGTTGGGTTATGACTTTGAAATAATATACACAAAAGGAAAGCTTAATGTTGTTGCAGATGCACTCTCAAGAAAGAATGAAGAGGTGGAAGCATTGCTTTGTGCCATTTCTATTATCCAACCAGATTGGATAAGCGAAGCAAGAGATGAATGGAAGAAGGACAAAGATGTATGGACACTCATTCAAAAGTTGCAGCAAGATCCTAGTACATCTGATACATTTAGTTGGAAAAAATGATTCCTTATGGTACAAAGATCGCTTATATCTTTGTAAGAATTCCCAACTGAAACAAAAGATTCTTCTGGAATTGCACACTTCTCCTTTAGGAGGACACTCAGGGTTTTTAAAAACTTACCACAGGGTGAAGAAAGATTTTTTTTGGGATGGCCTTAAATCTGATATTCAAAAGTTTGTGGCGGAATGTTTGGTTTGCCAGCGGAATAAAGTGGAGACAATTAAGACCCCGGGACTTCTACAACCTTTATCCATTCCAAGTCAACGTTGGGAGGAGATTTCAATGGATTTTATCACAGGTTTACCTAAGTACGAAGGAAAGAGTGTCATCATGGTGGTAGTTGATAGACTTACCAAGTATGCACACTTTTGTGCATTATCTCATCCATTTAAAGCAAGTACGGTTGCTACTACATTTATGGATAGAATTCAAAAGCTACATGGAAGCCCAAGGGTTATTGTGAGCGACAGAGATCCCATTTTTACTGGAAATTTTGGACGAAGTTATTTTCTTGTTTGGGTACTCAATTAGCTCATAGCTCATCTTATCATCCTCAATCTGATGGTCAAACTGAGATAGTAAATAAATGTTTTGAAGGATATCTTCGTTGTTTTGTATCTGATAAACAAACACAATGGGTCAAGTGGTTACCTCTCGCTGAATGGTGGTATAACACTTCCTTCCATACTGCAGCAAAAATGACCCATTTATGGCACTTTATGGATATCATCCACCATCCATCACATCATATTTAAGAGAAAATTCGAAGGTTCAAGCAGTGGAAGATCACATCGAGCATCGGCAAGAAGTTCTCCAACTCTTAAAGGATAACCTGAATTTGGCACAAAATCGAATGAAACAACAGGCAGATCAACATCGCAGCGAGAGAAGTTTTGATATAGGAGATTGGGTATTTTTACGGCTACAACCATATAAACAAATGTCCCTCAAACAAGCTAAGAAGAATAATAAATTATCGCCAAAGTACTATGGTCCTTACAAGGTGTTGCAAAAGATTGGTACTATGGCATACAAATTGGAGCTTCCTGCTTCTTCGCGAGTACATCCAGTTTTCCATGTTTCATGCTTAAAGAAGGTTATAGAAGAAAATCTTCCAGTTCAAACCCAATCTATAGTTCAAACAAGAAGTTTTTTGTTGTTGTGGAGATTCCAATGAGTTTTTGAAGACGCTATGTACCTGTTAATATATTTTTTTGTCAAAAGTTAACGATTTAATACCATTATTGTGGAGTATTTTTTATAATATGTCCAAAGCCATAGTGGTTAGGGTCAGTGAATTTTTTAGAATTAATTAGTGTGTATCATTTCCCTCAAGTAATAACTAGTCAAATAGAGATTTCCTATGAGTCAACAGATGATTCATATATATTAAGTTTATTATCTAGAAAATTCCCTTTAGATAAAGTTCCACTATTGTGTGTAGGAAATATATTATTTAATACATAATCAAGCTTTGACAAATCTATTAATGAGAAAGACCTAACGATCCTCACCAATCTGGGCACGCCTTAAATTAATGCTTTGGCACACACTAACATTTCTTAGCACCCCACATGTATTGGAACATATTTGTACCTAGAACATCTTGTGATGACACTTACGCCCAAGCACACGGTGACATGCACTAGCACAACATCGTACTCTGCTAACATGTGTTGGCATGCTGCATATAGTCCCTAGCATGCCCTGGAACACCTTGGTTGAATGCATTGACATACATTAGCACTTGGCACACAATGCCACTTGGCATGTATTGGGACCTATTATTAGTGTGCCTAGCATGCCCCTTTTCAAAAAGACAAAGTCCTGACTTATTAACCCTCGTATTGGTTCTTCCTTTTATTGCCTTGACACATATTGACATACCTTGGTCCCCTGCACCACATCCTTAGCACCCAGCATGTATTGGCATATCTTGGCACTATTAATTGGCACATGATATAATTAGCACACCCTGGAACTCCTATGCACACTTTGGGAATTCTTGACATGCCTTGATATTCCCTAGCATGCCTTACCAATGCTTAGCATAACTTGTCAGTCCCTCCTTGGCATGACAACTAACACTCATTAACACTAGTCTCTGGCGCATGTTCCTCATATTCATTAACTTTCATGAATTTTTACTTGTTGCTCCCTTAATGTTTTTTCCTAGTAATCCTTAACACTCATGAACATGCATTATCACTCTTTAGCACACTTTAGCACTCTTCAACATTCCCTTCCACTTCATAACATGCATAACACTAGTTCCTGACACATATTGGCGCTTGGCACGTGTTGGTGCTTGGAAAGTCTTAGCATGTGTGGAATACGTTGAGATGCCTTGGTATGATTTGGCATGGTTTAATATTAAATTTATTTGTGATTATCAGTTGTTGGAAAGTAGATGAGAAGCAACAAAGGAATACTTCGCACTTAGAATGCACTAAGAGTTTGCACTTGGCACCTATTGTTGCCTAGTGTTGGTGTGCCTAGCATGCCCCTCTTGGAAAAGGTAAATTGATGACTTATTAACCCTCTTATGTGTTCATTTCCTTGTAGTTTAAATTTTTTCTCCCTTTTGTTGTCTTGAAATTCCCTGACATGCATTGACACACCCTTGCACATCTTGGCATGCCTTATCACTTGGCACATATTAGCATGTTTGACATGTATTCCCACTATCTGGCACATCAAGGGGGTGAAGAGAGATGTAGTCCTAAAGTAGGTCGAGTACGAGGGCGAGTAAGGGTTGCTAAAGGGAGGTCATGATCATCCTCCAAGAGAAAGATCATCATGTGAGTGTTCAGAAGAATGTTACATACCTTAAGGGTCGGTTTGCGCTAGGAAGTAGGATGACATATTGTTGGTTCTCTTCTGGCAGATCGAGCTTAAGAGAGGTTTCTCATGAGAATATGGGCATGTGATTTCAATGGTGTCTTTGTGTGAAGGCCGCATCAAATTCTGAAATGTTGAAATTTGCAACAAGAAACAGTGAGATTGGAAACCAGAAAGGACAAAAAAAAATGCACCCACACTGGTGAGGAATTTTGATGCACCGGGAGTGAGGAATGTGGGGCGTCTAATTTATTTTTCCCTTAAATAAATTGGACAATAAATTGTAATTTCATCTCATAACAACTTGTGTTAGTTAATTAAGTCATGATGACCGAGTTAGCTCAAGAAATTCAAGTACTTGAGGGTCTAAGATGAGGCATCTAGAGGGATTCTAATATTTTTTGGGTCCAGTTGAAATTGATGCATTAGTGGGGTGCAAGTGTAATTAACTCAATTAAATGCTTTAAAATCAGTTTAACTGGTTCTAACTAAGTTATGAGCTAGCAAGAGGTCCAGTGAATTAAATTAGATTTAATTCACAATGAGTGATCAATCATATAACTGATAATTCACTTTAATAGTTGTATGCATGTCAGTTTCGAGGAATACCCAGTTGAGACAGAGGTTAAAGGGAACATAACTATCAGTTGTATTTAGAGAAAATTTCCCATGTGAAATTATAAAGTCATTGGGATTCCATAATGGATTGTGCAATCAAGGAAGATTGATTTTCCTAATTAATAAGCAGTTAATTCCCTAGCTAGGATTGTATGAGCAAGGCAGGCTGAAGTAAGGATCAAAATTGGCTAAGTACTAGACCGAGTTTGCCTAGATCAACGAGAGACAATTGACAGAGTGTCAGAGAATCTCATGAGAGATTAAGCATTAATGTTTTGTTTCATGATTCCTTGACTTAATACACAATAGAGATAGAGGGCCTTTGAGCAGTTTCTTTCCCCAAATACATCATGTTGTTCTGCGATTGATAATTTATTTCTCTTACTTATATGTGATTGTGCGATCGTGTTTTGTTTCCGCAAATTGTAGGAAGGATTCAATATCTTGTTTTAGTATATTACAAGATTAGATTGAATCTTGTTGGTTAGATTTTCTACATGGTATTAGAGCAGAATTTTTTTAGGCAGCGAGTTTGCATAGAATATTTGAATATTTTGGTGTAAAATTAAAAAAAAAAAATTAGGCTATTTGGATTCCTTGCGAAAATCTACCAAAATAGAAAAAAAAAATCGGTCGAATCGGAGCTCAGATGAGGGAGATATCATCGATTTAAAATCAACTCTTTTTTAGAAACTTTTTGTAACGTCGGGACAATTACACTGTGCGCGAGTCAAGAACCTATATGTAATTGAGGTACCAGATGCATGAAAAGCTTTGAGGAGAAAGGCATAAGTTAGAGACTTGGTGGTTTAAAGGGAGCATAAATACCTCTTAACATGAATCTTCATGAGAAGCGGTCTTAGAAGGTTGTGGAGTAGTTGCCACAATTGGAGAAGCAGAGAGGAGATTGAGTGGAAGCATCCACTCAAGCAGAGACCTCCATGAGGGGGAAATTTCGAGCCAGATGGGAAGAGGGAGCAGCCATACCTGGAGGTGTAAGCTGGTGGGGTGATGTGTAGACATAATCCCAAGATAAGAAATTTGGGCAAGGTCCATTGAGATGGCGTGTGATCTCATTGATCGAACCTGGCTACGAGGAGCCACAGTACAATAGTAGTAGGAAGGATCAGTTAAATTGATGTAGTCAGATGTCAGCAAGACAGAAATCAGAGTCAGATGTCAAATATTGGATCACAAATTAGAGTTAGCAATAGTTCAAAGGGCACGGATGCAGATGTCAACAGCAGCGCAGAGAATCCAGTACTAGACAGATGCAGTAGCTAGCAGCAGTCAGAAGATTCTGATGACAGATGCATTATACTGAGTAAGTTGTTCGGAGGCTATTCAGTTTTAGGACTTGCAGGTGCAAACAACACTAGAGAAGTGTAGCATGTAGAACATTCCAAAAGTACCGAATGGAGATAGATTGAATTCCTTTCTTGTTGAGAGGGATTATTGAAATTTGCAACAAGAAATAGTGAAATTGGAAACTAGAAAGGAAAAAAAAAAATGCACCCACACTAGTGAGGAATTTTGATGTACCAGAAGTGAGGAATGTGAGGCGTCTAATTTATTTTTCCCTTAAATAAATTGGACAATAAATTGTAATTTTGTCTCATAACAACTTGTGTCAGTTAACTAAGTCATGATGATTGAGTTAGCTCAAGAAATTCGATTTAAGGTGATCGAGGTGGATATTGGTATCCACCCGCCTATTCCACTTGGGCCCTAGCCATTATCTCTTTCAATTTTTCAATTTCCTTAATTATAGCACAGTTTACTATTTTTGTCAGTTTTTCAGGTCCTGAACTTCTGGAGCCATTTTGAGGCCCCAAACGACGTTTTTTGGGAAAGAAAGGTTTAGCGATTTCATAGAAATCGCATTAGCAGTTGTAGTCCTCGAAGAGATCTTTCTAACAAGGTATCATGTGCATCAAACGAAGATCATATGACCAAGTTACGACCCTAGAAAGTTGGCTGCCCAACTAACCCCAACGGGGCCCATAAACTCTTGGTGTTACATCTCCTCGGGTTAGGGTTTTGATTGTTTAGGATTTTATCTTATTTTTAAATAATAAAAAAGACCCTTCATCCTTATTGTAACACAGTTCAGAGGAACATAACTATCAGTTGTATTTATAGAAAATTTCCCATGTACAATTATAAAGTCATTGGGATGCCATGATGGATTGTGCAATCAAGGAAGGTTGATTTTCCTAATTAATATGGAGATAATTCCATAGGAATTGCGTGAGCAAGGCAGGCTGAGAATTGGCTAAGTATTAGACCGATTTTTCCTAGATCAGCATGAGACAATTGGCAGAGTGTTTGAGAATCTCAAGAGAGATTAAGCATTGTATTGTTTCATGATTCCTTGACTTAATACAAAATAGAGATAGAGGGTTTTGAGCAGTTTCTTCCCCAGATACATCTTGTGTTGTGCGATTGATAACTTATTTCTCTTACTTATATGTGATTGTGTGATCGTGTGTTGTTTCCACAAATTGTAGGAAGGATTCAATATCTTGTTTTAGTACATTACAAGATTAGATTGAATCCCGTTGGTTAGATTTTCTACATGAAATAGAAGAGAGGGTTGATACCATCTTGCCTTGTGGTGGTTAGTAGGTTGCAAGGTCTGTGATAAAGACCAACATAAATGGGAGGAGGGCTTGCACTGTAATTTAGAGCCATAACAGAAGTCGACACAGGTGTAATATTGACTGATTTAACCCTAGTTTGAGGGTCGACATTGAGATCTGAAGTTCATGTCAAGATTCAGTCAAAGAAATGCCCAAAATCTATGGATCCATATGAGCTAGGTCAAGTCTCTTATGGAGGCAAGAGTCGTGTTTTTTCTATGTGTGGATAGGGTTTGTTCTACAACAATTAGAAGTACATAAGTATAATGCCCTAGTTAGGACAGTTTCCTAGCATGTTTAGTTCATAAGGTATGCCCTTAAGACTGTGACAAATTTGCGTAGAAGAAGACAAGTTGTGACCCTTAGAGCGAGGTTTATTTCTGCAATAAAGACCACAGATATGGAAGATGGTTTGCAGATTCAGTATGTGTGGAGACAATAGATCCAAAGGAGGGTGGAACCTGAGCAGAAGATTGAGCATGCAGAAGAAATGTGCCATATGGAGAATGGATTGACATGCAGAGGAGTTGATTTTGGTGGAATTTCCATAGAGTTTTAGACAAATATCTGAAGAAACCTATAAAAAATTAGTAAATGGACTGTTAGTGGCTGATTTGTGACCCCAGTTCAGTCATCTACAGATTGTTAGAAGTATGATAAGAGGAGTAATTAATATCTGTTTGTAGATTGGACAACAAAGATCAAATTGTCGATACACAAGAGCAATGATCTTGAGAGGACTCAAACCCTTGTTAGGTGGCAGATTTGAAGAGCCCTAGATGAAGACAATATTGTGGGGCCCTAGATCAGTAAAAAGAATTGATTGTGGTTGGGCAGATTGATGGTAGTCCAAGTACAGTTGGAGGGTTGTTAGATTACTGTCAAAGAAGAGCCCTGACTCTTGTTCTGGTGAAGTACAATAAAATTGGTAGAAGCGTAGGTGTATAGGGCCTAAGGATGTGCAGACTTTCAAGGACTAAAGTAATAGTCAAGTGGGCTAACCAACTAGCCCTAGTTCACTATATTGTAGAGGATTGATTCAGAGAGAAGAAGGGAAGCCTCCATAGCCCTGGACTTCTCATCTTGGAGCTGTAATATGGCAAAAGTGGGCATACGAAAGAGTTGTTCACAAATGGAATTGTGAACAACTTGTTACCACTCAAACTAGTAGTGGACCTAAAAGGTGTTCCTAAGAGGGCAATTTCTAGGACAAGGGAAATGATGGAGGCTTAGCCCATTGTCACCACAACTAAGGCTCCGTGCTCTTCACGGAATTTCACCGATGGGTGGAGTCTCGGTAGTTTAGGAAGTCACTTGTAGAGTATTGGTCAATGAATAGGTGGGAAGTGACCCTCGAAACCCTTTGTCTAAGATAAAATAAAGAGTGGGACTTGATTTCCTTCTAAGCAAGTGAATTTATCTTCTAGGGAGAGAAGAGGGGGATTGAAGGGTTGAGGGAGAAGAAAAAGACTTATGAAGGAAGTTCTCAATCCCTAAAATCCTTTAGGAACTTGGATTCCCAAATGGTCCTTGATGAAAGGCCTTTGACACCAAATGGGACCACACGGGGAACAAGTGGACCCAGCACAGGTTCGGGGATGGAATTTATCACCCAATGATGTTCCTATACTGGACAAGGTGAGGGGAAAGGATCAGACAAGAGTTTTTACTTCGATAGGTCAAATTGATCCTACTAGGTTCTATCCTTGGGACCACCTAGGCAAAACTTGATCCTAGAGCTAGGGCTTGAGGTATCTGAATATTCCACTGTCGGAATTGGCCCAAGTTTTGAGGAGAGTGAGGGTACCCAACAACGCAGCTGCCTCTAGGAGATAGAAGTTTTCCTCTAGCTATATTCCTAGGAAATTGTTGCCCTAGGTGACCTAATGGGGCTAGACCTAGGGAATGTGAAAATTTTCTTTAACTATAAATCTCCAAATTCATCAAATTATATCCTGTATTCAAACCTGATCCTCTATGTTAGCCATTCTGAAGATAAGGCTGAGAACTTACTATAGAACCATCACCTACATGTAGTGATCTTATTCTGTGAGCAGACAACCTACTTTCGAGAAGACACGGAAAGGTAAACACTCTCTGCCAAGATTTTCCATACAGCCTAGGTTGAGCAACCACATATACATCGCCAGTTTTTTTCTCTTCAGATTTGTGACTTAGAAGAGCTTTGTCTGACCACCTCCGGGTTGCTCCCAGAGTCACCCAAGCAAGCCCTCTCAGCATCATCCTCTTTCTGTAGTACCTAATTAGTAATTTAATTAACCATAACAGTTTCTTGATCATGCAGGTATTTCAAATATATTGCCAATAAGCATAAAGCTTTCATGTTAAATAATCATGTCAAAGACTTTAGACTATGATGCAAAAAATACAAAGAAACCTCACCAACACTCAAAGGACAAACAAATTCAAACCTCTACAAAGTATAAATAGATATCTGATAAACTTCATTCCACCACAAAAATGTGCTTAACTAAAGAAAATTCTAATTATTGTGCTTTCAAGACAAAGATTTCAAGGGCAGTGATGTTATAAACATACCCCTAACACCTCGTGAACAATCAATGTGTATAAGTAGACCATCATAAGGCTCATTTTAAACATCATTATTATCATTTTATAAATCATTTTTATCAAATCAACAAGAAGCAAGCAACAATTGCATTCAGTTCCACTGAAGTAAAGTTTATGGCAGTTTCATATTATTATTATGAAGCTGTCTAGATTTGCAACTTGATTGTAGATTCAACCAATCACTTGTTGAAGCCCAATATTGTCTCTTGTGAGAATCAAAGTTACATCAAGCTCTATGAAAATCCAATGTGTCATAACCATTTCAGAGCTAAAAATTCATGTTCCAACAGAGCTCTACTATGCTTGAGTGTTAGATATTTAGTGATCAAATAATTAAGACTTCTAATAGCTCACCTTGTGGAAAGGTAAAGGTTCTATTGAAGTCATAGTTTTACAAACCGAAACTGGTGACCGGACCGGTGGACCTAATGAACTGGGTTTCTAACCGGAACCGGTCTAACCGGGAGCGGTCAGATGCCAATGAACCGATTTAAAAAAAAATACATTAAATAATTATTTTTTTAATAAAAAAAACTATTTTTAAGATTTGCAACCATGATTCCAAGCCAATAGAGACAAAATATGCAACAGGAGGGTAGTTAGCCAGTACTGGAGCTGATGTACCTGGTCTGATATTGGCTACTGGGTTTGGAGCTTCACTTTACTTTTTACGCAAGAAAAACATGAAACTAGGTGAGAACATGAGTCATGTATTATTTTGTTCACATTGCTCCAAAGAAGAAATTTGTCTTGGATGTTGAAAATTGAGATCTATGGAAAATCAAGAGGATAGGATTAGTTCCTATATGAAATATCACAATAAATCTGCATTAAAAAGAATAAATAAAAATAAAAATTGAAGGATTAGCACATTTGAGATTAGATGGGAAATGGACTGATTTGAACTTTATTACTGTCAGGTAGTCTGTCCAGCCTCTGGGACTTGTAACAAGGGTTTCTAGAGTGAAACTTCATGAGTTCTTGCATTGGTGATTTCAGAAGGGAATCTAGTAGGACTGTTGTATAAATCAAAAGGTTAAAGGTCCTGTAGGTTGTCCTCTTTAGGGTGCTTGCTAGACCTGGAATTTGTTATGAGAAACACTGTATATCACTTTCTTAGATGGTTGTAGGTGAAGCATCTAAGAATGGGATGGTTGTCAGTATGGTCATTGTCTAATTTTCACAATCGTAAGCCCCTTTTCTTGATTCATACGTTGGCCATTTCTATCTACCAAATTTAAAATTAAGTCATGCAAATTTGTCCTATTCGTCGGTTTTCAATATTCACTTTCAGTTCCACCCCTCAGCAGCCCTACCTATGTCAGCACATGTTTGTTTACAAAGGAATAAGAGATTAGGAAATAGGTATCTTGCCAAACACCCGGTCTGGTGTTTTTTCTAAGGATTCATATACAGAAGTATGAAGTCTTGACTTTGAAGTATTCTTGTACTTTGCTGCCTAACTTTATGTTTTTTGTTGATGCAAGGGATTTGCATTTTTTCTAGAAATTTCCTTTTAGGTTGCCATTGTCTACGTGCTTTAATGAATGCCATCCATTCAACCATTTGCAGTTCTGATTTTCCAGGTCCCAACTATTGTTTGTCAATTTCTGTTAATATTTCCTGCTAGGTTATTTGTTTAATAGCAGATAGTGTTAGATGATGTCACAAATGATAGGAATCTCCACAGTTCGCCATGAGTTCCTAAGGTTATCCACGAGTGTCTCATACTTTCTGCATTGTACCATTTAATCCCAGTCAACTGCCTCATCTTCTGGGTCCTGATTGTGGTTTTCTTTTAGTTTTATTGATTGGATCTACAACCTTTGGGAGAGTTTTGGTACCTCAAATAAATTATTTAATAGTTAATACCTAGTTTGGTGACTGGTCACATTGATGAGAAAATTCACTGAGGTATCCTTCTTTGGTGCTATCACAAATTCGCAAATTCCATTAGGAGAAAAAATCATGCATATTGCAGGTCACTGTAATACAGATGTACATTGCAGAAGAAGTTGATTTAGATGAGGCTAGTTTCATGGAATGGGCAACTTGTGAAATTAAATTATATTGGTAGAAAAATGGATGTTCTAACTTCTATGTGACAATGGATAATGTCGGAGATGCTGTCGTCGACATGAAATGTACTGGTTATGTAGCTGAGAATGATGTCACAGTTAATGTCTTAGGTGATGTTCTTCAGTATAAGTGCCCTCTTGTATTGATGCCCTTCTTGGAATTGGTGTAGCCTGTAAATGAGACTTCCTGTACAGATGTTCTCTTGTTAAAATTATGATGGCTTTGACAAATATTAATTGCTGCACTTATGACACCTTGTATGGTTGTTTTATCAGTTGCAATAATGATGTCTTGTACATTCACCATCTCATTCTCCTTAATAATAATGTCTTCAATTGACGTGGTCCTTTAAATTAGGGTGTCTTGAATGGATGCCCTTTTATCTATGAGAATGATGCTTTCTAGGGAGGTTCTCTGAGCTACAATTTCTGCATGGAATTATTTAATGGGAAATAACATGGCTACAAATTCTACATAGACTGTCAATTGGAGAAAACTCGTGTTCAAATTTCCTTGAACCCAGCAACCTGGCAATTTACTACCTAGCAGATTACAGATCTGCCGAGGAGGAGGTAGCACCTAAATTATTCACTTCAAAACATATTGTTTTAAATTATTCACTTCAGAACAGAGACCAATCATAAGAATATTCTTATTTTGTGCAGGCCTGCAATCCATGACTGAGGAGGAATTGACAGCAAACAATAAACCACATTACTCAGAGGCATTCAACAAAATTGGTAGATCTTTGGTGTTTTTTCTCAAATTCACCTGACTGTTCAGACGTTGGCTAATTCTTCTTACCTGTATGTTCAAACGCATCTCCCAAAATATATAGCCATCTAGAAGGTAATGACTCTTGGAGCCCTTTGAAAATACACCACATAATAATCTCTGCCCAATTGTTTGAGCTGCCACTAGTAGAAAATGATGAAATTAGTGACTAGGTGACTAAAAAAGTTAGTCACCACAATTATTTCAAGTGAATTACTACTAAATTTGAGCAATTTTAAGTGACCGAACTAAAAATGACTAACTTAAACAACTAATTTAGTCTAGGGATAAAATATACGACTAGACAATAAGTGACTAAACTAAAAACGACTAACTTAAATGACTAATTTAGTCTACGATTAAAATATATGACTACATAATAAGTGACAAAATTAATAATGTTTAATGTAAATGACTATTTTAGTCCAAGAATAAAAACATGACCAAATAACAAGTACGACAAGTATACGAATTAATTATTTATGTTAGTAATTTTTAATTGTGTCACTCTATAAATGGAAAATTGCAATTTTGACGCTGAAGCGTTACATTTCACTACAAGGGTCTCTAAATCTAACTGCAATGTTAAAATTAAGAGAAAAACAAGTCTCTGAATCCATCTAAAATGTTAAAATTATGAAAACACTTTTGTTTATAAAATTTAACACTGCAGATGGATTCAAAGACCCCCCTTCTTTGAATCCATATGTAGTGTTAAATTTAGAGACAAAGAGGTCTCTGAGTCCATTTGAAGTGTTAAAATTTAAAGACCCTCATCTTCAATGTTAAATTTAGTTAGATAGATTCAACGACCCCCTTAAAAGGGTGTCCATCAATCCATTTATAATACTAAAATTATAACACTTTTATACAATCACTACTAAACCAATGTAAAAGTCGCTATTAAAATGGTTAACCACAACACATATTAACATAATTAATAACTTTATCATAAATAGAAAAAATAGAGTGAAAATTTGGTATTCATGCAAAATATATCTCACTCTAATTTAATTTTTAACAATTAAATATATAAATATAAATTATAACAAAACCCTCTTGGTTTATTCCCTCCATATTTTTTAATTCTTCCCTCTATATTTATTTTAAATTTCCGTTGTTGAGGAGCTATTTCTTAGCTGAGTGTTAATGGGATTTAATACTCCGTTGATGGGATGGAATTGGTAGCTTCACTCCCAATACCCTCGCAATTAGAGAAGCTGTGGGTGTTTCACGCAGTGTGATTGTTGTGAAATCGAACCTGCACCACATTGGAAATAGATAAGTGACACCGAGGCCATGAGCAACCTCTGTGAACAACTCCGGTGAACAATTTGGAGATTCCGCCCACTAGCCAAGGGTTTTTGGGGCCTATTAATTCTTCCAAAACGAAGTATTTTCATAATACGATGGAGCGAACCAGGAGGAGAACATTGAAAGTACTCTACTCCCCAGCTACGCTCGTTGTTGCACCTAATCTAGATCCAAAGGTAAGCCTCACCCCCATATCCCTCTGAGATTTTTAATAAATAATTTTTCTATTGATTTTTGAAAAATGGAATAAATTTTATCATTAGACCTGTTATAAATCATTGTCCGTAGTGTGAGGACGAGAAGGAGTTCAAAATTATGAATCCGTAAACTCTAAATGAAATATTATTTCTTACGAGTTCATAAAATTATGATTTGTGTCATTCACTGTGTTTGCATAGAGAAAAGTGAGGTTCTCTTACAACCTAGGGTAGAATATATGTGATCCGTGCATGTTTCACGCTAATAAAATAAAATGTAAAAAAGGTCAACAATATCTGATGTCTAATGCTGGAAAAAATTATTGGTGCTTTTAGTAATTCCAACATAAGCTTATTTTTTGGCAGTACAAAGAGCTCTCCTTTTGTCGGGCAAGCAAGAAATCCATTCATTCTCAGAAGTATTTGGACAACATGGAAGAAGGTAGTTGGTTTGGTGTGCCTTCTGCATTACATACGATGCATAGTTAGTGACAGTTTCGGGTGTTGGATCTAAGCGATCCCATTGAGATTGATACTGCTATCGGATCTAAACTGACCCACCGATCTATGTCTGAAAACACCCCTCATGAAAAGAGCTAGAAATCTGGATACCAAAAGAAAGTGGAGAAGGAGCCTGGTGTGTTAGCTAGTGGTTGAGTGTTGTGGCAAGTAGGAGCTCTTAAGATCAAGTCCTTGGGTTGGTGGCCTCTGATAAATTCTTGATATTGGTGGGCCTCACTCAATGTCCTACCTACCTGGGGCAGGTACCAAAATTTTGCTAGCTAGTTTACCTTGGGTGTCATCCTCAGAATGAGGGGAAGTGCGTAGAGTAACATGGGATATGTATTTACAATGAAAATAAAATTATGATGTTTGCAAAAGGAGAAAAATATAAGAAAAATAGCATAGATCCATCCCAGCCCTCGATTTTTTAAGAAGAAAAATGTTTGCATTTGTCCTTTTAATGCATCTTGGTGTTTAATAACTCTAGGGTTAAGATGGATCTTCTGGTCACCTTGTTTTAGTAGGCAAAATTTTGCCCAACCAAGGACCATTTCACATGACAAGATAATCAAAGTCAAGTTTGGATACATTAGTATATGATTTTGCATAGGTTTCTGTTAGTAGTAGTAAGGTTCTGTTAGTGATATTTAAGGTTAAGTCAAACACTTTTTGGTGTAATTTTTGGATTTTGTCACTTTCTTGAAGTATCTAGCCTCACGTATCAGGCAGTGAGAAGCATTCTTTATTCTATCTAGTCAAATTGTCTTTGTACGCCTCTATTTTATGTTGGTATTGAGTGGGGGGCATTTTGCAACTGTTTTTGGGTAGTAAGTATAGTAGTTTCACTGATAAATTCCATTACTTTTGGATGCCTTTGAAGTATATAGTGACCTTTGCTTGAAGTTGTTATTGTTGGAAACTTATGGATAACCAAGAAATTTTGTAGTCCATGTATAATGGGTTGGGTGCAATTTGTATTATTGAATGATATTGTTCAAAAGCTTAACCTAAAACCTAACCCCCAACAAAAGCAAAAAAACACTATCCCTGTTCATTGTTGAGGGATATAGAAAATTTCAATTTTTTCTATGCTACGCTAATTATATTTGTATGTTTTTTTTCAAAGTCGGGAGGTAGAGTTTATATTAAAAAATCTATGGCCATACCATACAGCTTAAGTTTACAAAAAATATATAGTCCTGGGCAACCATGACCTGGAATTCCTAGCTAAGGATGAAGGTTGAAGTAGCAAAAAAAATACTATGGAGGCCTATCCATATCTACCTCTTAGAAGTCCACAACCATACTACTTAACACACTAGAATAATGTAAACGGTACTCAACAAACACACTAGGCTACTAAAATAAAATTAAAAATGTAATGCCCATTTTGGGCTTTAGTTACTAGGTCCACATGAATTGTTAGCCTCTAGGTCTTCATATTTCATTGTTGTAGAGCTATTATCCAAGTAGATGGCCACATTTTTGTCTTTATTGAGGACTTCCAGCAGCTTTGAGATATGGGCAGTTAGGGTGTATCCATTGAATGATGTATGGAAAATGAGGTAGAGTCTACGGAGGTGTTGCTTAAGTTGAGAGTGGGAGCTAACTCAACCTCTAGAGGGAGGTTGAAGTGAACAAATTTACACCCAACCATCATCTATAGACTCCATATTTGAGGCCATTTCCAACTAGTTCCCTCTAAAAATGGTCATGGAGGCTTGAAGTTCATCCTCCCATTCCCTCTAAGCTAGGAAACACTTAATAATCTTTCCAGAAATTCCACCAATCAATGCACTCATAATCCTACAGAAGCACATAAAACTGAGTTACCAATATTTAACCCTGGCTCATAGCCAAAGCCCACCTGCAATTCTGATGGAATTATCACAATGATTATGGCATAAAAGGGTGTTAGCCCTAACATCAAATCCATTACCCACAAAAAATTGCAAATCATTATACATTCGAATACTTATCCCTTTCACCAAGGATTTCTTTAACGTAACATAGGACCAATGTTCACCCTTTGGATGGATCAATTAATACCACATGTAGGATACATTTCCACCAAAATATAGTTCTTTAGAGAATGAATCAAATAAATGTGCATAAGATTAGAAGGTGAGGTCGTTTAAGCCCTATCCTCCACATTTTCCTCATGATATGATAGGTATTCTGGGAAGGGTTTCTTGTCTTAACACTTTGCTACTTCATGTAAGTGGGCACATGGAGCTCCAGTCTCTTACCCCCTCCTTTACACACAAAACACCTCAACATTTAGAATTTAACATATTTTGGCAAGCTTTAGTTTTGTAAGTAGGGGGAGTTTGAAGGAGGGATTAGATAACTGCCATGTAGTTTTTGATCACTATCACCTTTCAAACACATTTGTCTTTTAGTACACTGGCCTTTTAGTTTGCTTCAACATTTCGACTTTAATATTTTTTGGTAAGATTTAGGTTTGTATGTAGGGGGGATTTGAAGGAGGGATTAGATAACCACCATTGAGTTGTTGATCACTATCACCTCTCAAACACCTTTTTCTTTTAGTACATCAAATCCTTGATGGTCTTTAAGAGCTTTTGGTTCATTGGAATATGCTGAAAATAATTGCAGTTGTGCTTAGATTCATGTCCGTATCTCAACATCTAGAGAAAATATCTAACATTAATGATTTTACCTAATATCTAATAGAGATATCCATATGTCCTGTAGCATCTTGCTTAATAATTCAATCTTTTTGATATATAGATTTGTTTGTTAAAGTTGAATTCAAAGGGAAAATGTGGAGACAAGTAGTGTAGAACACTATGTATTTCCTGCTTTGCTAGGTTGTTGCATTCATCAATTATGTGCTAAGTCTCTTTCTGGAGCTAAATTTAGGAGTGATTTGTAGAGTATATGGTGTTGTTTATTAGAGATTTTGTAGAATTGAGAGTAGATTTCATGCAAAGAGGGGCAAGAAAATATTAGGAGTTGAATTGAAAAGGAAAATGTAAAGACATAGTAGCATAGAAGACTATTTATTTCCCACTTTTCTAGGTTGGTGCATTAAAAAATTATGTGTCACAATTTATGGGAGATTTCAACTCTTCTATATTTGTTAGAGAAGGGAAAAAGTCTAATAGAATAGGGAATCAACTTGGAGTAGTGTGCTTCAACCTTCAAATGTGGGTAATACCTAGCAAGTGAATTGTCGTTGGATCCAAGTGGCACATATGTATTTGGATTGTTGTGAAAGACAGTAAAGGTGAGGTTGTGTTGCACATGTCAAACTTGAGGTATGCCATTACAAGTTTGAAAATTTTCAAAATATGAAATGAATTTTGGGACAACATACATTTCTCTGTTTTTGCAATTTTTCTCTGTATCACTTAATAATCTTTCTAGAAATTCTACCAATCAATGCACTCATAATCTTGCAGAAGCACATAAACTAAATTACTAATATTTAACCTTGGCTCATAGCCAAAACCCACCTACAATTCTGATGGAATTCTCACAATGATTTTGGCATAAAAGGGTATTATCCCTAACATCAAATCCATTAACCAGAAACAATTGTAAATCATTATGCATTTGAATCCTTAGGACCAACATTCACCCTATGCTCTCTTGAATTTCAAATTTAATTTTATTATTTTCTCACTGTTAAGACTTCCTTTCAAAATTGCTCTACTTCCCATAGGGTTTTAGTTTAGTAGTGAAGGCAGTCCCTTTCCTAGTTTCCCATTGCTTTCCAATCTCCCAAGAGCATATGCCCAAGCGTCGCGGACCGGTTTTCCTACATAAGTAGGCTGCTTTGTGGTTCACCCCTTATGCGTCGAGGGCTATTAGCCATGTGGAAGTGGGGCCATATGTAATATCTAGCTTGTTGAAGCGTCACGCATAAGGAAAAATGTTGCACCATTGTGTACTCAAGAAAACCAAAATCGTTGATGCCCACGAAGCCAGATCTAGTTTTTTCATGCGTGCCATATGTGTGCGTGGGCATTTTTGTGCACATATATTTCTCTAAGCTAAGTATCATATATGAGAGTTGAAAAATCGAGACTTGTCTAACATTTGTAGGTTACAAATGCCGATTTTTTGTTCTAAACTATTTCAAACTCTGAGAAGGGAATTTCACTTACTACGTTGACATTTTCTTTAATCCAAAAATGTGATCTACTTGATAAGGCATTACAGTGCTTCTTTGTTAGATATATTTGTAAAATATAGAATTGAAAATTATTGAAAGTTTTTCATATATTTCAGAGCCCAAAAACTGTCAGGTTAAATGATATAAATCATAGTTTAGCTAGTTAGCATTCAGTTTGACACTGTAAATAGTCAGTTGTACAAACATTTGTGCCATAGTAGTCCAATTTTCAAACATAGAATATTATGCATATTCTATCATTGCAGCAATCCATAAAGAGATTCATAAGGTATATAAACATTCGAAAATATCAAGAGGCTAGTTTGAATTCAACTGATACTTATTTTTCATACAATTAGTTTGTTAGTTGATGCTACCAACCTCGTTTGTTTGCAAACAAAACTAATCTCAATTGCAACCTGTTTGCTAGATGGATTATATGATATTTAGATATTTACTACAACCGAATGGTCTCTATGCATTATATGAAACATAAAAACTGATAAATACTATTCCCAAACAAAGTATTGTTTTTAGATTAACTAGATCAGCTCTTATGCAATACTTTGAAATGCATAAACTGTATATCTCCCTCAAACAAAATTGTGCTTTCAGATTACAAACTTTTGCAGAAGCCATTCTTTGTGACACCATTTTCAATAATATTTGCAATGCTTATAGGGGTGGCAAGTGAGGGGGGAAGGTTATTTTCGGCCCCGAAGGACAGATTGAATTAGGCTACTCTTGGAATCTAGGAAAAGCTTCTAATCCTTCAAGGCCTTATTCTGGCTGCTTCTTCTCCAATCAGGTCCCTCATTATAATAGCATACTCCAAAACACCATATGTCATCTTGTTTTGAGAAATATTTCTTCAGACTCTTAGTGGTGACATCTTTACACAAGAATAATGGGAAATCTATCCATATTACCAATCACACATGTAAATCATGTTCTAAGAGACCTCAATGCTATAGCTAATAGGATGGCCAACCAAGCCTTATCACTAGAACCTAAAATCATGCATATTAAAGGAATAACGGAGGGAGGAAATGATAACATAATTCAATGGATATGTCTACTCAATTAAAAAGCATGGAAGTATTACTTTCTGCATGCCTGGAACGTGGCAATCACACATTGTCTTGTGACAACAATGATAGAGTTAAGTTGAACTGCCATATTGTGATAAGTAAGTCAGAGTAAATGTTTCCAAGTCTTGGGAATCCATGAGAGGTACCAAACAATCATGTATGCAATTGTAATACCTTAATAGGTGAAGAGAGGAGTTTCCTTGTGTGAATGGCATGGGCCATCCCTAGAAGTAGTCACCCCATGCAAGCTGGTAGTGGGAATATTCAACACAAAGAGGGACAACAAAGGCAAGGTCGTGGAGGATTAGAGAAGTTAAGTTTTATATTACCCCCTCTCCTTGCGCATCAATCAGTTGGGAATTGAAGGAACTCAGGGAGGTAACTTGCTCAGGGGACCTCTTTGTTATATTTTGCTGGATTTGGTTCCAAAAAACTCTATGGCAAGTAGGGTCATCAAGGTAATTGGCACAATCATTAACAGGAATGTCAGAGGCAATTTGGATAGGGGATGGAAGCTCATAAACTATGTACATATTCTGGGAGGCATGGAAGACAAAAAAGGAAAGAAATGAGAAATGCAGTGTAGGAAAGAAAGAGCGGGTGGTAGATGAGGATATTAGAATGGAGATAGTGGCGTTGAGTAGGAAGCTTGATTATTTGTCAGCTTAGGTGGATGTACTAACTAATATTCTCTCCACTCACTTCCAGCAGATTCAAGATGTGAGTATGGAAATCCAGCATCTCCAACTCCAAATGAAAAATACACAGGCTATGGAATAGGGAGAAGCACGAGGAAGAGATCGTCAGGTGTCTTCAGTAAATTTAGTCCAAGATGCTTCAATTGGATTTCCTGATAGACCTCAACCAGGTAGCCTTAATAGATAATTTTATTATCATAGATGATTAAGAATCCACCTTGGTTTAAATTTTGTTGAATGCATGTCGATTGCTATTACATATTACGCCTATTCCATAAATTGTATCCTTGTGGATTTTTTTGGACTCTAGAGCCTTGCAGTAGGATAGAGACAATCAACATGATCGAATTAGTTTAGTTACAAAATATTATGCTACATTTTGCTACAAAAAGCTATGGATGTACCTTCTCTATGGTTCAACACCATTTTTCCAATTCAAACTACCTTGTTATTTAAAAAAAAGAATATATGCAATACTTATATTTATATCAATGATTCAAACCTAGATATTTAGGTTCATCATCTAGACAGAAGTCCAAATGTTTCAAACTAGGATATCTTAGTTTCAAACTAGGATTCTTAGTTTTGAACCATGAGAATTGGCTTGCAAACTAGGCGGATAACATTCGTTAACTGCAAAATAGAGAGCGAAGCTACTGGGTTCTCCTTCCTCTGCTTTGGTGCCTTCCCCTTGGCTGCAAATTTCACTCAAGATGCCTTATTATCTTTACATTCTCCTTGTCATGCCTTTGATACCCTTCTGCACCAAACTTCTGGGTCTCAGTGCTTATCTAATTTGACCCTTTCTAGATGCTCATATCTTTTTTACAAAAAAAATTGCATGCCCAATTGCCCCAGTGGCCTTCTTCATCACTCAACCAACTTTTGGATATTTTCCTCCTTAGAAAACGCTCAAGGTGCCATCATTAAATGTTGGGCAAGTGGCACAGAGGGAGCTGCTGGGCCATTTCTGGTGTGTCCATCATGCAAGAGTGTTCAACCTCTGGATTCTTCAGTGAACTATTTTCAGATATTCAGTCTGTAAATCTTTGGACGCTAAAGTGAATATGAAAATTTCTTTTTATGGGGAACCCCACACACACAGATATATAAATATTTATTAATATATTACTAATCCCATTGGATAAGTTTTCTATTTAGTCTGGGTAAAATTTTATTGCAAGCAAGACTGAAATTTATTATGTGGGCATGCTTCTTTACAGGCAGCCAGAGTATGATGTACACACAAATGATCTGGAAAGAAAGTGAAAATATTGGCAAAAGAAATTGCATCCTGATTTATTTCAGTGCAACTCCGAGGTCAGTTCTATTGTTCCTTTTGCATATTCCTATTGTTGTAATACATTGGTGGGTTGCAACTTTCTGTGACTTCTGCACTAATCTCATGTTTTCATTATGGGACTTTGAGTAATTTTTTTTTCATTCTCATCTATTTGGGACCAGCAAGAGAAGGAGCATTCTGCTCAGTAGTCTCCTCAAGTGATAAAATCTTATAATGTTCTTCTTAAGCCTCTATCTAGAGCACAGTATCTGGTAGACAAGTCTCCCATTCCCATGTCTTTGCTCTCTTGAATTTCAAATTTGATTTTATTATTTTCTCACTGTTAAGACTTCCTTTGAAAATTTCACTTCTTCCCACAGGGTTTTAGTTTAGTAGTGAAGGAAGTCACTTTTCTAGTTTCCCACTCGATTCCAATCTCTCGAGAGCATATGCCCAAGCGTTGTAGGCCGGTTTGTCTAAATAAGTAGGCTGATTTTTGGTTCACCCCTTATGGGCCGAGGGCTATTGGCCATGTGGAAGTGGGTCCATATGTAATATCTAACTTGTTGAAGCGTCATGTACAGGAAAAATGTCGCACCACTCTGTACTCAGGAAAACCAAAATCGTTGATGCCCACTAAGCCAGATCTAGATTTTTCACGCATGCCATATGTGTGCCATATGTGTGTGTGTGCATGTTTGTGCACATATCTTTCTCTAAGCTAAGTATCATATATGAGAGTTGACAAATCGAGACTTGTCTAACATTTGTAGGTTACAAATGCCAATTTTCTCTTCTAAACTATTTCAAACTTTGAGAAGGGAATTTCACTTACCGTGTTCAAATTTTCTTTAATCCAGAAGTGTGATCTAGAATGACAGGGAGTTACAATGCTTCTTTGTTAGATATATTTGTAAAATATAGAATGGAAAGTTACTAAAAGTTCGTCATATATTTCAGAGTCCAAAAACTATTAGGCTAAATTATAGAAATCATAGTTTAGCCAGTTAGCATTCAGTTTGAGACTGTAAACAGACAGTTGTACAGACGTTTGTGCCATAGTAGTCCATTTTCCAAACATAGAATATCATGCATATTCTATCATTGCAACACTCCATAAACATATTCAAAATGTATATAGACATTCAAAAAGACGAAGATACTAGTTTGAATTCAACTGATACTTATTTTTCTTACAATTAGTTTGTTAGTTGATGCTACCAACCTCATTTTGTTTGTAAACAAAACTCATCTCAATTGCAACCTGTCTGCTAGATGGATTAGATGATCTTTAGATATTTTACTACAGCCGAATGGTCTCTATTCATTCTATGAAACACATAAAGTGTTAAATACTATTCCCAAACAAAGTATCGTTTTAAGATTAACTAGATTATCTCTTATGCAATACTCTGAAATGCATAAACTGTATACCTCCCTCAAACAAAAATGTGCTTTTCGATTACAAAATTTGCAGAAGCCATTCTTTATGACACAATCTTCAAGAATATCTGCACTGCTTATAGGGGTGGCATGTGATGGGGGAAGGTTCTTTTCGGCCCCTAAGGACATATTGAATTAGGCTACTCTTGGAATCTAGGAAAAACCTCTAATTCTTCAAGGCCTTATTTTGGCTGCTTCTTCTCCAATCGGGTCCCTCATTATAATAGGAGACTCCAATAACACCATATGTCATCTTGTGTTGAGAAATTTTTCTTCAGACTCTTAGCTGCGACATCTCCACACAAGAATCATGGAAAATCTATCCATATTTCAAATCACACAAGTAAATCATGTTCTAAGAGACCTCAACACTATAGCTGATAGGATGGCCAACCAAGCCTTATCACTAGCACCTGAAACCATGCATATTAAAGGAACAATGAGGGAGGCATTAATACCATAATTCAATGGATATGTCTACTCAATTAAAAAGCATGGAAGTATCGCTTTCAAGTTTCTGCATGCCTAGAACGTGGCAATCACACAGTCTTGTGAAAACAATGATAGGGTTAAGTTGAACTACCATATTGTGATAAGTAAGTCAGAGGAAAATGTTTCCAAGTCTTGGGAATCCATGAGAGTTATAAAACAATCATGTCTGCAATTGGAATACCTTAATAGGTGAAGAGATGCATTTCCTTGTGTGAATGGCATGGTATAGCCAAGTTTGGCCCATCTCTAGAAGCAGTCACCCCATGCAAGCTGGCAGTGGGAAATCTTCAGTACAAAGCGGGACTACAGAGGCAAGGTCATGGAGGATTAGAGAATTTAAGTATTTTATTACCCCCTCGACTCGCACATCAATCAGTTGGGAATTCAGTTGGGAATTCAAGGCACTCAGGCAGGTAACTTTCTCAGGGGACCTCTTTGTTATATTTTGCTATATTTGGTTCCAAAATGCTCTAAGGAAAGCAGGGTCATAAAATTAATTGGCACGATCATTAATAGGAGTTTCAGAGGAAATTTGGATAGGGGCTGGAAGCTCATAAACTCTGTACATGTTCTGGGAGGCATGGAAGTCAAAAACTCTGTACATGTTCTGGGAGGCATGGAAGTCAAAAAAGGCAAGAAATACAGTGCATGAAAGAAAGAGCGGGTGGTAGATGAGGATATTAGAATGGAAGATAGTGGTGCTGAGTAGGAAGCTTGATTATTTGTTGTATTAGGTGGATGTGCTAACTAATATCATCTCCACTCACTACCAGCAGATTCAAGATGTGAGTATGGAAATCTAGCATCTCCAACTCCAAATGAAAAATGCACAGGCTATGGAATAGGGAGAAGCACGGGGAAGAGATCGTTAGGTGTCTTTAGTAAATTTAGTCCAAGCTGCTTCAATTGGATTGCTTGATAAACCTCAACCAGGTATCCTTAATAGATAATTTTATTATCATAGATGATTAAGAATCCACCTTGGTTTAAATTTTGTTGAATTTGTTTCAATTTCTATCACATATATGCCTATTCCATAAAATGTATCCTTATGGATTTTTTGGACTCTTGAGCCTTGCAGTAGGATAGAGACAATCAACATGATCGAACATGTTGAGTTATAAAATATTATGCTACATGGTGCTACAGAATGCTATGGATGTACCTTCGTTGTGGTTCAACACCATTTTTCCAATTCAAACTACCTTGTTATTAAAAAAAAAAATATCTGCAATACTTATATTTATATCAATGATTCAAACCTAGATATTTAGGTTCATCATTAATACATAAGTCCAAACGTTTCAAACCAGGATATGTTAGTTCAAACTAGGATTCTTAGTTTTGAACCATGAATGAGGGGGATAACATTCGTTAAGAACAAAATAGAGAGTGGAGCTGCTGAGATCTCCTTCCTCTGCTTCGGCACCTTCGCCTTGGCTGAAAATTTCACTCAATATGCCCTATTCTCTTTATGTTCTCCTTGTCATGTCATTGATGCCCTTCTGCAGCAAACTTCTGGGTCTCACCGCTTATCTTCCCCTGTTCATTGCAGATTTAAATTTTGGTCATGCATACAAAATAAAATGATCCCCATTTCTCTTACAGAGCAGGAAAAAATCAATATTAATACGAGTTATATTAATAGAACCATCTGGTGAAGCTTAGTAACTCTTGACTTGTCTATATTAGTTATTCTTGTTTTTTTCTGTCAAGTCATTTAACTTGACAAACTCTAGGATTTGATGGGGGAAATTTTGTCCAGATATCCCTAAGAAATCAAAACAGTAATAACTTAGCATTATCAAAGCATGTAATGGAACTATGTTTACTTTGTATGACAGACTTAAAAGGGAAGCTCCTGGCAGTATCCCCATCACAGAATTTTGAAATATTAATCAAAAGAAAATTCTATTGTCAAATGAGCCAAACAGAAAAGTTATTTCTGTAAACGGAAAAGCTAGACAGGTTTATATGAAATTCTTGTAGCAATGGCCCATTATAATACAAAATGTTTCTGTCTATCAAAAAAATCATCTGTGGTGCTTAGTTTAATTAATGAGCACTTGAATCCAACTAAAATAGGTGATTTCAATTAAAAGGTGCCCTTCCCTTAACACTGTCAAAACTTAGAATTTATGTTGGCACTGGGCAGGAAAGAGTTTCTTTCTGTGAGGGGGCATTGTGTTGTAAACTAAACTGCACATCAGCAGGGATGCTTCTCAAGAGCAATGCAAGAGCTACATAAATACCACCTCGTTTGCCTCATTCATCATTTAGTACAAACTGATCAACAAGCTATGGTCGAACCTGGTCAAGCAGCCCTCTAGTCAAGTCAAGTCAAACTTCTGCCATTCAAACTTCGGCCCTCTTTGCTCTGACCTAGGCCAAATTTCGGCCTTCAAAATATCCCCAGAGAACTTGGCCTGCCCAGAAACTGCTCAGAAATTTACATGTGCAAGTTCAAGAGAGAGAGAGAGAGATGAATTCATCCTTCTTGTCCTTCATCCTTCTTCTCCTTCGCTTGAATGCCCAGAAACTGTCTTTCTTGTGTGTATCGAATGGTGCCTTTGTGGAGGAGGTTGAATGCCTTTATATAGTGTTCTATGTTCACCAATGGGTTTGTCTCTTCACTGGAGCTGACTTGACTTGAGGAAGGGCTGACTTGATCAGTTTTGAGCCAAAAATTCAAAATTCAAATTTCTTATAATATTTCTTTCAAGTGCTAATCAATAAAAATGACATGAACATGTATACATTTACATTATACATTACAAGGGCTTAAATATAAATTATGAAGATTGACCATAGCTATAAAATTCAACATAGCTTGCCTTGCTTTAACATAATTTTTTTTGTTAACAGTAGTTCATATTTTTTATGGATTTCAAGTGTTTTAGATTATAAATTCCAGAAAAAACATTGGAATTATCTGCTAGAGGTATTTTGGATGTCTTCATAGAGAATCTAGATAAAATCTTGACGTAAGATGCATTATGGTCTCTCAGTCTGATGATGGTGACTGTGTCACCATCACGTCTAGTAGCATGTTTTCCCTCTTATTCCATTTTGTTATCCTTTAGCTATTGTATATTTTTTCCTGCATGACATCACTGCATGGAAACTAAGACATTATGAAGTGGATTTCTGCTTTTTATTCCTCATATAATGTCCGTATTTTTCCATCTTGGTGTCACACTGTCAGTATGCTAATGTTTTCAGCAATAACGTCCTCAGAATCTGGAGATATGCTAGCTTCCTAGGTGTTCATCACGAGACTATTTTTTTTCCTCCAGTGAGAAAAATCATAATTTCCATTCATAGTGGAATGGATAATTACATTCTTTAGGTGCCTACAGCATTTGTCATAAAGAAAATCAGATATAGCAGCATCTTCTAAGTCTCAAGGCTGTCTAATACATATAGGCTAGCTGTAAATATAATTTCTGTTCAAAACGATTCCCACATATATATTCTTCGAGTGTTCTATCCAGCTTCCTGGATTTTATACAGTCTCATCACAGATGGCCAGACTATATAATCCTGGTGGTTGAACTATTTTAAAGTAACATATTGTTAGTAGGTGATTTAGAATAATGTTTGAATGAATGTTTCCTGTTGCATGTGTTATGGAATACGCTTTGGTCACGTTAACAGGTTTACCTTGAGAAAAAATAAATTTATGTTGTAATGTGTTGTTTGAAAGCATAAAGACAGATATAATTGGATGATAATACAAAAAATCATAGAGGATTCATCCAACACTAATATTTTCATCTTGATCAGTTTCATTTGTTGTTGATTAGTATACCAAATAAATTGGAGCCTGTGTACATCATACAACTAACTAAATATTTGCATTTTCATCCTCATAAATTCGTCCATTTGGTGTGCATATTGTCAGTCATTTAAGTTGTTTGACAGACACTATGGGTTCAATCTAACCACTCGAGTCCATCTAACAAATATGGTTAATAACTATTGGCTGTTATGTTGAAAAGTATGATATTTTCAATATCATTGCCAACCAGAATCTAGATGGCATTTTGGAATTGTTAAGCATAGGCCTGATCCATAGCAGTGCTGATTTCTTTGGCAAAATTTCTGACAACATTTTTGTGTTTCCTATTATGCTTTGCATTATGTTTTTCACACTACGGTCCTAGGAGTTGAGTTGGGTTTCTCAAATGGGACATTTTACAAATGTAGTGTCTATATTATATAATCATCTTAGGCTTTGGACAAAGTTTTTAGTACATAAATATCTTGCAGAGGGACTATATTCGACGTTTACTCTCATCGCTTGGCATGCATGAGCTACGGATGTGTCATTGTTGGGCTTTACAGATGACTAAAGACATAAATCCCCTTATTTACTAAGTGGACTCTGTTTCTGATTGATTTCTCAAATTTCTTCCACATTTCTTGATGGCTGGATTTTTGTAAGATTTAATGTATTGCCAGGACATTGGGAAAATTTCAGCCTTACAATGTCGTGGACTCCAATTGTAAAGGAGCTAATTGGTCCAGAGAACTACTCACTTGATTTTTACTGCATACACTACAACTACATAAGAGATCCACGGTGTAGAGCATGATGTTGAAGAGTTCCTGTGGAAAATGGTCAGGTTGCGAACAAAGTGGTCAAGCGTCCTTTGCCAACTCAACTGTCAAAACACTATAAAATGATGATGTTATGTTACCTTGGAAACCTTCTCTTGTGGATAGGATAATACTCTGGAGTCATTAACTAATTCTAGTTCCATTCTTGAAGATGTAATGGGTTCATGGTTGCACTACCCTATTAATGATTCATTAGATAAAGGAATATTGCTTTGAATTCTTTGGAGGGTTTTGCTTACTGTATCTCTAAATCTAGGTCACTAAATCCAAGGTTATTTCATTTGCTATATTTTTATTTCACCCATTTACTTATCTTGGATCTAACACAAGCACTTAATTGAGTTGTCATGCTTGGGAAACTTGAATATATATTGCTCATTTGAGGTCAATTTACAATGACTTGTTTCAACATTGAGAATCGAGATATCTTTATGATCTACACACTCAAATAAGACTAATCAATGTGAAAATAGGGTAGAACAACCTACTTAATAATAAGTGGAACAATTCATGCCATTTGAGATTGATTTCTAAGGTTAAATTCAAGCTTTCAGATCTAATTTTATTTTTGGTGGATATTGCATGATCCATGGTATGACCAACTTCCTGGTTATTCATTTAACACCTCAACGCATGTGATTTATTTCTTGTATGTCATTTTACTCACTCTGCAGCAAGGTCTGAAATGTGGAATGTTACACCTTGATTATTTCAATGTTTTTTTTGCACAATGAAGTCTTAAACACCTTCTAATGCAAGAAAATGCAACAATGAGCTCAACAACCCACTTTATAATTCAACAACATACTCAGATTTGTCACTAACAAAAACTTGGCTCTGGTTCTCACTGTTTATCTACGTATTTTATATGGCCAAGTACTGAAGTTTATTGCACCATTGTTTGATGATCTATATGCTCTGAAACTAAGTCATATAACACTTAATTTCTCATCTCTTAGCATTGGTGATGAGGATTACATCTTGTGACATTGTTTAAAGTGTCCTTAAAGCAAATCAATAAAAAAGGTTCACGGAGTTTGAAGCAATTTAGGGTTTCAAGTCCCTCTTAAGGTAAACCAACAACATAATAAATCCAACAACCTAGCCTATAAGGATGGTGCCACACCTGATCTCAGACATAAGCACCCTTAATCTACACCTAGCCCATCTAACACAAAAGTGTGTGTTCAAACTTATTTTCTTCACTATTGAGCATGATAATGACTTCTTCTAGGCATGATAATGACTTTTTCTAGGCTAGAAACAGTGCATACTGCAAATTATAAGCTGCAATAACAGATTTATTCTATTTGAAGATTTAACATAAAGGATTGTGAACTTTGTCTGATATGGGTTTCAGAACTGTAAAGGATATGGTTGGTCGTGCATATATGCTAAAGATGGATAAAGAGGTTATGGACAGTAATGAGAAGCTTGAAAATATCAATCTTTCTTTGCTACTTTGGCCTGCAGCAGAGATTCGCCCAGAAGCTACTCAATATTGTGTTCAAGAACAAGATCATGGTCTGGATATGGTACATTAGTGTGGGGCTCCTCCTTGATCCTGAATCAAACATTAGATCATCCATGCTCTCCCTTGATTTTGGCTCTTCCTACATTTACTCTTCTAGTAGCCACCCTTTACATAATTATTGTGTTCTGTATCCTCCTTTCATGCAGCTGCCCTTCCACATCATTTTGAACAGCCATTGCTGTCAGACACAACTTTCTGATAATGAGGGGGGTATATTTCCTTAGTGGTTCTGAGGGATCACAAGTAGGGGTTAAAATCTCCATCCCCCTCTCCATGGCCTCTTTGCTTTCTCTCTAGCATTTTCTTCACCATGATGTCTTGGTGCTCATAATCTTCAATCACAAGGTACTCGTCATATACTGAACCAGACTGTTGAGAGAAACAAAGGATGGCTGAGGTGAAAAATAAGCCCCTTGACTACATTAGGCTCTGATGATTATGGCAAAGTCCTCTTCCAATTCAGATGAGGAAGTCATATTTGAAAAGCCAGTTTAAATCCCTTGATCATGCCTCTATCTTGGCTAGCTTGTTACAGTTTCCCATAGGTCTATTGTGTCTTAACTATCCTCCTTGTCTCTTAGGTTGATTGTGTATGACGGGTCCCACTTCCTTTGTCAGGGATGGAGGATTCAAGCTCTCCTGGTTTTTTAAGTCAATAGTCATCTGTTGGGGGATTTTGTCTCTCTAGACAGGGTGGCTTTTACTATTTCAATTATAAATGTCCCCACACATGCTACTAGTCTTTCTCATGGGCTGCCTGATAAACTGATATCTGAAAATACTTCTATTTCTTTCTAACCAAACCTCCATAGCTGGCGACATGTTTCCAAATTGCTTTAAGCTTTGTGGATTCTGATATCATATGCCAGTTTTGATAGAGATCTGGTAACAAGGTAGGAAAGCTCTAGCTGAGGACATGTTTCTCTATAAAATGACTTCAAATATGGCAGGGGTACTCACACATAAGGAGCAGAGGAAAAGGGGGCATTGAGAAGGGCCAAGGAAGCATTTTCCTCAGGAGCTGATCCTGTTTTAGGTTGTTTTTCAGTGGATAGATGTAAGAAAGTCTTTGCTTTAGTCAAGTCCTCCTTCACCCAAACCTTCTTCCAGGTTTTGTTGAAGTTTCCTCTTCTTTCATGACCTCTCTTTACTATGTACAATTCAGTCTTGGAAGCTCTCCATTTTCAGCCATTCTGTCCCCCCTCGTTGGAATTCTGAAATTTTCTAGGATCTTTCTTGAGTGTTTTGTTGCATCTTTATTGATCTGGGTTCTAAATTCCTCCAATATTTTCCTGTTTCTCTCCTTAAAGGTGTCCATCTTCAGCTTCATACCTAAAGTTCCAAAAAGTAGAGCCCAAGAGCTGTTGTAAGGGCCCCTTCAGACTTGCTAAATCTTCCATGCTAAAGAGCGTTATCTTCAAATTCCATGAGTTCTCACAAACTTAGCCTTGGATCCATCCTTACTATGCCAAAAAATATAATCCTTCATTATGTTTGGGTTGTATCAAATCAAGCACAGATGAACGAGCAGACATTCTGGGGATATGGTGCCTGTGTAGTTTGCCTTAAAGATTTTTTTCTTCCTTGGAAATATGTTGGACCATCTTTTCCATTAAAGCCTTATTAATCCAATCCCCCATAACATAGACCCAAGCCTCTGCAAGCCTTATACACATTCTTCCAGGCTAGCAAGATAATATTTCTTGGTCTGTTGTGTTCCTTAACGGACTACATATTTGCTGATATTTTCAAAATTGGCCAATTGTAGAATAGACTTTGACAGTTGTAGTTTGCCAGCTAGAGAGTCATTTCCCTTTCCAAATTGTTCTTTTCACTTGAAAATTCACAACAATTGAATTTAAATTAGCCTCACATGGGTTGTATTTCATTTTTAGTACATTTCGCTTGATTATTTCTTTATACAATCTCCCCACTTTTCTTATCCATGTTCCGACGTTCCTTTGCACCTCTTGGTGCAATTGCTAGTTATAAGAATATTTAAGATTCTGGATCTATTGATCTGAGATGGATATTGCAATATAAATCTGAAAGATTCATGAGATTACTTCATGTGTGATCAGATTTTTTTAATGATAAATGTTATCTTGCAGGAAAATTTCAAAATTTGAAGTCATATTAATTCAGTACATTGATGCAAATTCATACGCTGGTGCGATGTATATGATGACAATTTCATTTTTTTACAGTTACTTTTAGTTTAATTATATCATTTAGCTCGATGCTTTCCATATATTTAACTAAACCTTTCTTGCTTAACAAGACTTTGTCATTTCCATGTTTTAGTGAAACTGTTTATGGTTTGATACTCTCATACAACCTTTATCAAGTTACATGCACCCTCATTCGAAAAAACAAGAGAAATTTTCTTGCCATGACTAAGTTTCTTTGTCATTGTTAACTTAAGAAAGTCTTTTAGCTAAGAAACTAGTTTCAAGGTTATGGCATAACTTGTCATATAAATTGAACAGAATTTATATCCAAAATGTTAACTTGTAAACTACTTAGCTGGTTTTAGGCTTTCCATTTAAAATCTACTTTAGTTTGAAATTTGAACGAGTTGTTCCATAGACTTGAATATTAAGAGATTTTGGTGTAAGGATTAAAAATTAGCTCGTAAGGCCTCTCAGTTATTCATTTGTTTTATATAATATAACATTTACTATTAAATTAGAACCACTCGGCACAAATACGTCATAGATCAAGATCGTACTTTGTAGAGTGTCGTAGAATAAAAATAGGAGCAAGGACACTGAGTTCTTTCGGTTTTCCTGGTTCTTATTCCTTTGGTGTATCTTTGCAACTTTAGGGGTAATTGCTAGTTTAAAGTCTAATTCTTTAAAGGGTGCTAGCTCAATGGAAGAGCACATGCTTTACAAGCAGGAGGTTGGTGGTTCGATTCCATCGTGCCCTGATATTCATATATAGGGAATGACGAAGATCAGTTTTTGGTGACGGATGCTCTTTTGACCATCACCAAAGAGTTTATGGTGAGACTTTTCGACCCTCACCAAAATATGAAATGGTGACGGTCAACGAACGCCACCATATATATGCATCAATAGTGACGACCATTAAAGGTCCGTCACCGTAAATCATTGTTGTTTGTATGAAATGGTGAGGGTCAATGTTTGTCATTATAGTCATTATTCGTGACGGACCTTGATGTCACCAATGCGTTTATGGTGATGGTCAATGAACGTCGCCATATATATGCACCAATAGTGACGGCCATGAAAGGTCCATCACAAAAAATCGTCGCTGTTCATATGAAATGGTGATGGTCACTATCCGTCATTGTAATTAATATTCGTGACGGACCTTGAATGTCACCACAACACATACTTTCGGCGACGCCACCTTTGGTGACGTTCAGTTTTTTGGTGACGGAGGCTATTGTCCGTCACCATTGCTCATATGAAATGGTGACGGTCACTATCCGTCACTATAAATCATTATTGGTGACGGACCTTGAATGTCACCACAACACCTATACTTTCGGCGACACCACCTTTGGTGACGTTCAGTTTTTTGGTGACGGAAGCTATTGTCTGTCACCATTGCTCATATGAAATGGTGACGGTCACTATTCGTCACTATAAATAATTATTTAATTAATATTCGTGACGGACCTTGAATGTCACCACAACACATACTTTCGGCGACGCCACCTTTGGTGACGTTCAGTTTTTTGGTGACGGAGGCTATTGTCCGTCACCATTGCTCATATGAAATGGTGACGGTCACTATCCGTCACTATAAATCATTATTGGTGACGGACCTTGAATGTCACCACAACACCTATACTTTCGGCGACACCACCTTTGGTGACGTTCAATTTTTTGGTGACGGAGGCTATTGTCCGTCACCATTGCTCATATGAAATGGTGACGGTCACTATCCGTCACTATAAATTATTATTGGTGACGGACCTTGAATGTCACCATAACACCTATACTTTCGGCGACGCCACCTTTGGTGACGTTCAGTTTTTGGTGACGAAGGCTCTTTTGACCCTCACCAATGAGCTTATGGTGACCATTTTCGCCCCTCACCAATGTGCTTTTTTCTTGTAGTGAGCTACTACCTCTACAAAATCATTGACAAGATGTCCTATATTGTATAGAAGAGAGATTTCCCTCAGCAGATGCAAAGCTTATTTCATCACTCTTTGATTAAGATGGTTGTTATGCATCAATTGAAGTAGAAGGGCATCCCATGGGAGGTTTTCATTTCCCTTGAAGTGTTCACCAATCCACAAGCCCATCCTCAGCAAAATATGCCTTCATCATCTCATCCACCTATCCCTACTCCTCCATCATCTCCTGCTGAACATGTTTCACTATCTACATATATTCCTTCACCTTAGGACAACCCTTACCCTCTCACAATGAATCAGAAAATGCGGGAAATGACAATGAGCAATCAAATGAAAGTGAGGGAGAGGGTAATGATGAATCAAGCAACAGTGAAGAAGAAAACAATGAAGAAGAGGGTAGCGAGGATGATGAAAATAATGTTGATGACAGTAAGGAGGATATCAGCAGTGAGGCAGAGGTTAGTGAAAAGGAAAAGAGCATAGAAATAGAAGGTAGTGATGATGATGGAGATGATGATAGCAGTGGAACAAAGAGCCAAGATGTCAATTAGAAAAACAACAGTGAAGAAAACCGTAAGGATGTAGAAAGAAATGAAGAAGATGCCCATGAGTCAGAAAACAATGGGGCTCATAACAGTGATGAAGGAAGTGCAGAAAACAGTGAGGAAATGAGCCATGATGGAATTAGGTCTAAAAGCAGTGAAGATGATATCAGTAAAGAAGAAAACAAAGAAGAAGATATCAGTGAAGATGATGATAATGCTATCAGTGATAAGGCAGAGAGCATGGAAACATATGACAGTAATGATGAGAGAAACCATGAAAAAAAAATGATGATGTTGCCAGTGATGAGGAACATAGCAGTGAACATAATAACAGTATGTAAAAAATCCATGCTGATAATGAAGACAGTGGGACAAATAGGTCAGAAATCCAACAAATCAGTGGATCAAATGAGGAAAAAGAGACAAAAAGAAGTACTGCTAATAAAAGCCACGAGGACAGTGAGGATACCAATGATGATGACAGTCATGATGGCAGCAATGGTGAAGGCACTGAAATGATCAAAATTGAACCTTTTCCTTTAATTTACCAAAGGGGAAGTAGGCATGCATTTTCTGCACTCAAGAGGCAAGGGGCCATGCCTTCTACTTCAACCAAGCAGCTTGACAAAGGCAAAGAAAAGGTCATGGAGGAAGAAGAAGAAGATCAACATGAGACTGAGAAAGAATTTGAACTCATTTATGTTGACAATGATGATGAGAACGAGACAAGGATCTCAAGCATGTTGCTCAAGAGTAGAGATGCCCAAATCAAAGATTTGAAAGCCAATCTAGGTAGAGCTAGGAATTTCATCCATTATTATGAGATTGAAAACAAGTAGCTAGAGGCACAAAAGGCAATATATGAGGTCAGAGCTATCAGAGCTTGAAAAGAGGCTAAAAAATCCAAGGCCAAGAAAGATGAGGCCTTGGATAGATATGGAGACACTGATGAAGAGGAAGAACAACTTCCTATGAGAAGGCCAAGAACAATTGGCTTAAAGAAGGCTTTAGCCAAGGAGAGAGAGCAAGAGGCAGCCTTGGTAGAGCAGCTCACTCCAAGTGAGCTACTTTCCATTGATATTGACTATGACCAGGAGCCTTGGATTGAGAGGGCTAATGTACACTTGGAGGCTTAGCTGGAAAAGACACAAAGATACCTTGGCCTTCAAAAGAAAATGGCAAAGCACTATGCCATAAGAAATAAAATTTCAAGGGCCAAGCTCAAAAGAGCCCTTGCTAAAATTCAAGCTCTCAAGGAGTCAAAAGGCAAGAAAAACCTTGAAATCCTTGCTGATGCTTCCCTACCGGCATCCCAAACACCATGAGGAAGACAATTTCAAATTTTGGCAAGTTTTTGGAAATTTTGGTTTTTGACTAATTTAAAGTGCCAAGGGCACAACGCCCCTGGTGTTGCGCTCTTTTTTGGGGCACTTTCTTGAGGATTGGTTTATATTTTTGGGTTCATATTTCCAAATACATCACATGCACAAAATTTCATATCATTTGGAGCAGATTTGGTCCCCCAAAAGGGTAAAAAACATGCAAACATTCACCATTCTGCCCTATTTTCAAGGCTGGAACTGCGCCCTAAGAAGTCTTGCGAGATTTGGTTTTTGGGTAGGAAAATGGACACCAAATGAAAAAATGAAGGAAGTTTTGGAAAGTAAACTTGACAATATTTCTAATGAGCTATCATGCAGCTCATTTGGACACCGAGAAGGCCTTCAAAACTCAGCTGCAAGGTGACCTATTTTTCCGGTGCAGGCGCTGTGCCCTTGGACCTCAATGCTGTGCCCTTGCCTGCAAAGTCAACAAAACATACTGAAAATATTTTGGAGTTATTGAGGATCCTCAAAGTCAGTTTTTTCCAAATTTAGGTGTTAGAAGTTGTTTTTCATTTATTGCATTAGATATTTTGTGCCTTGGGCCTTGCATGGTCTTAATGGACAAATTTGGCATTTATGATGTATTTATGACATTTTGAAAACCCTAGTTAGGGTTTTGGTCCTACTTTCTTGTTAAATACAACATTGAGGCCTCATTGTACATGTTGGATGATTATTGAGAGCAATATCATATATTTGAGATTGAAGAGAAATTGGATTTGTTTTTTGTGGATGGCTTGACTTGCTTGACAATGGAGAAGGCTCACTTGCAAGATTCATGAGCATAGTTAATGGTGATGTGTTCCTTATTTAGTTCTTGTTTATTATGTTATCATTTTGTCCCATCTTTCGATCGCAGTAGGATAGAATTTCAGGCTAAGAAATGTTGTTTAGAGGCACCTTAGCCCTATTTGTTCTCTACTTCTTCTATGTTTTCCTCTTCTAGGTCAGATTAAAGAATTCTTGAATGCTCTCTAGTCCCACTTAGTTTGTTTATCTTAAGAATGATTCAATGAAGCAAATGTCAAAGTAGTTTCATGCTTAGCACTGCTCTTTGATATTACTTAAACATTGTTTGTAAGGTATTTTACTTGGAAGTATTGCTGATTAAGTTTAGCTAAAGAGGTTTATGATTTGCCATGACCTTTTTTTTATCCTAAATGGTTTCTTTGGAGGTCTTTATAGCTTTATTAATGAAGTTAGGAGTTCCCTATTCTTTGATCTATGCTATATTTTTATCTAAAATGTTTTCTTAGCTTGAAGGTGAAATCACTATAAGATTTACTAGTTTCTTGCCTTCTATAGTTCACTGGATCGTTGTCTTAATGCTTACTTGCCAGGGTTTAGTCAAAGAAGTTATTGGTATGCCCCGTCTTTGGTTATTTCTTCATGCTTAGTAATATTAAAGGCCATTCTTGTTAAGGTATTTGTTGAAGGATTCTTAACTGCCCTTTGTACCTACTATGTTCACAATTTGATGTTCACTTCACTCACATAAGCTTTTAGATCCATTTGACCTTGTTAGAATTGCACTGTGATACAACCTAGACCTATTGTTAAACTTTTCAAGACCTTTTTTAGACTCCATAACACAATGGCTTAAACCTCTCTCACTCTATCTATTCTGCTTGACAACCTACCCAACCAAAAAAACAAACAAACCCTAAACCTAACAACTAACCTAAAATCAAAACCCTAAAATCAATCAATTTCATATGCTTTACACAAACATAGAGAGAGCCCTCTCCAAGTCCAAGAAGGCTAGGTCCTAGTGTTAGAAAATTATATATTATGGAGCAATTCAACACATAAAACATGCGAAAATAATACACACAAAACACATAAAACTAGAGAGACATAGATATACGTGGTTCACCCAGTCTGGGCTACGTCCACCCCGAATAGCCAGTCCTTCCTTTCTATTATCCAACAAAAAATGAAGAGACAAAACCTACATCAGATCCGTTGTAATATCCTCTGTTCTCTCTCATAGTCTCCCTCTCTGTTTCTCGCTCCGAGAATAGACACACATACAATACACAGCCGCAATACAATGCCCTCATAAAAGTGAGGGGTTGCCTTCTAGGGAAAAAAACCCTAATCTAAACATAACTTCTACAGTCAGATCATTTTCCTAATGAACGGCCCAGATTGACTAGAAATTACTATACTTTTACAAGGAAATTTTACATCTATTTTTAACTTCGGGGGCGTTGCCCCCGAAACCCCCGCCAGGGGGGGCTCCGAAAAGCGTTGCCGCCCCCCATGGCAGCGATTAATTATGGGCGGTGTTGCCGCCCCTTTTAAGGTACAGGGGTCCAATGTTGTGATACAAAGTAAACAAGATAATCAAGCTCCACACCCAACACCTAGGACTCTAAAGACTGGTTTGATGTTACCCCTATACATTTTGTCTTACCAATCTAACAAATTACAAGGACCTAAGAACGACTCCAATGCGAGATACGAGAGACTAACATAAACTAGAAACCACATTTTACAGGATTAACAACCACAGAATTCAACCCCTAAATGTAGCTCACACAGGTTATTTTTGTAGATCATTTGATCATATAATATGTTATCAAAAAATTGTACTTGATTGGTTGCTAATCAGACAACTCTATGTAACCATTTCAAACTAGATTTTGATTGAAGCTTAGCGTCTTCAGTCTGAGAGGGCTCTCTCAAGGGATCTAATGATATTGGTTAATGATAGTGCTATATGGCTAACTCTATAGGATTTTATCTTGTTTTTTATGACTGAAGGTTGAAATAATGCAGGCTTCCTACCATTGGGTTTATGGAGTCAACAATCAGTATTTTCAGTGGCAACGTTTCTTGACATGGAAGCTGAGGTAGATAGGGATCTTCAACAGAGGCAATTCACACATAAAAAATAGAGCTACATAGTCATTTCATCACTAAAGGAAGTCAGAGCATAAACATATGAATTCTGAGTAATAGAGATGAAATATACTGCAAGTGGTAAACATAAATATATATATCAGAAAGACATTAAAAACCCCATGTGAATCTCAGGTATGTCAAGAAGAAAGTCCTCTGTATTACTGATATAAGTCGAATACATAAAAGCAACAGTTTAGTGAAAAAAATCTCCAACCATTGACTACTTTGATGCTTTGTCTTTAAATAGAAATTCTTACAGCAAGGATGATCTCCCTAATGGCTAGATTCATCGAATTCTTCCTATGACACATCACATAACTGAAAAACATATCTTCTAACAAGAAAATGATAGCTACACCCTAAAGAAGACATTTCCTAATAGGACTCAAAATCCTATTTATTACATCAGTCTACCTTATCTTTGAAATAGTTAAATGTTAGTTACAAATAAGCATCACATGCTTGAAGGATATATGATAGGTTCATTACCACCTTTACATATTAAAAACTCTCCTATACATGTGGAACAAAGCCCTATTTTTTAGGAATGCATAGTCCTCATCTTCAACAAGTTCTTTGGCTAATGACCTATCTCCACAACACTTCCTTCGAGTCATAAATTTTTGAAGTTAAGGTCACTTGACCTGTTGGAGGAATCCAGCAGTCCAAAACTACCATTAGGATGCTCCAAAACCTTCAAAAGTAGCTCGCTATGAAAATAGGACAGTTTTGTAGCGTTGAAAAAGAGGCTTCTGCACCCAAAAAATCTGCTCTTTTTTTGTTCCATGGTGTCAACATAGTCATGACACATCATCACCATAATTCTCCCTCCTCGAAAAATGCTAGAAGTAAATTTAGAGGAAAAAAGGCTGCTACAAAAATTTTCGTAGCATTTTCCTAGCTTTAAGCCTAGGAAACACTACGAAACTGTGAAAAAGTGCAGAATTTCCAGATTTCAACGCTGTCTCCAAAAAGTGACTTCCAGTTATAAAAAATTGAACTTCAACATGTTATAAACCTTATAAAATACATTAAATCTCAACTTTAGACCCCTATGGTGTTTCCTATTCATTAATGATCAGTTGAGCAATGGGATCCTCAACCACAGTCATCTTTAAGCCTTTCTTCTCCAATTATTCATGAGTCACTTCCAATTGTTCTTGTGGGTCTTTAACTTAGTCTTTTAGTGTCCTTTTCTTAGACTGTAAGTGCAGGTTCATTTTTTTGATATGTTTCACCTCTCTTCTCAATGGCTTAGTCCATTTGATCAGTTTTTCTATGTTTTCCAAGGTCTTAGAGACACTTGTGACTTGATCCTCCCAAATCCCTTTCATTTTTCCAAAATTTACCTTCTGAACCTTGTTCTTCCTTGCATATTTCTTTAAGACTGATATTTCATCATTTTCTAGCTTCAACTACTCCTTAAGGGCTTCAACTTCTATCTTTTCAGTGATTTTCTCTTTGCCCTTCTTTTGCTTGATGACCACATATTCTTTTGAGGGTGATGAGAGGTCAATGATGCTTGGTGGTGGCTAAATAGTTTCACTGACCTTATGAGCCTCTTTGCTACTTTGCAAGACCTTTCTTGCATGTCTTGTCATTGGTTTTCTATCTTGAAACATGAATCCTGCATCCTCACTTGAAAAATATAAATTTTTAGTTGTTTTGGCTTTCTTGAGCTTCCTTCCTCCCTCATCTATGTCTTCATCTTGGACTATGGGAGTCTCTTCAATATCAATAGCATGCAAAATGCCCTCTAAGTTACCCTTAGCCACTTTTTGGCTTCTTGTAACCCTCTTGCTGCCATTTTTTTCCACTGTTGGCTTTTGTTTTGTAGGTGTAGCTTTGAGTGTATCATCCTTCTGCAAAGGCTCTGTCTCTATGATCATTGGCTCAACTTGCTCTGCCACTGAAGGTGATGGGATATCTCCAGGTTTGGGAGTCCTTTTAGAAGTGATAGCATCTACTTCAAAACCACTGATGAAAATAAAATATGACCAATATCTACCTAATATTTTTAACTCCTCTAACACTAGCAACTTGATCAAACCATGATGAAAGAGAGAGGTTTCATTTCCTTCAAATTTAGCTTGAAATTTGTTTGACATTTTAGCTAAGCTTCTGTATAAGCAAAAAGGTAAATCAAGAGACTTCTTACCAAAAAAATGTAGCAGAATCCTAAGGTGGTAGGAATAGACCATGTGATATCTCCCTTCATAGGTGAAGTACTTCTGAATAATTAGCAGTGTCTTTGAGAACCTATCTTTCATGTAGCTCCTTGGAATGGCATTTGTGAGATCAATCTCACTATGTTCTGGCTTGATAAATTATTTACAGTCCGGCATGGTGAAATTAAAACCTTTGAACCATTTTTCTCCTCCTCTAGGGATTCCTATTGCTGTTGCAATGATCTTTGGTGTTACTATGAGGTTTAACATCCCCACCTTTGAAGTTGTACCCTAGAAACTTATAGCAAACACCTTTGAAACCTACACATGGCCCCCTTGCAATATTTGACAGAACTGCAAACACCATATTCTTCTGAAAATTTTTAAGGAAGTTAGGTCTTCATTCAAAAAATTCATGTCTGATGGCTCATATCCGAGGAAGTGGCCACCATTTTTGGTCTTCCTCTTTGCAGCCATGGTGATCTTATACCTTCTCTTCCTCGCTTGATTAGTGACACCTGCAACTTTTGAAAATTCCAGCAACCAGCTTGGCTTGGTGAAACATCTCTCCAAAACTTAGTAGCATGCAAAGATGAAGTGGATAATGACAAAATTATCAATTGGGTAATGTTTTAAAGTTTCTATGACAACTCATGGCTTAATCATGGCTCATGCATGCTAAAAATAGTAATAATGACCTAAGCCATGACCTTTGTACCTTGATTTAACCCTAACTGACTTGAATGACATCCACCCTAACACACTTCTAATTATTGACAAACACCTTGCATTGAATTTGAAAAGACAGACAGAAAAACCTCTTTTCGTAGCGTAGTTAGTTCATTTCCTGGTAGTTTCGCTACGAAACTATTAGCAGTTTCGTAGCGAAAACTGCCTTTTTACAGTGTAAATCGCTACGAAAACAAGAAAAACTAGCTAAAGTGACCTTTTCGAATTCAAAATCTTGGGAAATGAAATATGTCAGAAAATGATGACTGATGGGACATGATATGACTTGAATGGGGGTGGGTTTGGACCTTAGGATATGTTAATATGAAAAATTTAAAATTTTCCTTTACCAACTTGTGACAAATGACCTCTATGACCATATCTTTGAAAAATGAACTTCTAAGACTATGTCAAATGATGTTTCACGTTTTTTGAGTGATAACAGTGGCTCCACTTGCGATGGTGTGCCCCTGTGGTACACCAAAGAACCTATATTTCTAGTGCTATCCATCTTCTTGAAAACAAAAACTCTGAAATTTGCCAAGCTTTCCTTCAAACTCTAATGGCCTTCACCTCGGGCTCAAGCTTGATGATCAACTTGTCTTTATTAGAAAAACAATATAAAAATGGAATATGTACAATGAAATGAAAGATCAAGATATTTTAAGAGGAATAATGCTTCAAAAACCTGCCATTGACAGACCCTCCAGCACAAATTTTTCCATCCATCTCCTGCAGTATGTAAGTGTTGTTTCCTGAAATGCAGCCACTATGAATGGACCTTTCTAGATATTCTCAAACTTACCATGTTTCCCCTTTTCTTCAATCCTGGCCTCCCACTTCAATACCACATCTTGAATCTGAAAATTTTCCTCTTTGACCTTCCTGTCAAATGTCTTCTTAATTCTGTTTTGAGATTGTTGATTGTTGTTATAGATTTCCCCCCTTTTTTCCTGTAAGGCTATCAACTGATTTATCCTCCTTTGAATTGCATTTGGCTCCTCCTCTAATCCGTGTAGCAACTTCATGACAAGCACTCCCAAGGATGTAGGAAAAATAGCTTCAGCTCCATACACCAACTCATAAGGTGAAGTGCCAATTGATCTTTTTGTGCACACTCTATCAGCCCACAAAGCATACTTCAGCTTCAAATGCCATGACTTCTTATTTTCCTACAACACCTTCTTAATAATCCTCACAATTATTTTGTTAGAAGATTCAACAAGACCATTACCTTATGGATAATATGCAGTAGAATGCCCAAGTGTAATGTGATATTGATGACAGCAACAAATCAGCCTCTTGGATTTGAATTCCTGTGCATTTTCAGTGATAATATTCATAGGGCAGCGAAACCTAGACAATATATTATTTTTAAAAAATGAAATGATAACTGAATCATTTGCTTGCCTAGTTGGGATTGCTTCAATCCACTTGGTGAAATAATTAGTTGCTGTCAGGATCCAGCGATGATAACCTAAAGATGATGGATGAATCTCACCAATAAAATCTAGCCCCCCACTACTGGAATGGAACCTCAACATAGATAGGAATCAAGGGTAAAGGAACAAGCTTTTTCTTACCATCAAAAATCTGGCATTCATGGCAGGCAACAATATTTTTGTAGACATCTTTGAACATAGTAGGCTAGTAGTACCCTGCTCTGAGAATATTATTTGATGTGGCCTTCCAATAATGATGACCTCCACTATCTCCTTTTTGAAACTCCTCAATCACTTTTTCTACCTCTTCTTCCAGCAAACAATTCAAAATAATACCACCAGTATCTTTCCAATACAGATTTTTATCAATAATGCAGTACCTCAAGGATTTTAGCTTCACAAGCCTTGCTTTAGAATTTGTCAATTTAGCAGGAGCCCTATGATGATGTAAGACAAAAACAATGTTTATGCACCAGTCAGATAGGATGTAATTTTCTTCAATGGGAATCAGTTCTTCATCTTCATCTGATAACTCTAAAATTTTTGCAATTAAATTCATATCAAGGCAGTCAAAATTTGATTATGCCATCAGCTTTGCTAGCCCTTGACCTTTGACCAATTTTGTAGGTCTGATCTCTATATCATATTCCAACAAGTTAACTATCCACTTTCCTCTCTTACCATCAGGATCAGCTTGGGTCATGATGTCCTTCACAACAACATTAGGAACACATGCTATAACATGAGAATGCAGAATGTAAATTCTGAAATATTTGATGGCTTTGACCAAAGCATAGGCTTGTTTCTAAATTAGCTAAGGTTCTACTAAAAAATGAAATGGGCTGCTCAGTACCTTGTTGTCCTTTCTACAACAAAACTCCAGCAATTGTATTTTCTGATGCAAATGTAAAAACCAGAAATTCCTTTGAAAAATCTGGGTTGATCAACACTGGTGCTTGAGTAAGTACCTTCTTGATCTCCTCAAATGAGTGCTTTGTTTCCCCTGTCCATTTGATATCAGCTCCTTTCTTCAGCATCTTAGTTATGTCTTTGACAATATCAACAAAATTGGGGATAAACCTCCTCAAAAAATTCACCCTTCCAAGGAAAGACTGAATTTCCTTCCTACTTCTAGGCAGATCCACTTTCTGAATGGAACTGACCTTGTTTGGATCAATCTTAATCCCATATTTAGATATAATATGCCCAAGTAACTTCGTTGAAGTCAAAGAAAAAATGCTTTTAGTGGGATTGAAATAAATTCCAAACCTTATACACTTCAGCAGAATCTTTTCTAGATGCTTCAAATGATCTTCTTCTCTCCTTGAGAAAACTATTATGTCATCTAGATAGAAAACCACCAACTTATCCTTCTCCTCAGAAAAGGAAATGTCCATTTCTCTTTGAAAGGTCGCTCCTGCATTCATCAGACCAAAGGGAATTTTTGCATACATGAATGTGCCCCATGGTGTGGTAAAGGCAGTTTTCTCTCGATCTTCTGGATGCACTAGTATCTGATTGTATCCTGAAAAACCATCCAGCATAGACATCATTTAGGAACCAACAATGTTCTACAAAATTTGGTCCATTTTTGGGAGAGGGTAGTTGTCCTTCAGAGAAGCTTTCTTCAAGTTTCTGAAATCAATGCATATTATAATTTCTCCACTCTTTTTTCTGACTGGAACCAAGGTTGGAAGCCATTTTGAGAATCTGATTGGAACAATAATTTTGGCATCAAAAAGTTTCTTTATTTCCTTCTCAATCAGAGGCATGAGAAGTGGATTAATCCTCCTCAGCTTCTGTTTTAAAGGATTTTCATTTTCTTTAATAGGAATGATATGTTGAATAATAGTAGGATCATATTTATTTAAATCAGCATAACTCCATGCAAAAACATCTATGAACCTTTTCATCATCTCAATATATTTTTATTTCATGTCAATTGAAAGAAATTTTGAAAACTTGATCATTTTTTTCATTGCTACTCTACGAAGGTTACAACTCTCTACCTCTTCATCATCAGCTTGTATCCTAGGAGATTTGAACACATCATTCTAGTCAAAAAAAATTTCAAGTGGTATGAGACCTTTGGGTATAGAATTATTCTTCAGTTGTAACACTTCATAATTCCCTTTGTTTCAACAAGCATGTTTTGCTGGTCTATTTGTGTGCTTTCAAACTTCTCTTTAAATTCTATAATTTTTTTGACATGCTGGTCATCCTCAAAAACTTGCTAATGAATTATGTTATCAGGGATAGCAGGCCTATGACGAACTTCAACCTCATATATTTCAGTGGAATGTGTAGGAATAATAAACAGACTTGCAGAGACAGTTGGGGAGTCAACTACTGAGTTTTGATCTCTAGTCTTCACAATAAACAAATATTCTTGAAAATTCTCTAACATATCCATGATCAAATTTCTGTATGCCCTCATTCTCACATCCTTGGTTTTATATACACCCTCAACTTGTTTAATAACTAATTTAGAATCTCCACAAACATAAATCTTTTGGGCACCCATTCTTTTCAAAATTTCTAAACCCAAAAATAGAGATTCATACTCAGCCATGTTATTTGTGTAATCAAAGTTTAGTTTGAAAGAAAATAACTTACTTTCATCCTTTGGAGTTGTGATCCAAATTCTTGCTCCAGCCCCCTCTCTTCCTACTGATCCATCAAAGTGTAACACCCACCAACCTTCTGCCTTTTCTTCACTGTCTTGCTGATTTTCTGTTTCCTGATTTTCTGCTTCCTGAATTTCTGCTTTATTTTCATGTTTTGCTTCATCAGTCAACTCATTGAAAAGTATAGCAGATCCTAATTCAGTATCAACAACATATAATGGAAAATTATGAGTTTTGTCCTTACTACTTACCATATAAGCCATCCTTGTTTCTTTGTATAGTATTCTTTGCTCACAGAAAACAGGAATGGTGGCATAAGTTAGGTCCATCTGCATGGTGCTTTTGATATTTTCTTCCCAAGACCTTGATAACAACATGCAAAATTTAGGTGGAATTTCTTCTACCACAATTTCCATTACCATTGTCTTGGCAGGGACTTGTGTAAGACCAACAACAACATATTTTCTTAAACCAATGCACTGAACTCTTTTTGAATCAAAAGAAAACAAGTCCTTATATGGCCTAGTAATTTCCAATCCCATCCTTTCCATGATTAATCTAGGCATGAGGTTATGAGAGGCCCCTGAATCTAACATGACATTGTGTAATGTCATGTCATGAATACTAAGGCTGACATAGAAAGGAGGCACCTCTTCATTCTGCTCATCTTTTAATCTTGGTTCCAAGTATATTGTTGGATGATCTTCTTAAACATTAAGGATGTCAACAACTCCTGGTTGGGAATTCAAAATTTTTACAATTTTACTTTTGTATTCATTCACCTTAAGAATTTCTCCAAAAGGAACTGGAATTTTGATCTTGGATATCTCATTATCCAAACTGAAATAGAAGCTGACTTTTCAGTCTCTTTGATAGGAGGAGGAGGTGGTGGATCTTTTCTAAGCTCAGCAACTTTAGGGGCATCTTTCTTGGGCTATGTCTTGTTTGCAGTAATTGGAACGTTTCTGTTTCTAAGGTTATATTGTTTCTTCATTTCAAGCATTACATGTTGATATCCTTTAAGATAATCATATGGTTCCTCGCCCTTGTTTACATCATGATCTGACTCATCATGTTCTTCCTTAGTAAAAAACATTCCTGACATGTTTTCATCCAAGTAATGAATAGAGTCTTCTGGTATTTCAAGATGATCTTCTTCATCAACCAAATTTTGCTGAAAAGGAGGCCTTACTTGAGGGTTAAGCTAATTTCTATTTTCCCTTGGTCTCTGCTGGTTTTGAGGTCTTTTGAACTGAGGATTTCTAAACTGAGGTTCATGTTGTGCAGGAGCAGCAGAGGCATTCCCAAGGGAAAGCCTATCCATAAATTTTCCCATTTTCTTCATCATGGAGTCAAATTTGTCATTTGAGGTGGAAGGCTTATCTTCTTCTTTTAATTTTTCCTTTCCCATCTTGGACTTTTTAGTTTCTATCAAATTGACCTCCACCTTTACAACATCATTTTTCATTTTAGCTAGTGAAGGGGATTCTCTTTGTCTGAGTAGGATAGAAAATTCATAGTCAAATGCATCAACATATCTCAGTTGAGCTGCTCCTGGTGGAGGCTTAGGATGGGCAGGGATGGAGTCATACAAATTTGTAAATCTCTTGGAGAAATTTTGAGCAGTTTCATCAACAACTCTTTTCAAACTATTGTACTCAGTGAGGACTTGCATAGGATTGGTTCTATTTCCCCACTTTCTCAAGAAGCTATCTTCAACTTCATTCCAATTATGCAGGCTTCCTGGTGTAAGGGCTTTGAACCACTTCCTGACCTCACCAATAAAGCTCTCAGCAAATAATCTCATCTTGACATCCTCATGGTCAACCTCCTCCCTATCTATGAAGTCAATGAACTGATCTACATGCTCTTTAGCTATAATCTCCTCATCACTTCCCCAAGTTTTGATTCTAGCAGAATATTTGCTAGGAAGGGAATTAAGGACAACTAGAAGAACAAGACGGGCATACCTAGCAGGTGCAGTAGCAGATGGAGGTGGCACATTTCCTACCATGATGACTGGAACTGTGGTAGTTTTAGGGACAACAGTAGTAGAGGAAGAGGGACCATTAGGAGGAGGGCTAGTTGGTCTTTGTTGTCCAATTACAATTGAACTCCAATCAAGTAAAGGAAAACCAGATTTACTTCTTAGTAATATTTCAAATGGGTCTAGTTCCTTTAACCTATCCAAATATTCCCTCTCTAACAATAAAATTGATGTGATTGCTTCCCAAAACACTTATTTATCCTTTTGGGTCACTAAGGTTGAGGTATGAATACCTCTTCAATGTAGGTCTAAGACAATTCAGTCAATTCTTTTTCATTTTCAGACCTAAACAAGACTTCCTGAATTTTATCGTCAAACTTTTTATCTTCAGGACTTCTTAAAACTTCAGAGGACAAGGCTTTTGTATGTAATAGAGTACCTAATTATGCAGAACTGCCTTGAATGCCTCTGGAAATTGTGTTTGGATTATCCACAATTGTAGGTGGATCTGGGTCACAATTACTTCTCGTATATCTCCTTTTCGAAGCCACCTTTGAACATGAGAATTTTGAATGGAGTCACCAAGGTAGTTGTAGCCTCGAACAAGTTCTGAGCTCCTACTACCTTCAAGAGTTCAGCTTCAAGATTTTGGGAAAAGTATATCTTCAGGCTCCTGGAAAACGCACCAAAATGTTACCACAAAATTTTACTTGATTGGCTGTTGATCAGACAAATCTATGTAAATGTTTCAAACTAGCTTTTGACTGAAGCTTAGCCTCTTCAGTCTGAGAGGGCTCTCTCAAGGGATTTAATGATATTGGTTAATGATAGTGCTAGATGGCTAAATCTATAGGATTTGTATCTTGTTTTTTATGATTACAGGCTGAAAGAATGCATGTTTGCTACCATTGGGCTTATGGAGTCACCAATCAGTATTTTCAGTGGCAAGGTTTCTTGAAATGGAAGCTGAGGCAGATAGGGGTCTTTAACAGAGGCAAATCACACATAAAACATAGAGCTACACAATCATTTCATCACTAAAGGAAGTCAATGTATAAACATACGAATTATGAGTAATAGAGATGAAATATACTGCAAGTGGTAAACATAAAGATATAGATCAGGAGGACATTAAAAAATCCATGAGAATCTTAGGTTTGTTAAGAAGAAAGTCCTATGTATTACTGATATAAGTCAAATACATAAAAGCAATAGTTTAGTGAAAAAAATCTCCAACCCCTGACTACTTCGATACTTTGTCTTTAAATATACATTCTTACAGCAAGGATGATATTCCTGATGGCTATATTAATCAAATTCTTCCTATGACACATCACATAATTGAAAAACATATCTTCTAACAAGAAAATGACATCCACACCCTAAAGAAAACATTTCCTAATAGGAATCCAACTCCTATTTATTACATTAGTCTACCTTATCTTTGAAACAGTTAAATTTTAGTTACAAATAAGCATCACATGCTAGAAGGATAGATGATAGGTTCATTACCACCTTTACATATTAAAAACTCTCCTAGACATGTGGAACAAAACCCTAATTTTTAGGAATGCATAGTCCTCATCTTCAACAAGATATTTGGCTGATGACCTGTCTCCACAACACTTCCTTAGAGTCATAAATGTTTGAAGTTAAGGCCCCTTGACCTGTTGGAGGAGTCTAGCTATCCAAACTTCCATTAGGATGCTACAAAACCCTCAAAAGTAGCTCGCTACGAAAACAAGACAATTTCCTAGCAAGCTTTCGTAGCGTTGAAAAAGAAGCTTTTGCACCCAAAAACTTTGCTCTTTTATTGTTCCATGGTGTCAAACTAGTCATGACACATCATCTCCATCATTCTCCTTCTTTGAAAACTACTAAAAGTTAATTTAGAGACAAAAAGGCTACTACAGAAATTTTCGTAGCGTTTTCCTGGCTTTAAGCCTAGGAAATGCTATGAAACTGTGAAAAAGTGCATAATTTCTAGATTTCAATGTTGTCTCCAAAAAGTGACTTCCAGTTATAAAAAATTTACCTTCAGCATGCTATGAAACTTCTAAAACACATTCAATCTCAACTTAAGACCCCTGTGGTGTTTCCTCTTCATTAATGATCAGTTGAGCAATGGGCTCCTCAACCACAGTCATCTTTAAGCCTTTCTTCTCCAACTCTTCATGAATCAATTCCAGTTGTTCTTGTAGGTCTTTGACTTAGTCTTTTAGTGTCCTGTTCTTAGACTATAAGTGCAGGTTCATTTTTCTGATATGTTTCACCTCTCCTCTCAATGGCTTAGTCCATTTGATCAGTTTTTATGTGTTGTCCAACGTCTTAGAGACACTTGTGACTTGATCCTCCCAAATCCTTTTCATTTTTTCAAACTGTACCTTCTGAACCTTGTGCTTCCTTTCCTCTTTCTTTAAGACTGATATTTAATTTTTTTCCAGATTCAACTGCTCCTTAAGGGCTTCAACTTCTGTCTTTTCAGTGATTTTCTCTTTTCCCTTCTTTTTCTTGATGACCAGATCTTCTTTTACAGGTGATGAGAGGTCAATAATGCTTGGTGGTGGCTGAATAGTTTCACTGACCTTCTGAGCCTCTTTTCTTCTTTCCAGACCTTTCTGGCATGTATTTTCATGGGTTTTCTAGATTGAAACATGGATCCTGCATCTTCACCTGCAAACTCTAACTTTTTAGTTGTTTTGGTTTTCTTAAGCTTCCTTCCTCCCTCATCTATGCCTTCATCTTGGTCTATGGGAGTCTCTTCAATATCAATAGCATAAAAAATGTCCTCTAAGTTACCCTTAGCCACTATTTGGCTTCTTGTAACCCTCTTGCTGCCATGTTTTCTCATGGTTGGCTTTTGTTTTTCAGGTGTAGCTTTGGGTGTATCATTATTCTGCAAAGGCTCTATCTCTACGATCACTGGCTCAACTTGCTTTTCCACTGAAGGTGATGGGATATCTCTAGGTTTGGGAGTCCTTTTAGGAGTGATATCATCTAATTTAAAACCACTGATGAAAATAACAAATGACCAATACCTACCTAATCTTTTTAACTCCTCTAACACCAGCAACTTGATCAAACCATGATGAAAAAGAGAGGTTTCATTTCCTTCAGATTTAGCTTGAAATTTTCTGACGTTTTAGCTAAGCTTCTGTATAAGTAAAAAGGTAAATCAAGAGACCTCTTACCAACAAAATGTAGCAGAAGCCTAAGGTGGTAGGAATAGACCATGTGATATCTCCCTTCACAGGTGAAGTACTTCTGAATAATTAGCAGTAGCTTTGAGAAGTTGTCTTTCATTTAGCTCCTTGGGATGGCATTTATGAGATCAATCTCACTATGTTCTGGCTTGATAAATTCTTTACAGTCCTTCATGGTGAAATTAAAACCTTTGAACCATTGTTCTCCTCCTCTAGGGATTCTTGTTGCCGCTGCAATGATCTCTAGTGTTACTGTGAGGTTTAACATCCCCACCTTTGAAGCTATCCCATTGAAACTGATAGAAAACTCCTTTGAATCCTACACATGGCACCCTTCCAATCTTTGATAGAACTGCAAACACCCTATTCTTCTAAAAAATTCTAAGGCATCTAGGTCTTCATTCAACAAATACATGTCTGATGGCTCATATCTAAGGCAGTGGCCACCTTTATTGGTCTTCCTCTTTGCAGCCATGGTGATCTTATACCTTCTCTACCTCGCTTGATTAGTGACACTTGCAACTTTTGAAAATGCCGACAACTAGCTTGGCTTGGTGAAAAGCTCTCCAAAACTCAGTAGCATGCAAAGATGAAGTGGAGAATGGAAAAAGACTCAATTTGGTAATGTTTTAAAGATTCGATGACAACTCATGGCTTAATCATGACTCATGCATGCTAAAAACAGTAATAATGACGTCAGCCATGACCTTTGTACCTTGATTTAACCCTAACTGACTTGAATGACATCCACCCTAACACTTCTAATCATTGACTGACACCTTGCACTGAATTTGAAAAGACAGACAAAAAAACCTCTTTTTGTAGCGTAGTTAGTTCATTTCCTAGCAGTTTCGCTACAAAACTATTAGCAGTTTCGTAGCGAAAACTTCCTTTTTACAGTGTAAATTGCTACGAAAGCAAGAAAAACTGGCTAAAGTGACCTTTTCGAATTCAAAATCTTGGGAAATGAAATATGTCAAAAAATGATGACTGATGGGACATGATATGACTTGAATGGGGGTGGGTTTGGACCTTAGGATAGGTTAATATGAAAAATTTAAAATTTTCCTTTACCAACTTGTGACAAATGAACTCTATGACCATACCTTTGACAAATGAACTTCTAAGGCTATGTCAAATGATGTTTCACTTTTTCTTAGTGATAATAGAAGAGATCAATGATATTAATCGATCTCATCTCTAGCTTAGGGATTCCAATTACAAATTCAATTAAAAAGGTTTCCTTGCTACTTCCAAACCTATAGAAAAAGATTTATTCATTCAAAATATAACCTTTCTCACAGATTATAACATGAATTATCATCACATGTAAGAACTAATATGCAAAGGTCTAATTCCCACACATAAATAGAGAATTTTCATTACATATCACAAACATACATAATTTATACAAGGCTTCCACATAGCCTGCGTAGGCCTGATCTAATTCCTTTGGCCCTTTTGAGTCTTCTAGCCTTAATTGACCTTTGCACAGTTCCTATCACACCAACCTCACTCTGTCTTCTTCCTATATAATCCAACATCAAATGCCTTCAAGGCATATCATATTTACAATGAAAGGATTCTGAACTAATTTCAGTTCAAATCCTATAAAACATCCTCACCAAACTCCTAAAATCCCTAACTCAATCTCCAAGATATGTTTCAGCTCCATAAAATATGCTTGAAACTTGTAATACCTAAGATCTCAAATGTTCTCACGCATTCGAGAAAAAACACAAATTAATCATCATTTTAATAAATTAAACATTTGGGAATCTCTCCCTTCATAAAATAATCCTTCCCCTTAGGTTTCTTCAAAAATTAATTTATGGAGTAGGATGCTCCTGCATCAGACAAGTCCTCACCTCAACCACATAAAGAAGAAGAATAACTCACCATTGAAAAATTACTAAAGAATAAAAAAAAAAGTGGAGACGAAAAGAGAGGTAATGTAAAATAAAAGGGCAAAGTTATAAAATTCAAAAATCCTAAGCCCTTCACAGCCAAGGAGAAGATCCAGACTTCGTAAAACCTTGAAGAAGAAACCTCCACAGGAAGAAGAGTTTGTTAACTTAGATGAAGAGCCCCAAGTACCATTGCCCATTACTGCCTCTCCTATGCACAGTCCCATAAACAGTTTTATAGATAGTCCTATACACTCTCCTATACATAGTCCTATACACAGTCCGAGTAGAAGGACCCCAAAAATTGACCCGGCACAAAAGGAGATTTATGACTACATTGAGTCCTTGGAGAAGAGACATGTAGAAGAAAATCCAAGTGTTTAAGAGCAACCTATCAGTCCACAAGAACCTCTGGTGAACACCTTGAAGCAAGAAATCTATGAACTAGAGATATTGAATGTTATCACTATAAAAGTTTTCCAAACTTGGACAGATTGTATTTGTTCCTATGTCATGGTCTTAGAATAGGGTTAAGTCATTTTTATGTTTTTAGAGTCTAATTCATAAGGTTAGAGTCTCATATCCATCATCAAATAAGGTCCAACAAATTTGTTTCACATTTTAAGGGTCCCATGTTATGTTTCGGAAATCATGTGTTTAGTTACTTTGAATGTTTTTTCGAAAAAGCCATGAAACCACGTTTTTCATAGCGCAGAAAGTGTTAAAAATTGTTTTTGCGCTACAAAAACACTGGTCTTTTCATAGCAAAACCCTGAAAATACATTACACATGCTACGAAATCGGGGATTCGTAACCAATCTTGTCCAAATGTCAAATCCATCAAATTTCATTAAATTTTCATGATTAGGTGTCAGTGCATGAAACCTTTCTCACACATGCAACCATTCATAACCATCATGAGATTCATTAGGGGTCATTTATCATCAGTGATTTTAAAATTTGAAAAGGGATGGTTGTCCTTGGTTATATTGTCTCATGCAAAAACAATTGCTACGTGTTTTTCTTCGAATGACAAGCTTATGGTAAGCATAAACTAGAGCTTCTCTCAATTCTCAAACAAGGCTGAACCAGTTATCAAGCAAGGATGAACCCTTAATCAAGCAAGCCAGTTTCTCTGAAATCAAGCGAGCCAGTTTATTACAGGTTTTCTGAAGCTACAGGGATTCTGAGTGAAAGATGACAGAGGAAAAAAGAAACCACAAATCAGGCCACTGTTTGAGAATGGAACCTAAAGGCATAGAGGCTCTCACCAAGGATAAATCAGTTGAAGAAGCCTTCAAGAAATTAGGATGTTGGAGATTCTGTGAAAAGCTACAGGGAGGTCATAATCAAGTCACAAAATAATTTGCCATTAATTTCACATGTTCAAATACAAAGGTTGGATGTTTAAACTTACCAATTTCTCCTGAAATTATATCTTTAGTGACAGAGATTCCAAGGGGAGAAGAAAGGTGGTTCAAGAACTTCAGGTTTGAAATGGAACCTTGTAAAATATTTTTGAAGGCAGAGTTTGTGGACACAGATTTAACCAAAGTAGTGCCAAGAGGTTATGTCAAGGATACATATGCTAACCTGCTCTCTAACATTCAAAGGTACTTCACCTGTGAAGGAAGATATGACCATAAGGTGTATTCTTACCATTTCAAGCTCTTATTGCATTTAACTGGAATAATTTCTCTAGATTTAACTTTCTTTCTGTTTTGGAGTTTGGTCAAGATGGCAGATAAGGTGCAAATGAAAACTCAGGCATGTGAAACTTCATTATTCCATCATGGTCTTGTTAAATTAATAGTTTTGCATGAACTTCAGAGGGGGAATAGAGAATGGTCTGCATTTCTATTTTTGTGTGGATTTGGTGTGGAAACACATGGAACAGGTGTTAGCCCTAGGCCCAAAGAAAAATCACCATCAGAAAACACTGACCTTGCAAAAAAAAGATCAAAGAGATTTGTCAAGTTAAAGCCTAGAAAACAAGTGAAAGAGCTAGATATTAAAACACCATTAATTATTCAAGAAACCCCTCAACCTACACAAAAGAGGATCACTAAAGGTAAGGAAGCAGTATAGGAACAGTCAACCAGCAAATCAGCCCAGAAAAGATTGACTAGAAGTCAAATAGCAAGGGAAAAAGGAAAAACAATGGTTTCAGAAGAAGATCCAGGTTTAAAAGGTTGTTTGAATGATATTTTACAAACTATTGATATTGAGGAATCTCCTTTAGTGTAGGCATATTTTATAAATTTGGATGAAGGGAAATCTAAGAAGATCAAGTCTTCCAAAAAGCTGGATTTTAATGATGAAATTTCAGAGTTTGTGTTCAAGCCCAGAAGGCCTCTAACTAGGAATTCAAAAAATTTGCAAGGACTGGATGTGGAGTTAGATAAAGTTGAAGAAGTTTCAAATGTTTATGAGGAACCCATAGACCTTTCATCACCTATGCTTGAAGATGACAAAAACAGAGTTTTCCATACTCAAAGAGAAAAGAGTAGTTATGAAGGAATGAAAGAAAAACTAAGACTAGCTAACTTCAAATTTCTAAGCTTGAGAAGAAAGAAAGAAAACATGTTGTGGAGAAGATAAATTTTGACAGAATTAAGGCTCTGTGGGAGCTTGAAAGAGTCTCAAAACCTGAAACAGTCAGCAGTGAAGCTCAATTTTTCACCTGGACTCTTCCTGTAATCAAAGAGGCTAAATTTGTGAGAAGGATACATGTAAATTTAAGGGCTACTAACAGGAGGTTGAAGAGGCACATTGAAGATCTTGAAATCCAATTGGAAAACTATGAAGGTCAGCTACAGTAGAAGTAAGACAGTAAGTGACAAATCCCTAATATAATTTTGTTTTGGGAAAGACACCACTTTTTGAAAACATGGAAAAGTTGACTTATATTGATTTCAAGGTCCATTAGCATCAAATTCATCATTAAAGGATTGTAAATATTCTTAAGATTTAAAGATGATGAAGAAACTGTGTAATATGGAGATACACAGCAGTTTCATAGCGCACTACGAAACTGCTATAGGTGACATACACAGCAATTTCGTAGCGCGCTACGAAACTGCTGTAGTTGCAGTTTTAAATATTTTGTTAAGGTTTCAAGAGGTAAAACACCTGGCTTTTGAAGTTTTGATGTTTCTAGAAGATGGAAATGGGTCAAAAACGAAGTTCCAGGTGTTAAAGAAAAAGAAATTAGATGGTAAGAGATGTTTCACAAAGGCATAGTTACTGCGCTACAAAAACAACTGATATTTTCGTAGCGCAGACACATCAGATCTCTTCACACTATTTCAAGGACTTAATTTTGCACAGATGGATGGACATGGTTCTATGGAAGTGATAACACATATCACTTGTCTAAAATGGTCCATTTTTGTCAGCCAAAATATTCAAGGAGCATAAATGAGGGTTAAAGCTATATTGCAGGAAACATGTTCCTAGTTTTCAGGACAGATAAGGGATAAGTTAACAGAATGTAACAGCAAGGTTATGGACACCATCAAGGTCAAAGATAAGGAGGAGAAGCTATCAAATATAATCTTTAATTCCTATATCAAGTTGTTTTAGTCATAATAAGGAGATTTACTCCTAATTGCATTAGGACTATAGAACAAACAATTAACTGTCACATGTAATTAATAGTCTGTTTCAGGAGTAGATAGGTGTCAAGCTAAGAAATTCAAATTCTCCTCAAGATAGATGAGGGAATACAAGATTTTAATGAGGGATCTATAAGAGACATGAGGTCAAATTCCTCAAATTTGGAAAATTTTCATTACAAGCAGATTATGTCATTGTAGCAAATTGTGTGTTTTTATCATAATACAGATATTGGCTTACTACTCAGGATTCAGAAAGAGTTTTTTAATGTGTGATCTTCCTATGGCTTTATGTATCTATCTATTTGTAGTGGTATAAACATATGTTACTTAGAATTCATTGGAAAATTCTCTAACTTCCTGCATATGTTTGTAAACTGTGTTTTGTTCACTTTGTTTTTGTTTCACTGATACACCTAAAAAATTCTAAAATTCCCTGACTTCCATGATGAGCTGATGTTGATGTTTTGTGGGAAAATACCTAGACTCCATAGCCCAATAGATGTTTGTTGATCATTATTTAAACCAATCATACACTTTTATACAATTTATTCCTAGAGTTAGCCATCTAATCCTGAATTCAAAATCTTAAACCTAGTGAGAGAGCCCTCTCAAGTTGAGGAGGCTAAGCTTCAACTAAAAGTCTGGTTTGAAATAGTTACACCGAGGTAGCCTGACCAGTAGCCTATCAAGTCCTATTTTGGTGATAACACTGAACAAGCACATCAAGCAAGAAAATGAATCTCTAAAGGAACATAATCACTTGGAAAAGGTCATCAGTGACAATACTATCTTCCATCTGGGGCTATGGTATAAAAAGAACAAGAAACTGAAGAAAATGAATAGCTTTCTAAATAGAAAATTCATTAGCTTGAGGTAAAAATTCCTCATGAAGAAACCAATAATGTCAATCACTTCAAGGAAAATAAAGAAGAGGAAGTTGGATGTACTGACAGAGGTTTCAGAACAAATGCAGTAGAAGGTGAAGGCTCACAATTTTTGGAATTCCATGAGGACATGAAATGGTCTCTTAGTGGGGGTACGTTGAACCTCAAAACTGTTCCTAATTTGACATCTTTTTCCATCATTTATTCTTCATTTTTCACAAAATCATAAACTCAATCAGCAATAATTGACATATTCCACATCTGAGAAGGTATTTAGATAATCTCTAGATTATATTATAATGTTTCTTATTATTTAGATGAATATATGTAATTAGCTACAGAATTCGTGAAATTTTGTAGCGAACCTTTTTTTCTACAGCGACCGTTATTGTTTGACATGTTTTGAGAAGCAAATGAAGAAGCGAGTCATATGAGTATCTTTGAAATGATCCACACATGGATTGTATCCCACTTAACTGTTTGAATTCAAGAAGGAATCATGCCTATGGTCACGGTCAAAGATCGGTCAAGGAACGAGATCACTGGACGAAGAATCTCGATTTACACTTACGTAGAAAATTGAGAGAGATGCATGAAGAATTTTCTTCTAAATAGACTTCTAATTTTAGTTTTATTTTGCTATCCATAGGCAGAATTATCTCAAACAGTTAATTCAAAAACTTGTATTAATATTGGTTTGTTGAAACTGGGAATAAGCTTAATTTTTGTGATAATATGGTGTTATGCTTTCAAACTCCGTTTTGCTAATAAAGAAGACCAGTTCTAGATCTCTCATGCTCGGATAGTCTAAGTAGATTTCACACTCGTTCTATTGTAGAGGGCCCCTGCACGAAAAGGAGGTTTTTTATAGTTGTTTTGTAGTTTAATTTCTATCAATTTCATATTTTAATTTCTTGTTAATTCATAGTTAATTTCTAGTCAATTCGTAAGTATATTCTCGTTATTTCATAGTTAGATTCTCATCAATTCATAGTTTAAATTCTCACTGTTTTGTAGTTTAATTTCATGCCAATTAGTTTTTAATGTCTTATGAATTAGCTGTTTACATTTACAATTGATTTTTGGATCTTATGCTCACCTGAATCATCTCCTGAATGTGACTGTCATCTTCCAATTGAATAGATTTGTGCATTTGGTTATACAACAACCATAGGATTTAATATTAAACATGTTTTGCGAAATAGACACTATGTCATTTCTTTCTTGCCTTAGTTAAATTTTATTTCAATCAGCACAGTAATTTAATTTCATAGCAATAGAATTTATGCTTTAGCTCCATGGAATGTAGAATAGAATTAGATTAAATTGATCTTTTAATCATTCTTATATTTAAAACTAGGGAAAAATTAGATTATAATTTTTCTTTGATTATTTTAGAAGTAAATCGAATGCTCTGTTTTCATAGAATTAATGCTTTCAATGGATATGATAGAATATGGTTTCATTCTTTCATGTTGATAGATAGAACATCATTTAAAGATCAATAGAATGCAATTAAATTTAGAATAGTGCTTTGTTTTGAGTCAATTTAATTATATACTTTTCATAGATGGTTTGTCAACCTAGAATAATTCTAACATAGCTCAGATTTTAACCATTCAAAGTTTGATTTTTTTTTTATTCAAATTAGATTAGTTAATCAACATTTCTTTTTCATCATTAAAATTTCATTCAGATTTAGTTGTTCCCTAGCATTTAAAGATTTCATCTTGAAGCTTAGATTTCATTCTTTAGATCAATTTTGGTTCTTAACTTTAGGAATAAAATACAAAACCCCAAAAACAATATATAACATGCACAACGAAGTAAGGGAAAAAAAGGTCATCTAAGCATATATAGTGCACCACACTTCATCAGATTATAACCTCGGTCAATAATTTATGATAGCAATTTAACACATTAAATTGACTAAACAACATGTTTTCAAGAGCCAAATTTGAAATCAAGTAGGTTGCATCCTCCAGAAAGGAAACAAAATTTAAAGATGGCTAGGTAAGGGACAACACTCCACCTTTGTAAGTTTGGAAATTCTTTACTTTTTTTTCTCCTATTAATGTAGGAAAATAGTGGGCTGTGGGATATATTGTTATGTATATGGAATTAAGTTTAAAATTTGGCTGAAATATGGGGAAAAATTAAATATTTTTTGAGGCACATAATTGTTGGGTTGAGATATGTAACAATTTGTCGCCTCTATTCTAAGAAATTGCTTCAATTGGTAGCCTTGTTCCTTGGAAAAATTAAAGATATATGGATAAAAAACTCTGAGCATTAAATTGATTGAACCAATGTCTATAAGTAGTGGGGGAGGTTAGTTCATTTGGCTTAGGAAGGCCTCCCTTCCTTCCTTTTTATTTCACCCTTACAATTGGGAGACAAGATTTTTTCTAGAAGGATAACTTGGTGTAACCGCCTCCCCCCACATTTACCCCCTTTCATTGGCTTTCTCGGGGTAAACATGATATGAGGGATATTAAAACATGAATCAACCTCCTATATGACTTTAAGGAAATGGAATTGACACAACATGACCTTAATGACTTCCCTCAGGTGCCACAGGACTTCCATGAATAACCCAACACCTCCAGGTATCCAACCCTTGTGAAAAATCACCTTTTTCCTGAATTATAGCCCCAGTAGCTCCCTTTACAAGGCCTCCAAGTGACTATGGGATCCCAGTCGCTCCCATAGGCCTCCATCAGTGCAACTGTGACAATTTTCTTCCAGTGATGTGCTAGTGGCTGCGATAATTAAGGCTATTTTCCATAGCTAGGGCTAGGCCTCTGCCCATAAAACTATGCAACTTTTAGAACTCATAAAAGACATGAAGAAAATGCTTGTAAATAAAAAAATGGAACTAGGGATTGACCTGACCATCCCCAACTAGGACTAAAATTCTGTCAAACACTTGGTAGCTTTGCAACCTATAGATCATGAATGAAAATATGAACATGAGGGACTGAAAAATCATTTGAGGTTTAACAAGAAGGGTCACTACCTTATCTCATTACTTATATTAACATCAATTAGGTCTTTCATTCATTATTTATACATTTATGAGTGAAAACATGAGAAGATTTAAGAACAATATTTGTCATAAAACCATGCTTATTACTAGCATATAACCAGGTAACTAATAATAAGAGATCAATCATTAAAGGCACATAATAACAAGTACATTTCCTTACCAAAATCTAGAGAAACTTAGCTTTGTTAAACATAGGAAAATAATGAACGAGTTCAGGACTTCCATGTTACACCCAACCATAGATTGGCTAAGCCAGCTCTCTCTTCAGCCAATCACCCCTGTGCCATATTCCAAGAATGAATGTGGGATATGATGGGATAAACCAATATAAATAAAAAAAAGGTAATCCAAAGGTTAAACCACCTCCACCCTCTCCATATCGTAATTAAACCTAAACTGGTGTCGAGATCACAAAATCGAACCGAGCTTGGAGCCTCAAAAATTTCTTCACCATCCTTGAGGAATCTTCACGTCTCCACCCTTAGGCTTTACCATGTATCCTACCATTATTGGTCAAGGGATTCCTAGGCCTTTGAGAATTTTCCCGAGATCACCTCACCCCGGATTCTAAAAAAATATAGAAATCCAAAGTTCAAAACCAAGAAAAGTCCCATCACACCATGGCTATCTAGAAATGGAAATTCTAGGATAAAAATCCATTATCGAAGCCCAACAAAATCCATTCCAATGACATCAAAAGAACCATATACCAACATGCACATACCATGCATGTCAAAATTGTATAGGAAATCACACATGCAATTTTTTACCTGCAAGTATTCCCGCTAAAGCTTCTTGATCCTTGCCTTCCTTTGCTTTCCTTGTCCTTCTTTCATTTTCCTTTATTTTTCCTTTCCTTTCCTTGCTTTCTTGATTTCTTTCTCCTCTTCGTGCTTTCTCCTCTCTGAGAATAATTCTAACACTAACTAAAAAAAATATGACAAAATCTTGCCAACTAATGCTCTGAGGTATTTTTATTGATGAGGTCTTTAATTTCTTTAATTTTCCATTATTTTCCTTCATTTTCCTCCTCACATGAAACATGTGACCTTTCACTTTCCCTTTCTCCTACTTTCCATTATTTTCATAAATGATGTGCCAAAAATACCTTTTTTCCTTTCCAAAGCCTCAGTCATTGCCTTTGCCAATCTCTTAGCCACAAACACAACAAGTGATGCCCACTAGGATATTTTTCTCAACATTCAACTTAGAATAAGTGTCCCTTTCCCGTGGTCTAATTTTATCTTTATTAACTTTTATTACATGAACTTTTAAACCTGGGACTGTTACAGACCCCTCCCCCTTAGGGGAACACGATCCCTATTGTTAACCACACCTAGACCCAAAAAAACCATTGAAAATAAAAAAAAATGTTGCCTATGGAGATTTATAACCCATCTCATTGCAATATTTACAATAAAAATCTGCTTAAAAGAAAAACCATCATGTAAAACATGACAACATGACAATTATACCTCTTATTGGAGCTTTATAACTTAGCTCATTGTGGTATTTACAATAGAAACCATACATAGATATGTAAAAATACCAAACTAATTTGCCTTCACCAGAAAACAATGAATGATACATAACCCGTGTTTGATCAACCATCTCCCATGTAGCTTCATCAGGTCCAAAGTGATTCCACTACACTTTAACCTGCTCAAGTGCTCTTTTCAGGAGCATGATATGTTTCTACTGCAATATGAATTGGGGTTCCAGTTGGAATTATCCTTCTTGATCCACCTGCAATCTATACCAATTAAGAACATGATCAACATCATTTACATATCTTTTAAGCAATGAAACATGAAAAACATCATGAAATTTCGTTATCAGAGGTAGTGAAAGTCTATAGGGCATTAGTCCAATCCTGTCAAGGATCTCAAAATTCCCGCAATATCGTGGTTTCTACTTGGCACATGATCCAATCCTCATGTATATATTCTTGATATTGATCCACAAATACATATGCTCCCCAACCTAAAACTTCTTAAATGACCTGTGTTGGTCTACATAACTTTTATACCTGTCTTGTGTTGCCTTTTGATTTTTTTTATAAACTACATTTCATATTCCATGTGTGACAACATGTACGATCCAATAAGTACATTGGTCACTGGATCACTTTCGCTGATGGGAGTGTTATAAATTTTCCGACACAGTGCCTCAAAGAAACTCATCCTCAATGACTCATTATAACCGTTTTTATATGCAAACTAAACCAATGGAAGGTACTCCTTCCATCTCCTCTCCTGATGCTTGACATACATCCTCAAGATATCCTCCAGTATCTTATTAACCCTCTCTATCTATCCATTTTTCTGTGGAATATAAGTTGTGTTGAAGACCAAATCTGTTCCCAATCCTACAAACAACTCCTTCTAAAACTTGGAAGTGAACTTGGCATCATTTTCTAACACAATATTCTTCAGAACACCATGTGATCTCACGATCTCCTGGATGAAGACCTGTGCTACCTCACTAGATGAATAAGTAGTCTTCACTAGAATGAAGTGAGCTACCTTGCCCAAAATACCTACTACAACCATTATATAATCATGGTTTCTCTATGTCCTCGGAAGACCTATAATGAAATCCATGGAAATGAACTCCCATTTCCACTCTGGAATTAGAATACGTAAAAGCAACACACCTGGATGATTACACTCTACTTTGACCTGCTGATAGTCCAAAAATCATGCCACAAACTCTAAAATTTCCTTCTTCATATTCAGCCAATAGTAGAACTTATTTATTGTTGTCAAGGTCTTATGATATCCTAGGTGACCTGAATATGGTTTTACATGAAACTCCCTCCAGATAAGCTTCTTGAGTTCATTTTCATCTGACACATAAATCCCGTCCCTAAATCTAACCAAGCCATCTGCTGTAAGATGATAATCCACATCCTAATCACTTGTACCATGGTATAACCTGACCATAATCTCCTTATACCTGACATCCTATTGTCTTTCCTGTAAGATCCGATCTTATAGATCTGTCCCATATGAGCTCATTGTTCTAACATGGTTCAACTTTACTTTCCTACTGAGAGCATCTACAACCCTGTTCTCCTTTCCCTTAGTGTATCTGATCTCAAAGTCAAACTCACTAAGGGTAGAAAACCATCTAGATTTCCTGGCGTTCAAATTGGGTTGGTCAAACAAATATCTCAACCCACTATGATCGCTCATCAACACAAACCTCCTTCCAATAATATAATGTCTGCATATATTCTAGGCATGAATAATAGATGAAAATTAAATATGATGAGTTACATAGTTCTGGTCATGCTCATTTAGTTTCCTAGACTCATAGCATATAACCTGTCCCTCCATCACAAGGACTCCACCAAGCCCTCTCTTGAAAGCATATGTACACACTATGAATTATTTATTTGGATCTGCAATATTTAACACTGGATCATTTTTCAACAACTTCTTCAACTACTCAAAATTAGATGCACACTCCTCTTTCCATTCAAAAAATTTTCCTTTCCTCTGCAATTATGTAATAATATATTCAATGCATGGGAATTTATTTATGAAAACCCTGTAGTAACATGATAATCCCATGAAAAATATTACTTCCTCCACATTTCTAGGAGTTTCCCACTCCGTGATAGCCTTTATCTTTTTCGGGTCTACTTCTATTCCATTCTTGGAAACAACATGTCTCAAGTAGTGTAATTTTGTTTAAAAGAAACCGCAATTGCTAATATTAGCATTGAACTGATGCTCTCTTAGAAATCTCAACATTGTTGCTAAATGTTTGGCATGCTCTTCCTCATTCACAGAATATACCAAGATGTCATCAATGAATACAATAACAAAATTGTCTAGATAAGGATGAAACACACTATTCATCAAACACATAAAATTAGCTGGAGAATTAGTCAAACCAAATGGAACTACAACAAACTCATAATGACCATAATTGGTCCCAAAGGCATTCTTGTAGATGTCCTCTTATTTGATGTGTACCTAATGATATCCTAATCAAAAATCTATCTTTGGGAACATTGGTGCTCCCTTCAACTAATCAAACAAGGCATTAACCCTTGGCAATGGGTACATGTTCTTTATTGTCACCTTGTTTAACTATATGTGATCAATGCACAATCTAAGAGTACCATCCTTATTCTTCATGAACAACACTGGTGCACCCCAAGGCAATACACTTGGCCTAATGTATCCCTTATCAATCATTTCCTTTAGATTCAAATTCAACTCTACTAATTCTAGTGTGCTCATCCTATAAGGTTCCTTTGTTGCTGGTGCTGCCCCTCGTATCAAGTCAATAGAAAATTATACTTCCCTATGCAGAGGAAACTCTAGAATCTCTGATGGAAACACATCCTGAAACTGTTGCAATACAGGGTACCTTTTGAATATTTCTTCATCTTCAAAATCCTTACCCTTGTCACTAGAAATATGAACTGCAAACATTACACACCCTTTCCTGTAATTGTGCTTAGCCTGCATAGTTGTGACCATCTTCATTGGTGTAGGCTTATTCTTTCCCTGAATTATTTTGTTCTCTCCAATATCGTCTAGACACTAAATAACCATTTCATAGAAATATACTTTGTTCGTGTGAAGATACAACCAATCCATACCTAAAATCATACTATACGATCCCAATGGAATTACATTCAAATGTGTTATTGTAGGAATACCATTAAACTCAAATGCATAAGCTCTTACCCAATGATTAACTCTCTTCTTTGTACCTGTAGAAAACTACACTAATCATGCCTCTACATGCAATTATTTTCTCAAGCCACACTTATCCAATAGGTCAGGACTAACATAACTATAATTAGATCCAGGATCAATCAAAATAGAAATAAATTGATCATAAAGCTTACCGTCCATATCAATGATAGATTCATGGTGATTTGTCTGCCTGCTGTGCATAGTTGGATAGATCTGAGGAATAATGTGACCAACATATCCAATTTTCCATGCCTCCTAAGCACTATAGATCTGAGTCCTACCTCCCTCGTACAATGGAAAATCCTTCTTACAATGATCTTTGCCACATATCCAACACTGCAACGGTGCTCTACTATCACCTCTAGTATGTTGCTCTATAGGTTGTGACACATGTCCCTTCTCAACTGCATTGAACTTCTTGTAAGGATAAAAAAAAATTTTCTCACCTCCATCATGAGGTCTTCCCTGTTTTGGTGGCCATTTTCCTTTTACCTTCTCATTTCCCTTCAAGTCACGTTTAGTCTCAATTTTCTCTTTAAAATGCTCATAACGATGCTTCAATTTACTGATGGATTCCTTTAACGATATAGGCTCATCAAAATCAATATGGTCGCTATAAGCTAATGGAAATCCGCTGGTGAATCTCTTAATCTTAGCCTTTTTCTCATTGAGATATGGAACATACCTCAACAACTCCAAGAATCTACTAGCATACTCATCATCTGTCATAGAACCCATTTGTATCTCATAAAACGCCTTAGCTCTATCATCATAGTACCCCTCCGATAGGTACTTACTTTTTAATATCCTCTCGAATTCATCCCAAATCAATTCTTCCTCTTGAATTCCCTTCACATTCTTCACATATTCCCACCTGATATATGATTTCTCTTTAAGACTAAAGGTGGCTATCTTTGCTTTCATATTTTTTTGAATAGTTATGCAATCTGAAGAATTTATTCATTCCAAGAAACCATGCCTTTGCATCTTCTGGCTTCTTCATATCTCCATCAAATTTAGGAGGCTTAACTTTCTTGAATTCTTCAGAAAAATACTCTCTCCTCCTATAAGGACGATGACGGTGATGACTATGATGATGTCTACTGGATGAGGAACTAGAATGATTTCCATACATACCAACCTTCATGTCAGGTGTATCCAATGATATTCCACCTCTAACTGTGTCCCCTTTATCCAATATGTATTTGGACCAAGAACTTCTACCATAGGCTCCATTAGTTTTCTCTTCCTGCTCTTGACTGATTCTCAACTGTCCCTATTTTTGCAACTCTGACAAGCTCTGAAGGATTGTTGAATTAACCTACGCATGTTTCTCTTGAGCCATTGCAAGTATTTCCTCAACCTCAACCAACTTGTGATTTTATAAACCATCCTCACCCCAAATAGGACTTACATTCTGTCAAACACTTGGTAGATATGCAACCTACATGTCATGAATGCAAGTCTGAACATGAGGGACTGCAAACTCATATGAGGTTTAACAAGAAGGATCGTTACCTTCTCTCATTAGTTGTGCTAACATCAATTAGGTCTTAAATTAATTATTTATTTAGTTATGAGTGAAAAAATGAAGAGATCCATGACTAATATCTATCATAAAACCATGCTTATAACCAACATATAACCAGGTAAATAAAAATAAGAGATCAACCATTAAGTCTACATAATAATTAGTACATTTCCTTAACAAAAGCAAGAGAAACTTAGCTTTATTAAACATAGACAAATACTAACTAGGTTCGAGACTTCCACGTTCCACCCAACCATATATTGGCTAAGCGAATTCTCTCTTCATCCAGTCACCCCCATGCTATATTCCAAGTATGAATGTGGTATCTCATGGGATAAACCAACCTAAATAAAACCAATGGAATCCATAGGTTCAACCACCTCCACCCTCTCCATATTGTGATCACACCTATACCAGTGTCGAGATAAAAAAAAAATTGAACCAAGCTTGGATGCCTCATAATTTCTTCACCATCCTTAAGAAATTTTCGTGTCTCCACCTTCATGATTTACCGTGTATCCCGCCATTACCAGTCAAAGGGTTCCTAGAACTTCGGGAATTTTCCTGAGACCACCTCACTCCAGATTCTGAAACCATCCAACAATGCAAAGCTCAAAACCAATAACAATCCTATCACACCATGGCTATCTAGAAATGGAAAGGCTAGGCTAAAAAGCCACTATCGAACCCTGGCAATATTCATGCCAATGATAGAAAAATAACCATATACCAACATGCAAATACCATGCATGTCAAAAACAACTAGGAAATCACACATGAAATCTGTTACTTGTAAGTATTCCCACTGAAGCTGCTTGATCCTTGCTTTATTTTGATTTCCTTTTCCTTCTCTCCTTTTCCTTTGCTTTCCCTTTCCTTTCTTTGCTTGCTTGCTTTCTTTCTCCTATTTGTGATTTCTCCTCTATGAGACTAATTCTAACACTAACTGACAAAAAATGACAAAATCTTACCAACTAATGCTCTAAGGTATTTTTATTGATAAAGCCTATAATTTCTTCAATTTTCCATTATTTTCCTTCATTTTCCTCCTCACATGCAACTTGTGACCTTTCACCTTCCTTTTCTCCTAATTTCCATTATTTTCATAAATAATGTGCCAAAAATACTTTTTTTCCTTTCCAAAGCCTTATCCATTTCCTTTACCAATTTCCCTAGCCATAAACACAACAAGTGATGCCCACTAGGATATTTTTCCCAACATTTAGCTTAGAATAAGTGTCCCTTTCCCATGTTCTTATTTTACCTTTATTAACTTGTATTACATGAAATTTTAACCCTGGGGATATTACACTTGGAAGTATGAAATTGTTGGTGGAAAATTGAATACTCTAATCACTTGGTGTCTACCATCATCGAAGGAGATAAAAACTAGATTTATAGTGCATAAGTAATGTTGAGCAGTGGAAAAGGTATGAATTCACTATGTGTTTTCTCATTATTTTACTTTAAACATAGTTCTTTTTACCTTAGAAAGATGATTTATTACAAGAATTATGGTAGAATTGTGAAGATTTATGTTTATTGTAAAAGATGACTAAGAATTGCTTTTTATTGCTAAAAACAGGAATTAGGCGAGGTGAACAACTATATCAGAGGCGAGGCTAAGATAAATACAACTGTTGTTCCTCCAGCGTTGGACCAAATCCTGCTAAAGACAAGGAAATCTGAACACATTGCTAAGAAAAGGCAGGGGATAGCTCAGCTTCGGTCAAAGTAAATCAAGTGACAGCTAAAAGAAGGGAAGCGAATCCCTCAAGATCCTTCGATCCTGAGGGATCGCTGTTCAAACCTCATCTTATTCCTTGTCTTGTCCGTCAGAGTCTGTTATATAAGGAAACGCCTTTAGTGATTGTGGGGGGAGATCCTGTGATTCAAAACATTTCTTTTGTAATATTACGTTTTATTAACTCTCGACTTTGGAGAGCGATCTCTGTAATACTTTTCTGCTCGATTAATATAAAGGCGCGTTTCATTTCATATTTCAAGTTCTGAAGTAACCCAATAGTGTTTCACTAGTGCTAAGGGCCCGACCCTGGTGGAATTACTCTATTGTTTGTATTTCTATCCTTTGCTTATTGTCGTGTGATAATTGTGTTTAGATTCATTATGATTACAGAGTTGTTTGATTGCTATTGAATTGAATTCGGGTTTGCTGTGAGCGTTAATGAATTGTACTGCTATTATATCTTAGCAAGGATCGTATTTACTGTCTTATTCATCTTGCTATCTTTTATAAAGCTTTGTTGTTCTATACTTAAATCTGCTTTTTGTTCCATTGGTTTATGGTTCATTCGATTGATTGTTTCATAGTGTTGGTTGTCGACAGGGTTGGAGTTTAAGAATATTTGTTGCCTGATTGCGTTAAGTTTATATTTGTTGTTCAATTAATGTTTGTTGTTCCATTCTTGTTTGTTGTTCATTTCTGATTCATAGGTTCAGATTAGCAGAGAGATTGTTTACAATTGCTATAGGAATTATGAATTGTTGTTCCTTTCTAATTCTTGTTATTAGAAGAAGTTCTTCTTAGTTATTTTCATCAGCAAGTAGTTCAAGTTCGATTTCATTTTGATTGCTTAAATCACAGGACCATCAACTGTAGAGGACATTGGTTACTACTTCCAAGTTCCTAGATTGATTGCCTTGTCTCAGTTGTGATTTTAGTTGCATCGATTTCTATGGGAATGAGTTATTTCTACTGCATCCCTGATTGATGCTTTTCAGAGTGAGTAGTTAAGATTTCAGAGTATTTTCATTCATGTTCCTGTAATTAGATTTCTTTACAAGCATCTGTTTACTCTTGTATCTAGAATACTGTACTACATAGCATTACTCTTAGCTAATTGCAGTCTCAAACAAAGTACACTCTTGAAATAAAAATTCGCTCCCAGATTGATAATTAATGTAGGATAATTATGTGTTTAAAAGATACCTTTTATGCCTCAACAATTAAATGCTCATGAAAAATGATTTGGCTCAAGGGTCGATATTCAAGGTACCTAGAGAAAAATACTAGTTCAGTGGATGCAAATTGAAAAAGTAGAGAGATAGAATAATATTGAGATTTCCCAATGAGGAATTCAAGTAGATAATGGAGTGAATCAATAAACTTCAAGAAGAAATTATGTAATATTCCCAATTTTCCACCAGTTAATTGGAATATTAGATTTCTTAATTTTATTAATTAGTTAACTAAATAAAAGGGTGAAGGGACCCATAAACCCCATAGATGAACAAAATCCACTTTGTTGTGTGAATTTGGGTTAATTAGATAATAGATCAACATTATGGAGTAGTGGAGCAGCTCATTATTGAAGGAAGAGTGGAGGAATAAAAGTAAGATCATAGAGCATTAATGATGCAGTGACGGAGGAAGTGGTGCATTAAATGCACACATGATGGAGGAGTGGAAAGTAAATTCAGAGATCATGGAGATCATGGAGAGACAACATAGTCTTCATAGAGACTAGTGGCCACATGTGCAGTGCAATTATCAGGTGGGCCAAGGCTAGGGAAGGATCACAAACATATAAGGAAGATGAGGGCAGCAAAGAAAAGTAGTCTGTAATTTGATTTTGTATTGTCGTTTGAAATTATTTGCACACTTTAGTTGTTTAGGTAAGTCTGTTGTGATGTTTAGCACACGAGTGTTCTTGAGCAGGAATCCCACCCTTACCCACTCGAGAATTCGAGTGCCTAGTATGGGAAGGCTATTTTGAGAAGTTGTTCATCATTTGGAATTGGTGCTACATTCAGCCCCTCTCTTCTGCATATACAGCTTCAGTAATTATGCATTCATGTCTTAGGGTTTGAGAGGAGGAAGGTAGTTTCTAGCATTTCATCTAGGAAACCGGTGGAGGGATCATCCTTTCACCTTGTGCTTCCATTTAAGTCTTCCAGGTGCAGCATTGTGATATCCAACATTAGGCCATCATATTTCACCTATATGCAGCATCAGTTCCTTCAAGAATTACACAGTTCAGCCAAGAAGATCTAAGCAAGGAAGGAAGTTCCAAGTATTTCAGCATGGAATCCTGTGAGGGGTCTTTCCATCATTTTGGATAGATAATTTACATGAGATGCGAGAATCCTTTCATCATCCAACAAAAGGATACAACTCCATCCTCCTTGACAACGCAGTCTAGTCCAGCAGTTGTGGAGTTTGCAGTTGCAACTTGAGCAGAGAAAGGAGGAGCTAGATCTCAAGCTTCTCTCTTGGAGATCAGGAGAAGGGATCAACCCTTTAGTTAGTGAGTTTAATGGGTGCTATTGAAGCTGATAAATCATTCTTTCAGCCCCATATAAATAGTTTTCTATAGGGAGTGCGTAACTCAGCCAGCAGCGATGCAATATGCCACCCAAAAAGGGCCGAAAATCTAAAGTTAAAATCTGGCCAAACCATTTCTGGATTTTTCTGGGTGTTTGGACTAGATTCCATGGCTAAACTCCTGACTCTTTCGGAGCACTCCAGCAGCCTCCCGTACATGGTTCTTCTTCACAGTAACAGCAACAACAGTAGTAGCACAACATTTCCAGTGCTAGCTTTCATTAGTGTATTTCAGCCACTTCTAAGTTCTTATTGGCTTGTGCATCTTCTTTGGAGCACTGTGTAATTTATATTTTTTTTTGTTTATAATGATATGACTCAATTTTTTCTACTCATAGTTATAATGTCTTGATGTAATTTTCAGTTGGAGCATATTTCCGACATTTTCCAGATTTTAGCTATATTCCTGTTTTGCTTTATTTGGAATGTGTAGATGTTATATATTCATGTATTTTCCATTTTGGAATATTACAGTGGTATCAGAGCATGATCTTTGGCTCATCTTGTGGGAATTTCATGATAATAAGAAGAAGTAGAAAAAAAGAAGTCTTCAATGGCGGAAGGATTGAGTTTTTCCACACTTCTCCTTAGATCTATGCAGGATCTCACCGTGGAGATCAAAGAAATGAGAAGGGAAAGGAAAAAGGAAACCTCAAGAAGGTTTCATAATGGAGAAGGTCTGAGCACTCCCTATCAGTAGTATAAGCAACCGTCGGTGCAGAGATTTCCACAACACCCTACTATGCCCACTTTCCTTGCAAAAGGAAATGAATGGCATGGAGATGGAGGATATTTGGAGCATGATACTCTGAGTGATTATCTTGCAGAGTAAAAATCTCAATCTAGAGTATTCAAAGAGAATTTGACTTTCTAGCAGTTTTTCCAGATTAAAGAGAATTGGAGACCCCGTAGCAACAATAGAATAAGAGGGCACATGTAGAATAGATTATTTCTGTCTACATTCGATGGGTCATACAAAATCACAACAAAGGCTTGGATGGAGAAGTTATATGATTTCTTCCAGCTACACCCAGTAGCGGAAAAGGAAGCCATTGAGATTGTAGCACTGCACCTTGAGGGTGAAGAAAAGGATTGGTGATTCAGCCATATGAAGCATGCAAGAGTGACTCCTTATGCAGACTTCACTCAAAGGGTGATCAATAAGTTTGATAGAAGAAAACTGGAGATACTTTCCATAGAGACATTTCCAATCATTGATGAGGAAGTACACGAGGAGAAAAAGGAATATGTCATCATTATCACTCTGGAAATTGAGAAACCACCACCACCACCAGCTGCAGACGTATTTGCATTAGGAGGAGAAGCACTTGTATCTTTGCGAGATGGTCTTGATCTCTTGACATTGGGATTCCCATGCATGATTCAGGAGATGCACGAGGAGGAGGAGGCAGATACCAGCGCTGGTACAATAGAAGAGGAGAAGCCATCATCATTGCCAATAGTTGGATAAGCCATTGCACCGGTTGGAGGAACTCTTGTAACTGTGCAAGATGTTCCCAAGATTCATTTGATCCAAGGTTTGCAAACATTTCCATCCCATCTTATTTCAGTACCTCAACTTGAGATTTGTGGGGACATGCCGTCAGGGCAATTGCATAACCAAGGATTAGATAACCTTGCTTATTTGGAGCAGCAAAGTATCACTGGACAGAGGACCCTTGTCTTGGTCAAGGAGGAGATGTATATTCATCCTGGTTTCTCATTGTTGAGTTGCACACAACACTTTGGGTTGGAGTGTAGAGTTTTGGAGGATAGGATGAGTACAATCCTAATCAATCCAATGCAAAACTATGTGTTCAACATTGAGTATGGCCATGATACAACAGATGCACCATCATGGATATCAACAACGCTGTCACTAGGGAATAGTGATGAGTTGGGGGGCCAACTATTCTTGGAACATTCCGATGACCGCTTCACTCATGAAGCATTGGAAGGACAGATGATAGTTGGTAGACATCTTATGATGGATGGAATTTTCCATTATCAGGATGAAGCCTTCTTGATGAGCACCTCATGGCACAAAGACAATTTTTTTCCAATAGCATATTCAGAACCTCATGGGTTCTACCGGGTCATCAATGAGAGGTTCTCACAGAGAGACCTCCAGGAGGTTGCACTTCAACATATCATGGAGTGAAAATATTATAACCAGATTGAGGAGGATGGTATCCTACATTGGGTGGATACAAAGTTGGAGCATGATAGGAGTTATCAACCACAGTTGAATGGATGGGTGAGGATGATGAGCAAGTGGTTGAAAGGCTACTTGTAGATCTATGATACAGGGCAACAAGAAGCAGGGTTGCGCTGGTTGCTTTTGGGTGAGTATGGTTACTACCCAACATTTCACATATGCATGATCCATGCCTTGCATACCATTGGTGTGATGCAGCAACAGGAGGCATGGCTGTGCTGGTTACTCTTTAGAGATTTTGGCCATCACATGACATATCCTATGTCAATGGATGTATCTTTGTTTGGGACATTGCATGGCACTCACATGATGTGGCAGCAGGGAGTTTGGTTATGTTGGGTTGATGTGACATTCTAAATGTCAATCAATATGTTGTTGCTCCATGGCTTGGATGATGATGATGTGAGGTGGCAGTAAGAGTCATTGCTGCTTTGGTTACTCTTGGGTGAGTATGGGCTAAATTTCTCCCATACCTTGCATGATGAGGAGGGAGGATGGCAACAAGAGGCCTTACTACATTGGCTTCTGTTAGGAGAGTATGACCACCATACTTGGTTTGATGATGGGGTGGTATGACAGTAAGAGGAACTGTTGCATTGGCTGTTATTCAGAGAGTATGGTTTGACATTTCACATGTCAACTCATATGTCTTTGTTTCCTATTTTTCATAATGTTGAGATGATGCTTAGAGAAAGCAGGGCCAATGATGGGAGCATGGAGAGGTACATCCTACTCCATGTAGCATGGCTTGTAGAGATAGTTCATGAGTTGGGACTTTCCTTTGGGGGGATGAACCACTTCACTTCATATGTCTCATGTAGAGAAGAGGCTCTCGAACAATAGATGGTTGCCACTTGGAGGTTTAGTGATGAGAAGAGGCATCTACCTATATAGTTGGAAGCCATTCTAGACATTCTAGAGAGACAACTATGGAGCTGGGAATTCATTACGCATTGGCGTAGATGGGGGGACCTTCCATATGAGGATGCCATTTGGAGGGAGGAGGATTGTTGTAGCATTCACTTTTGCAGTTGCTTGAGGACAAGCAACATTTTGGCGGGGAGGACTGTAATATTCCCAATTTTCCATGTGTTAATTGGAATATTAGAGTTCTTACTTTTCTTAATTAGTTAACTAAATAAAAGGGTGGAGGGACCCATAAACCCAGAGATGAATAAAATTCACTTTTTTGTGTGAATGTAGGTTAATTAGAAAATAGGTCAACATTATGGAGTAGTGGAGCAGCTCATTATTGAAGGAAGAGTGAAGATTTATGGAGAATAATGAGGAAGATGATGGAGATAGTGGAGGAATAAAAGTAATATCATAGAGCATTAATGATGCAGTGATGGAGGAAGTGGTGCATTAAATGCACACATGATGGAGGAGTGGAAATTAAATGTAGAGATTATGGAGATCATGGAGAGACAACGCAGTCTTCATAGAGACTAGTGGCCACATGTGCAGCACAATTATGAGGTGGGACAAGGCTAGGGAAGGCTCACAACCATATAAGGAAGATGAGGGTAGCAAAAGAAAGAAGTCTGCAATTTAATATTTTATTGTCGTTTGAAATTCTTTGCATGCTTCAACTGTTTAGAAAAGTTTGTTGTGCTCTTTAGCACACAGTTGTTCCCATGCAGGAATCCCACCCTCACCCACAGGTGACTTCGAGTGCCTACTCTGGGAAGGTTATTTTGAGCAGCTATTTATCATTCAGAATTGGTGCCACATTCAGCCCCTCTCTTCTGCATATAAAACTTTAGGAATTACGCATTCCTGTCTTAGGGTTTGAGAGGAGGAAGGTAGTTTCTAGCATTTCAGCTAAGAAACCGATGGAGGAATCATCCTTTCACCTTGTGCTTCCATTTAAGTCTTCCAGGTGCAGCATTGTGATATCTGGCATCAGGCCATCATATTTCACCTACATGCAGCAGCAGTTCCTTTAGGAATTGCGCAATTTAGCCAGAAATATCTAAGGGTGGAAGGAAGTTCTAAGTATTTCAGCTTGGAATCTTGTGAGGGGTATTTCCCTCACTTTGGAGAGATAATTTACATGAGCTATGAGAATTATTTCATCATCCAATAGCAGGCTACAAGTCCAACCTCCTTGACAGCGCAATCTAGTCCAACAGTTGTGCAGTTTGCAGCTGCAACTTGAGCAGAGAAAGGAGGAGCTAGATCTCAAGCTTCTAGCTTGCAGATGAGGAGAAGGGATAAACCCTTCAGTTAGTGAGCTAGATGGGTTCTATTGCAGCTGATAGATAATTATTTCAGCCCCATATCAATATTTTTCTCCAAGGAGTGCGTAACTCAACTAGTAGGGGTGTATTGTGCCACCTAAAAATGGCCGAAAATCCAAAGTTAAAATTTGGCCAAACCATTTATGGGTTTATCTGGGTATTTGGAGTAGAGTCCATGGTTAAAATACTGGATCTTAATAAGCACTCCAACAACCTCCTGCACATGGTTCTTCTTCATAGTAGCAGCAGGCGCAGTAGTAGCACAACATTGCCAGTGCTATTTTTCATTAGTGTATTTCAGCCACTTCTTGTTGGCTTGAGTGCATATTCTTTGGAGCACTATGTAATTTATATTTGTTTTTGTCCATAATGATATGACTCAGCCGTTTCTTCTCATAGTTATAATGTTTGATGTAATTTTCAGTTGCATCATATTTCCGGCATTTTCCAGATTTTAACTATATTCCTATTTTGCACACGGGTTGGTTGCCACTTGGACGTTCAATGATGAGGAGAGGAATCTAGCTATACAGTTGGAAGCCATTCTAGACATTCTAGAGAGACAACTATGGAGTTGGGCATTCATTACACATTGGAGAAGATGGGGGGACCTTCCATATGAGGATGCCATTTGGAGGGAGGAGGATTGTTGTAGCATTCACTTTTGCAGTTGCGTGAGGACAAGAAAATTTTTAGCAAGGAGGACTGTAATATTCCCAATTTTCCACCAATTAATTGGAATAATAGAGTTCTTAGTTTTCTTAATTAGTTAAGTAAATAAAAGGGTGTATGGACCCATAAACCCCCACTTTGTTCTGTGAATGTGAGTTAATTAGATAATAGATCAACATTATGGAGTAGTGGAGCAGCTCATTATTGAAGGAAGAGTGGAGATTATGGAGAATAATGAGGAAGATGATGGAGATAGTGGAGGAATAAAAGTAATATCATAGAGAATTAATGATGTAGTGATGGAGGAAGTGGTGCATTAAATGCACACATGATGGAGGAGTGGAAAGTAAATACAGAGATCATGGAGATCATGGAGAGACAACGCAGTCTTCATAGAGACTAGTGGCCACATGTGCAACGCAGTTATGAGGTGGACCAAGGATAGGGAAGGCTCACAACCATATAAGGAAGATGAGGGCAGAAAAGCAAATCAGTCTGGACTTTGATATTGTATTTTTGTTTGACATTCTTTGCACACTTCAGCTATTTAGCTAAGTCTCCTGTGGTGTTTAGCACATGGGTGTTGCCGAGCGGGAATCCCACTTTTACCCACGGGGGAATTCGAGTGCCTAATCTAGGAGGGTTATTTTGAGCAACTATTCATCATCGGGAATTAGTGCCAAATTCAACCCCTCTCTTCTGCATATACAGCTTCAGGAATTACACATTCATGTCTTAGGGTTTGAGAGGAGGAAGGTAGTTTCTATCATTTCAGCTAGGAAACCAGTGGAGGGATCTCCTTTCAGCTTATGCTTCCATTTTAGTCTTATAGGTGAAAAATTGTGATATCCAACATCAGGCCATCATATTTCACCTACATGCAGCAATTGTTCCTTCAGGAATTATGCAATTCAGCCAAGCAAATCTAAGGGAGGAAGGAAGTTCCAAGTATTTAAGCTTGGAATTCTATGAGGGGTATTTCCCTCACTTTGGAGAGATAATTTACATGAGTTGTGATCATTATTTCATCATCCAGCAGCAAGCTACAACTCTAGTCTCCTTGACAGTGCAGTCTAGTCCATCAGTTGTGAAGTTTGCAGCTGTAACTTGAGCAGAGAAAGGAGGAGCTAGATCTCAAGCTTCTACCTTGGAGATCAAGAGAATGGATCAACCCTTTAGTTAGTGAGCTGAGTGGGTGCTATTTCAACTAATAGATCATTCTTTCAGCCCCATATCAGTAGTTGTCTCCAGTGAGTGCATAACTCAGCTAGTAGGGGTGCAGTGTGCCACCCAAAAAGGGCCAAGAATCCAAAGTTAAAATCAGGCCAAACCATTTCTGGGTTTTTCTAGGTTTTTGGAGTAGAGTCCGTGGTTAAAATATTAGCTCTTATGGAGAAATCTAGCAGCCTCTTGCACATGGTTCTTATTCACAGTAGCAGTAGTAGAAGCACAACATTTCCAGTGCTAGTTTTCATTAGTTTATTTCAACCACTTCTTGTTGGCTTGAGTGCATTTTTTTGGAGCACTGTGTACTTTATATTTTATATTGCTTATAATGATATGACTCAGCAATTTCTGCTCATAGTTATAATGTCTTGATGTAATTTTCAGTTGTAGCATATTTTCGGCATTTTCCAAATTTTATCTATATTCTTGTTTTGCTTTATTTGGAATGTCGTAGATGTTCTATATTCCTATCTTTTACACTTTTGAATATTACAAATTATGTATCTACAATTGTGACATAACCAATTGGTCTCCATTATGACCACTGCTATGGATTTTATGGTTGTACAACAATATTTGTTTCATAGAAATGAGGATGATCTCTATAGTCTTCATCAACAAATTGAAGGCCTACAAATGTATCTTGACAAGTGAACATCAGAATCCTCTTTCTCAAGAAATTTCATTATAAATATAGCGAAAAAAATGCCTAATATAAATTTAACAATGTACCCTCATAAGGGGGGATCTAGGCTTGGTGATGTCACCCCTCCTTTAGATAATTAGTATGTTAGTCTATAATGTTGTCAAATTTTGTATGTTTTTTTTCACCTATATGCATATACTGCGAATATTAGTTTTCATATAAAGGAACTCATGATTTTTGATATAGTGGTAATTCCAAATATGGATGAGATTGTAAACTAGAAAGTGGAAATAACCCTCATTTGATGTAATTGTTGTGTTCAAAACACATATTTTCATTAATATAAATGATCTAATTTTTCTTAAAAATAAAAGGATGCAAAGTTTTTCCTCTTCATAGTTTGATTAGAATGTGAAAGGAAGGTCACAATGACCACCTCAACCTTAGCATGAGGCCTCTCTGCACAAAAAAATTATGTGGACAAGATTGTAGAGACTTATAGATATATCTTCACTCCATCTATGGGGGTGACTCTACAATATTGAAAGGTTAGACACTAAATTGAATGGATAAATGGTGCTTCTTTACCTAATGGCCAAATATATTTATGATCTCTCTTAGAGAAAGAGGAAATAAAACATCAAATTCATGATCCCGTCCAAAATGGCCACATTCAACAAAGCTCTTCATCTCGTGGGAGTCCAATTATGTTGGTGAAAAATAAATATGGGACATGGAGACTCTATATCGATTATAGAGCCTTGAGAAAAACCATTTTCAAGAAAAGATATATGATCGACCGTATTGATTATATTATTAATCAACATAAGAGTGTCAATTTCTTTAGTAAGCTTGATCTAAATTTAGGCTACCATCAGGTTCCAATTAAATAAATTGATGTATCGAAGATAGGCTTCAAATCTAAAGAAGGCATTTTTTAGAGGTTGGTGATGGCCTTTGTCTTGATTAATGTTTCAGTAACGTTCACGAGGATGATGGATGATATCCAGTAACTGTGTACAATGTTTATGGTTGTATATTTGGGTGTCATGATCATTGTTAGCATAACTTAGGTAGAACATTTGCAGCACATTTAACAAGTCCTAAGAATCTTATGACAACACAAATTGTTTTCCAATCTACAAAAATTTTCTCATTTTTCATGTAGAGAATTCAATATTTAGGGTGCACCTTGGATGAACATGAGGTGCATGTGGACCCAACCAAGATCCAAGGCATTCAAGATTGACTATCTGCGACAAATCTAACATAAATATATAGATTATTTGGCCTTTCTAACTTCTACTGAAGGTTCATGTTGGGGTTCTCTCATATCACTTGGCTTTTAATTCAAGTGACCAAGAGTGGAGATAAAGAAAATTTTCCTAGTTTGAGTCATAATAGAAATCATTCAGAGATGTGAAACACTACCTCCACTTTGCACCAATCCTCACCATTCCAAACATGGAATAACCATTTGAGATTGAGACATGTATCCGAGTATGATATTGATGTACTCTTCACTCAATAAGGAAATTTGGTGGTCTATCACAATAAAATACTCTCTGATACTATCCATAAATGCCCCACCTATTACAAGTAGATGCATTCCAGCATGTACAAATTTTGATAGTGGAAGAATTATATTTTAGGGAAGGAGATTATCATCCACACTAATCATAGGCCTATGCAATTCATGTAGACACAAGTAAAGTAAAAAAATTATTTCCATCATAAATTTCCACATACCTGCAACCATTCCACTTGAACATCAAATAAAATAAGTGTAGCGCCAATCATGTTAGAGACTTCCTCAATCACCCCTTATTTGTGGTGCTAACCATAGTTATTAACTCTTGTGGGCATGATATCTTCGGGTGGACATAATTATACAACAATGACTCTAAATTTCTTGCCACATACCAGATGTTGATCATAGGGAAGCAATTTCCACACTTCTACCTCTAGTACATTCTCTTCTACTACTTGGACCACCTTTGTGTTACTTTAATTGAGCATGCCAGGTCAATATAGGAGGAAGAATAAAATTGGGTGGTAGGGAAATTTTGGGTATAGAATATAGTAGCAATACTTCAAAATTATTTCTACTAGTTAAAGCTTTAATAGGATGTCCACTAGTATAGCATATTGTGCACTAATTTTATCATTTCTAAACTAGCCATCAAGAAGAAGGGCTTGTACAATCTTCTACCTATCTTAAACAATCCATAGGAGTTAGAATACATGGATAACATTTTATGTTTATCATCTACCAAGCATGGTAATGATTGTGTGTGAGTGATTTTTGATCAATTCTCTAAGATGTCCATTTTGGCACCATGCAAGAAGGGTACATAACTAAGGCCATTTCTAAAATATTCTTTGAGTGTGTTTGTGTTCAATTTGGGTTACCTCAAATCATTATTTCACATAGGTATAGTAGCTTCCTTAGTAATTTCTGGTGCATCCCATGGTCCCTAATGGATAATAAGTTTATCAAATCAACCACATATCATCCCCAAACAAATGGAAAAAAGGAAGTGGTCAATAAGATGATTGTTCATATCTTTCATATGTTCAATGCCAATCATCTACATACATGAGATGAAACCCTTCCATATGTTCAACATAGTTATAGTAGTTCCCTCCATGACTCTATTTTCCATAACCCCTTTCAAGTGTGCTTTTGGTTCCATCTGTTATCCCCAATTGATGTGGTTATGCTTGCTACATCTTCGCCAATGGAGTCATCCCATGCTTAGTTCAAGTAGATAGAGTATTAAAATTTTTTGAATGCATCCAACACATATAATGACATGTTCATGATATCCTACTGAAAACCAATTCCAAGTACAAGTAGCAACATGGAAACATAGGTTTCCACACAATTTTAATGTTTTTGATAGGATCTGGATGCATTTATAGGAGAAAAAAAAACTCATAGGCCCCCAAAGGAATACCATACCACTTTGATATGAACCTTACACAATAAAAAAATCAATGGGTGAGAATTATTTTGAATTTAGTGTTCCCCTTTTCCTTGGCTTCTACCTAATATTTAATATGGATCTACTTCAACCATATTTTCCACGTTTCTTGGACACATCATATGTAGTCAAGAAATTGGCCCCCAAAAAAATAATCCTCAACATTGAACAACCTACATTGTATTGGATAATGGACACAAATACAAAGGATACCCACTAGTATCACATATAACACTATCGAGCTATCAAAGCAGGATAGCTTCTTCATGAAGGAAATTTCTCATGAGGAGAAAAATTCAATATATGTTTTCCTGTGTAATTAAAGAACTTGAGGAAATGGATACCATTGATTCCTAAGGGAGGAGGAATAATCTAGGTGGACATGGGTTTCCACCTGCCTCTTCCACTAAATCAACATTTCTTTATCTTCTTGGTAGTTTTTCCATGGTTTTTGGCTCTTAAACTTCCAAGCCATTTTGAGGAGTCAAATGATGTTTATTTTAAATTTAAGGGGCCAAGGGTTTCCACAGCATGCCTTGGCTCTAGCCCAAAGTTGCATTCCTTGGATAATTCTTTCCAATGAGCCAGTATGTTCCTTGAATGGATATTGTATGCAAAATTTGTGCCCTTTGTAAGTTTTACCAACTAACCACCTCGGGGCCCATAGGCCTTTTGACACTTCATATTATAGGGTTGGAGTATTGGACCTCTAGGTTATCTACTTATGCTATAAGACCATTCTTTTATCATTTGTAATATATTTTGTGAATGCGTGTAGGAACAATTTCTCTCTCTTTAAATATGGCTACCACCATTCTATCTATTTTGTGTTCTACAATATTATGTTATTTGATTTATTAACAGAAGTTAGGTTGACACTATATTACTCTATCCTATGTTATATTTCTCTATGTGTTTTTAATTTCTTTTCTTTCCTTTCATTTCATTCCTTGTACAACCTAAATCATTGGTATCATAGCAATATTATCCTTGTTGTTTCTTGGTGCATGTCCCTAACAAAGTTAGGGTACAAAGTGTTGGGTCTCAAGCTAGTTTCACTTGGGTATGATCGCTCTTGCAAACCCAAGTGGCTTCCCATGGAAAGTAAAAGATAGATGATGCTGAAGAATGTCTTATTAATTTTTTTCTTGAGGAACCACTTAGGCAAAAAAGGAATGAAATTATGGAAATTTTTTCCCATATCATTTGACAACTTCCAACTGTGGCCAAGGAGATTTCAACATGTGACAATTTAGAGGTATGAAACCCTTAAAGGTACAAATTCACTTTGATATCACCTCATTTGAAGGAAAAATAGTTGTATATTCTTTGTAGAAATGGTTAAATTTATTAGAGGGATATTACACTATCCAATTTTTTTTCAACAAAGAAAATATCACCTTTGCACTCTTGAAAGCCCTTCCCCATGTCAAATATTGGTGGTAAGGTTACCCAAAGAGACAAAAAAAATATGATTATATAATATTCAAGGTAAGACCCACTTGGGAAGCTATTTTTTATTCCATTAAGAATGAAATCTACCCCATAGGAAACTATGATGACCAATACATGAGATGGATAACCATGCAACAGGAGAGAGACCTGACGAAGACTAGAGTACACCAATGTTTTCCATACCTTGCACTAAAATATGGGCATCAGAGATTCCAATCAACTCCTGGTTTTATAGTATTGTACTGATATACATAGGTACATCCAAATGGAGATGGGTTTCTTGGATATTTCCTGATTGGGCATTGCTTATCAATATGCTTTCAAAAGTGAGTAGAAATTGAAATAGAGGAATAAGTAGGAGTTTGGATTTGTAAATCCACTATAACAAAATCCTATGAAAAGTAAGCCAAACTCACAATATAAGGAATATAAGAAGTAAAACCAACCTCAAGACAACCATCCCAAGCCACATACAACGAAGGAAGCTTAAAAAGGACACCAACAACTGGTGTGAGTTCCACAAAATCACTTGGAACAATACTACTAAATACCACTCAAAACAATCATTTTTTGTGGATATTAAAGAAAAGTAAACAAACTATGGATTTGATTCAGATTCATAATAGGATAAAGAAAAATATCATCAATTTAGAACCTATTACTACCAATGTGAATACAAATATCCAACTAGAAGGGAGAGAGTGTAAGTTTTAACCCTGTACAGAAATTATCTACAAAAAAAATCTTAAACAGAAAATAAAAAAATAGCGAGAGCATAAAACATAAAACAAATATATGTAGATATTTTCCCCTGGATCCCAAAACCGGGACTTCTAGCTTGATTTTTCATTATATTCCTTTGAATGTTACAGCACATATAAATATACATGTCGAAGCATTCATAAACCACGATCCATTAACCATGGATTAGAACATAATCATAGTTCCCTTGACCAAATCTACAAAATACCATGGTCAGAAAACCAACATGCCCAAAACCATGTGCAAACCCATGCACAAAACCATAGGTAGGTCCAACCACCTAATATAGGGTCTAACAAAAAAATTATCAGGGTGCTGACCTGGATCCCATGCAAGGAGGCTATCGTTCCCCTGTAAACCCCCCGATAGGGGGCTTACGCCCGACGCAATCATAGGGGGCTGTCCACCCCCTTCTTACTCATCGCTATTCATGGAAATAATATAACACACACCCAACACAAAGGAGCTTGAAGACGAGGAGCACCTATTCCATTCACAGATGTGGGTGAAGGTGACTCTAATACATTACATCATTGATAGAAGGAGCTAAAAAAAACCGATGTTAAATGAGGTCATCAAGATATTGAATCTACCAATACTTCCATAGCGTAACCATACACCATTGGTTAGCTGAGGCATGGAAAAAAAAATTGTGTCAGCTAGAAATGTCGTGTATCCCAAGGCATCAAGCACTTCAAAGATGGGGTACTATGTGATGTTTCCCCACTTCATGTTTGTGATATTATTTTAGGAGAAAATTATATGTGTAAATATCATATTGTTTACAAGAATCATCCTTATAGTGTCATTTCTAATATAGGAATTAAGGTCAATAAAGTATCGGAGCTAGTTATGACTACTGTAATTTCATTGATCTTAGCCAATTTGTGTCCAAAGGTAATCTATTAAACTTCAAATTTTTTCCTCTTTATGGTTCACTCAAAATATGAAATGAAGGTAATTTCAACCACCATATAATCACCAAAGGGTCTATCTACCTGTGGGGGTGCCTCCATGCTGCCAGGTCAAACACTCAATTGACTTGATACATGGTTCTCCTTTACCCAATGAACCAATATATATATGCCCTCTCTTGAAGAATTAAGAAATAAAATGTCAAATTGATGATCTCATCTTAAAGAGCCCAATTCGATTGATCTCCTCACCTTGCAGGAGTCCAGTTGTGTTGGTGGAAAATAATGATGGGACATGGAGACTCTATATTGATTATAGAGCCCTGAACAAATTCACTATCAAAATCATATACCCGATCCCCCATATTGACGATATTATTGATTAACTTAAGGGTGGAAATTTCTTTAATTGAAGTCATGCTACCACCAAGTTCCAATTTAACAAAGTAATGTATGGAAGACAACTTTCAAATTTATAACATGCCTTTTTGAGTGGTTGGCTAGGCCCTTTGGCTTGACTAATTCTCCAAAAATTATCATGAGAATGATGGATGATATCTTATGGATGTTCACAAACTCTTTTGTGGTTTTATATTTAGATGGCATCCTCATATTCAACATGAACTTGGGAAGAACATTTTCAACACATTCAATAGGTCCTAAGTATGCTATGAAAACAAAATGTGTAGTCCAATCTAGAGAAATGATAATTTGGCATGCAAATAATTCAATATTTGGGATATATCATTCATAAACATAGGGTGAATTTTTACCTAGCCAATATCAAAGTCATTCAATATTGGTGAACCTCGATGACTTTGACAGAGCTTCATAGCTCCTTGGTCATTGCTAACTTCTACCGAAAATTTGAATTTTTGTTCTCTCATATCACTTGGCACTTAATTTAAATTACCAACGGTGGAGCTAAAGTAAATCTTTCCTAATTTGAATCATAACAGAATCATTTGAGGATTTTAAACACTAGCTTTTCTTCACATATTTCTCACCCTACCAGACCTACAACAACCATTTGAGATTGATACATATTCCTTGACATGATATCGTTGGAGTAATCACTCAAAAAGGACATCTAGTGTCTTATCACAGTGAAACACTCTCTAATATTGTTAAGAGATACCCACCTATGATAAGGATATGTACGTCATCATGCAAGCATATCAACAATGAAAGAATTATATTGTATAATTCACCCAAACTAATCACAAGCATCTACAATTCATGTATACACAAGGAAAGTTATTGAATGACTACCATAAAAAATGGTCCATAGACCTACAAAAATTCCACTTGAACGTAAAATACAAGGAGGGAAACATGAATCATGTTGCATACTTCCTCATTAGACCACTAGTTTGAGCGTTAACCACATTTATTAAATCATGTTAGCACGATATCTCCAAGTTACCACAATTATATAACAATGACTAAATTCACTATCAAATACTAGATGTTGATCATAGCTAAACAATTTATGGACTTCCACCTCTAGGATGTGTTCTTGAGCTACTTTTTCCACCCTTTTGTTCCTTCAAGTGAGCATGACAATTTGATCTGGGAGGCACGTTCCAGTTGGGTGATAGAGAATTTTGAAGTAGCGAATATAGAAACAATACTTCATAAGTGTTTATATTAGCCAAAGCTTTGACAATATGTTCACTACTATATTATATTGTGCATTTCTTGTGTCATTTCTAAACTAGCCATCATGAAACATGGGTTGTACATTCCTCTACTTACCCCAAACAATCCCTGGGAGTTAGTCTCCATGGGTTACATTTTAATTTTTCCCACCACCAAGCATGGTAATGATTATGTGTTTTTGGTTGTCATTTGGTTCTTTAATATGGCCATTCTAGCACCATACAAGAAGAGTATCACAACTAAAGCCACTGCTAAACTCTTCCTTGAGCATGTTTGGGTTCATTTTGTGATACTTCAACATTATTTCACATAGGGACAAAAAGTTCCCTAGTACCTTTTGGTCCATCCTATTTTCTTTGATGGATACCAATTTGACTAATTTTACCACCTTTCATCCCCAAATAGATTGAAAAATGGAAGTGATCAATAAGATGATTGTGCATGTATTGCACTTGTAAAAATATAAGCATTTTTGGATATGTAATGAAACCCTTCCATATGTTCAATATAGTTATAACAGAGCCCTCCACAACTCTATTGGTGATATTCCTTTTTAGGTGTGCTTGTGGTTCCAACCATTGGCCCCAATTAATATAGTTATGTTGAATGCATCTTCGCTAGAAGAGTTCTCCAACACTCAAGTTGAGGTAGATACAGAAGACGATTTTTTTTGAATAGATATAACACTGCCAACAATAGATTAATTATATCATGTAGAAAGCCAATTGATATGAAAATGGAACTATTTGTAAATGCTATGCAAAGTATCCATTTCCATTTAATTTAGTGTGCAAAGTGTTCTACATGTCTTGTAGGTTAAACAAAGCAGTTTGGTAATATTTCTGAGTTTTATATGTGAGGATTTGTTATTTAAATTTACTGTTTAATATATCACAGTAGAAATACACAGCAAGTAAACTTCACCATATCATAACACAACAAAATGATGAGGCAGTTCAACCCTCCTGGGCTACATCTGTCGGTCCAAGTCTCCCCAATGGCATGTCCTTGCTCTATTAATTTGCTAAAAATGGTTACACAGTGAAAAATATGCCTAAACAGTCAAAAAAGCTATGAATTTGACTTCATAAGATAGAAATAAGCTAAAAATGGCTTTTGTTTCACCTTAAACAGTGAAGTACAACCCAATACAATGCCATCTCCCTGATGGCCCTGATGGCTCTTTCCTCTCCGTTGAAGCAAAAAATTTTGTAAAACACCTCTATTCACTATGAAACCTACTCCAAACTCTCCAGAATGTTGAAGAAAGAAAAAATTGACTAAAATATCATCTTTTTTGGTCGAAAATTGAGAAAGTTATGACCCAAACAAGATTTTTCCCAGTGGCACTAGAAAACCTCCTCCAAAACTAGAGGAACTCCAGTTAACGCCACAAAAAATGTCGGATGGGCAGACTTGGCGGAACCGTGCTCTAGAATAGGGATAACATTAAATTTGACTACCAGTTATGGGCGCGTTCACATGCGATTTTTTCGGAAAACTGTTTGTTGGCGGATAAGGTTTGGAGACCGTGCCCTTGGTCACGAGTCGGAGGTCATGTGGAGTCGGGGCTAGCTCTGAGGGATAGCCCCCTTAACTTTCTATCGAATCAAATCTGAAGCCCAGGGTTTCAAACGGGAGGTCACGTTGCGAAGGGGGCTGGCTCCTGAGGGCTTAACCCAACTTTCTACGCCCATTACACACCGACCCGACTGCTAGTGAACTCTGCCCAACTCACCCACATTTCAACACAGTTTCCTCTACAGTGCCGGTCGAGTCAACCCTGCCCAAGCAGTTGGGTTGTGGGTTCGACCCTCATGCCCTCCAAATTTTTGTATTAAACTTTTTTAACCAATGGCCTGGGGCCACGTGGCACCCACTGATAGGCCCATAAAACTTAATAAAAAACCAATATATATATATATATATATATATATATATATTCATATAATTTTTTGAAAATAGAAAATTCATTGATTAAAAAGTCCTATTTTGGAGGTCACTAAATGAATTCATACATTCAAACCTACGATGCTTTTTGCTTTCACATGTGTCAGTTTGGTCTGTTCATAGTGCGAAAAGGTAAAAGCGGCGATGCCTTTTTAGTGGATTCGGTACGGCTTGCTACATTACTTCAAGACTTTGAAGATTTTAAACGTTATGATCACGCGTCCTCTAATGATTTTGGACAACTCATCTTTGATTATAAAGCTGAAGATGAAATGATTCTCCTCTTTAACCTTGAACAAATCTCTGATAATGAACAAATCTCTGATTTCATCAAATTGAGCTTCTCATAAAAAGATAAATTCTTCCTTGAATCTGTCAACCGACTGTTGCTAACCTTGACTGTGTCATGATGCAAATTTTTGGAATTTGCAGAACAACAAATAAAATTTGCAGAAATCATATTGTTCCTACAATGGTCTACCTTCAAAGGAAACTGAAAATAAGATTCACCTTGCCAACTGTCCTTATGGTGAATTTTTTCCAAATGAGCCATGTACTTGTGTCGATTCCCGACCAAGTTTTCTTGCCATAGTACCCTGCCATTCTAAAACCAGCAATGACCCTTGCTGAAATTTGTGCCCTCCTTGCTTGCATGCTTTTCCCTTTCTTGGATTCTTGCACCACTTTGCAATGACACTTTGTTCTCTACACCGATCGACACCAAAGACACTTTGTGCAACAACTTGTCATCTTCTTCCAAATACGACCCGCTTTCAGACTGAAACATATCATCATTTATATAAGCAATAATATGGAAAGGATTATGTACAAAATATTTTTGTTTGATCAACAACAAAATCAAATTTTGACTTGCATTGACAAGCCTTTTCAATTGCCCTGCATTCACTAAAGAAGATTCTAGTTTCTTTCAATGTGCTCTCACAACAAACTCCTTACCATCCTTGAACAAATGGTACTTGTTCTCATGGCGATGGAAGATCGCTTTCCTGTCATATAAGTACGGACTACCCAACACCACACCTGTAATGTCAAGCGGTACCACATTTAATTCAACCAAGTCAACATAATGAGCCGTTATGGCGAAGCAAAACGTGCGCTTCCTTGAAACTTATAAATTAGCATCCTTGCAAATCCAACCAAGTGGATATGGCTTTGGATGTGGAATGGTCTCAAGTTTCAGCTTCTTGACTAAGTCTTCTGAGATAAGGTTTGCTTGAGACCCACTATCAAATTGTGTGTCTATCTTTGTGTGTTTTTAAATTATCCTCACATGAAATAGCTCTATCCTCCTCTCTTCATTTGGAGCTTTTATGTGACAGTTTAAAGTGCTAGAACTGGGATTTGTGTCTTTTACAATCTCTTTCCCCTTTATGTTCTTTAGTGCCAAAGCTATGCTTTTAGTTTCATCTCTTGATTCAGACCCTAAATCTTGTTCATCTATTGCAACCTTTTTGCCCTTTTCTTTGGCCTTATCTTTGGTTTTAATTTTTTCTGGCTTCAACTCCAGATGAAGTTTCCAACAATGGTCTTCATCATGGCTTGTTTTGGAAAAGTTTTTACAAAAGAATTTTCATTTTTCTTTCCTAGAGTTTGCATTTCTTTTTCTTCCTTTGCCTTTAAATTCACTACCCTCATTCCCATCAAAAGATTGTTTACCTCTAGACTCTAAATGTGTGGCTTGGACACAAACCTCGTCTAGACTAGTAAATTAACATAAGGATAGTATGTATAAGATAGTTGTGTAAACCACCTATATATTTCAGCAAAGTCTCTTGGCTATGCAAATCAATTCCAAGTAATAAAGCCCTTCGTCTAAACTCTTGAGTGTAATCTGGAACACTTTGTCGCTTAAGTTGTCTAAAACTTTTCCAATTCATGATATCCTTTTGTAAATGAGCTAATGGATAAATTTTTTGTTTAATTGCAGAAATAAATTCAACCCATGATAATGTGATCTCACGATGTTTTTTAATTTCATCCTTGGTCTTGGCTTCCCACCATACCAATGTTGCTCCCTCCATTCTCAAAGAGGCTAACTGAATCTTGGTGTCGTCTTCATGAAGGTTTTGTATCCTCAAATAAACTTCCAACTGTCTTATCCAATTGTCAAGTTTCTCCGCATTGACCTCGCCATTAAACATAGGCGACTCAAATTTAACATCAAGCTTTAAAAATGGACTTTTACCAGAGGTTTTAGACTTGTGAGATTGATTCACCGCAATAGAGGATGACGATGTAGAGGAAGAGGATGAAGATGGGGATGGTGGATCACCATTTCCTCCGTGTCCTTTCTTTGAATTGTCATCACTTTTCTTTCCTCCTGAAGAACCCTCTCCTTCTTTCTGTTGTCTAGACCCTTCTCCTACAAGCCTGTCATTCCTTTCTTGGTAGAGTATCCTCACCATCTCCGTCATGTCCAAGAAAGCCTTTCGGAACACCCGTTCCTCTTCTTTGGGATCAATGTCTTCAGGAGCTTCTCCTTATCTTGAAGACATGCTTGAGGCTTCTTCTATGGCTATTGGAGGTGGCTCTCTGGCCCTTCTTGGTTGAGGATTACTTTGTGCTCTAACCAAGTGTCCTTCCCCTCTCTTGAGTTTAAGCCTAGTAAGCATAAAAACTTGCAAACAGTCAACTATATCTTTGCACAAGAACAAATGCTGAGTAAAACTCTAGCTCTAATACCATCTGATCTGAAAATGGAAATATTTGTAAATTCTATGCAAATTATCCATTTCCATTTAATTTAGTGTGCAAAGTGTTCTCCATGTCTTGCAGGTTAAACAAAGTAGTTTGGTAATATTTCTAAGTTTTATGTATGAGGATTTGTTATTTAAATTTATTGTTTCATATATCACAACAAAAATACACAGCAAGTAAACTTCACCATATCATAACACAACAAAATGATGAGGCAGTTCACCCATCCTAGGCTACATCTGTCGGTCCAAGGCTCCCCAATGGCATGTCCTTACTCTATTAATTTGCTCAAAATGGTTACACAGTGAAAAATATGCCTAAACAGGAAAAAAAAAGCTATTAATTTGACTTCAGAAGATAGAAATAAGATAAAAATGGCTTTTGTTTCACCTTAAACAGTGAAGTACAACCCAATACAGCTCCATCTCCCTGATGACCCTGATGTCTCTTTCCTCTTCCCTGAAGAAAAAATTGTTGTAAAACACCTCTATTCACTCTGAAACCTACTCCAAACTCTCCAGAATGCTAAAGAAAGCTAAAATTGACTAACATTTCATCTTGTTTGGTCGAAAATTGAGAAAGTTATGACCCAAACAAGATTTTGCCCAGTGGCACTAGAAAACCTCCTCCAAAACTAGAGGAACTCGAGTTAGCTCCACCAAAAATGTCGGATGGGCGGACTTGGTGAAACCACACTCTAGAATAGGGATAAAATTAAAGTTGACAGCCAGTTATGGGTGCGTTCACATGCATTTTTTCTGGAAAACTGTTTTTTGGCGGATAAGGTTTGGAGATCGTGCCCTTGGTCACGGATCAGAGGTCATGTGGAGTTGGGGCTAGCCCCCTTAACTTTCCACCGGATCAAGTTTGAAGCCCAGGTTTTCAAACAAGAGGTCACGTTGCGAAAGGGGCTGGCTCTTGAGGGCTTAACCCAACTTTCTATGCCCATTACACAGCAACCCGACTACTAGTGAACTCCGCCCGACTCGCCCACATTTCAACACAGTTTCCTCTGCCATGCCAGTCAGGTCGACCCTGGCCGAGGAGTCAGGTCATGCGTTTGACCCTCATGCCCTCCAAATTTTTGTATTAACATTTTTTAACCAATGGCCTAGGGCCATGTGGCACCCATTGATAGGCCCATAAAACTTAATAAAAAAACAATTTTTTTTTTTTTGTTTTGCCATATAATTTTTTTTTAAATGAAAAATTCATTTGGTCAAAAATTCATGTTTTGGAGGTCATTGGATGACTTCAAACCTCAATAACTTTCACATACGACATCGGATTTGAATCCCATTCGTGGCGCCAAAATCACAGCGACGAGGCCTTTCCAGTCATTCAGACTGCAACCCTTTCTGAGCACTTCCAGTTTTGAGCAATTTTTAAACTTGGACATGATCACCTGATCACCAATGCTAAGTACAATAAATTACATGAAAAACACAAGATTTCACACAAGTTCTAGTTTCGTGATAATGTGTGGTTACATTTACAAAAAGAGAACCTCACAGGCCTCCATAAGAAGTTAAAACTACTCTGATGTGGACCTTACAAAATAATAAAGGATAGGGGTGAAAAAAAATTGGGATTTATTATTATTCATTTCCTTGGTTTACACTTGGTATTTAATGTGAAGCTATTTTTACCATATTTTCCACCTCTGTTTGTGTCAAACCAGGAGGTAACTCCTCAAAATCAGAATGTGTATTAGTTGAAGAATGCATATGGATTTATACATGGAGGTGAGGCTATTGGGATTCATCTCCCAATGACTCTTGGCCTTCCTTATTTCCTAATATTAAATAATATACAATATTAAATGTGCACACCCATCCCATAGGATTAGGTGTCAACATTCCCCCCTTTAATCTGAAGGGATGTTGGTGAGTCCAAGCATCGATCTGAACTTTTCAAACTTTTCTCTTCCAAGTGCTTTGGTGAAGATGTCAGCGGTTTGCTCATTTGTGGAACAATGATGTAGATGGATGGTTTTGGCCTGAACATGAAGTCTAATTAGATGGTACTTTGTATTGATGTGCTTTGTTCGATCATGGAACTTTGGGTTCTTGGCCAACTTTATTACAGAAGTGTTGTCGATCATGAGTGGAGTGGAATAAATTTGTTTCATCTGCAAATCTTCCAGGATTTTCCGAAGCCACACAATTTCTTTTGTTGCTTCAGCTGCTGCCACATATTCTACCTCGGTCGTGGAATCTGCTGGAACTGACTGTTTGTGTGATCTCCATGAGACAACTCCTGATCCAAGACTCATGGTGTAACCTGTAGTAGACACCCCTGTTTCTTTGTTGCCATCAAAGTCTGAATCAGAGTATCCGATCAAGCTGAAGTCGCCTACCTGTGTATATTTGAGTCCAAAGTCTTGAGTCCCCTTCAAGTACCTTAGCACTCTTTTTGCAGCAGACCAATGTCCTTCACAAGGTTTTTGCATAAACCTTGAGAGGATTCCAACAGCAAATGAAATGTCAGGTCTGGTGGTGGTCAGATAGATAAGACTTCCTACAAGCTGTCTATACTTAGTTGCATCCTCAAATTCCTTCCCTTCAATAGATGTGAGCTTCAATTTTTGTTCCATTGGAGTGCTTAAGGGTTTACAGTCATCCATGCCAAACTTGTTCAAGAGATCTCCAATGTACTTCTTCTGAGAAAGAAATATGAATTTAGGATGTTGAATTACTTCAATACCCAAATAGTAATTAACATGACCCAAATCAGTCATTTCAAAACCTTTCTTCAACTCTTTCTTCATGGATGCAATATAGCTCTCATTGTTTCCTGTTATCAAAAGATCATCTACATATACCACAAGATATACAACTGTTTTTCCAACTTTCTTAAAAAACAAAGTTGCATCATCAAGATCAAAATGTTTGAAGTCAAGTTTCAGAAGATGCTCGGTCAATTTCTCATACCAAGCTCGTGGTGCTTGCTTGAGGCCATACAAGGATTTTATAAGCTTGCAAACTTTGTGTTCTTGACCCTTTACCACAAATCCTTCTGGTTGGGACATATAAAATTTCTCCTTTAGATCTCCATTCAAGAAGGCTATTTTTACATCCATCTGATGGACTTTCCATCCATTCTGAGCTGCTAAGGCAAAGAGAGTCCGGATGGTGGTCCATTTTGCTGTGGGAGCAAAAGTTTCTTCATAATCGACTCCTTCTTTTTGTGCGAATCCTTTTTCCACAAGCCTGGCCTTGTGCTTGTCAAGTGAGCCGTCTGCTTTTTACTTGTTCTTGTAGACCCACTTACAGCCAATTGGTTTCGTTCCCAAAGGCGGATCAACCAGCTTCCAAGTGCCATTCTTTATCAAGGCATCATACTCCTTCTGCATCGCTTCTTTCCATTCATCATGAGAAGCGGCTTCTTTAAAGGAATTTGGTTCATGATCTGTAGACAAACTCAATTCACAGTTATAAGCAATATCCATATCAACAGGGGAATCAGAATTATCTACATCACCTTCGATTTGTTGAGTGGAACTTCTTGTTCCTGTTTTTCCAACCTCATCAGGATGAACATTCTCCATTGTCTTTGTCAGCCATTTGGGAGGACCTTTCTGAGATGGCCCAGGCTGGTCATTTGACTGAGTTGGGATTGATTCAAGATTCAATCTCCCAAGTCTGTCAATCACATCATCCAATGTCATCCATGGTTGTTTCTTCATGTGGGGGAGAGAGTGCTTCAGGACATGATTCCACAGTTTGATTCAATATCGGAATCCCCCCTTCAAGATGTGGAATCACATTATCAAATTATTGGAAGGACTTTGCATGTGTGAATCTATCCAGGCGATCAAGTTGCCGCTCAACAACCTTGTCACTCTTGGAAGATTTAAGGAATATGACATCTCTTGCTATCACAAACTTCTTATTTGCTTCATCATAGAGACGATATCCTTTGGAGGTATTGGAGTACCCCAAGAAGATACATTTGCGACTTCTAGCACCAAGTTTGTTCCTTTGACCCTTGGGTATCAAGGCATAACAGGTGGACCCAAAGACCCTGAAATGATTTACCGAAGGAATGTGGCCATGCCACATTTCAAAAGGAGTTTTGTTTCTAATTGAACTTGAAGGACACCTATTCTTTATGTAAACGGCACATAGAACTGCATCAGCCCAAAACATCAATTTTACATTCTTGAAAAATAACATGGAGCAGACCATATTTAAAATAGTTATGTTCATTCTTTCAGCTACACCGTTCTGTTCTGGATTATATGGCACAGTTGTTTGATGTTTGATTCCATGTTGACGAAGATAATTTTCAAATTCGTTTGAAGTGTATTCTTTTCCATTATCAGTACGTAGAGAGCCAATATGTGTTTGTGCATCATTTTTAATCCATGCATGAAAATTCTTGAAAGTTTGAAAAGCATCAGACTTATTCTTCAGTAAGTAAATCCAACACATTCTGGTGTAGTCATCAATAAATGTCATCATGTATTTGTTTCCATTTACAGAAGCAATAGGCATAGGGCCACATAAATCTGAATGAACAAGTTCAAGTTTTCTATGTGCTCTGGAGTGTGAATCATGAAATGGTTGTTTTCTATGCTTTCCTAGAATACAAGCATCACATTCCTTAGGTTTTCTAGGAATTGTAGGCAGTCCATCAACACCATTTTTCTTCAACAAACAAAGGCTTTCATAGTTTAAGTGTCCAAATCTAGCATGCCATAAAAGACTTGATGGAAATGTACCTTCATCATGATGTGAACTGAATGCAAAGTTTTGAGCATGAGCGGATGAACCTTTCAGCTTCAAGAGTCTCCCTTCTTCTATTCCCTCCATGACAAGTGAGTGATCTAATGCTTTTCTGACCTTTGCCTTGCCATCAAACAAGTGAACTGAGTGTCCTTGCTACCGGATTTCGACCAGGGACAGCAAGTTTCTCTTCAAGTCCGGGAGGTATAGAACCTCATGTAGGATATGATCAGGAAGACCAGGAAGTTTAAGCCTGACTGTGCCAAGCCCTGATGGCTTGAGTTTGGATTTATCTGCGAAATATACTGCTCCATCAACTTTGTCAGTGAATTCTTCAAAAAAATCTTTTCTAAATGTCATGTGACATGTTGCTCTTGAATCTAGCAACCAATCATCTCTCCATGAAGTAAATGAAACATCAAATAGGTTTTCAGTTACTCCATTGTTACAATGTGCTAGAACAGAATGAGCTATTTCAGCTGGTTTACCTTTGTCTTTGTCATTAGTTTTACCTTTGTCTTGATTTGTTTGTTGTTGAGCTTTAGATTGTCTGCCCCCCTTTTCTCTGAAGTTTCTTCTTCGTCTTCTGCCTTCTCTTCCTCTGGATGGACCTAACGCATGTCTCTTTTCTCTCTGTGCCAAGTAGGCAGCCTCTTTAGAAGATGAAGGGACTGTCATCTTCTTTTGAAGGAGGAAAGAAAAAAAAAAAACTTTGCTGGAGAATCTCTTTTGAAGGAGAGAAAAAAAAATACTCTTTTCTGGAAAATATACTCAGTTTAAGAGGACAAAAACACTGCTAAAAATACGAAGACTGAATTTAAAAGGACACAAATTCTTTGCTAAAAAACTGAATTCTGCACCAAAAAAAATATGTATTTTTTTTTTGTTTGGGGAAAAAAAATGTATTATATGGTTGGGGAGGGGCGATATAATATGAAGTGGAATGGTATTAAATATGAGTGGAGGGGGCGGTTTTAAAAGGTGGTGAGTGGAGTGGTATTAAAAGTTGGTGGAGGGGCGGTGTTATAATAACAAACTCAATATACAACGTATTAAAAATGATGACAGTGGGAAGGGCGTAATAATATAACGTAGACAGCTTATTATGAATCAACAGAGGGGTAGAAATGAAACGCTGGAGGGGCAGACTGTATATACATATGAGAGTGGTATTATGGAAAGCAGTGAGGGCGTAAGGTTAATCGACAACGCTGTATTGCTTGGGCGGACTGTATATATGGTGGTAGCGTTCTATATATATGGTATGACAGCGCTAGAGATGTATAGAAGGCGTATAAATGATAGCGTTCTAGCGCTGGAGATGTATTGTAAATGATAGTGTTCTATGACAGCACTGGAATGGTATTACATGAGGTATTATAATATGAATGGGGCGAATATGGAGGGTGAGATGTATAAAATTGGGAGAAGGTCGATGTATTAGTATGGGAGAGGGCGGAAATATGAGCAAGGAGCGATATTACTGTTAGCGCGGAGACTGCTGTGTGAGACTGCTGTGGAGGTGTATTACTGAACAACGCAACGTATTGTAAAGATGGCGGAGGGAGTTATCAATGCATAATAGGGAGTTATCAATTGCACAGCGAATAGCGGGGAGCTAGAACCTTAGATCGCAAATTTCATACGCGATGGGGCGTGTTAGGACCAAAACAGTGAAGAAGTCCTCTCGTCAGATAATAGAGAGGTGTTACTCTCGTATGACACTCGACTTCCATACCAACAAGAAAATTGTTGAGGAAGTTGCCATTATTTCCTCCAAACGTCTCAGAAACAAAATCGCCAGATTTTCAACGCATTTGATGAAACGTATTCAAAGTGGGCCAGTGAGAGGAATCTCGTTGAAGCTTCAAGAGGAAGGTTGGAGATGCGCAGGTTGAATTGCAGAGTTGCAGGTGTGGTAGAGTGGCATATGGGCAGATGAGGGAAGTGTGAGGGGCATTGGGTAGGTGAGGGAACGTAGGGAGAGAGTGGGATGTGAGGTGCGTTACAAAAATCTGGAATGGCAGAGTGTAGGACTGTAGAATTGCAGAGTGGCAAGGGCTGTAATTTGCAGAATTTCAGTCTAGCAATAAAGAGCAGCAAAAAAATATTAATAAAAATTGACTGAGCAAAGGAGAGGGAGTTACACCACAGGCAGAAATGCCAATAGTGGAGCTGGCTCTGATACCATGTCAAACCAAGAGGTAACTCCTCAAAATAAGAATGTGTATTAGCTGAAGAATGCATATGGATTTATACATGGAGGTGAGGCTATTGGGATTCATCTCCCAATGACTCTTGGCCTTCCTTATTTCCTAATATTAAATGTGCACACCCATCCCATAGGATTAGGTGTCAACAGTTTGAAACCTCATAGGTAGTCTAGAAATTGGCACTGAAGGAACTCAATATGGATTGTATTGAAAAGGATACAATGGATCATATCATGGAGACCGATACAAAGGATACTCTCCAACAACACATACAAATTTACTAGGTTGTCAAAGCAGGGTAACTTCTTCACGAAGACATGTTTCTCACCAGGAGTCAAATTCAATAGAAGCTTCCCCATATAATGAAGGAACTTAATGCAATGGAGACCATTTCTTTGTAAGGGGGGAGGAATGATCAAGGTGGATATCAGCAACCACCCACCTCTTCCACTAACTCAATGATTCTTTATCTTCTTGGTAGTGTTTCCATAACTTTTGGGTCCTAAACTTCTAGTGTTATTTTGAAACCCTAAACGATGTTTCTTAGAAATTAATGGCGGAAAGAGTTACCATGGCATGTCATGGCCCTAGTCAAAATTTTTGGTCCTTATATAGCTCTTTCTAATGAGATATAATGCACCTTGAATAGAGATTGTATAAAAATTCACACCCCTAGGAATTTGGTGTACCAACTAATCGCCTTCGGGCCTACCAACCTTTTCGTGCTTCATCTTTTAGGGTTATGGTTTTGGACCTCTAGGGTCCTTTATTTATGTTAAAATTCCATTATTTCAACCTATTGTAATATATTTTACAAATGCCTATAGTTTTCATCTCTATCTCTTTAGAGATAGCTAGCGCCATAATAACCAATTTGTGTTCTAGAAGATTATACCATTTTACTTATAAATAGAAGTTGTTTTTACACTATATTACAGTGCTCTATATTTTATTTTTTTATGTGTATTTAATTTCCTTTCCTTCCTTTCATTTCATTACTTTATCATAATCTTGTATCATAAAGTACATTGTAGCTTCAAAGGATTCTAAGGACATTGTTTTGTTACAAAAATTATATAAATGTATTGGATTTTAACATGGACCCGTGCCTATTTCTTGCAATAATTAGAGTGAAATTTATTTGGAAAAGAGTCCCAAGTTTCATTCATTGACAAAAAATATCATGGTAAAGTTTCATTCATTAAAGAGGTGGTCAAGACCAACGAGGTAACTATACTCAAGGTCAGGAATCATGATAATGTGATAACTTCTTTAACTAAGGCATTTTGTTGAAGGAAATTTAATTAGTGTAGACCTTAGGTGATGTACTTTCCAAGTGGGATATTGTCACATGAGCTTCACTAGGAGAGAAATACCATACCACGTGCATTCATATTGGCAGTTATATATTGAGGAAACAATGACATAACATATTGATCATATAATAAGGGCATAAAGGGTTTTTATATTGGAAGATATAAAAAAATGGAGCTCAAGTTTAATGAAAAAAATATAAAAGGGTATAAAAATGTTAATGAAAAAATGGATACCTAAATATCTAGTGAAACTATGGGTTTTTTAAATTGGGAAGGTGTATTGGGTTTGTATTGGTAGGGGATTAAATAATGTGATTTTAGAGGTATTTTCCAAAATGCAGTAAGAATAATTACACCGAAGGTGTTTACTTTTGAATCATTCCACTGTTCACCATAGTCGACCTTTTTATTTTCTGCAGTTGATTCAATTAAACAACTGTCACATTGTCCATCATTGGATCTGTATAATAAATATATAAATTCTTCATAATAAATATAACGATATTTAAAAAATATATAAAATCCCAAAAATAGTCACTCCTTTTAAAATTAGCAATGTATTACATATTTACATAGACAACTTCTTTCATTTTCCATTTAAAAAGCTTTTTAGGTCTTTGAAAGCAAAAATTAAATTAGGAAATGGTAAACTTTCTTATTCCATTATGATTTTCCATTTTTTTTGTATTTTCTTACTTTCTCTTTCCCATTTTCTAAGCTTTTCAAGTCTTTGAAAGGGAAAATGAAATTAGAAAATGGTAAACTTTCTTATTCCAATACCATTTTATGTGTAAATATTTTATGTCATTACATTTTATGTTTTTATTTATTGGATTTCTGGGCCCAAGTTGTTATTTTGTACAGATCTCAACTAGTCATAGCTTCCCCAACACCCAGATCTCAATGGCTTCCCCAACACCTAGATCTCAAGCACTGTAGCATAGATGGTGACCTAGTTTTACGTGTCGGAGATTCATGGATTTTCCAAGAAATCTCCATTGTGCTAAAAAACTAGTGCTCATTTCCTTAACTACCAGTAAAGTTAGAAGACGTTAATTGACTTACAATGCTTGTGTGTGGTTTTTGAAAGGATAACACTTTGAATGTTCTCATTTAAATTTATTTCCTTTGGTAGACTTAGGATGATTTTCCTGGGTTATTAATTACAAGTTCTGTTAACAACCATACAAATTTTAGGGATAATAATAATAATAATAATAGTAGTAGAGAGATATTGAAGTCTTTGAATCGTGTCAAAGTATTATTGAAAGAAATTAGAGAATTTTTTTTGACATTATACATCCTAAAAAACTGTTTTCTTTGTGAAAATAATACCTTTCATTTACTATTTTTTAAATTTTTTTTAAATTAAAAACCACACTTATCATTTCTTTTCAAAACTTATATTCATTTCTAAACTTGAATTTAAAATACTCTTCTAATTTAAAAACTTATGTATCTAAAATTCTTCATAATAAATATAACCATATTTAAAAAATATATAAAATCCCAAAAATAGTCACTCCTTTTAAAATTAGCAATGTATTACATATTTACATAGACAGATTCTTTCCTTTTCCATTTAAGAAGCTTTTCAGGCCTTTGAAAGAAAAAATTAAATTAGAAAATGGTAAACTTTCTTATTCCATTATGATTTTCCATTATTTTTTTTTTGTATTTTCTTACTTTCTCTTTCCCATTTTCTAAGCTTTTCAAGTCTTTAAACGAAAAAATGAAAAAAATGGTAAACTTTCTTATTCCAATACCATTTTTTCATTTTCTTTTCTATTTTTTTACTTTCCCTTTCCCATTTTCTAAGTTTTTTAATTATTTGGAAGCAAAATTGAAATTAGAAAATGGTAAACTTTCTTATTCCATTATGATTTTTCATTTTCTTTTCTATTTTTTTACTTTCCTTTCTCATTTTCTAAGTTTTTTTTAAAGAAAAACTGAAATTAAAAAATGGTAAATTTTCTTATTCCATTATGATTTTCCATTTTTTTTTGTATTTTCTTACCTTTTATGTGTAAATATTTCCATTAATATCATCTATTATTGAATATTTCTAACCCTCTCACGGATCACTAAATTCATTTCATATGCAATTCTTCATTTTAAAATAAATGCTTTTTGTATTTTATTAATTTCGGGCCACATAATGAAATAATATTAAATTAAAATGAGATTGTACATTACAAGAGCAATCGATTTTAGACTCAGAGTCGCACTTGAAATTATTATATAATCTTTATCACTATGTTATTATCATCACTGCAACATACCTACTCAACCTTATGCATTTACTCATGGTAAATCAATTTTATGTAATGTCATTTTAACTATTTAATCAAGAATCGGTTGGAAACGAATTCTTGATAACAGACTATGGGTATTCATTATTTACAGGAGAACTATGGTATTCATTATTTACAGGAGATCCATGGAGAGTTTTTGGGGGACTTGGATTCTTCTTCTGCTTCAAGCTCGTTGGAGGTTGATCAGGATTCATTCCTGGGCTCAAAGTGTCTTCTGCTGCTTCAAGCTTGTTGGAGGTTGATCATGATTCATTCCTGGGCTCAAAGTTTTCTTCTGCTGCTTCAAGCTTGTTGGAGGTTGATCAAGATTCATTCTTGGGCTCAAAGTTTTGCTCGTAGCAGGCAAGAGAAGAGATATCTCCCTCTTCGCGTCCCTCTACCCCAACGTCGATTGGTTTTATCACTGCATAGAATTTTTTCCACTCAAAATAGGATTTACGTTCCATCCTAGGATGCAGAAGCACGACTCTTCGTTCAGATCATCGCAGTGTGAATGCGTAGTTGGGAGGAAAGAGGAACTTGGAACTTTATGAGTAAAAGATAAGTAATGTTTTTGTTTATTTCCGTGAAATATTGAATGGTTCTTGTGTTTGATTATTTCCTTCAAAATATTTTCCATGTTTAAGTGTTTATGTGGGTAAATGTGGGTAAAAGATAAGAGGAGCTCCATTCTTTGAGAGGTTTTATATACCTCGTGCAAAAAAACTAGATTTTGCTTAATATCTACTATGTTATATATGAATGTAGAGAGGAGCTCGATTCTTTGAGAGGTGTTTATGTGGGTAAATGTTGGTAAAAGATAAGAGGAGCTCGATTCTTTGAGAGGTGTTTATGTGGGTAAAAGATAAGAGGAGCTCTATTCTTTGAGAGGTTTTATATACCTCGTGCAAAAAAACTAGATTTTTCTTAATATATACTATGTTATATATGAATGTAGAGAGGAGCTCGATTCTTTGAGAGGTAAATATACCTCTTATACAAACTGGATTTTACTTAATATCTACTATACTTTGTCCATGCGCAAAGAATATACCTTCTCCGTGCACAAAGAATATTTGATTATGTTAAGTATATGGAAAGATAAATATAAATATTTATAAACATTGCATACGCAAGAAAATATAAGATGCGTGTTCTTTAGTTTAAAAGGTATTTGTACACATTTATTTTATGAAATAAAAATAAATCCAAGAATATTTTCTTGGAACAGAAATGATAAGAAATCCAAGTTTATTTTCTTTGAAATGATAAGAAATCCAAGTTATTTCCTCGAAAGTGAATATAGATTAAAGAGGGTAATTCCTGAATATATTTCATGGGTTGGGAGATAAGTTAATGAGTTTCTTGGAAGAAAAGTCATGAAGAACCCATAATAGTTTTTCTCATAATTGTTTCTTTGGGAAAGATCATGTTGAAGCTTGTGTGAAAAGAATAATAAATATTATGTTATTTTATATAAGTTGTTCTTACTTGAAAAGAATAACTTCTTGAAAGGAGTGCATGTCGACTTCTTGATTTGGATGTATACAAGGTAAGCTAACCTTCGTATTGTTTCCTAGTTTTATGTATAAAAGAAGGTTATCTATGATAATTTCTTGAAAGAGAAACATGAAAATATTTCAAGTATAAAGACAAAAAAAGTAGGTTATGATAACTTCCTGATGCAAATGAAGTATGCATTTGTTATATCATGAGTATAAATTTAAGTTTCAGTGAAATAAGCACACCGAGGACGATGTTATCCTTATGGGGAAGAGTATGTAACATACTTACTCAACCTTATGCATTTACTCATGGCAAATTAATTTTACGTAATATCATTTTAAATATTTAATCAAGAATCAGTTGGAAACGAATTCTTGATAATAGACTATGGGTATTCATTATTTACGGGAGATCCCTGCAGAGGTTTTGAGGGACAGCGTTAACGGATTGGATTCTTCTCTTGCTTCAAGATCGTTGGAGGTTGACCAGGATTCATTCCTGGGCTCGAATTTTTGCTCGCAGCAGGCAAGAGCAGTCAGAGATATATCCCTCTTCACGTCCCTCTTCCCCAGCGTTGGTTTTATCATAGCATCAAAGTTTTTCCACTCAAAATCGGATTTACATTCCATCCCAGGATGCAGAAGCACCTCTCTTCGTTTAGATCATGGCAGTGTGAATACATAGTTGGGAGGAAAGATGAACTTGGTTGGAGAGGAAAGAGGAACTTGGCTGGAGATGGAGAGAGGAGATCCCAATAGCACAAAGATGAGTGATCTAGAAGTGATCTAGAATATGGAGAACAGAGATGGAACTTTATGAGTAAAAGATAAATAATATCTTTTTTTATTTCTGTGAAATATTGAATGGTTCTTGTGTTTGATTATTTCCTTCAAAATATTTTCCATGTTTACGTGTTTATGTGGGTAAATGTGGGTAAAAGATAAGAGGAGCTCCATTCTTTGAGAGGTTTTATATACCTCGTGAAAAAAAAACTAGATTTTACTATGCTATATTTCTTGGAAAATAAAATAATTTGTCCATGCACAAAGAATATACTTTCTCTATGCACAAAGAATAGATGATTATATTAAGTATATGGAAAGAAATATATAAATATTTATAAACATTGCATACCCAAGAAAAGATAAGATGCATGCTCTTTAGTTTAAAATGGATTTGTACACATTTATTTTATGAAATGATAATAAATACAATATTATTTTCTTGAAACAGAAATGATAAGAAATCCAAGATTATTTTCTTGGAAATGAAATGATAAGAAATCAAATTTATTTCCTCAAAAGTGAATATAGATTAAAGAGAGGTAATTCCTGAATATATTTCATGGGTTGGGAGATAAGTTAATGAGTTTCTTGGAAGAAAAGTCATGAAGAACCCATAATAGTTTTTCTCATAATTGTTTCTTTGGGAAAGATCATGTTGAAGCTTGTGTGAAAAGATCTTGAAAGGGAAACATAAGAAGCTCTCAAGTATAAAGACAACAAAACTAGGTTATGATAACTTCCTAATGCAAATGAAGTATGCATTTGTTACATGAAAGGAATAGTTAATGATGGTAGAGTTCTAAGAAGGGAATAATTATGATAACTTTCTGATGCAAATGAAGTATGCATTTGTTACATGAAAGGAATAGTTAATGATGGTAGAGTTCTAAGAAGGGAATAATGCGATGCCTACATTAAAGAAGGGATATTATAATAAGCTCTTTAATGCACAAATAATAACCATTGTGTTATAGAGGTGTGTTCTTTACATGGATAAAAGGAATATTGAGTTATCTTAATCTTTAGGAAAAATATGTGAGTACCTTTATGCTATCATAACTATTATGTTAGTTTCATTTGGAATAATATCATTCATATGCATGCAAGAGTTTTATTATCTTTCATTGGAAGGAATATACATTTGTATGTGGGAAATGATAGCATGTTTAGTTAGCCTACATAGGGAAATATTCTTTGGAAAAGAAGAAGGATTACATGCATAAAACCCATATTAATTTGTTAGTTTCCTTGGAATATATATATGGGTAATGTTGGTCTAATATTTGAAATGAAGACATGTATTTGTTTACTGTAAACAGGTGTTTGGATACTCTGTTGTGTTAAGCATTCTTTTGGGAAGACTCTTTTGGAATATATATGCATTTGCATGCATGGGAACACCATTTATTATGTTAGCTTTCTTTTTCATGCACCAAAAGTAATAGCTTAAGGGTTGGTTATTTTTATTAAATTTATGTAAATCGCATGCAGGAAGATCATAACTGATGTATTAGTTTCTTTAAAGAAATTCTTGGGAGATGTAGCTATTGCCTTGCAGGAATGCGTGCTTATGCGAGGGAAACATTAGCTAATGTGATGACTTATAACTAGCACATATGCAGTATGTGCTGTTAAAAGAAGCATGTCAAGATATTTTACTTACATGTCATGAATTTACATGAGTAGATGGAGAAGCTTCTCTAGTATAGATTTATGAAATGGTTGATTAATACTTTATGAATCTTGACATCAATGTATGTTGAAGGCATCATTAGCAGGGGATGATGGTGACATGTACAAAGGAAATATTATGCTTAACCCGGAGGCAGGTAAATGATTATGGTTCATGCAAATGAGTATGAGCTGCAGGATGATCCAATGTACGATGGTCCATTGTAGGTACAACCATGCCACCAAGATATGAAGATATGAAGAATAGTGGGTAAATTCTATCATATTTATTGTAATGGCTTTAAGCTAGATATTTGTATATTCCCTTGTAATATTTATAAACGATGGTTAAGGGATGGTCTCCCTTATAATCCATTGAGTGAGGGATGAACACCCTCACGAGTGTTTAATAATAAAATTAAACGCTTGTTGTTTTTCACCCTACGGGCTTTCTAGGGTATATTGGTGTTCAATGATGTGATTGATTATTGTGTCTAATTGATGATGTTGATTCCTTTCTTGTGGTGATGTCCATAATGTCAATTAAGTGATGACTACATGAATAATGAAATGAATGCAAGGTTACATCATACAGTTATATGATAATTTACAACAATAAAAGTTGTTAATGTTTAATTAACTTACTATTCTTATACTAAGGTTACACTATGTACTGGTGAAAATTATATCTAATAAGTAGTAAGGAATATTTAATAGTGATTTGGATAAGTTACTCGTGGGTAACCTGTATAAAAAAATTTAACTCCTTGCATTTCCATGCGAATTTATCGGTGTATGTTACAAGTGGTATCAGAGCTAAAGGTTGCAACATTGGTGGCTTTGGGATTTGTTAAGACAAAAGAAGTTGAGGTATGCTACCAATGGACAACAGTTAAGGTATGATTCTAGAGATTTACATATTGATTGATATATGATTCTAGCAATCTACATAATGATTGATATATGCAGTAGTCTACTTTTGACATGAGATGTGTGATTCATGTTTATAACTACATTGAAGACTAATAATTAATAAATGTTATTGCAAAATGGTTTTCATAACATTGGAATCCTGTTGAGGTAAAAAATAATAAAAACTTTGTTGTACGAACAACCTGAGTACTCACTAGTGAAAGTAAAAGTTGAATATTAACATTTGGGTATATGACATATTACTCATACATTTAATGAACATAACTAAAGTTACCATGCACTAATTGAAAAAGGTGAATCTGTATAGTGATGGTGTGTGAAACTAATTCATGAATGCAAAATATGAGGAAATTCCTTGAATAGGATGATAAAATGTTTTAAACTTAAATTGAATGAAGAATTTTAGATTTTAAAGATATATATGAGTCAAGTAGTGAGACTTGACTATAATGAATAGTTGTTGAATGAGTAGTTTTTGAATGAGTCATGCCATGGATGCATTAAGATTATTAGTGGGATTGATTAGTTAGTGTTGTATGACTAACTAATAAAACCTATATGCATGAATTGGTTTTGAATAAAGATTATTACAAGTTGTGAACAAGTAGTTACTTTATGTGTCAGACTGTTGGTAACAGTACACTATTGGAATTGGAAAATGTTGGACTGTTACCCGTGGGACTGTTACCCTATCATTATTGAGACATACGAATTAATGAATATTTATATATACTTGTATGAATGAAAATAAAACTATTTTGAAAGTGAATTTTTTTTTAACAATTCATATTTATGATTAGTTTCGTTGATGAGATTAAGCATGGTTAGTGTAATGCAACAAGAAAAACCTGTGAAAGTAAAATAGTGTCATGAAAATTGCAACGGTAATTGATAAAGTATCATGTTATAATGTACATGATTGTGTTATTTGGGAAATAATAATATGTAACACATGTATGTTATTCATGTTTCTTGTTAATTTAGATATCATTGGACCCATGTTAAGGCCAAGTATGATGTATGATGTACATAAAGTTTTTTTTTCTTTATGTATAATGTGTACATAGTTCATTATGTAAATTACTATGGGAAACAATGTTAAAAGAGAAATTTAACATGCCAAACTGTTGTGAACAATTGTGAAAGGCTAGAAGGGCTAGGTTGATGATGGTTGCCTGCCCAGAGGGGTTGATGGCGCTTACCTACCTAGATTTCCTCTCACTAAAGATATATGATCTCATTAAGGGAAAAGAGTTGGCCAATATGGTGAAGAGGGGAAAACCTGAGGCAACTCTATTGATTTTGGAGCCTGTTGGAGGAGTTCCAAAATTCCTCATAGATAGGACACCATCAGAGGAATAGGCATGATGTTGCCAAGAGGAATCCTATATTGGACGTTGAGTAGTCATTGAAATTCTCGAGCTGGTTTTCCAGTGGAATTCCATACTAAACCTGGAATGGTTTTTTTCAAATAACTGTCTGGATGTGAAAATGAATCGATTTGGTTGTGGAAACCAACTCCCATGGGTTGGGAGGAGCATTTTTTATACCATCGTGGTTCTCATAGTGGAAAAAGTTAAGTAATAAGTTATGTGTTTTATTAAAAATATTTTTTATATGATTGTGTAAATATCTTATGTAGATATTAAGAGGAAAAGAGCTTAGCGCTCGGAAAATGAATTACTGAATGTATAAGTTCATTTATTTTATTACTAAATTGTTTGAATTTCTTTGCAGAGGCTAGGATATGCCCATGGTGCATTGATTTCCCATTGGTACGATTAGAGAGCTAGGTGCTCTCTGAGTAATTTTTGAAGTATTGTGTGGATGTCTTTAGCGGGAGCTAAGACAATGTGCACGTGGTGTAGTGATTTATAATTTTTATGATTTATCATGAATAGAGGGTTGGTTCTCTCTAAAGACTAGGAAGAGTACTATGACTAAAATATCACTTGAAATTGCATGAATGAATGATAGTTTAAAGTATTTCATTTGATTGGAAATGGTGTGACTAACGTTATTGAATTTGTTAGTCATACATTACAGGCTACTTTCCATAGAGTTTTGATGGGTTGTTCAACCATTTTCAGAGAGCTTATGTAAAAGACATCATTACTTCCAATAATAATTGGTAAGTAATGGTAAGTTCGTCCGTTCTTAGAGAGCTTGTGTAAAATCCATCATTACTTCCAATAGTAATTGGTAAGTAATGGTAAGTTCGTATGGAGATTTTTCTATATTTTTATGAATTGAATAATGGATAAGTAGTTAAAAATGGAAATGGAATATTTTTTGAGCTATTCATGCTTATGACTATGGATAAAAAAATTATTGTTTTAATTAATGGCATTTAAGGAAAAGAAAGTGTTTCATTGTGAAAGGGAAGGACCCCCTTTGGCTTGTTTATATTATTATATCATGAGTATAAATTTAAGTTTCAGTGAAAGAAGCACGCCGAGGACAGTGTTCTCCTTAAGGGTGGGGAGTATGTAACATACCTACTCAACCTTATGCATTTACTCATGGTAAATAAATTTTACGTAATGTCATTTTAACTATTTAATCAAAAATCAGTTGGAAATGAATTCTTGATAACAAACTATGAGTATTCATTATTTACAGGAGATCCCTGGATAGGTTTTGGGGGAAAACATTAATGGATTGGATTCTTCTGCTGCTTCAAGCTCGTTGGATGTTGATCAGGATTCATTCCTGGGCTCGAATTTTTTATTGCAGTAGGCAAGAGCAGAGATATCTCCCTCTTCGCCTCCCTCTGCCCTAGCTGGTTTTATCGCTGCATCAAAGTTTGTCCACTTAAAATCGAATTTACATTCCATCCCTGGATGCAGAAGCACCGCTCTTCATTCAGATCATGGCAGTGTGAATGCGTAGTTGGGAGGAAAGAGGAACTTGGTTGGAGATGGAGAGAGGAGATCCCAATAGCACAGACATCAAGTGCGAGTGATCTAGAATACAGATACTAAGGCTCGGATATGGAGATGGATCTTTATGAGTAAAAGATAAGTAATGTTTTTATTTATTTTCGTGAAATATTGAATGGTTCTTGTGTTTGATTATTTCCTTCAAAATATTTTCCATGTTTACGTGTTTATGTGGGTAAATGTGGGTAAAAGATAAGAGGAGCTCCATTCTTTGAGAGATTTTATATACCTCATGCAAAAAAACTAGATTTTACTTAATATCTACTATGTTATATATGAATGTAGAGAGGAACTCGATTCTTTGAGAGGTAAATATACCTCGTGCACAAACTGGATTTTACTTTATACCTACTATGCTATATTTCTTGGAAAAGAAAATACTTTTTTCATGCATAAAGAATATACTTTTTCCATGCACAAAGAATAGTTGATTATGTTAAGTATATGGAAAGAAATATATAAATATTTAGAAACTTTGCATATGCAAGAAAAGATAAGATGCATGCTCTTTAGTTTAAAATGGATTTGTACACATTTATTTTATGAAATGATAATAAATCCAAGATTATTTTATTGAAACAGAAATGATAACAAATCCAAGATTATTTTCTTGGAAATGAAATGACAAGAAATCCAAGTTATTTCCTAGAAAGTGAATATAGGTTAAAGAGGGTAATTCCTTAATATATTTCATGGGCTGGGAGATAAGTTAATGAGTTTCTTGGAAGAAAAGTCATGAATAACCCATAATATTTTTTCTCATAATTGTTTCTTTGGGAAATATCATGTTGAAGCTTGTGTGAAAATAATAATAAATATTATGTTGTTTTATATAAGTTGTTCTTACTTGAAAAGAATAACTTCTTGAAAGAAATGCATGTCTAATTCTTGATTTGGATGTATACAAGGTAAGCTAACCATCGTATCATTTCCTATTTTTATGCATAAAAGAAGGTTATCTATGATAATTTCTTGAAAGGGAAACATAAGAAGCTTTCAAGTATAAAGACAACAAAACTAGGTTATGATAAGTTCCTAATGCAAATGAAATATGCATTTGTTACATGAAAGGAATAGTTAATGATGGTAGAGTTCTAAGAAGGGAATAATGCATTGCCTACGTTAAATAAGGGATATTATAATAAGCTCTTGCATGTGCAAAGAATAACCATTGTGTTATAGAGGTGTGTTCTTTGCATGGATAAAAGAAATATTGAGCTATCTTAATCTTTAGGAAAAATATGTGAGCACCTTTATGTTATCATAGCTATTATGTTAGTTTCATTTGGAATAAGATCATTCATATGCATGCAAGATTTGTATTATCTTTCATTGGAAGGAATATACATTTGTATGTGGGAAATGATAGTATGTTTAGTTAGCCTACATAGGGAATTATTCTTTGGAAAAGAAGATGGATTACATGCATAAAACCCATATTAATGTGTTAGTTTCCTTGGAATATATATATATATATATATATATATATATGGGTAATGTTGGTATAATATTAGTAATGAAGACATGTATTTGTTTACTATAAACAGGTGTTTGGATACTATGTTGTGTTAGGCATTCTTTTGGAAAGACTATTTTGGAATCTATATGCATTTGAATACATGGGAATAACATTTATTATGTTAGTTTTATTTTTCATGCACCAAAAATAATAGCTTAATGGTGTATTTGTAAATTTCAGCCTCAAACTTTCTCAAAAAGTCTATCAGAAAAATTTCGTCTTCTAGTAATTCAATTCTTTTAACACTATTTGCACCTTGAATTGATGTATCGATATATTCATATCTCTTCCATTTCACTTTCATGTTGGACAATGATTGATCATTTATATCAATACGATATTTGTTTTGAAATTTAGTCAAATTTCCACAATCATCGCATTTTTTACCACCAAAACATTTCTTTTTGTAAAATAGTTCATCGCTTTCTCTTTCACATAGAATTTGAGATATGAAATCACGGATAGTGGAAGGAGGAGGTGAATCCTTCCATAATGTTCTACTGAAATCAAGGAATGTGTCATAATATAACTCAAATTCCACATGATAACGGCAACAACAAGTGTCGCGTACGTTGATAGGTTTTACATACCATGGTTTTTGTTGAACAAAAGCACTGAGTGAAACATGAATTTGACGATTCTCTTCTTTGAACTTGTTGAATAACTCTATCTGAGTGGTTTCCAAGAGATGTTTTTCATGTTCTTCGTACTGATTTCGTGCCATTCTTCTTCGCATCACATACCTTGCAGTTGGTGAAACAAGCGAATTGTTCTTCCAATATTCATATATTATTTTTTTAACATTTTCTCCAAGTCTGTCTTTGTATGGTTGCCTACAAATAGCTCTCCAACAAGCGAGTTCATCATTTACATCTATTTGCAACCGAAATTTCCGATGTTTGTGCAAATTTTTTCGCGAGGTTCCCAGTGCTCGTGCCATAGATGTTACCAAACGATTCTCTTGAGTACTTGAGGAAACCATTGCCATCTGTATTCCTCTACGTAAAATTGAAACATCTTTCTCTCTAGATCTCTTAATTGACTTTATAGCACTACTCATATTTTTTATGACTTATTCCTTCATTTTTTTTCATCTTTGGTTGATTTTCGAATACCCAATAGTGCTGTAGCTTCTTTTAATTTCTTTAATGATAAGAGACCTTTCAACATTTGAGCCTGAACTGTCACCTGCTCATTTAAGAAATACTTTTCAAAAATGCAGTTAACACGATATCGTATAACATGGTCAGGTTTTTTATCTCCATATGTGTGAGTGTCAACATTTTCTAACATCTCATTATCGATAGTGATTTCATCTGTACATATTCGAAAAAATATTACATATTTAATAAATAACTAGATTAATAAATATATCTAAAATTTCAAATATTTTTCAAATTAGTTCATCAAATAAAAATTAAGCTTCACATTTTACATTAGGAAAATTTTAAATATATCAATAGATCATAATATTTACATTTACATACCTACTTCAATTTCTGCTTGAGGTTGATTTTCCTCTTCAATATTTTGAGGAATATCTCTGTCTGTTTACATTAAACAAAATATTTTTCAAACTAGTTCATCAAATAAAAATTAAGCTTCACATTTTACATTAGGAAAATTTTAAACATATCAATAGATCATAATATTTACATTTACATACTTGCTTCAATTTTTTCTTGAGGTTGATTTTCTTCTTCAATATTTTGAGGAATATCTCTGTCTCTTTACATTAAACAAAATATTTTTCAAATTAGTTCATCAAATAAAAATTAAGCTTCACATTTTACATTAGGAAAATTTTAAATATATCAATAGATCATAATATTTAAATTTACATACCTTCTTCAGTTTCTGCTTGAGGTTGATTTTCTTCTTCAATATTTTGAGGAATATCTCTATCTGTTTACATTAAACAAAATATTTTTCAAATTAGTTCATCAAATAAAAATTAAGCTTCACATTTTACATTAGGAAAATTTTAAATATATCAATAGATCATAATATTTACATTTACATACATGCTTCAATTTCTGCTTGAGGTTGATTTTCCTCTTCAATATTTGAGAGGGCTTCTAACTTTCTTTTGCGAGATTGTCTCGTCTCTTCTCTACATTCCTTAGGGTCTCTTTTTCGATCATATTTTCTCGCACAAGTTCTTCGATTTCCCATGATAATAGGGTATGAAGTTCAAAAAAATTCCTTCAAAAAATTAGACAATAACTAAATTACAAAAAATATCACAAAAGATTTAATTTAAAAAAATTCAGTATAAATTTTTTGCAAAAAATACTTACTCCAATCCAAAACACACACTTTAAAAAATTCGAGAGAAAAATGTCTTATAAAAATGAAACGAAGCTCAAAAGATTTATTTCAACTCAAAACACGTACATACCTCCAAGAAATGTCTTTTGAATGTACATCCAAGAAATTTTTTTAAGTTCAAAACAATTTTTGCCAAAATTAGGCCACCTCCAAGAAATGTCTTCCAAAAAAATTCTTTAAACCCAAAACAATTCTTTGTAAAATCAGTTTGCTTCCAAAAAATGCTCTTAAATCCAAAATTTGAAGAATTTTTTTTGAACCCAAACTAAGATCTTTGTAAAATGAGATGAAATGTGCGAAATGTGTGAAAATTGTGAATGATTTTGCTGCAATTTATATTGCTGCGAAATGTGTTTTAGTAGGGGCTCCGCAAAACTTTCCGGCCGACGGAAAGTTATACCATAGTTCGGCCGAACTTTTGATTAAAAGTTCGGCCGAACTATTAAGTCATTAGATTTAACGAGCCGTCGGCGGAAAACATAGTTCGGCCGAACTTAGATTAAAAGTCCAGCCGAACTAACGCGTCACCAATTACGCAAAAACCAGGCTCTGAATACGGTTCTACAACTTTGGACTGATTAAATTCCATGAAAGGTTGTTAATTAACTGTCGGAACCAAGACAAACATTTTTATAATTGAATCTACTTTCAAGAAATATAACTTTTATGGAATTTCATAAACGTTTACTAATTTTAATTATTTTTCTAATAAAATAGGTGCAAACAATTTTTGAGGGTCATTGTGATTCAGTGAAATAAAAATTTTGTATCTCCCAAAATACATTGTAAAAAAAATTGAAAAAATTATGGGGCATTACATTGGTCCGTCGTCTCTAATGGGTAGCTTTTAGATTTTTAGTTTATAACTTATATGTTAAGAAATTTCTTGCGATGCGAAACATATCCAAAATATGCAGTTTTTCGTATTGGACCAGTTCAAAAAATTCTAGTAATTATGATATGCATCCATTGGCTTTGTAAATATGACGAAACCAAAGTAGACTCTGTCTAGATTGTTGTAACACATTTTGTTTTCTCAAAAACACAAATTTTCAATGAATACAACATTGCGTTATAACATGACTTCTTATGAATCTTTTGATTGTTAAGAAACACACACTCAAAGAAACGCTAAGTTGACATATCAAATATGCATAATTTTTTTTTCAAAAAATAAGTAATAGAAAGCTAACAAAATTTCTCACAATTTTTATTTTTATCGCAAAATGAAATTCTACACAGAAAAATTGTTATAGTTTGCAGAAAGTTGAAGAACCGAAAAAATGAAATTTTTTTTCTCAAAAAAGGGCAAAAAGTGTAACCCAGCTTCACATTTTCACCCTTAAGGGTTAGTTATTTTGATTAAATTTATGTAAATCACATGCAGGAAGATCGTAACCGATGTATTAGTTTCTTTAAAGAAATGCTTGGGAGATGTAGCTATTGTCTTGCAAGAATGTGTGCTTATGCGAGGGAAACATTAGCTAATGTGATGACTTATAACTAGCACATATGCAGTATGTGCTGTTAAAGGAAGCATGTCAAGATCTCTTACTTACATGTCATGAATTTACATGAGTAGATGGAGAAGCTTATCTAGTATAGATTTATGAAATGGTTGATTAATACTTTATGAATCTTGACATCAATGTATGTTGAAGGCATCATTAGCAGCGAATTATGGTGACATCTACAAAGGAAATATTATTCTTAACCTGGTGGCAGGTAAATGATTATGGTTCATGCAGATGAGTACAAGCTGCAGGATGATCCAATGTACGATGGTCCATTGTAGGTACAACCATGCCACCAAGATATGAAGATATGAATATTAGTGGGTAAATTCTATCATATTTATTGTAATGGCTTTAGGCTAGATATTTGTATATTTCCTTGTAAGATTTATAAACGATGGTTAAGGGATGGTCTCCCTTATAAGCCATTGAGTGAGGGTTGAACACCCTCACGAGCATTTAATAATAAAATTAAATGTTTGCTGGTTTTCACCCTACGAGGTTTCCAGGGTATATTGGTGTTCAATGATGTGATCGATTATTGTGTCTAATTGATGATGTTGATTCCTTTCTTGTGGTGATGTTCATAATGTCAAGTAAGTGATGAATACATGAATAATGAAATGAATGCAAGGTTACATCATACAGTTATATGATAATGTATAACAATAAAGGTTGTTAATGGTTAAGCAACTTACTATTCTTATACTAAGGTTACACTATGTACTGTTGAACATTCTATCTAATGAGTAGTAAGGAATATTTAATAGTGATTTGGATAAGTTACTCGTGGGTAACTTGTATAAAAAATTTTAACTCCTTGCATTTCCATGTGAAGTTATCAATGTATGTTTGCAAGTTGGCATTATATATATATATATAATTTAAGTTTTGTAATTTGTTTTATACAAATTTTATATAATATATTATTTTAAAATTTAGAATTTGAAAAAAAAATGGTGCACTTTAAAATTTTAAATTTGAAGAGTTTTTGTTGCCCTCCAGTTTGATTTGGTAAAATTATTTAACAATAAATTTTTAAATTAGAAAATGGTAAACTTTCTTATTCCATTATGATTTTCCATTTTTTTTTGTATTTTCTTACTTTCTCTTTCCCCTTTTCTAAGCTTTTCAAGTCTTTGAAAGGAAAAATGGTAAATTTTCTTATTCCAATACCATTTTATGTGTAAATATTTTATGTGGTTACATTTTATGTTTTTATTTATTGGATTTTTTATTTTGTAAAATTGTAAACAGACGTATTCATGTCCTCACAATCACATGTTGTTCTAGCCAATTTCCAATATTTACATGATTAGCACATGGATTTTAGCCTTTTGATATTGCATTAGCGGGATTATGTGCAGGTCCCACATGGTTGTGGTTAAAATTTACCTTAGCCGATTTTTGGGGTGTTGCACTCCCAATCCTTAAATTTGGGACGTGCCCAATTGACATATTTTGGTGATTATTCATTCAGGATGTTGCATGCATAACCACAAGACAAAATTACTACTTCAAGCACAACAATGAAAGACAAATCTTCCCAAATCTTAACGAGATGAACTACCTTTGGTGTATCTTTGCACCTTTAGGGGCAACTGCTAGTGGTATTGTTTAGTATTCCATGAATGCACATGATATGTCAAAGGTTCATTGAAGCCCTCATGGATATTGTTAGGATATTGATAGTTGAATCCTCTATGTAAATAGTAGCTTCCAATTGTATATGGAATGTGTAAAGAAATAACCCAATTGCATTCTTTTATTTATAAGAAGAGTTGTTTCTGAATTTTATTCTAGATTTTAGGGGAAATGTTATATATATATATATATATATATATATATATATATATATACATTCTTTATTAAAAAAAAACAAAAAGGGAGACAATGTCCTTATTGAGAAGAACTTATTCTCACTCTATGCTTCTTTGCTATGTTTTTTCTATTATTTTGAATTTCCTATTTGTGTTGAATATCTCTGTGCTATATATTATTCCTCATTTATTGTAGGTTCATCTCATGGTTTAACTCTTCTAGATCATGCGAGATAAAGTATGAAATTTCTTCTCCTCCACTATAGTGGCAAAAAATGATTTCCCCCTAAGGCACGATAGTTCCTTTATTGGTCATGAGGTTTGCTACAATATTGCATGCTCTTGTAATGCTCCTAAACTCCATCCTTCTAAAGAAACTAAGCTTAGAAATAATATCTCTTAAGATTTAGAATAATTGTTTGGTGTACATGCAACAATATTGTCATAATTTAGCATTGTCAACATTACTATTATAAGAGTAGAGTCCCATTCTATCACTATTTGTTACAAGTCAATATTATGGGTTATTTCAATTACTTATTTGGTTTCTAGAGTCTCAACATCAATAATTGTGGTCTCCCCAACATTTTGTATTTATCTTTCCCTTTGCAGTTTGAATACCTCCCCTTGTTTTTACTCTTCTTGTATTCCCATGGAGGGCCCATCAAAATTAATTTTGAATGTTACATCCTCTAGTACCATATGGTTACTAAGAAATCTATTTATCATTAGAAAACTTCCCTCTCTAATAGATAATTTGATGATATTTGGTAATGAAAAAATTACAGTTTTTATAAGGTAAAATTCACTACCTAATCCTTAGTATCATATTCATTCATATGCTTTTTAGTAATTATAGAATCTCCTGAAGAAGCTTGTGAGTCCCCAACCTGTAATGGCTTTGGGCATCCCCACTGCACAATCACTTATGCACTCATTAACTAGCATATAAGGACATAATGGGGGGTTGATGAAAATAAATTCCAGTTTTAGAGTGCCATAGCATGTTGGTAAGGCACACCATAAACATGTTGTGCACCCTTGCTAAGACTAGGCACACTATGGACCTTGATAACTCACATTAGTTAGACATGCCAATAGAGTATTGAAAGGAAAGTGAGGTAAATAAAATAGGGTTATCACATATGACCACACCCATAGGCATGCATTATGCATGATATACAAGGTGGTTGAGAGGAACTGATTGGCTTATATATGACTTGGGAACTCTTATATGTGAATACTTTGCATGTCAAGAGGGGAATATTTCCTCGTTGGGTGCAATTTGGCTCACCCATGCATTGCCTAGGCACACTTGGATGCACATCACATGAACCAATGTTGTCTAGGCACACTTGGTTGGTGCACCTTATGAATACAATTGGGTGAAACACAATTAGGAATACCTAGATGCACCTAGTTAGGAATTCATCCTAGGAACTCCTTGTTAAGTTCACTTTTAAGAAGACTTAGACATGGGCATACTATACTTTTGGAACTTGTAATAGCGTACCACTAGATGTGAACATCAGTGGGAAAGTAATGTTGGTGTAGTTAAGTTAGGAAAGTGCGCATTTTGATTCACCTTACAATTGAAAGGGCTTGCAAATGCAAGGAAATTATCATGTAAAAAGGAGGATTCCCCAAATATGTTAAGGGATACAAGCATTTTTCAGTAACAAAATTACAAAGAGCTCTATGATGACACTGAGTTCTAAGGTAGGCATAGTAAGGTGAATGGCATTGGTTGAGTGAAAGAAAGATGAAGACAATACCTATAAGAAGTAGCCTTATGATAGCTTCAAGGGTTAACCTAATAATTTCAAAGTGGGAGTGACTTTAGTAATTATATTTCATTAAAGGGATACAAGCAATTACATGGCTACTCTATGTGTATTTTACATTCTTCATATAAATAAAGTTAAGGTACCTTCCCTTGGTGCCACCCATACATTGTGTAGTGTGTTCACTTTACTTAAATAAATATTATTGTATTGTTTTTGCATTTTAATAGTTAGCTATTGAAATATTGGTTGTGTAAATTATTGCTAGGAGGCTTTAATGGTTGTGGTTGGACATGTGACTTCTATTTAATGAACTTGGTTTAAGTAGGACTTAGTTGCATTCAATATGTTGTAATGTAAGGAAAAGTTACGGATAGATATTAAGTGAAGAGGCATAGTCTTCTTGTAGTAGATATAGGTCAACCAAGCCCCTACGATTGTGGCAAGATAGGGAAGCACAACCTTAGGCACCAAAATATAATTAAGAGAAGTTCAAGTTTGCAAATAAAAAGTTAGGTATATTATAAGTTTGTGACAAATGTTTTTTAAGGCCTTATCTATTTGGATTATGTTTTCTATTTATTCTATCTCTAATTATCAAATGACGTGAGCTTCTAAGGTGCCTTTCCTTACAACTATATACCTCCTCTCCCAACAGTCAAGTGTCTAAATATCATCAACTCAAATTCCATTTCAATTAAATCCATGCATTTATTCCCTAAAGAATAAGAAGGGTTGTATCTTGAATGGAATCGAAAGACTTTCTAGGGTCATTGAAATACTTTCTAGGATTATTGGGCCTATTGCAGATGGATTTTTAGGCCCTTTTTTCTTAGCCAAACAAGTCCATATTGCAATTTCAACAATCAAAACTTGCAATTCTAGTAATGCATCAAAATCCTATAAAAATCATGATGAAACCCATCATAAAATAAGATCTATGTGTTATATGAATAATCTTTTCCTATGATTATGACCTTTTGAATTATTCTAACTTTAAGATTAGTAATTTTTACCTTCTAAATTCAAAATCAATGGTTGTTCCACTTTGAAAGCAACCTTCTTATTTCTTCAATTTTAGACTTTATAATCTCAACAATTTTATGATTTTTCCACCTAATTTTTTACACTTCTAAAGATAAGTATTTAACCAATTAAGAAATATTAAAGATTTCTGTATTCTGAGATAAACAAATGTTTCAAATACATGTATTGTTTTTAATAAATAAAAATAAAAGTATTAATGTAAAAAGTATAATCTCAATTTGATATATATAATAAAAATAACTACGATAATTTAAGCATAAATTTACTTTAATTTCAAATTCAACATGGAAAAATTATTAGAGATCCATTTATCTCGATAACATCCGTGACATCAAACGTTTGGTATCGAAACGGGAAAAGAATAATTTTTATTATTATAAAAAATAATAATAACATCACTCATAACTCTAAGTTTAAGATATGTTAATTAATATTAAACAATCTCCCCCGTCGAGCACGAAAGATTCCTCGTATTATACTTAAAATAATTGTAGTCTAAAATTGAATGCATGGATGGATCTTCTTCGCAGGATCCCTGCTATTTTCATTTCTTTAGGGATACAATTAATAGTGGAACGATGCTCATTCCATGTTGTGTTGTTGCACTTCTAGATAATAATGTTTGAAGTGAAATAAGATGGGAAAGAAGCTTGATGGTGAAAAACAAAGATATGCCCCAATATTAGTTGGTTGTGATTGAAATAAGGTCTCCTTCCCACTCTAGAAAATGGTGGCGAGCCTTGGAATAACAATATTAGTCTATTAAACCTAAAAGTTATTCTTCATATATATATATATATATTTCTACTAAGTCTATGGATTCCTTTCTTTTATGTAATAATGATCATAGTGTTAGGTATTATTCCTTCATAAAAAAATATAGAATAGTTAGGTAAGACCTTTTTTCTAACACTGTCATTCTATATGGCATTTCTTCCATTCTTTCATGTATGTAAGAAAAAAAAGAAATTTGATATTTAATAGTTATACAATGACTCTATGTAATATTTTGGTATTGAATGGTTTTAGGCACCTTAACTGTATGATCATGTAGGTTGTCATTGATTATCATAGATAGGCATGACATAAGATTGATGACCAGAAGAGTTAGTTTTGGAGTTCCTTAGCCTAATGGCAAGGCACACCATGGACATGTTGGACACCCTTGTTCATAGATTGGATGCATTGCAAATATTGGTAGCTTGTATTAGTTGGTCAAACCAAGAGACTCCTTGGAAGGAAACTTGGGAGGAAAGGCAAAGAAGTTTTTCATGGGAAACCTCATCTATCGAAATGCACTATGCATGATGATCAAAGTGGCATAGAGAACTTGACTAGATTTTATTGACTTGGGTGCTTAAGCTACATGCAAACCAAAGGAGATGGGAATTTTTCACTTAGGGGTTGTAATGGATGATATAAGTGCCTTCGAACATAAGCATCCATGAAGTACAATTATGGGATGTGCTCATTAGATGCACATCCACCAATCACCATCCATTGAATGGACTTGTTATGCGCAACATTATTGGGCATTGGACTATTAGTGGACATGTTATGAAGGGGTTAATGGCATTATCAAACATAGTTGAAGTTGGCAATGTGGGGACTTGTGTCCGCATAGGCTTGGAGGGGTTTGCAAGTGCAAGAAAATTCTTGTATAAATAGTGGTGCTTCAAAGGTTTAAGGAATCAATTAATCATTAATCATCATTCTCCAAGAGTGTAAAGGAGCTCTATGATCATGCTAAGTTAAGGGTTGGAATAATAGGCATAACATATCCCCTACTATCCCTAGTCCCTACTAAGGGTAGAAGGAGATAGTTACTATGCTGACATGACCCCCATGGTCCAATTATGGGAGTGGGTTCTAAATACTTTGATCTTTTCTCACTGCCTCAGAACTTAAAAGGGATAACATCATTTCATTACCCTCATCGAGACATTTCCAATGATATACAATTCGTCCCAATCCAACTTCTACATCAAGATATATGGCCGCTCAAAGATAGGCCTACCAGATATTGCCATGTCATCTTGAACTTCCATATGGTGCCCACATGTGGTACCCACGTAATCCCCATGTGGCTATTCGAGTCAGACACCCCACCACCAAATTCAGTTTACCTTAGCTACTAATCTGTTCAAACCGTGTCATGCATAATCCATTTTCTATATCCCACACGAACAAATCTTTAACAACATACAATATATGCAATGTAAGCTAGTGCAGTTCCTCACTGGCCACATCACCCCGAGAATATACCCCAAGCAGAGTCCAATATAACTCCTCGTTGAAACTGTCAGGGAAAATTCTTCTGGGTTACATGGATCCTTGGTGATATCTCCTCCATGTGTCCCAATTCCATTGGTTACCGTAGCAAGATCGAGGCTCCACCATTGTCGCCTCACCCTGCCTATTTAATCCCGGGAGTTCATCCTGGTTGCTCCCTCACAAAGTTTTGAGGTGCCTCCTACGAAAGTACTAGGGTTACATGGTAACGTACACATGGTGATAAGGCCTAATCTTCCCCCTTGACCGATAAAAAAACAAATCCACACCACATGGCACTCGTCCCCACTAAACAGGCTCCATGTTCTATATTACCTCGAGACCAAAATCCTGGGACTTCTACCATGCCTCCAGAGTTCGGGACCCGGGGTGATTTCATCAATCCTAAACATTAGGGTTATGTCAATGTTTGTCACAACTTCCTCCTAGCCATCACTCTTACCAAGTTGGCCATGGGTCCCGCCAGATCCTATAAGTCACAATTAAATGCATCAATTACATTACAAACATATGGGGTCCTCCACTGGGTTAAGAAAAATAAATGTATGGGGTCCTCCATTGGGTTAAGCCATATAAAAGTATGAGGTCCTACACCATTTCATATCGGTGGAAGAATCCTGGAAAAATCAAACCATGTCTCCCCTCGAGATCCCTAGGGAGAACATTTTCGGGTTCATCCAACAATGGTTGCAGCAGCTTGCGATTAATGACTCGGATCACCTCCCTTCCCCTCCAACACTCGATCACAACACCTATTCATGTCAGAATATTAAGCTCAAGTTTAACCCTCTAGCACTTAAGGCCTCCATCCTTCCTTATGCCTTTTTTATTTACAACAATATTACAATTGTTTGTGACAGGAGAATTTTCCCAAGGGTTTGTCACAACAGGGTGAAATTGCATTGATTGAGTGAGAAGAAGAAGAAGAAGATAGGCCCTATAGGAGGCAGGTCTTCATTTTCATCAAGGATTCAATTGTGTAAGTATATTGGGTTGTAGGCATAAGGTGATATTTCCTTAGACTCATTGTACGTAAGGTTACAACTCCCATGTTGTATATCTCTAACATTCTTCATATAATTAAGTTATGTCATCCACCTAAGTTCGATATTACTTATACACATGTGTTTCTTCTCTTTGCTTGAATGGATGTGATGTTCCTTGAAATGTATTTCCTTGACTAAGTATTTAATAATTGGTTAAGCATAATTATTGTATGTATTGAATTCCATGGTTGAAAGTGTGTCTACTATTAAATGAACTTGGTAACTAAGTAGGGATCAATTGGATTTGACAGATTATAGGTTAAGGTAAAGTTATAATAGAAGGCAATGCTACATGAAATCTAATGCTTAAATAGTGTTTAGAGAAACTCAAAGTTTGCACTAAAATATTTGGGTACACTATAAGTCTATGATAGGTGGTACCATAACATATTCTTCACCACTTTTAGAAGGAAATGTGGTATTAAGGCTAATTTTAAGACACTTTTGGTGCTCTTCACTAGCATCACTATCATGAGAGGTGGTATTAGATAAATTCATGTGCTCTTCATTACATTAGAGAAAAATTGAGGTAAAGCGACAATCTTTAACACAAGTTGTTAGGTAGCTAGAAGAGTGACTTGGAGACTAGATGGAGCAATTTCCTTGGTGCAATAAGCACCTGAGCAAGTCATCCATACATCACCAGTAAATTCTTTATTATTTAGGTAGAATGATTGAAGACTAAAGCAATGGCCACTTTGAGAAGTGACTATGTATAGAAGAAGATCGATGACATAATGGGTGAAGAAGTCCCATTTGGCCTGCTTCATGAAGACTATGATTGGATCCATGAAAAAATGTTCACAAAGATGGAGAAAATGGATCTTGCTTTAAAGAAATTGGTGGATCAATTAGTTGAAGCCATATGAAGTCAATCAAGTGAGGTGGAATAAGTTACCATCAAGATTGAGTCTTTGGAAGAAATATGTCTCAGATCATTAGAAGTTTTTTCGATCACATCCTATAATACATTATGGACAAAGTCTTGAAACAATTGTTGGAAGTAGCCTTATTAGACACTTTCTACACTCTTTTCAATATTAAAAGCCACAAATGGCTCACTACCTAGGAGCATGCAGTGGAGCCTAGGGCATCAACAAGGGTTCCCAAATTAGTGAACAATTGACGAAGAAGGAGTCATTTCTTTCAGAGGGTGAAATGAATGATGGAAAGAGGGTATCGAGTCTTCTCCACATTGATGTTGGTTTAAGTAGTTTGTTGTCCAAGAAGTAGAGTTTGTTGTCCAAGAAGTAGAACATTGATCAAGGAGCTTCTCTAGTGCATAAGTGCCTTCAAGAAATTTTTAAGTTGCAGAAAGAAACTAGAAATATTTGAGGAAGAGCTAAAGGCCTTTCCTTGTGTAGTCATGACGATAACGCCAATGAAATGGGCGAGACAATGAAGAAGTTGACCAAGAAAATGGTGTATTCGACCTAGATATCTCAAACAAGAAAGGAGACCTAGTTAACATGGAAGGGGCCTACCCACCTTTATGTACCTAGGATAAGGTAGAGAACTCGAACAAATTTGAGGGTGGTTATCTAGTTGACATGGTTAGTTGAAGGGGACAAAAGTATTGGTGTAGACATTCCTAAATTAATAAGAGGTTTATAATTTTTTTGGTTGGACTATCATCACACTTATTAGACTTTGGATAAATTGTTAAAGTGTTTGAGGGTAGTGATTGTGGTGGCCAATTTCCACCTCCTCATTGATACTAGTTGTAAGACAATGTTTTTCCTAGAAGTTGGTAGTATATCCTATGAGCATAAAGAAAAGGTGTCAAGATCATCGAACTAGTTGGAAGTGTTTAGTAGGTGACTTAAAAATTTGGAGGTGAAGGTGGTGACCTTTCCTTGGTCCAATAAAGTTGTATAGACAAACTAAAGTGTGAAGGGAAACTATTGTTTGAGCATGATGAAGTACATTATTAGGGAGTTGGATTGGGAACACTTAAGTTGAAACAATATTGGAGAAGTTCAATGTATTATAACATGGAAAAGTGGACAAAGGTACCAAAGTAGCATTTAGGATGGAAAGTGCAACACCTAGACAATTGTATGACCTTCATAGTGAAGGTTGAATTATCACAACAAAATAAGGAAGTTGTAACATTAGTGGGCACTTAGGGTGTAGCCACTATAGGTCGTAGCCAAAATGCTTTTTCAATGGAGATAATTGACAATGAGCAATTGCATGAGCAATTCTCACAGAAACCATGAAAAGAGGTTGGAGAAGTAAAACAAAAATGGATGCATGAGTCCAGACAACAGACTTGGAGGATAGAAGGTACTTGAAGATGTTGCAAATGATGACAATGAATTTTAGTGGGAGGGGATTTCAGACCCTAGAATTCAATGGGTTTGGGAACTTCTATTGTCACTAATCACCATGAACAAAATTGATATAAGGTTGATGGTTATAAGAGTCATTTTTAGAATGCCTTAGCCCATTCACAAGGCACACCATAGACATGTTGGATACCCTTGCTCATCGATAAGGCACACCATAAACATGTTGGATGCCTTTGCTCATAGATTAGGCACACCACACACCTTGGCTACTTGGATTAATGGGTCAAATAAAGATAAGCTTAGAAAGGAACTTGGAGAAGAAAAGAAAAGAGAGTTACCATAGGCAACCATGTTTGCAAACATGAAATAGGCATGATAAAGTAAGAGGCTAGTAAGAGGCATAGCAAGCTTGATTTTATTTTATAAAGTTGGGTGGTTGGGCAAACATGAAATATAATTCCGAAGGTCATATATTCTAACCACCACCTGCCCCATCCACATCATGTTTCACGTGCAAATCTTCTATAAAGACAACTATTAGTTGGATTAAACCGTTACCGTTCCCACAAAATGAGTAACCTAATAGATTATGTAACTATAACGGAATCACGACGAATTGCTGATAAGTTGTGGGTGTGATAGAGGTGGAAGTAGGCAATAGTCCTGTCACAGTTAGAATTTTAATTGAAACGAGAATCTCGGGGCAAATACATAGAATAGGCTCTTGGAATTAGTTGGAATGTATTATTCCAACTGGAAAGCAAGCATCTTGTGGTGTGCGTTGAGCTTAGTCACCTTTGTTGATCCGATAAATGCCTAACTGAAAAAAGTCAATAGACACGTCCTCTTTCTCGATCATCTCTCTTAAATTCGTTGCAAACCATAAGAGACAAAAAGCCAGAAGTGCATGACGACAAAGGTTTTGATAAATATTTAGTATGTGGAACTCACAAAAATAGATTAAGTGTGAGTAGCATGAGAAGTCCATAGTGACTGGTCACCGAGCGAGCTGAGTGCGATTACAATTAGTGACGTAACTACACGTAAACACTATTCATACGTAATGCGTTTTTCACAAATGGGTTACTTTCTGAATCATATTTTCAAATGACTAACTCTTCCCGATGGGATAGAGTGCTTTAATTCCCTTTATAAATGTGTAACATGTGTAAGTTTCTAATGCGTCCACCTCTTGGCATCCGGCTAAAGATTAGAGTTGACAATAAACTACATAATGTTGACGATTCTTGGTTGCACATTGTCGCAAATTTCTAGAAACTCACTAGCAACAACTTTTGGATGCACACGCCACCTCAAAATATAATCCTCATCAAGAAGTTAAGGAATTCACACACTACTAACAACTTGTGGATGCCCACGCCACCTCAAAATATAATCCTCATCAAGAAGTTAAGGAATTCAAGAAGTTTCTTGAGGTTAAGGAATTCACATCGATATTCAAAACAAGGTTGTATAGTTAGAGTTTTTTTAAGTTTGTTTTAGTTACTGATTTATTTTGTATTGTATTGTTGTGATGTAAGTAGTTTTGGTTAAATATTATAGTTAAAATATTGATGAGTGTTGTTGTTATGTTGTTTTTTTTCCAAGATGTTATATAACAATCTTGCTTTTTCTTTTAATATGTATACTTAGGAAGTTGGTTCAAGAACTTGCATGCTTCTTATGGGTGGCATTGAGAAATTGTATCTATAATGTGAGTTTTTTCTCTTATCACAATTTTATGTGAGTTTTTTTTTCTTTTTTTACAACTATTGTAAGGTGGTGTTCATGTATTTTTGCCAATACTTCCCCTAGAAAAATGTTGTTGTTGTTTTTTTTTTTTTTGGTTAATATAGGAAACGAAAAGCATTCTTACACATAAACTAGAGAGGACACATTATTCAAAGAAAAAAACCGATAAAGCAATCTGAGACCAAACGTCTCTACTTAGATGGGATCATTATCGAATACCATAAAAAGTAATTCTTAGAAAAAGAGGCATGTTTCCAAGATAAATGAAAATTAAAAAATATTTTAATAGAGACTAGCCTAGAGAAACCTTGTACACACCAAAGCATTAGACACTTTGGTATTGAGTAAAAAAGATAAAACACTAAATAGCAGCATAATAATAATAATAATAAAACAAAAAATAACTTAAAAAAACATTATCTAACTACCCACAACATATATTTTATATTTCAATTAGTGAGTACATGCTACTTAGTTTAAATATATTGTTAAATTAAAGTAAAAAAATATGAAGATTTGACAAAATGGAAGCTTATGCAAGTGCTTCTAGAAATTAGAAACCAAAACTAGAAGAAAAATAGGTAAAATTAGAAAACAAGAGATTAAAAAAAGGGGCCAATTATGCAATTTGTAAATTCTAAAGATTTTGATAACAAATTGTTAATCATTTTCTCTTTATTAATATCTCCCATTTTATGATTTTTATTTTAAATACAAATTTCGGTGATGAGCCAATATGCATTTGTAGATAGAAGCAATAACAACTATTCTAGCAACCAATGACCACTATTCAAGTGTTATTTTATGATATGTTTTCCCACCATAAAAAAAGAAGAAGAGAAAACTTCATATAAACCAGTGTGGATTTGGAATTAGTAGATGTTTAACCTAAATTTTAAAGATAAGTAGTTTGTATTAGATTTTACATATTATAAATTTGAATTAATGTACTAAGTTAAAAACATACATTTTGTTTATATTCCATATAAGCATTCTAATGAATTAAAAAAAAAATGATCATTTTAAAAATTCTAAAATGTAATTTAAAAATGAAAAAAAAAATTCTAAATTATAACCTAAAAAAAAAATCTATTAAGCCAATATTGATTGTTCAAGATGGACATACATAATGTCAAATTTTAAGCAACACCATTATGGTGACTTTAATCAATTTTACTTAACTTTGAATCTATTTCGTTGAATGCAAAGTAGATTGGTTGAAGAATGCAGATTTAGGAATGTCATGGAGTTCTTACATAGAGGAACCTTTTTGTTGGGAAAAGTTTGAAAAAACATTTATATTTTAAGGAGACACAGAATATAGCTAAATTAAAGTAAAAGATTTGTTTTGATGATGGCGATTAATTAATAATTACTAGGGTGACCCACTAGCATGTGAATTAGAGAGTTTAGATTAGATTTACTATATATGCTTCTCTTATTCTTTGTAGAAGATATTGTTATGACAATAAGCAAACATATAATATGCATAAATATGGTATGCTACTACTACCTTATATATCTATATATAGATATATCCATTTAAATATTTTAAATAATTATTTTTTTAATTAATAAATATGTAATTTTAAAAACAAATAAAACTATATTAAATTTTATACAAAATTAATTTATTTTTATTAAAATATAATTAAAAATAAAATTTAACCATTTAATTAAAGATTTAACTTATAACTATATAATTTCAATAAAACCTTTATGTTAACAGAAATTATATATATATATATATATATATATATATATATAGAATTAGAATTTGTATTAAATATTATATATAAGATTATGTTTAGATATTATTGATATATTATAATTCTTTAACTAATGATAAAGAATTAGTCAATATAAAAAAATAAATTAATTACTTAAAATTTAATATATAAAATTATTTTTAAAATAAAATTTTATGATATGACATATTACTTCTATACATATTTTTATCAATAAATAATATTTAATAATTAATATCTAAACTATAATTAATTTGACAATTACAATTAAAAATAAAAATATAATAATTTCCTAATAAAAATAATAATATTTATTTTACATATATATACTAAAATTTTACAATGACATGATTAAATATTTATATAAAAAAATAAAATATAGAAAAAAACACACATGCAAATATATAATTTATATTGATTTGTACTATATTAAAATATTCAATTTCAAAAAATACTAAATTATGTAAACATTAAAATAAAATTATGAATAAGGCTTACAAAGTATTGTTAGGTTTTTTAAAAATCTACATGAGTACTCTTTGCAACAGTCTCTTGTTGAGATGCGCTATTGACTTTATATAGTGTATGTTGAGATGGTCCATTGGCTTTATATAGTGTAGTTGGAACATATAAATAAATAAAAATATTAAAAAGGAAAAATAATAAAACCAAATTGAGTTATAACCCTTTTTGACTTGGTTATTCAAATTGTAAATTTTGTGAGATTTTTTGGAATGGAAAAATTAATTAATCTCATCTTTTGGGACAAAACCCATGGAAGAAAAAAAAAACTAGCATCCAAGTGAAATATGTAACCAACCCAACTTCAATATATTCATTTATATATTCTACTTTTTTTAATCAATTTATTATAAAAAAAATTAAATAAAAAAACAATTTTATTTTTTTCATTAAAACCAAAGTGAGTCTCATGTTGAGATGGGACATTGGCTTTATATAGTGTAGTTGGAACACATAAATAAATAAAATGATTAAAAATGAAAAATAGTAAAACCAAAGTGAGTTATAACCCTCTTAGACTGGTTATTCAAATTGCAAATTTTGTTAGATTTCATGGAATGGGAAAAACAAATTAAACTCATCTTGTGGGGCAAAACTCATGGTAGAAAAAAAAACTAACATCTAAATGGAATATGTAACCAACCCAACTTTTATATATATATATATATATATATATATATATATATATATATATATATATATATATATATATATATATATATATATATATATATATATATATATATATATATATATATCAATTTATAAAAATTTAAGTCAAAAAACAATTTTATTTTTTTCCTTAAAACTAAAGTGAGTTATTAGACCTGGTTATTCAAATTGTAAATTTTGTGAGATTTTTTGGAATGGGAAAAACTAATTAAACTCATCTTTGGGGGAAAAACTCATGGTAGAAAAAAAAAAATAACATCCAAGTGGAATATGTAACAAGCCCAACTTCAATATATTAATTTATATATTTTATTTTTTTTAATCAATTTAAATTATAATTTTTTTTTGTGAACTTGGCAATACTTCTTTATTCATTATCTATAAAGAAGGCTACAAAAATATGTGTTCCCGATGACCTCAACCTGCCCGAAGGAAACCAGGTTTGTTGGTCATTGGTATGCATTAAACGACATCCAAAATTTGATTTTTTTGAGCATGTTCAATCGATTTTCAGAGCCCATACTATCTAGTATCATACTGCATTTACTGTAACATATGCTTTTAATCAAGTAAAATCTATCTGACATCCTAATGACATAATAAAAAAGTTCATTGAAACTGCAATCATCTAGTCATCAACGAAATCCACTAGTGCCAGATCCCTCGCGCTTGAGCCTGGAATTTCTTGTTGTTGCATACTCTACAACATCTTCTCCATGCGACCTAGCTTGAAATTTTGGTGGAACAACTACACTTGTACCGACTGAACTTCCTTTTGAATCACCTGCAAACTTGGTTCATCTGCCCTGTTCTGTGGCAGTCCCTGTTGGGATAGTTCCTCGTGCTGCTGATTTTTTTCCGACATTGCTCTTGCCAACAATTTTTTCATTATCCAGTAATTCTGAATGACTTGTCTAAACAAATAAATCCTGCCTCTTGTGTTTCCTGGGTCACCCACCATAGGTTCCCATGCCTCTTCTTGCATTTGTTCCCTACCTGCTCTGTCTCTCAACTTGGTTTCCCACCTATAGATTTCATCTTTCACCGGGGCAGGCGAGCCTTCACAGTATGCATGAATAATATTTTGCATTGTCTCCGCCCCCGATTTTCTTCCTCTTTTTCGAGGAGCCCAACTTGTGCTCGCTACGACTGACCTTTTCCCTTTGATGCATTCCTTGCAGCGTGCACGAACCTTCCTGCCAACCTCCCCTTCTTTCTTCATTTCCCTGATCTCATTAGTTGCAACTCGTAACCTAGCCATGACCAACCACTCCCCTTTTCTATCTGTCCAAACAGTGGTCACAGCCTTGGTCGCTCAGCTTTCTCTATGGCCTGTAGAGACAACATGGCCCCAAATTAAGTTAGCAGTGGTGCTCTGCCATAAGTGCATGTCTTGATTCCTTTGGTCCATGGCCCTCTTGGGAAAAGGAATTTTTGCAGGAGTTACAGGTTTGGAGGGTAGCACCCTAGTAGGGGACCCCCAATTTCTACTCGTAATCCAATGTTACCCCTTCCCCCTCTGGCTAGATGCTCTGCTAATTCTCTAGGGCCTGACCTGGTTTGTATATTGGGCTACCTCACACCTCATTCTACTTTCTATCCCACTGACTTGCTTCCCTCTTTTGCATGGTTTGCTTTCATGCCCAGCCAACCTCCCAAATATTTGAGGAAGTACCCTCTCCCCCCTTCCCCTCTCACCAGCATCTCAACCACTTCCCCTCCCAAAGAAATTCTACCCGCAATGCCAAACAAGTTGGTTCACTTCTGCTATGCAACAAATATCATGGGATCCACAAAATTTCGAGGGAAACCAATGGTGAGGGTTCTCTCCACACTTATGGGATGCAAGGGGGTTTGCTGCAGGGGTTTACTCAACAGAAAAACAATACCAAGGGCCATACATCTACTGTGCATGTGCCCATTGAGAATAATAGTAACCCTATCTAACTTTGACATAGCAAAAATATTCATCATACAAACTAAAACCATTCCAACCATCTTTACTATCAGAACCCACCAAGACCGCATTTAACTCTCTACGATATCGATCACAGTGAAGGTCTAGGCAACATATTGTCGTTTACATTGGTACTATTGATCTCCCAAGCTCCTCTTTTGTCGTAGGCTTTGCCTCCTTCACGTTCTTCTATGGAAAATGGGTGGTTTCATGCACTACATGCCTTCCTTAATCTCATGATTTCCAAACTTTTCCTTTGATGGGAGCCAGCTAACCCACCTCCTACCCGTCTTGTCTCTCATTAATATATTCGTGTGGCGTATTTGGTTTCCCTGCCAACATTCCTCTCTCTCTTCTTAGCCCATCATCCACATGGGGGATGTCCAGCGCCTCCCGTCTGTTCACACCCTAATCAAGGGAATTTATTATAAAAATTTAAATATTTTTTTTTTTTACTTTTTTCCTTAAAACAATGAGGGAGTCCAAAAAGCTACCCAATTTTATAACTATTTTTACATATTATCTATTACAATAACTATTATTGTGGGAAATGATAATTTATAAATTAGAAATATATAACTATTATATGTTTCTTCTCACATACTTCAGTTATGAAATTAGTAGAACCAATAGTCAAGGGTTAGTTTCCAAATATGAATGTTCTCATATCCTCATAGAGAAGATTATTCCCTCAAAGAAACTCGTGAACTCACTGGGTATGGGACACGTCACACGATTCTTGATTTCAAGGTGGTGTGTTTGTCATTAATAATCAATTGATAGATCGTTGGTTAAATTAAATGCCTTGTGCTTAGATTTTTAACATTAAAATTATAAAATTAAATGATCAATAGAAAAAATCTTGGATGTCCTTACATGATGTTTCATAAAAGTTGCAATAATTACTCTCTCAACCCAGATTGTGTTAAGAAAACTACTCGAAGTTTGTTGATTTTCTTTTATATATATATATATATATAAAATCAACTTGAAATTCCATATTCCATTATTTGATCCACGCAACTAGAAGATAACAAAAATGTAGTTACATAGCCTTGAAACAGATGGCCCGTGAGGTTCAATGTACAACGTGCAATTTTTGTTGTTAATCGTATTTAATTGAACTATGTTGTGGCATGACAATTCAAGTGCTTACCTGTCAGTATGTTTTTGTTACAATGTCACCCTGTCACTTTATGAGCTTGTTATGGTACATTATAAGACCATAAAAACCATAACCAATCAGAGTGCAATTTTGGTTGTTAATCGTATTTAATTGCACTATGATGTGGGATGACAATTCAAGTGCTTACCAATCAGTATGTTTTTATTACGTTGTCACCATGTCACTTTAACAGCTTGTGATGGTACGTTATAAGACCCTAAAAACCATAACCATTCAGAGTGCAGATAAAAAAAAAATTAAAAATGTGAAAAAAAAATTAAATTCGTTTATAATGTTAACATTGGAAACGGTTTTTTAATTATTTTTGTCAACCCCAGATTATTTCATTGTCAACGCATATCGAATTCATAATACTTTCCAGCTGCAGGATAATAAAGGAATAATACCCACAAAAACTTCAAGCAAGAAGAGTGTTCAAGCACAATAATGTACATTCTTTTAATTGGAGTCCAAAATGGAAATAAATTATTATGAGTTATGGCTATTAGAAAAGATCCATGGATGTATTAAACACTTTCACTTATACTGTAACACTCCCCAAGTGAAAGAAGAACGTAGGATTTTCTTTGTTAGCCTAAAAATGTCTAACCATGCCCTAATGTAGTTGGATTCATCTAAATGCCTTATGATTGGGAAAGAAGTTACTAGTAACTAAATGGGAACAATTTTAGGAGTGGATTAAGTCATAGTTTTATCTCACAAGGTATGAAGAGGAACAACTAATGAGATAGGAATTTTATCTAAAAAGGGAAACAAAGTGTCTAAAATTACATGTTAAGTTCCAAATGGTAAGCCTCACTAGAAGAACATGGGGTAATGGTGAAATATCTTAGAGGCTTATAGAGTCATATTTAAGGGTAGCAATATCTTCTAAATGTAAAATATATAATTGTATATTAAATTGGGTACAAAGATGGGAAAATCAAAGAAATGAAAAGACATTAATAAAGAAAAAGGAAATAACACTACAATTATATCCTCTAAAATGAGAGATCCTAGGAAACATTGCAATCGTTATGGTTTGGATGGATGGATGGATGGGAAGTGTTGAAAACTCCATTTGTAACTACATCTTAAATAGTTAAAGTACAAGATTAAAGAGGTATAACTCTACAAAATGCGAATTGTCATAAAAGGTAACTTGATGTGGATGTAACCTAGTATGTGCCACAATCCAACATGCAAGGGTGAGCGGAGAAGAAGTCCACTTTATAGATTAAGTTTCACGTGAAGAACATGAAGGTAAATGTTTTGTTTGACAGTTGCCAAAGAAATTTGATTTCTAGAGCCTCAATTAAAGAGTTCGATAAATACAAACATATGAAATTATACATCCATGTTTGTTAAGATGGTGACAAGATAAATATGCCACAAGGGTCTCAAGGGGATGTAAGATCAAATTTACCAATAATAATCTAATTTTTTTATGATGTAGTGTATGATGTGACATCCTTCGATGTGTGTCAAGCAATATCTGAAAACCCCTATTTTTGAAACGTGGATGAAATCTTTAATCAAGAGGAAACAATTATTTCTTGGTTAAAGGCAATGAAGTCTACTTCATCACGACATATAATGATATATCCATTATAGGAATAAATTTGGGAAAAAGGCTGATTGGTGTTAAGTTAATGTTGACTCAACCAAAGGTAGTTATATTCACGTTGATTAGGTTAGTGATGGCTCTACTATTGGTAGTTTATGAGTCCATGGTATTGGGTAGCTTGTGGCATTTTCCCATGGTATTTAATGTGATGAATCCTATTTAATGGATTTGTATATTGCATTGTAATCAACATCAAGTGGCCAAATTGGTTTGATTATTCAAGGATAATAATATACATCTTCTAGTGTTTGGTTGTGTGCATATTTCTTGTCATGTTTGATGTTTCTCTCTCTCCATGTCATTTTAACATTCCATCAAAACGTAGGGAAAAAATAGAATCTCTACCAAGAGTGGCCTCTAGTATTGCAAGATTACAAGTTGTTATTACTCATAAAATTTATTGATTAGTTTTGGATTAGGATATATGTGTTGAGGACATTTCCTAGAACCATTGGTACGTAATAGGAATAAAAGTATGTTGTGCTTGTGATTCTAGTGGTGATTCCTCCTTAGAAGCTCAATCAAATAAATTAATGCATGTAGATGCATCATATGATTGTTATGTTTCAAACATGGTTTTCTCTTATAAAAAAAGTTCAAGAAGACATATTTAAAAGGGCCAAATGACATGCCTTGGAAATAGATACTTATGGTAAAGTCTATTATAACACGAATGTGAACCTAGTAGAGAAGCATATCTCAAGAAGAAGTGCAAGGAAGGTGATCGATCCTGGTGGTGTTATGTTGTTGTTTATAATCAACTTGCAAAGTACTGGCTCTAAGGTTAATGTGTCTAGCTACTTGAGACATGTCACTAATCATCTTATAGAGATGATATTAATGAGAAATGATGAGCATTGTTCTAAGGAATTCATTTGAGATAAGCTCGTGATTTTAGGTGTAAGCAAGTGCTAGATATTCGTGTAGCATAGAACTATACTTAGTGATTGGATTTATGAAAATATAAATGATTAGATGTTATGCATGTTTAAGCATGCTACTTCATAGTAAAACCAAAATTGATGTCACTTGGAGGATCTAATCCTATGAAAGCCATGCCTTTCTCTACTATATGAATCAAAATAATTGGGCGTCTTAGGTGGAGGCCACCAAACTAGATCTCTTGGCTAGGATCCTTATTGTTGCACTCAAAGCTCATAAGAATGAGAGTACATGATTGAAATTATGCAAGGGGTGGGATGCAACAGACACTTCTAATGGATATGTTTTGATATTTTTGGATATGGTAAAAAACCAAGGGGTTGACACTCTTTGTTTTAAGAGATGATTATTAAGATACATAATAGATTTTGGGAAATAAATAGATATTGGATCACACATATTTATATGTGCACATGATAACCAAGATCAAACGTGTGTGTGTTTGTACCTACTGAGATAAATTGATTTTCATGGAATGGGTGTAAATCTACAAGTCCTGTGAATGTTAAGTCATACAAATCAAGTGCTTATTGAGTTAGAAATGCTCACTAGTGCACATGGTTAATGTGTGAACTTTTGTTGGGAATAGGCATCAAGTGTGAACCATTTCTATGTGGGAAGACTCAAAGGATGAGCATATATTAGTTTGTGATCTAATAAGTTGTCTTAACCATATTGAATATGCTTGGTAGAAGTGAAGAATAACCATAGCTTTCAGATGTCATGATTGAACAATGCAACATATAGATGTGATTGATCTATAGTATGCTAATTTAAATAATTGTGCTAAAGGGATTTCATGTGTTGGAGTGGATTATTCCTTATTTATATTGTTGAATTAACTCAATACATGTGTAACAAGCTTATAGTAGGTGTGTAGTTGAATCAAAATCATGCTAAGGAATTATGAGATCAAAGTGGATCATTTTTGGAGGCACAAAAAGGCCAAGTAAATGGAATACATGAATTAATCACATGTAAATGTGCATGCAATTGAAATACCTTGTTTAGTTATATGTACCTTTCATTTTCTAGTCCATTTATATGAAGTCTAGATGTAAACCTAGTTGATAGGATTGTGAGGGTTGGAATCATGGATATTAAATTAATACGGAAATAGGGTGTATGTAATGCCCCATAATAATAATAATAATAATGAAAATATAAGAATAACAAATAAATAATATAAGATACAAATAGTAAAAAGAATAATAAATAATAAACTAAAGTTATATATATATATATATATATATAGTAAGGATAAGTAAGTTAACAAAAGTAAAAGGAATAAAATAAACAAAAGTTAAATTAAGAAAAATGGTTGAATTAAGTAAAACTTTAAACAAAGAAATAAAGTTGGCATATTGACACATGGATTGTGTGCATGTAGATCCCTTGTCAATTCCTTTTTATTTTTGGAACCATTTTTTCTATTTAATGGATGAAAAGGGAGATGAGATAATTATTCATTCATTCTTTTCGAATAATATTAATGTGAGATAAAATATTCTTTGGTATTAGTAGTTGATTGAGGGCTCGTGGTGACTAGTTGTAGAAAGATTATGTGAAGTAAGCCCACGATTGGGTGGAGAATCATCCTAAAAACTTTGTTGTGTGTTAGTGTCAGAATATGCATTCTGCCATCAGTGATTAAAATTACTCTTTTATATATTCATTTTAGGTGTCCCACTCAGAAATATTTTATCATTCCATTAGATCATGTAAAAAATTGATTCACTGATGGTAGACCTAGTCATAAAACCTCACTCTCCCTCAAAATTTCACATTTTCTGACCCACCTTCATGTATTTCTGATTATAAATCACTCTTGAATGCTCATTTCACTATTTCATTATGCCAGTCAAAATAAACCATGGAATTAGGTCATCCAAGGTCTCATTAGGCCTCTAGGTTTCATTCTTCAAGGTCCAAATAAAACACCATTTAATTTGCATAAGGTCAGCAATGTATGAGAGTGATCCCTAATAGTGTCTCTTTACCATGTAAAGATGATCTCCAAGATGGTTTCCATAGTTGTAATTTGATTTCAAGTGTGAGTTTCATTCCAATATGTAATATTTATTTCAAAACGAAGATCTATTTTTTAATTTTTTCTATGTAATTTTATGTCATTAAATATGTATTAAGTACTTGGTTTCCAACTCATACTTCCACATGCCAATACATCAAATGTAAAATTTCAATATTTTGTAGTCCATCAATTGATCAAATGTCAAAGGGAGTTGTGTTTTCCCAAAGGGTGCCCAAATCATCATTTTCCACAAGCACGAAACCCTAAATTTCCTCTCCCACTGAGCTAGGGTTTGCTATGGAAACAGATACATATGAGAAGATTAGGCATAAGGTAGGTCATATCAGTAGGCAGGAGGTCACTTCAGCTCATAAACATCATGTCTCAATAATTTTTCAAGAATTCATTCCATGAGTCAAATCATTTGCCACTCATAGGGCCAGTTTTTCTTCAAACTGTATTTCTGACCAAAATGAAATGAATTTGACAAAATTGAGAGAGGCTTTTGTCCATCATAGGACAAAAAATAAAAACCTCCTTCAGGTTTTACACAGGTATCATGGTTTGGGAGAAATGTTAAAAATACATGTGCTACAAAGAGGTTTTTTGCACTTTCTGGAGTGACCTTGGGAAAATCATTTTTTCTCCTAGCCGAAGTTTCCAAATTACTTTCTTGATGAGTCAAATGATAACTAGAAAGAGATAAATTTCCAATGAGCTATCTTGAGATAAATTTGGAGTTGAGGAAGGCCTCCAAAAGTTTCTTGCACCAACACACTGTAGTTTTGCACCCTCATTCTGCAAGTTTTGACCAGTCTTGTGAAAATCATTTTTTGACATGTCAAATCAAGTCAATTATGAAAAATAAATGCATATTTGGAAATTAGATAGGATAATATTTCCAAAGAGCTATCCTGGTCCCAATTTTGACACTGGTAAGGCCTCCAAAAGTGGTCTTCAAAAAGGTGTTGTGCAAATGCACAATGAGGGCACAAATCCTGGCACTGTGAGGGCGCAAATCCTGGCACTGTGAGGGCACAAATACATTCTGGAGGGAAAAAATCAGTGCAGGAGGGCGACATGTCTAGAAATGGCACAAATCAGTTGAACAGGGTGAAAATACATTGATGATGGCAAAAATACGTTATTGATGGCGTAAATGACCATAAAACTTACCAAACCATCCAACTTATCAGAATTGTCTTCCAAAGGCTTCTCCACTTATTCATTCACTTCTAGCAACCCATTAAGAGGAATTTTCCATCAAAATCATCTTTTCAAAGTTATATGTGTTCAAGTTTGCAATTGAAGTTGTAATTTGGTGTTTTTCATGAAGCAAAACCCTAGTTTTTCTCCCTTGCACCCATAATTCCAAAAAATCCACTTCCCTTACACACCATACCATCCCTACAATCTTAAAATTAATTCACTAAACCCTGTTATCATAAAACCTATCCCTAAGTTACTAATTCTGAAAACTCTAAGCCCTAAGTGTTATTTTAGACCTAGGCTCCTAAATCCCAATTGTCATCACTCTTTAATTCCTATTCCCTTCCCCATTCCTCATATCCATAAACATTACTCCCTATCCCCTCCCCATATCACATATCCCTATCAAATATCTCCATAAGTTTTCATTTCCCATCTCTCCTTCCCATTTCCCTTCCCTAATCCCGAGGGTATTAACAAAAACACAATGGCAATAGAAGAGGAAAACACATCATTTAGTGAAGGAGAGGAAACAGAGGTGAGGAGGCTATAGGCATGTGTTTTCTCCACGCATAGTGGAAGGGTCCATGCCTTCTACATCAACACAGTAGGTGGATAAAGGAAAAGAAAAAGTGACAGAGGTAGAAATTCAGGTAGAGATTAGACATGAGGAGGACCTCCATGAGACTATGAATGATTTTGAGCTTGTTGACCTAGGTGAGGAGGATGGTGATGAAAACATCAATATAGAAGTCAATTACCACTTTGAAGCAGCCAAATTCAAAGGATAATTTCCAAGCACTATGCCAAGAGAGGAATAAATACAAGGGCAAAGCTAAAGGTTGCAAATGCAAAAATAGAAGCCCTAACTCACCAAGAGGAGAATAAAAAGTTGGACATCCTTGATGAGGCTTCCATTCAAGCTTAGACACATCATCATTAGACATTCCAACAATTTTTAGACATTTCCTAACTTTTTTGCAAATTCTGGAAATTTTTGTGTTTTTTGGGACAATTATTTAGCAGAAAATTGGGCATTTGTGTGGCGCCCTAGGTGCTACACAAATAATTGGCACACTTTTTCAAGAGAGGGAAAGCACCATTGGATTCATAATGACTCATATATCTCATAAAACCATGTTTCCAGCCTTGATTTTCAATTTTTTGCCCATTTTTTGACTTAGGCACTGCCCAAATACCAGTCTTGGGAGAAGGTCATTTTTAGGGGTCAAATGACCTTCATTTTGAAAACTGAAGGCATATCTGGAAACTATACTTGAAGGGATTTCGAATAAAATATCCTGGGCCTAATTTGGACACTGAGAAGGCCTCCAAAATTGGCCTGCAATATGGAGGACGCAAATGACACTAGGATGGCACAAATGCACAGTGGAGGGCGCAAATGTCAAATTTGCTGATTTTTTCACATTTTCTCTGAAATTTTCACTTTTACTCAAGAAATTATGTTTCTACTCATGTAATTAATGATGGTAAAATGTAATTATGTCTAAGATTACTTACCTAGGGTATATTGATGGGGTAAAATTCATTAATGAGTCATGATGAATCAATTGAATGTAATGAGGAGTGAGTCACTTGGACAATCCTACACTTCAGTTTTCAGTTCAACAATTAGTGGTTCTCATCCTCACCTCCTGGATTCGACCCCTGAGGATGAGTGAAGCTTCTTTTGATGTATATTTATCCCCTTTCTTCACTCTAGTAAAGGGTTGGAATCAGTTTGATGTTTGCTAGTTAATCAAGGAAACTTTGTACTCAGTTTTGGCCAGCTAATAAAGAGGAGTTGCAACTACTTTTTTGGATACTTGTGGTATTGATGCTTATCATTGTATTTTCTTCAATATCATATGTTTGAATTTATTGTATCCATTCTCACTCCATTTCTATGTTATTATCTCTTACAAGTTAGATAATCAAAATACATGTTTGCACATGCTTTGTTTTGGGTAATTGATCATATTTTTTTCATCCTCTTCTATCTGAGAAAAATACATCTTCTATGTTTTTCTAATATTTCTTTCATCTTCAAGACCATTCCATCACAATCCTCTTCAGGTGATAAGCATTGTACCTACCTTGCCCCATTGATCCCTGCAACCCTAACTCATTTGCGTTGACCTAGTTTTCCTTGAACTAATTCCTTCATCCAGTGATTCCCCAACCAAATCAAATCAAAACAACCCCCGGCTTCCTATATCTAGCCTAGAAACCCTAATTTCTCCATCCCTCCTGGATATGACCCTTTTGGAGAGAGCCCTCTCTGATTTGATAGGGCTAGCTATCAAATCAAAAGCTTTGTGTGTGGTTACCTCTATTAGGATTCCTTCTTCAACCTTAGGAATCTGGTGGAATGATAACATTGCAGTCAGTAGGATCCAATTATCGTTACAACTTTGAAATGACAAGTAAGGTATATTGTCGCTACATGCAAGTCTTCTTTACTAGTAGTTTTCGAATATTCTATGTGATTTAGTTGGATAATTTGTGTGTTGATTATTAATCGCATAAATCATTGTAGTTAGTTGTATGCATTGATTCCAGGTTGTTACAGTGTAGGTGTTTATCCCAAGTCGATTTAGGGGGGAATTTTATGTTAATATTGACTCCATAAATAATATTCAGAGTAACCATGATTGGCTTAGTGATGAGTTTACTCTTGGTGGTTATGTATCTAACCACTTAGTATTGGGTAGCCCATGATATTCACCCATGGTATTTGCTATGATGAAACATACTTAAAGGCTTGGTATTTCATTGTAATGAGACTCAATTGGTTAGCATGGTTAAATTTTTTAAGGAAAATTTTAGATATCTTTTAGTTATTTTCTCATGCTTCTTGTTGTGATTGATGATTATTTCTCTCCTTGTACTTTTAATAATTCGAAGAAATGTAATGGACCTTCAAGAACATTGTGGAAGAGAGATTGGGGAGAAAATTGGATCTCATCTAACCCCATCTCATCACTAATAATATTTTAGGGACCAAAGCCTCCAAATTTGGAAGTTGTGGTCCAAAATGTATCATTAAGGAGACTAACATAGTAAAAATTGAATTTCTCTAAGTATGCCAAAGGTTTTGGAATTTTATAAAGGGTTAAAGGAATGGATCCTAGTTCATATGTATGTGGAGAGGTGTATGGATGTAATTCATATAGATTTACATATCTTGTTGATAAGACAATGGTTGAAAAAAAATCATTCACAAAGGATTCAAAAACAAGGAAACTAATTGACAATAGAATTGTTGACAAAGGTATGATCAATAGAGGCATGGTCAAAAAGTCATTAATAGGAAATTATGTGATCTATAAGCCAATTTTGAATTTGATAAGGGTTTTTCAATGACCATAATTGTATTTTTTTGAAACAGTAAGTTAATCATGGATACCTTTGTCTAAAAATAATTAGTGAGATATGAGATGTTGAATCATAAGGAGAAGGATAAAGCACTATAATCAAATTTCAAGAAGCATTGTAGTTTTTAACCTTTACGGAAATAACCTACAAATGAATTCTTAAAATAAAAAAAATAAACAATGGCAAGAACATAAAACAAATATACACAAATATTTTCCCATGGATCTCAAAACTGGGACTACCAGATTGATTTTTCATTATATTCATTTCAATATATATATATATATATATATATGTTGAAGCATTAATAAACCCCAATCCATAAACCTGTATTAGAACATAACCATAGTTCTCTTTACCAGATCTACAAAATACCATGGGCAAAAAACCATCATGCCCAAAACCATGTGGAAAACCCATGCACAAAACCATGGGTAGGTCCACCCACCATCTTTGGGTCTACCCCCCATCCTTGGGTCCGCATAAAATAAAAGAACTATGGCGCTGCCTCGGACCCTGTGTAAGGGGACTACCTCCCCCTTGCAAACTGCCCGATAGGGGGGTTGACGCTACGCCCGATGCAATGAACATTCTGTGAGGCTAGTTATGGAAAGAATATAACACACCCAAAAAACATGAATAAAAATGGCAATAGAAGGAAGAATAATGGGTAACTATAAGAATGTGAGGATGTGAATATGAAATTAAGAGGGTTGTTCCAAAATAAAAGAAGAAGATGGTCCTAAAACAAAGCCTACCTATAGTGGAACTACATTTTTTAGCCTAACTTAAACTGGACACACTAATTATTAGAGGAGAGTCTATGTCGAGGCACCAAAATTATGGTACAATATTAAGGGTACTCAACATTATGGCTAAGGAGTAAGAGTTAATATGCACAAATCATTAGTAAGAATGTATTTCTCTTAAATATAACTCCATTAGAATGCATAATATATTGTTTTTATTCAATTGTGAAATTTTCCCACATTTAATTCTTTGGGATAAATCTCATATGTCAATCATATGTTTAATAGTTAGATATTGTTTTATTTTTACTCCATATTGTTTAGATTCCATTGGTGTTAATGGTTAACAATCAAAATGACATAGTCTATGCATTTTTAGATGTATAAGGGGATAACAAAAACAATATTTCAATCTCAACAAAGCTTTGTCATGATAATAAATGCATTGGGATATCCAAACCAAATTATGAATTCATATATATCTTATTAATATAAGAACTCACATTTTACTTCCAAACAATGTTGAAATTTATGTTGAATTTGAATTAATGCTACAGTATTAATATTCAATTTGATTTTTTTTTAAAGTGTGGTTGTGGAGATGAAACTATCAACATTGAATTCAATTAAAATTGTTTAATTATATTTTTTATTGGTTAGAAAATTATTATAATCATTTCCACATCTCCCCACGTTCATATATATATATATATATATATATATATATATATATAGATATATATATATAACAAAATACCATATATTTATATGTGTGGGTATAAATTTTTTTTTTCATTCATGAATTTTTATTTGATGGTTAAGGGTGAATGACAATTATATATAGCTCATGTATAGATCATGTATTGCTCACTAACATTTATCCCACTAAAAACAAATATATCACAAAGTAGGATTTGAACTTGAATGAAGAGGATGACAACTCTTTCGCATAACCATATCCAATTGACTATTCACATATACACACGTGTGTGCATGTGGACACATGTTTTTCTTATTTTAAGCCTCCCTAATTTTATGGTCCTCTCCTAATAAGATTATTATTATATGATATCATATTAGTCTATATTATTTTCTAAAAGGTAAATATAGTCAAATCTTAGTTAATTTAATAGCAAGAAGTAGGAGAAGTTAAAATTTTAAAATATTGGGACCCTGAGAAGAAATTACCTAAACTTTAGGGATATGGCTTGTTGTTATATATTATCTCGTGGAAAATGATAGGTAGAAAAGTGTGTAGTAAATTATGAGAAATCACTAGGAAGAAGGTATGATAGGGGTCATTTTAGCCCTAAGGGAGAAGTATTATTCATCTATGAATGGAGGTTAAGTATCATGACTAATAATAGATTGAAAGGCTATGATGTTCTTCAAATAGTCATCCAAGCCGTCGATTTACAAATAAAAAACTCACGGTGATGGGTGACTCATCTCATCATCAAGCACATGTTTCATAGCACAAATATCTCAAACTCATGCCTATCCTCAATATTGGATACAATTAGAAAAAATTGTTGCAACATTGAGGAGATATGATGGTTCTGTATTCTTTGTGAAAACAACACCATGGAAAATTCTAAGGCATCCTTTATAGCTAGGTGTAAAGGGGATCGACATAAGTCAGTGACCAAACACATGATCATTCAATCCAATAACACATTCACATCAAGCCATGTTAGTGAATCATTATGGCAAATGGTTTCATACATGAAAAGTCTCTCCTAGGTAGCCCAGATGGGAGGGATAAGACCTCACTCCCCCTATCACTTTCTTTCATTAATCGTCATATTGTCTAATGCATTTTTTTCTTTGATTTCCTAGTGTCGAGGTAAGACTATGTTATTGTTTCACAAGCAAACAAATTTCTCCCTTAATTGGTTTCAGACAAGGTATGTAGATTGGGGTTTGTAGTTTGCCATGATCTCAAGTGTATATTGAGTTCATCACTTTGCATTCCATTGGCATACTATGAGTAGACAATGATCCAATCATATTCAATTATGGACCCAATCATTCTCCTCCTTTGTTTTGAGATTCATCTTATGCTAGTTCCCCTTCATGAAAAAAAACAAAAAAAATTATATCATCATTGAGGCATCAGACCTATAGGAAACTAACGTCACTTTATGGAGGGATGAGGACACAATATCAACCTTGAATACTCACTTTAGAATCATACTAGAATCCTCATGCAAATAACAACAGAGTGTCAAGCTTAAGCTAAAAATAACAAAGATAATGTTGATACAACATAAAACTTAGTTGTAGGCTCTAGAATTATTGGTATGAGAGCTCACTCGTCAATAGGGAGATTCTATAAAAGAGTACCAGAGTGATTCTTCAACAATCTCAATTAAACCTTCATTGGATTTGACATTAAATGTTCATGTTCATGATGATAGAAAGAAGTACAACCCTCCAGAAGTTCGTTGTCCATGAAATAATACTTTGGAAAGCAAAGTAGCACAAACCTCCAAAAATTTCTTGTCCATCAAAGAATACTCTGGAAAGCATCAAGACAAGTATTTTTCTCATCCTTTGAAGCTTTATTTAGTATGTTATTTTTTGCAAAGGTTTAGCCTAGCCGATTTTCTTTAATATGTTATTCTTGAAAAAAGTGAATAATTTAGCATCTTTTCCATCCCTAGTAGAACATATAGTTTACTTAGTGTGTGTTATAGGTATTTTGTGACGTAAGAATCTAGTGCTATGTATCATAGCATGTAAGGTTTCCGGAATAGTTGTTTTCGAGAAAATTAATAGACCACCGAATGACCATATCACGTGTAGCCAACTTTTGTTCTCTTGGCTATAACCGTCATATTTATTATCAATAATTTTTTTTTTTAATATTTATTTAAATAAATTTAACTTTTTTATACCCACTTTATACCTAACTAATTTTTTTAGTATTTTTTTTCCAATCTCTTTAAAAATATAATAGATAGAAACTTGAAATAAACTTTCATATTTAAATTATACGCTAATATTTTTAATTTCCATTAGATTATATGCTAATAATTTTAATTTCCATTTTATTGGAGAGAAAACAATATCTAGAAGTTTTGGTATATTTATCCTTTATTATATACGAAATAAAAATAAATAAATAAAAATCCATTTTGTTTTATTTTATTGAAGAGAAAACAATATCTTAGTTATTGGCATATTATTCTAGGTGATAATTCATCTAAATATAGTTTTGATTTTCATTTTTTTTAAATTCTAATTTTATTATTTTTAAGCAACATGAAAAATTTATAATGATATATAATATTTTTTACTTACATAATTTAATAACATTTTTTATTTAATAAATAAATACAATGTAATAGTATTAATAAGTGTTTAATTGAAAATAAAAAAACAAAATCAACGAAATAATACGATTTATTATGATATAATAATAAAGGAAAAAATAAGATAATTATAGACTCATCTTAATTTTGGATCTACCAAGTATTGAGAGAGATAAAATTTGTCAAGATACAAACCTATTTTTGGATACAAAACTTGAGAAATAGTGTCACAATCCTAATAACAAATCACCAATTTACACGTACTATTTTTTATTTATTATATTTATATAAATACATACCCATGTACATGAAGAAATAATTAATATGTGATATCAAATGGAGTTATAGTTTTTGGTTCTGTATTTAACATGACTTAATGTGTTGATTGACATATGGTTTGACAATAATAAATGTGGGGCGGAAACGTGAAGCTGGGTTACACTTTTGTGAGAATCGGGGACCGAAATTTTTTTTCAACAATAGTTCAGCCGAACTCGTGATTCCGTTTAGATTGACGGCACACTGACGGCGTGGGAAAACATAATTTTTGCCGGAGGTTGGAAAACCGGCAACAAAAGTTCGACCGAACTTTTACTTTTAAAATAGTTCGGCCGAACTATTTTCTATAAATAAATCGCCCACGAAAGTTTATAGTTTACTGTTTCATTGTTCGCGCGGTTTCACTTTGGTTTATCGTTTTCGCTGTGTTCGGGCTGTTGCTGCTGCTGCCGCGCTGGTGCTCCTACCGTCCGCGCTCGTCGACTTCATCGGCGGCCCCCCATTGTTGGAGTTTAACACAGCGCAAACATTAAATTAACACACAGCAGAAAAACACATCACATAAGAGACACAGGAGTTTTACCGTGGTTCACCCAAACCTCCTGGGCTACGTCCACACAACAGGGCATTGGCAATCTTATTAATAAACAGGAGATTACATAATTCACACACTCTCAAATCATCCGTATGGCTATCTGTTATATAGCAGGAGAATCTAACATCCATCAACTCAAATTTAGGATGCATTAACTCCCTCCCAAACAAACTGGAGTTAATCTAGCAACAAATTCCTAATTTTTGTCACCTACTGAGATTTTTGCCTATTCTATTCAAAACAGAAAAATCTCAACAATCTCCACCTTGACAACAATTAGCCCGATGCCCTGTTCTTTATTATTTATCTTTTCTGCAAGCCAAGAGAAGCCAAACACCAACGCAGCTTCTCCAACAAAACTGGTTTCGTGAACATGTCTGCACAGTTTTCCTTTGTATGCACCTTTTCAAGAGAGACTCCCCTTTTAGTGATAACCTGTCTTACAAAATGATACTTTATTGGAATATGCTTTGATTTACTATGATAGGCTGGATTCTTAGCCAAATGTATTGCACTTTGACTATCACAAAGTAACCTGATGTTGTCCTGCAACCTACCAAATTCACCAAGCAAACCTTTCAACCAAACCGCCTCTTTGCAAGCATGAGAAGCAACAATGTATTCTGCTTCAGTAGTGGATAAAGCAACAATGTTCTGTAGCTTTGACATCCAGCTGATAGCTCCACCTGCAAGAGTAAAGACGTACCCTGAAGTCGACCTTCTCTTATCCAAATCACCTGCAAAATCAGAATCAACATATCCACAAACATATTCACTGCTCTTATTGTAAGTGATACAATAACTACTTGTGCCTCTCAAGTACCGAAGCACCCATTTCACTGCTGACCAATGTTCTTTACCCGGATTTTCCATGTACCTGCTGACAACCCCAACTGCATGTGAAATATCTGGTCGAGTACAAACCATCGCATACATCAAACATCCTACTACATTAGCATATGGAATTTGAGACATATAATCCTTTTCTTCATCTGTATTAGGACATAAACCCGAAGAAAGCTTGAAATGGGAAGCGAAAGGGACTGACACAGGCTTCACATTATTCATACCAAAACTCAAAAGTATCTTCTCAACATACTTCTGTTGTGATAGCCACAGCTTACCATTACTCCTGTCTCTGAAAATCTCCATGCCCAAAATCTGTCTTGCTGCTCCTAGATCTTTCATATCAAATGTCCTTGCCATCTGAGTCTTCAACCTGTTGATTTCTTCAATGCTTTTGCTTGCTAAAAGCATATCATCAACATACAACACTAAGATAATGAACATGCCATTAATTAAATTCTTAAAATAGACACAATGATCATATTCACTTCTTAAATATTTCTGACTCAACATGAAAGAATCAAACTTCTTGTACCACTGTCGAGGCGACTGCTTCAGACCATACAATGACTTCTTGAGCCTGCAGACAAATTTCTTATTGCGATGCTGAACAAACCCTTCCAGTTGTTCCATATAAATTTCCTCATCTAAGTCTCCATGTAGAAATGCAGTCTTAACATCTAGTTGCTGTAACTCTAAATCAAACAAAGCAACTAAAGCTAACACAATTCTAATTGAAACAATTTTAACAACTGGTGAAAAAATCTCATGAAAGTCAATGCCTGCTTTCTGAGAAAACCCTTTTGCAACCAGTCGCGCTTTGTACATGTCCTCCGTATCATTCACACCTCGTTTCAGCTTGAAAACCCATTTGCATCCCACAGTTTTCCTGTCTTTCGGAAGCTCAACCAGATCCCATGTGCCATTCTTACTTAAGGCCATCATTTCGTCCTTCATGGCTGCTTTCCACTTGTCACTTTTCGAACCTTCTATTGCTTCCTGATAGCACAGAGGTTCATTGTCATTAGCAGTAAATGCAACTGAAGTAACATAATCATCATACCTTCTCGGTGGCCGTTTGATTCTTGTCGACCTCCTTAAGGCTGTTTCTGGTGCTTCCTCGATTGGCTGACTACCACCTGTAGGAACTTCTTGCCGATCGCCATCTGAGACCTGTTCATGACCTACATCTGAACCCTGTTCATGATCTGATTCTGAAACCTGTTCATGACTAGTATCTGAACTATGGTCATCATGACTATCATTAGAAGTGTTGTCAAACTGAATGTGCTGAAAATCAAATACATCATCCTGTTTCAATTTTCTATCTACATCTAACTGTACAAGAGAGGATTCATCAAACTTTACATCTCTGTTGATGATGATTTTGCGGGTAGTAGGATCCCACAATCTATATCCTTTTGTTCCAACACCATACCCAACAAAGATATACCTTTTAGACTTTGGATCTAACTTAGTTCGCTGATGTTTAGGCACTAGAGCATATGCATCACAACCAAACACTCCGAGTTTAGAATAGTCACAAGGGTGTCCTTTCCATACCTCTTGCGGAATCTTGCAGTCTATCGCCGTCGATGGAGATCGGTTTATCACATAACAAGCTGTTTCCACTGCTTCCGTCCACAACTCCTTTTGCAACCCGGCGTTACTCAGCATACTCCTTGCTCTCTCTAGAAGAGTCCTGTTCATGCGTTCAACAACTCCATTTTGCTGAGGGGTATAAACCGTGGTCTTATGTCTCTCGATCCCTGCATCCTTGCAATAGCTGTCAAACTCCTTGGAAGTAAACTCACCACCATTGTCAGTTCTTAAACACTTTATTGTTCTACCAGTGTTGTTTTCAACCAATGCTCTAAACTGTTTGAAAATTGTAAAAACATCAGACTTCCTTTTCAACATGTAGACCCACACTTTCCTAGAAAAGTCATCAATAAATGATACAAAATACGACGAACCACCATATGACGTTGTAGGGGCTGGACCCCAAACATCTGAATGAATATAATCAAGTATGCCTTTACTAGTATGTTTGCCTGTTTTAAATTTTTGTTTACTTTGTTTTCCAAACAAGCAATGTTTACAGAAATCTAACTTTCCAGACCTTAGATTAGGAAGTAACTTGCGATCAGCCAAAATTTTCAACCCTCTTTCACTCATATGCCCTAATCTTCGATGCCATAAGTGAATGGAACTACTGTCATGTTCAGACACAGTAGACACATGAACTGACCCTGTTCTTCCTTCTAACTGAAACAGATTTCCTACTTTCTTAGCTTTCATTACTAGTAAAATACCTTTATAGATTTTCATAACTCCACCTTGAATTACAATTTTATATCCATTCGTATCCAATGCTCCTAAAGAAATTAGATTTTTCCTTAAGTCTGGAACATGTCTCACATCTGTTAATATTCTAGTTGTGCCATCAAACATTTGCAGTTGTATGCTTCCTATCCCAACAATATTAGATGTGACATCATTACCCATGTGCACGACTCCATCATTAACTGATCTATATGTCTTAAACCATTCTCTATGAATACACATGTGGTTTGATGCACCGGAATCTAACAACCAATGTTGATCATGATTTGACATATTAACAGACAACACTTCGTCGCTCATACCTGAACCAGATGCCGAACCTGTATCCGTCGCATTTGCCTCCTTCTTCTCTGTCGAAGAGTCTCCTTTCTTCTCTGTTTGCTGTCTCTTCCAGCAGTCTTTCTTCAAGTGCCCCGATTTGCCACAAAACCAGCACTTCACTTTGCTCTTCTTCCCTTTCGACTTTGAACGTGAATCGCTATGCTTTCCCCCGGAGTGTCTCTCTCTCGAGCGACCTCTGGCCATCATTACCTCTGATGTAGAGGTGTCTGCATTCGACCTCTTCCTCGTCTCCTCAGCCTCAGACAACAAAGCTCCAAGCACATCGTTCTCAAAACGGACACTTTGAGTTTTTGCCATCTTGTATCAGCAAAAAACACAGTAATCTCCAGAACCAATTTTCAAATAAAGGATGCCCTTTTAATTAAGAAATGCCTTTAAAAAAAAAATTGCCCTTGCCTTCCTTTAAGTGCCTCTCACTTCCTTAAAAACAAAAAATAACCTTCACCTTCTTTTAAAGTGCCTCTCACTTCAAAATGCCATATAAAAAGGAATGGCAATATTCAAAACACTTTCTTAAATGCCCTTCTTAATAAAAATAAATAATGCCTCCTTCACCTTTAAAAAATGCCTTTCTCTTAAAATCGATTTAAAAAATGCACTTTAATTTTTTTAATGAAGGTCAGTCTTTTTCACTATATCCAAATGGTATTCACATTACCATATCCAAATATCAAATCGATTTATTGTTTTTAAAAAAAACATATCACCACCATTACAAATCGACCTTTTTAAAATGGCCACTTCATATACCATGTGCCTTAAATCGATTCACAAAACTTCAAATCGACCTTTTTAGAGATCGAACTTTTAACCAAACTCCAAATCGATTAAAAAAAAACTTTTTATATGTAACCTTTTTTGAGATCGAACTTTTAGCAGCTGCTGCCTCCATTATGGACTACGGCATTGCAACACAAAATCGATTTAAAACAAAAAACCAGTAATGCACTAAACCTGCAGAAACTCCTCTGCTTCAAAGTTTCTTCAGAATCGATTTTCACATGTCCAGAAAAGCAATTTTAATGGCAAGCTCTTCCACTTAGCGTTCGATTACCACGGCATTCAAATCAGCGTATATCAACCAATATATGTTGTTAATTCAAAAAATCGATTTTAAGTAAAACTGGCATTAAAAAAAAAACGATTTTTATGAGCCTTCTGTATTTAAATCGTAGCGGAGTGAACCTGAAACCGGCTCACGGCTTTGCTGTGGTTCTTCTCCATGCAAATTCAAAACATCCATTCAACGCATCAACGGATCAGCAGAAAACTGCAACGCAGGTTTGAAAAAAACACACGCATCCGGCACCAGCACCTCCATGCCTCCGGCACCAGCGTGCAAGACCGATAGAAGCCAAGGTGTGCAAAACAAGATACACACCATTCATCGCGACCACAATCAATACCTCCACGACAAAGCTCAACACTTCCGTAATCAATACTGCACGACAACAACAATTAATAACATCGCGATCTTATATTCGGGTTTACCAGGTCAATAAAGCACAAGCATTTGCTCTGTGAGTCAGCAGTTCATTACCGTCTTTTAATGCTTTGGTCACTTTCACTTTTTCACCTGGATGGTTTAAAAACGTTTTAAGTAAACCGCTTTAAAAAACAACGATTCTTCACAAATCGGCAGCACCTTCAATCTGGCATTTGAATACGGCACCTTCAATCAACACTGCAGTTCACCACACTGTTTAATGCTACCGACGCCTCTACACAGAGAACAGCAGCATCACTCAACGCACATGGTTCAACAAACGGCATACGACTCCACGCAGGTCTCAACACAATGCTACGCAGCAATCACAACAACCAACGCTACGCAGCAATCACTGAAACACGCCTTCCGCAGCCATACTCCAACAGAACTCTCTGATACCAATTGTTGGAGTTTAACACAGCGCAAACATTAAATTAACACACAGCAGAAAAACACATCACATAAGAAACACAGGAGTTTTACCGTGGTTCACCCAAACCTCCTGGGCTACGTCCACACAACAGGGCATTGGCAATCTTATTAATAAACAGGAGATTACATAATTCACACACTCCCAAATCATCCGTATGGCTATCTGTTATATAGAAGGAGAATCTAACAGCCATCAACTCAAATTTAGGATGCATTAACTCCCTCCCAAACAAACTGGAGTTAATCTAGCAACAAATTCCTAATTTTTGTCACCTACCGAGATTCTGAGATTTTCGCCTATTCTATTCAAAACGTAGTAACTTGTTAAGTCTCCATACGCCCACGAAATAATTTTTGTGCGTTGAAATAAAAAAATGTGTCTGTATTTTAGTAAAAGTCTGTGTATTAAAATGTCTTTGTTTGAAATGATTGTATTTTAAATGTCTTTTAAATCTTGACACAAAACGTCTCTTGAAGAATATATACAATATAATGAACTTACAATCTTTGTGCTATATAATGAACTTACAATCTTTGAGATCAACGAAAATTTCGTAGAATTTCTTTAAGAGGTTTTAAAGAAGGAAAACCAAGAATCAGTCCACCTACTTGTGTAAATCCACCTGCAAATGTCACTTGCAGTGTATCAAACACCTATCGAATTTCTTTGTATCATAATGACTTTTACTTTCAACAATTTGAACAAAGCTACCGAAATAATGATTAAATTTGTCTCAATGTGCCATTTAACTCTGTTAAAATACAATGGCATATCCCTTTTATGGGATTTTGCTCCGCCTTACTATGACTCTTGCTTTAAAAAATATATATTTCTTTCTGGTTAGGATAGTGAAGCATGCCATTATACAACGCCTTTGTGTTAGGAAGGAGATTTGTTGGCTGAGACATTGTCGGAAATTCTACAGAATGTATTGATGTAATTTATTACGTTGATATTCAGAAGAATTCACCATTATTCCCTTGGCCAGTCATAGTCTACATCTATAGGTATTCTTCTGCATTCTTCGTTCTTGTAGCTGCTATCCATTAAATGTCCGAGAAAAAAGATTTTCTTCACCGTCCTTGAATTTCTACCTACAAAAGTTTCTGTCATTATTTTTACTGCACGTGAGGGAGGGAAGAATAATACAGAGATGAGATATTACTGAAAAACAAGGACATGAACTATAGGTATCGTCCTCATTGTTTATCCATCATTTGCAACAGAATTTCTGGGACATCTTTAACAAAAAGAAAAACCTACAACATTAAAGCTAGCTTACTGAACTATGCTAAAAGGCTTGACTGTGTTTATAAACAAACTGTCTTTCTTCTTAGTGACAAAATCCTCGCAGTGAGAGCTCTGCCACAAGTACGGAAGAAGTTTCAAAATCCCAGCCCCTGTTCCCAACAGGAATTTTCACAGAAATATCCCTCAGATGACAGAACGTTCAAAAGATCCTTGCAGTATAGTGGTTCCGTCATCCACCGTGAAGAAAGTTGCCATCCATTATAAACTAAACATTATAATCCATTCAAATATGCATAGGGATATAGAAACAATTCTTGGCAGTTCAGAAGTACCAGTAACACTTCTGAATAGTATCATCTAGTCAGTTGGAATAATAGATCATTCCCTAGTGGAACCGACTTTTTAATAATCCTTGTGATTATATAAGAAACATCAGGCTCGCTTGCAGGTTAATACAGGCTCGATTGAGTACTAAAGAAAACACAGACAACATCTTTTGTTGGAAATATTTTCCTCCCTTCTTGACTGGAATGTTGGAAACCTGCTCTGTCTTGAAACCCCTTCTTGGAGTCTCTCTCTAGCTAGAACTGCACCTACACTCTGCAACTAGCCAAAAAACAGATTTGAAATATTTGACTAATTTTTTATATAATTGAAATTCAAAAACAGATGATTTTCTTCAAGTTTTAATTGTTTAAAATATGATTGTTTGAGCAACTCTTTCTCTGGGATACAAGGAGGCTGAAAGATTTTTTTTCTTGTATATTTGAAGCTCTCCATTTTTATATAAAAGGATTTTTTGCTTGTATATTTTTATGCTCTTTGCCATATAGTAATGTCATAGTGTAGGAAGTTTTAAATTGTTTTTATTATTTTTATTATATGTTGGATGTGATTCTGATTGAAAATGATTATTTTTTATTTATTAATTAAAAAAAATTATTAGAAAAATCATTGCTTTAAGCCTTGGAATTTACAATCAAAATTAGAAAGTGTATTTATATCTAAAATATTTATGAAAAGTTTAATATTGTTTGATTTTCTCTACCATATCCTTTTTACATATATCTAGAATAATAGTATTTGTAGTTTCCGGTTTTTTTGTAACATTTTACTACCATAATCAAAATCTATAGAAATAATAATCTAACATTATAATATCTTGAAATGGAGCTAGCCAACTCAAATATAGTATTGCAAATCCCTGGCTAAGTTAGATGAGGAGGCAATGTATTACTTAGTATTGTATCCATATTGGGGTTGCAAGTTCTATGGGTTCAAAAGAACACTTGCAAACAATTTGTTTTCCATATGACCTCTCTTTTCATAGATAAATTTCATTCTTTTAGCCATTATGGATTTGAGAAAAATACATCCTGATAGGCCAATAAAAATCCTTAACAATGAATTAAACATGAACAACTATTAAATATGGGTAACCAAGTAGCATCAAAACAAACAACTAAATCACCAAGGCTAGTAGTGATAAATAATAAACATTCTAGGATACTTAAAAATTCAATGTAAATAATTTTTTTTACCTAAAATCACTAGATGGTGAGGCCCACAACAACAGCTGCAAAAGCAATGCAATATAACCAATCAAACTACACCAACAAAACATATGGTCTTGAATGAGGTTTTGGATTCTTTAGATATAAATGTACACAGTGGCAATGTATCTTATATAAAACTTTAATCCATGTGCTTAACCTTAACATTGAAACAAATGGAATACAATTTTACTCATTTCTCTATGATCTAGAAAAATATTCGGATGAGTATTGCCCACATATCCGAAGTCAAAAGGGATGCTCCAGTCATCTATAAAAGATAAATTAAAGAAGCATGACATGACATATTAGTAATGCAAATTAGATATGCGTACCAATTATGTTCATATAACACAACAAATAGATGATTCAATACAAATGTCACATAGAAGTCATATTTATCTCATGGGCCTTAAACTTAAATTATATATCTAGCATAACATTAAGGTATAGGAGATAAATCAAAGAAGAATTTGAATGTAAATTAAACATGTGTTATAATTATGTCCTTTAGTTCAATAAATAGATAATAATTTGCAAATGCCATATCTAAGCTATATTTCATCTAATTAGCTTTCAATTTAAACTTATATCTAATGTTAAATTATATAAAAGAATAACAGTAATCCAAACTTCAAAATAATATTTAGAGTTAGTATAAAATGTGACATAATTTTTCTGCGTGGAAAAACATAGTTACCGAGAGTTCAAAACTCATGCATTTGAATAGAAAGTGGGTATACGAATGAGCAAGTAGATTTTTTCTAGAAATGAGGAAGTGAAGGTTGATAGAGAGCCACACAAAATTGCAAATTCATACCTCAACAAAATTGTTAGATCCTTTTAAAGAAAACATATTTAATCAACTTTCATTGAAATATATGATAAACTCAACCCAATTTTATGAAAAGTAGTATACCATTTTTTACATAATTTCACATAATACAAATAGATATAAATTTTAATTAAGTATTGTTATAAAGATTTAACTACCCATCAAGAGATAGCCAAGTGATTGAGACGGGGCATCATCACAATAAAAAACCAAGTACAAATTGTAGTAATCCTAGAATCATGCTTTACATGAGGTAAAATTGGGGAACTCATGACTTGTACTATAGATAAAAAAGCATTTACCCTTACCAAAAAATATATGATAAAAATTGACAAACTACATAAGCTTAAGCTTAAGGGGATATAATCCTTCTTGCCTTCCATATAGATAATGAAAATGATTGTTCCAAGTCTCACATGTTGCTTCTCATGTCATTTTATAAACCTTGATTGGAAAGAAAAATAGGAGGGCAGAAATGTAAGAAATATAAAACATAATGAAACACAACGTAAGAAATAGAGAACATAATGAAACACACACATAAATATCTCTAGACAGTCAACACAATTATTTTCCTAGGAAATCCTTATATGGGAGACAAGCAACCCTAAAAAGTAATGATGCTCTAGACTCCTTTCCCTAGGAAATCCTTATGGGAGAAAAACAACACTAAAATGTAAACATGCTCTACTCTCTCTTTTTTGGTATGGAAAATATGCGAGTACAAAGAAAGAGGTAATCTCTCTAGAGTTAGCTAAGACTTTTAGTGTGTAAGGTTGCTATAAAAACTTAACTTCATACATTTTTCTCTCTAACTTCACACTCCTAGTTGTATTTTCAACTATGGAACAAAATACAATTACACAAAATGGAACTCTTATTCCTCCTAGTGGCCAAGTATTTAACCTAGTGTGATAGCCAACTAGGTGTAAGATTTGACTCTGTCAACCATTAACGAGGTTTGTGATATACCTTTTAGAGTCTTGTTAAAATTCCACATGTAGCTAGCTTGACATGCATGAGTAATGGGGCTAAGATGTCATTCTCTCATACCATGGTGGTCAACATGATAGGTCAACTTACTAAAGGCATAAATTTTGAATGAACTTCGTTTGATGTTTTTCTTGCCCCATTGGATATGTCTTTAAGTGTAGAATAATGGTCAAGATTTAGGCACAAGGGATAATCGTTTGACCCCCAGAAATGTCATTTAATGCCTCAAAATGACTCCAAAAGGTTTTAGACCCCAATTCTCCACCCACCATTAAAATGACCCTACAAGTTGATTCTTTAAGTTTTTTCACTCTATAAGCATCATTTGAATATATGACAAATAATATAATTATCCAATCTAGATCATTATTTAATAATTTGTTAAAATTATGAGTAAGATATACATCATGGAATTTAAATAAATAGCGTTAATTCATTGAACACCCTTGTACATGTTCCTTTTTGATACTTTGAAAGTAATACTTTTTGAAAAATAATTTGTTTATGGATTCTATTTTCCACATTCTCTCAACCATATCAAAAACCTTCTTATAATATTTGAAATCAAAGGTCTTTCCCATACCAAAGTATGTTCTTTTAAAACATGTTTTCTTGGTGATATGGGTGATTTAGAAGTGATTGGGAGAGCGAAATTCCTTGAATTTAATATGTACAATATGTTTGGTTCATGCCACTAAGCCAAGAATTTTAAATTCAACTGACTTTTAATATAACCAACTAAATCCTGCAAAAAAAGAATAAAACAATTTATGTTAGGATTGTGGATTCGGGGATTGAAACAACACACCATGATATTTCAAATTTAAAAATAATGGTTCGAGTCCTAGGTAGCTCAGAATCCTATTTGTTTTCAAAATAAGGATGCACTCCCATTTGATTCTCATGATTAGGTTGTAATCATGAGGCTCTCGCTCAAGAGTGGACCTTCCCAAAATATTGTGACGTCTTGTCACAAACAAAACCATCAAACTGAAAACACATCATACAAGAAACATAGCTCGTTGACATATCATTTTTCTCCTTCAAAGAAAAAAAATTCACATCATGTGAATATCTCCATGTACTCTTACATATTGGTGTACAAAACCATCAACCAAACACAAGTCGACAAAACATGCCTCTTCAAACAACGGACTCTCAAGTCAAATAATAGCTCATGTACAAATTTCCATATTTGTTGCATTTAAGTGTGTCAACATAACTCTGCCTTCAACATCTTGCTTCATGCAACATGCACCATACTTTGAATTTGCAAAGAAATTCATGAAACATCAAAATACATGCAAGGCCTTAATTGGATAAGAAATTTAACCATCTGTTAGCAAACCATTTCAATGGTGCATCTTTTAGCTGCACTTCATCATGTGAATCATCTTGACCCTCATCGATTATGGAATCCTCTTTTCCATTCTTGTCGTTATCTCTTTCCACCACCTTCAAATGTTGTGGATGACTTGTTGGATACAAAGTCCAACACTTGTCCACAAGGTGACCTTTCTTATGGCAATGAGTAATAAACAATTGCATCTTATTTTCAACATCATTTTCCTTGTCCAATGGGCCTTTGGCTTTTTGCCTCATTTATTTAGAAAGTTTCAATGTGTATGGATATCTTCTTCCAACATCTATAAACATTATGATTATTCAAACCACAAAAGGAACATGCAAGTTCTTTTCCAAATCTTATGTGAATATTTACCATATTTATCATAATCAAAAGCAATTTGATTAGAGGCAAATTTATACCTTGAACATTCATCGTTGTCGCCTTCTTGAGGAGGTGAATTTGATGAGGTAGTGGCTCTCCTCTGAATACTAGAAATGAATTCAATGACTCTAGAGCTTTCAACATCCTCTTCTTTTACATTCTCATTAGCTGCATGATTATTAACATCTTCTTGCAAAGTTGGTGTCAAACTTTTCCATTCATCATGAACACAAACTTCACAAGCTTGAGGTAATGAACACGAAATAAAATTCCTTCTTGGAACAGCTTCATGTGCCTCCTTGGCTTTGGAGAATTTTCCATGTTTTCCATAACCAAGACCCAAATAATTAGGCCCTTCTTGAAGAACATTTGGCTCAACTATGCCTTGTACATGCTTTCCTTTAAAACCCTTTACTTTCATAGCACATTTTCATCAAAAATTTGGACCTTATTCCTCTAATGTCTCTCAAAAGCACGTACACATTCATTTTCAGAGGAAATTGAAGACAGAAACCAATAGCTAATTCTTCTAACTAACCTTGACTAAAATGAGCTAAATTGTACTTTGATACCAACTTGATTTGAATATGGACAAACTAGTTTTGTTGGGGAAGGGGTTTATGTGTCAAGCTTTAAGTGTATTTTGTGAGAAATTTATGAGTTAATTAGATTTTAAAAACTCATGTTTACACATTTATAAAATGAAAAATTTTTATTTCTAGGAAAATATTTTCCCTCAATCCAAATTCTGATCATTGGACATGTAAGAGGAAGAAATAGGGAATTCACTTTTCAAATTCTAGACCTTGTCTAAACCAAAATAAACTAGAGGTTTGGTTTTCAAATACATTCACTTATTTGGAAAAGTTCTAGCTACCAAAATTCCATATGCCAATCTACCTCCGAAGAAATCCATTTAGTACACCATTGGTTAGTTTTTTGTCTTCCTATATTCTTTATCAACCTCTTCTAGTGATTCTTGAAAGGTGGATACTTAAATCCTTCCTAAAAATTTGAGCTCTAAAATGAGAAGACATACAATGTCATTTTAAGTCATTCTTCTATCCAATTATAAAAACCAAGTGAATATTGAACTACATATTGATTTTTGTCCCATAGAACAACAAAATCTAAAACCTCTTCAAGGTCTTCAATCTGCTCGTAAAGTTAATTTACATGTCTTAATCAAGTCCAACAATAAAGAAACATTCAGTGACAACACCAAAATCTTCTACTTCTTCAACATCTTCTAAACCATCTTCAAAGTCAATATTGTGTGCATCAAATTCCTCAGCAAGGTCATTAATGGAGTCATCAATGGTGCATCAAATTCATGCACCATACTTTGAATTTGTAAAGAAATTCATGAAACATCAAAACACATGCAAGGCCTTAATTGGATAAGAAATCTAACCATCTGTTAGCAAACCAATTGCATATTATTTTCAACATCATTTTCCTTGTCCAATGGGCCTTTGACTTTTTGCCTCATTTATTTAAAAAATCATGTTTACACATTTATAAAATGCAAAATTTTTATTTCTAGGAAAATCTTTTCCCTCAATCCAAATTCTGATCATTGGACATGTAAGAGGAAGAAAGAGGGAATTCACTTTTCAAATTCTAGACCTTGTCTAAACCAAAATAAACTAGAGGTTTATTTGAGCTCTAAAATGAGATTCCAAGCCTAATTTCATACAAAGTAAGTTGGGGATGATCACATTGACTCAAGCTTGATGACATGTCTATGAAGATTAACTACCTTGAACTATTTTTTTGCGTAGGGAAAGAGACACATTCCCATGTCTGAGCATGAAAACGTTCTTTGATATTGTTAATGCCTCTAGTATTTACTTCTACAAGTTCTATAGGTAGAGTCTGTAAAGGGCCAGGTAGCCTTTGGATTTCATCTTTTATGAAAGGTGACATATCTAGTAAATGCCCCTACAGTCAATCTCTGGAATGGATCTAAATAGAAGTTCTTCATTTTAATATCCGTAGAACACAACAACTTTAAGGTAAACTATGTACATGTGTCATTTCTCCCACAAACTAAAGTGTACAAGTAGTAAATTTTATACCAAGTGTGTTCCCACCATGTAAAGCGCAATTTGGTGAACTTATCATTTTTATAATATCTTTTTCGATTAAATTTAGTTTCACACATGATCAATTATTGCTTTGAAAGTTGTGTTCTACATAATTTATGTACACTAAATTACAAATTGATTTTTTGAAATCTATTTTGTGTAAATGTCAACCAATAGATATATATCATGGAGGATGAAAGACGAAGATCAGTCGAATCCCATATGGAGGTTCAGGGATCGGAGGATGTTCACGGTATTTAAATATAATCTTAAATCTTCATACATGTGTGTACATATGGAATTGATTTTTTTATTAACTTTGTGAGTGAAATTAGTTGTTAATAAGTTTCATATTTTAATTCTTAGGAGGTAAGAGGAGAAGGGTTTCAACTCCATCCATGGAGCGTGGCCAAGGTTCAACCGGTCGAGGTATGAGTGGTAGCGGGTTGCGGGAAGGGGGTGATATTTATTCCCCTGAAGGTCAATAAACTACTGCTGGTTCTCAGCAGCGTCATTCTGGGGCTTGTTCTCAGCAGCGTCATTCTGGAGCTGGTTCTCAGCAGGGTCATGTTGGAGAATATGTTAACCAACAACATCAAGGTTGCCATCAATTTCAATATTTTTTCATTAAATTTGTACAATTTTTTTACACGTGTTTTTTCTAATATACGAAATTTTATATATATTGATGCAGAGGCTGAAAATGTTCGAGCCAGTGGTCAAAATAGATGCAGGGCAGGGCGCTACATTCAAGAAGAAGGCTGTTAACCCAGCACAACTTATCCAGCTGAGATTACTGATATACCATGGGAAACCAACATTGTGGAATGCACCTTACAAAGGTGTGAAAGCCTTCATGCAAAATTGCAAAGAGATCTTGTGGCTTTGTCTCTACCTGCCGAGAGTAGACAAAGCCTTGAAATAGTTACACATTCATTGGGTGAAATGGTAAATGTGTACAAAAATTTGGGGCCAACGACTGATTCGTTTGTAGAAACAATGAGAAAGAGAAAAGAAACAGTGATAGGTCCCGATAAATGGCAGGACATAAAACAAAAAGTTACAAGAGCAGAGGCCAAGTCAATGTTTAATTATAAGGAAGGGCCAAAAAGAAAAATGTTGAAGGTGCAGTATTTCAAGCACCCAGACAAAGCTGCTTATTTGTATGATCGACATCTTGCGGCCTTTGGAAGGCTTCCATGGAATGATGAGGTTCCTGTTTATTTTGCACAGATGTTTTATGCAGAATTTTTTTTGGGTATGAAACCCGACTATAATGACCTTCCTTCAGAATTTTTTGGCCTGGGGAGAGGTCGATTATGTCAACGTAAGGGTGCTAAGCGAGATGTGGAGTTGCCTCGCCCTGAGCCGCCATTGGTGAGTCGACCGTTTCGAGTCGAAACCCTGCGATCAGAGATGGATGCGACTTCTCAAATAAGTCGTGAAGCAAGAGATGTTATGATCAACAATGTTCATAGCGGATTGAGTGGAGTCGATATTTGTTTAAATCGACAAAGAGCACGTGAAAATGCACGTGCCAATTTTGTTTATCGTACAGATGAGGAGATTTACAACATGAATGTTGAATATCTCCGAACATATGCAATAAATTTTCAAAATGGTCTGCAAGACCTAAATTTTCATGAGGAAAAGGGCACCGGAACGGTACGTGTTAGTGACCTTAGGGTTTGAAATTATATTTACATATACATGTGTACAATTTGTAATAAATACATGTGTATGTACATCTATACATTTATTTGTATGTGTACATTAATCTAACAAAAATGTATGATTATATGTTAAAACACCATTTGCAGTTCTCAGGCATGATGCGTGACGAAAATGTTAATATCACGTTCGGGACCTCTGGTTCAAACAATGCAGATGGGTATGACCATCAAGATATGTTGGCAAATGTTAGTGTTTTTTAAGTGACTCTAAAATAAATAATTGTTGCCACACATGTACATGTATGTATATATATAATTTGATAAAATGTTTTAACAGGTACCGATTCCGTCTGATGTTTTTGGGATGGCGGTACCTTCTTCTTCCTTAGGAGATGTACTTTCTACTTCATTGGGAGATGAGCCACAAGTATGGACAATTTTTCACAAGTTTAAAATTTATGTTTAAAAGTTATATATATATATATATATATATATATATATATTCTACCTCAAAAAGTTCCATTAAAAATTGAGATATATATATATATATATATATATATATTGAGTTATTTAAAATTTTTTGAATTTAGGTTCCTATAGAAGATTTCTTTAATCCGGGGACTCTAGCGACGGAGATAGGAACATCCACAGCATTTGAACAAGTTGTCTTTAGTTCCTTTTTTTAATATTATTGAAAATAAGTTTATATATGTACACGCGCATTTTCATTTGAAAGTTTTTAATATATATATATATATATATATATATATATATTTAACTGTACATGTATATTGTACAGTTTACCACTGCAGATGTTCGTATGGGAGAACCTGTTCATCAAATGGAGAGGGAACCTTATGAGGTAGTGAATGATTTTTTTGTTATATTTTGTTTTTTACATGAAGTTCTAGATATATATATTCTCATTCATTTTTAAAACTTCAAATTTTAATATTCAAGTACATGTGCATTGTGTATGTAGGTTTCCTATTCACAGGATAGGGCGCGGACTGAGACCCAGACGCTACATCCTCCATTTAATGGACATCATTTACAGTAGATTTGATTTTAAAATTTAGATGGTTTTAAAATTTGTTAAACTTGATACAGTTTAATACTCAAGTGAGATTTACAATTTTTGGACATATTTTATTACATTGTTATTATATAATTTGTTTTATTTAATATTTGGATGGTTTTAGTACTTTTGGCATGTGAATGTGAAGTAATGTTGTCATCTGAACTACATATGGCATGTGATATTTAATGTTAAATGTTTTTGTTGGATAGTTGAATTATAATTGGCATGGCATGTGAAGTTTTTAAAACTCAAGTTTTTGATGGTTTCAATCTACATTTTGCATGTGATATTTAATGAACTTTAAATGTTTAATGTTTTAATGTTGCACAATATATAATCAAAAGGGTTTTAAAACTTAAAGTTTTGGATGGTTTCAATCTACAACTTAAAGTTTTTGATGGTTTCAACCTACATTTTCACATGTGGTAAATTGAAATGTTACTTGTAATAAGACAATCCCCATTGATTTCATTGTATATGTTGATTTTTGATTTGATATAATTGTATACATGATGGTACATTACTTGTAAAGTCATTGGATTAATAGTGTTCATTGATTTCTATGTAAGCGCAAAACATTATTGACAATGTAGAACGATTTTTGTGTTATAATAATTAAACCTAATAATATTGGAGAGCAAGAGAGATAAGGTATGGTGTTTACTACAAGAGTTCGAGCTAAATATTTAAATGGTTTATATGATTTATGATTTTTACTTTCTTTTTAATATAATCGATACGGAAAGATGACAAAACTAATAAGGGTGACAATAAGAATAGAAGAAGAAAATAGTTTAAGATTGATCACAATAAATGCTATTTGTAATTTATTACATTCTAATTATTCACATTCTATCATTCAATATTATTACATTGTCACTTTGCATTCAAAAATTTTATTTGATCATTTTCCATTATTAAAGTTATTCTACAATATTTATCATCTCAACAAATTGAGGTAACTAGGAAAATTTAAAATTAAAATGACTTGATAAATCTCAAACATATTTAGCATATTTAAAATGGTTATATTAATATTAGATGTATTTACATATTATTGATAAAATTAATCATATGTTTCTCATATTATCGATATTTTTTCCTTGGTTGCACACAACTAAAACCAACTTAGATCCATCTTAACTACGGATCTATCAAGCGCCGAGAGGGATCAAATCTCTCGAGGTGCAAACCTTTCCTCAAGTTTTGCACTCAAAAAAGAGGTTTGCACCTCTAGATATTTGATCCCTCTCAGCGCTTGATAGATCCATAGTTATGATGGATCTAGGAAAATAAATTTCTAAAAATAAGTAAGGGAAAAGCAACATAGGGAACAATTAGGAGTAGATTTAGGGCATAGGGAACAATTAGGAGTAAATTTAGGAACATGTGATAGTCGGGTGAGATAAAATCATATATTTTAATAAAATAATGGGAATTTGTAGGAGAGACAAATAGTGGATATGACATGTATTTTAGTGAATAATCAAATTTATGGAATTAAACAATTAATTATTTTTGTATGTGAAAACAAGATTCACACCTAATCCTCACCTAAAAGACTAAATTAAACACATTATTATTAAGGGGATGAGGAGCTTTATAGGTTTTGAGCTCCCCATTGTTAGATGAGTGTCGTAATGGCATTCCAAGTATTTTTGTGAGAACTTATGATATTGTGATATTCTAATTACGAAATAGTGATCTTGAGTACACGCTAGATAATGTAGTAGATAGGAACTTTTTGATAAGGGGAGATAAGGGATGTGACCAAATTCCTATCAGTGAAAAAAAATTTCTTCACCTTCCTATAACTCCATTGTAGCTTTGGGGGCCAAAGGTAAGAAGAGTACCTTGGAATTTCTTGGGTGAAAAGCCAAGTAGGTCACCAACTTTGGTCTAGTGCATTGGAATTCATTAAAGAATTGGTCATTGGAGCTGCTTCAAGCTAGTAGTGAGCATCGTCACCAACCTACATTGAATATTTTACACTCCCTACGGTGAATGATACTTTAAATTGATTGACAGTCTAAGACTTCCGAATTTTTCCGAATGCAAAATGATCTTACAAAGCTAGTATTTATAATATCCTAGTAGGTCATTCGGTGACAACTTTTACCAGAAACTTGAAACAAAGAGAATCTATCCTTGGCTAGGACATCATGTAAGATGCCTGCCATAAACAGTAAAATTGTACTTAAAAGCTAAGATTCGGGCAAGTGGGGACAACCACTTGTTATCTCGTCCCTTGGAGGCTAGGCCATATGGGGACCGAATCTGACCTTACAAAATAAAGTGAAATAATTTGTACCATACGGTCGGAAAACATATAAAAGAACAATTAATATAAAATAACAATTAATTTCATTCTAGAATATATATATCCAATACATATAACATTTTTCATCAATGCACATGTATAGAAAAACTACTTTCAGTTGATACTAGAGCACGTGCTTGTACCCAAACAATTTGTAACATGTGCAAATCACAAATAACATAAGCAGCTCAATTTTTAGTTGAGTACTGGAAGTTCTAAAACATATTTAATCCAAAGATAATAAATTGTTGGACACTTCACTCAAAAAAATTCTAATGGAATTCCATACTCAATAATCCGTTCATGATCGGATTTTGACATTTTCCATTTCTTAATTTTCGATTTTTTCTTTGATTGAACTTCTATCAACTTTATGCGTGCTGCACACACCAAGTGACTATATTGACAACTTATGGAATCGGGTTCATAGTCTTCAAAGTAAACAAAGTCTCCACTTTGATGAGTTTGTCTGAAAAAATAACCTTTCAGTATAATAGACCCTCTGTCATACTGAAATCCGTGATCATTATAGTCTTGTAATAATTTCATTTTTCGTTCAGTGCAACACATCAAATAATACTTCACATTTTCATCATTATCAATAGGTGCAATTACAGCAAAAACATCTCCTGCACAATAAAATAAAAATTTAACATTTAATTATGCATATTTAAATTTATTTCTAGATCTTTAAATCATTAGAAAGTAATTCAAATGTTACCTTCTCTAACAAGATCAGAAACTCAATCACCATCGGATGCTATTGTAGTTTCCTCTGATTGCATTTATTTAAACATTGCAACAGACATTTTTCCCTCTGTATTTAGCTCTGTATGTTTCCAATCGTTCACATATATTTTGTTTTCACAAACGTCATTGGATTTTGTGTTGTCTATGCAAAAATCACAAAAACAAGAATATTTTCTTTTATCCAATGCAAACACATTTCTGGACAACTTTGTTTGAATTGAATGCAATTTTCGAGTCCGTTTTATTGTTTCCACGTCATTTCAAATTGATCTATCTACGTCTTCGATTCCAATATGCCAGAAAAACCTTTATATGGAAAATTAGAAAAAGAATTTGTAAATATGATATCAAAATACAATTAAAAATAATCATTGCATGATAAATGTACAATGTTTAAAATTATATTTCCAATATAAATTAAATTGAATGTACCTTAGCACTTCTCTTGATGGGTTTTTCTCATGGCTTAGAGCAGTGATGCACCATTGAACAACTTCTTCAACGTTCACAAGTCGGCGTGCAGAGTGGTTCATTTGATATCTTCGAAGTACTCGTTTTATGCATGCTCCTGCACCGTCATGTTCTCCTTTTCCATGGCCAGTCTCGAAGAAATTCCAACAATGTTTAATGCAGGTTTTCTTATGAAGACAACACAACCAAAAGAATGATCGTGCAGATTTGAATTGACTTGCGCATCCGTCTGACCATATCCAATGTTCATTGAATGTTATTCCACGATTTTTCAAGGAATCATAAACTTTTCCAAAACAATGTTGTACAAACATGTATCATGTGTACGATCGTCACTGATATAAAAGTGATATTCTTTAATGATATGTCGATTTTCACTCGTGCTTTCTATATGATCGACATTTTGTTCAGCATGTCTATATAGAATATGGACGAGCATGGAGACTTGGTTAGAATGATAGTATTCACTCTGAATTTCTTTTTGTGGAACAAATGTGTAGTTTTCTGAAAAATCAATCACTGACAAAATGGTCCCTGGTGGAAAAACTTCACGAGATTTTTTGAATTGCAAGTCTTGCCATCAAGCTCTATGGGAATGCTTGGTGTATTTGTAAATTTCTGCCTCAAACTTTCTCAAAAATTCTATCAGAAAAATTTCGTCTTCTCGTAATTCGATTCTTTTAACACTATCTGCACCTTGAATCGATGTACTGATATATTCATATCTCTTCCATTTCACTTTCATGTTGGACAATGATTGATCATTTATATCAATACGATATTTTTTTTGAAATTTAGTCAAATTTCCACAATCATCGCATTTTTTACCACCAACACATTTCTTTTTGTAAAATAGTTCATCGCTTTCTCTTTCACATAGAATTTGATATATGAATTCACGGATAGTGGAAGGAGGAGGTGAATCCTTCCATAATGTTCTACCGAAATCAAGGAATGTGTCATAATATAACTCAAATTCCACATGATAACGGCAACAACAAGTGTCGCGTACGGTGATAGGTTTTACATACAATGGTTTTTGTTGAACAAAAGCACTGAGTGAAACTTGAATTTGACGATTCTCTTCTTTGAACTTGTTGAATAACTCTATTTGAGTGGTTTCCAAGAGATGTTTTTCATATTCTTCGTATTGATTTCGCGCTATTCTTCTTCGCATCACATGTCTTGCAGTGGGTGAAACACGCGAATTGTTCTTCCAATATTCATATATTATTTTTTTAACATCTTCTCCAAGTCTATCTTTGTATGGTTGCCTACAAATAGCTCTCCAACAAGCGAATTCATCATTTACATCTATTTTCAGTCGAAATTTTCGATGTTTGTGCAGAGTTTTTCGCGAGGTTCCCAGTGCTCGTGCCATAGATGTTATCAAATGATTCTCTTGAGTACTTGGTGAAACCATTTCCATCTGTATTCCTCTACGTACATTTGAAACATCTTTATCTCTAGATCTCTTAATTGACTTTATAGCACTACTCATATTTTTTATCACCTCTTCCTTCATTTTTTTTTATCTTTGGTTGATTTTCGAATACCCAATAGTGTCGTCGCTTCTTTTAATTTCCTTGATGATAGGAGACCTTTCAACATTTGAGCCTGAAATGTCACTCGCTCATTTAAGAAATACTTTTCAAAAATGTGGTCGACACGATATCGTATAATATGGTCAGGTTTTTTATCTCCATATGTGTGAGTGTCAACATTTTCTAACATCTCATTATCGATAGTGATTTCATCTGTACATATTCGAAAAAATAGTACATATTAAATAAATCACTAAATTAATAAATATGTCAATAAATATTAGGAAAATTTTAAATATATCAATAGATCATAATATTTACATTTACATACCTGCTTCAATTTCTGCTTGAGGTTGATTTTCTTCTTCAATATTTTGAGGAATATCTCTGTCTGTTTACATTAAACAAAATATTTTTCAAATTAGTTTATCAAATAAAAATTAAGCTTCACATTTTACATTAGGAAAATTTTAAATATATCAATAGATCATAATATTTACATTTACATACCTGCTTCAATTTCTGCTTGAGGTTGATTTTCTTCTTCAATATTTTGAGGAATATCTCTGTCTGTTTACATTAAACAAAATACTTTTCAAATTAGTTCATCAAATAAAAATTAAGCTTCACATTTTACATTAGGAAAATTTTAAATATATCAATAGATCATAATATTTACATTTACATACCTGTTTCAATTTCTACTTGAGGTTGATTTTCTTCTTCAATATTTTGAGGAATATCTCTGTCTGTTTACATTAAACAAAATATTTTTCAAACTAGTTCATCAAATAAAAATTAAGCTTCACATTTTACATTGGGAAAATTTTAAATATATATCAACAGATCATAATATTTACATTTACATACCTACTTCAATTTCTGCTTGAGGTTAATTTTCCTCTTCAATATTTGAGAGAGATTCTAACTTTCTTTTGCGAGATTGTCTAGTCTCTTCTCTATGTGTCTCAGGGTCTCTTTTTCGATCATATTTTCTCGCACAAGTTCTTCGATTTCCCATGATAATAGGGTATGAAGTTCAAAAAATTTCCTTCAAAAAATTGGACAATAACTCAATTACAAAAAATATTACAAAAGATTTAATTTAAAAAAATTTAGTGTAAATTTTTTGCAAAAAATACATATTCCAATCCAAAACACTTTAAAAAATTCGAGAGAAAAATGTCTTATAAAAATGAAACGAAGCTCAAAAGATTTACTTCAACTCAAAACACGTACATACCTCCAAGAAATGTATTTTGAATGTACGTCCAAGAAATTTTTTACAATTTTTGCCAAAATCACGCCGCCTCTAAGAAATGTCCTCCAAAAAAATTCTTTAAACCCAAAATTGTAAAATCAACCAAGAAATGCTCTTAAATCCAAACTTTGAAGAAAATTTTTTGAACTCAAAACAAGATTTTTGTAAAATGAGAAGAAGTGTGCGAAATGTGCGAAAATTGTGAATCATTTCGCGCCAATTTATATTGACGCGAAATGTGTTTTAGTAGGGGGCTCCGCAAAACTTTCCGGCCGACGGAGAGTTATACAATAGTTCGGCTGAACTTTTGATCAAAAGTTCGGCCGAACTATTAAGACGTTAGATTTAACGGGTCTTAAGCGGAAAACATAGTTCGGCCGAACTTTACTAAAAGTTCGGCCGAACTAACGCGTCATCAATTACGCAAAAACTAGGCTCTGAATACGGTTCTGCAACTTTGGACTGATTAAACTCCATGAAAGGTTGTTAATTAACTGTCGGAACCAAGACAAGCATTTTCAGAATTGAATCTACTTTCAGGAAATATAACTTTTATGGAATTTCATAAACATTTAATAATTTTAATTATTTTTCTAATAAAATGGGTGCAAACAATTTCTGAGGGTCATTGTGATTCAGTGAAATCAAAATATTGTATCTCCCAAAATACATTGTAAAAAAAATTGAAAAAATTATGGGGCATTACATTGGTCTGTCGTCTCTAATGGGTAGCTTTTAGATTTTTAGTTTATAACTTATATGTTAAGAAATTTCTTGCGACGCTAAACATATCCAAAATACGCAGTTTTTCGTATTGGACCAGTTCAAAAAATTCTAGTAATTATGATATGCATCCATTGGCTTTGTAAATATGACGAAACCAAAGTAGACTCTGTCTAGATTGTTGTAACACATTTTGTTTTCTCAAAAACACAAATTTTCAATGAATACAACATTGCGTCATAACATGATTTCTTATGAATCCTTTGATTGTTAAGAAACACACACTCAAAGAAACGCTAAGTTGACATATCAAATCTGCATAAAAAAATTTCAAAAAATAAGTAATAGAAAGCTAATAAAATTTCTCACAACTTTTATTTTTATCGCAAAATGAAATTCTACACAGAAAAATTGTTATAGTTTGCAGAAAGTTGAAGAACCGAAAAAAATGAAATTTTTTTCTCAAAAAAGGGCAAAAGTGTAACCCAGCTTCACATTTTCACCATCATGTCATTATGGAAATTTCACATGCACTATGCTTTTGTATAACCCCATGCCAGAATCTTCTAATATGCATCAAAGTTACTTGCCTTTGGCCATCGATTAGCCCTTGAAGAGCTAATAACCCTCCAGAAACAACCTTACAACAAATCGAAATGATTGGTGCTTTATAGGTGGATTGATCCACATCATTGATGTGTTAGGGTTCTCATCATATGAAATTGATTGTGGAAGAACAGTTAATGGTATTAGTCCCTCTCCCAACTGGTCTCTGGCACTCGAATTCCACTTCCTGACGCTTGCCTCTATAGCTACTTTGCCTCAATGTTTTGGCCTAGTTCAGATTGCTACCCTTCAGGTGAGCTAAACAAATTATTTTTCATCACCTAGTGATTTCATCCTGCCCTTTCCATTCTTAGGTTATTTGATACAACATTGTTCTTTGTGTTGACTCACCCATGCGCCATGGAATGTTGCAATTTAGTTATGGAACATTGGGTCTTAAGGTACGAGGCCATCTTCACGCTTCCAGGTAAGGGTTTTTAATTACTATTTCAGCTATTTAAATTATAGTTCAAATCCCTAATTTACATGTGTTTATTCATTGAACGAGGTTAATATCTTAAATTTTGTAATATATCATGGCCATTTTATGTGTTAGATTTCCAATTAATTTATAATTATTCTTATTTTATTCATTAGAGTTAAATAAGATTCTTGTTTTATCCATTGGTTACCATGAATGGAATTTTTATATGGATCTGTTGTTTTATTGCTATAGGTTTATGCTACAGGCTATGTTCGTAATCTTCTTTGTTGAAAAAAGTTAATGTTTGTTGGTGGATTTTATTTTTAATAGCTTATTTTACTGGTACAACACCTACATGGTGCAACTTCTAGCCACAAATATCTTATCCCTCTCCATGGAGAAGGACTGTTATCTAGTAACCTTCGAGTTGCATGGATAACTAACCTATCTCACATTATTGTAATCATTCCACCAATTATTTTACCCTTTACCCACCTGATAGCTCATAAATTCTTTCAACCATTCTATCATGCACAAATTGTTAAAGGAAGTTCCTTTTCCCATTGATAATAAGTGTCAAATGCTTTCTCTAGTACCCAAATAGAGTTGGTTTTGGTTTCTCCCTCATCCCTCACATTTTATCGAATGTTTCACACATCAGGGGTTAGTTCAATAGATTGCTTTCCAAAGAAATTTATATAATAAAAGCAACAATAAATCAAGTTATATTCAATTACTGAGATATATTTAAGTATTTCCTTTCCATAATGACTATTTAATATTTCATTCACAACATTACCACAGTCATAAAATTTTCAGTCTGGAAGAGAAAAATAACAAGAGACTGCTCTGGTTACTCAGGATTTCCAATTTATTTCTAAGTAAACATTTACTAAATCAAATTAATACAGTTATATTATCATTATACTTATCGGTATGATTAATTTTGTCAGAGATTAGGACTAGAAGAGACTTCTTTTATCCTCCCAACCTTTGAGGTTGTAAATGGCGTCTAAACCTCCCCCCGAACCTCTTGGTTTCCAGAACAATCTCAAACAATAATCATTCCAGAGCATCAAGACCACGAATCCACCCTAGAATTCCTTCCTTACAAGGGTTTCCACTGGTTACCACCAGCTCAAGAAGACCCTACAACAGAATAACTGCTTCTTGACAGCACAATGTCAATTCTCTTTTTTTTCCTCCTATTTCCTCCCTAGGCCACTCATACCTTTCCCATCTGAGATTTTTCTCTTTAATCTCCATGGGAGGGTAGTAATTGTCTAAATTTATGGAAATTAAATATTTTCTCTTTTTTTTTTTAAGTCTTTTACTCTCTTTTCTCTAACCAAATCTAATCTTTTTAAAGTAATTAACAATAACTACATATTTAATCTTTAAATTATTTCACTACCTTCATCAGATCGAATTACCAAGTTTTACATAGTAACAAAAGAAAAAGTAAAGGAAAATTATTTACAGGGCCAGGGGTGTTACATCTTCCCCCTCTTGAGCAAAACATTGTCCTCTGTGTTTATTCATGCCCTTGGAATAGGTCAGGGTATGATTCCCGCATCAAGATTTCATCTTCCTAGGTGTCCTCTTGCGGGCTAAAGTTCATCCACGACACTTTAACCCGGGTGATAGCTCGCTTCCATAGTTTTGTTTCTCTCTGACCGAGAATACGTAGAGGCTCAACCAAGAAATATCCATCCGATTCTACCTATTCCAATATCACAAAATATTAAAATTTTCAAATATTTCATCATCTATCCGATTACATAAAAAAAATGTAACACATTATTTACCAACACATTTACTTGCACCTATTTCCAGTTAATTATATGTATATAATGATATACATATTTTTTTAATAAGGATAAGTGAAACACATTATGGACTCACATATAACTGGGTAATTCTAATTGGTACGCAATGGGTCTAACCCTCTCTAAAATTTGGAAGGTTCCACAGTATCATGGGGTCAGTTTCACACATTCTTTCCATTACAAAGTTCTCTTTTTGGGATTCACTCAAACATAAACGTGGTACCCTTTTTGAAATTCTTTAAAATTACTTTTATTATCCACATATACATTCTGTCTATCCTAGGCGACTTTCAAATTCCGTCAAACCTTTTTTATGGTATTCTCCATTTCTGCCAAGATATCAGGCCCCAACATCAATCTATCCTCTGAGCTATTCCAGTTAATAGGTGTTTTTCACCTCTTTCCTTATAAAACTTCAAAGGGGCTCATTTTCCATGTTTCATGCTAACTGTTATATAATGAAAATTATACTAAGTGGAGGTATCTTCCCATTTACTTGGTTGTTGCATTACATACTTTCGTAGCATGTCTTCCAGCACTTGATCCATTGCCTTTGTTTCTCTGTTATTTTGTAGATGATATGTTGTTCTGAACTAGACTTGAGTTCCCAGTCCAATAAAGAGGGAAACATAGGGCATTTTATGAAATCCGTTCAGTATTAATTTTCTAACAACCGCATGATTTGGAACATATATTGATCATGAGTTCATAATTTTTTCTCAAAATTAAAAGTTACAGGATTGGGTTGAAACCAGGATGGTTGCGTAGATCTCGTCTTCTTGATTCCGACGCCGTGAACGGTTCAAAAAATAGATGTCATATGAGGAAGATATCGCGTTCTGATAGAAATTCCAAACAGGTAAATTTGTGACAGTTTGACCAGGTTTGAATGGGATGCATAGTCAGCAAGGTGGAATGTACAGTAAGCAAAAAAGGAATATTCCTTTCCACCAGGCCAATTATGGTTTGACAAGTGTTAGTTTTATTTGATGTATGGATTTGGAGGGTCTAATGAGAGGGCACCAAGTGGCCAACCCGGAGGCCGCCACGTGGCTCTGCAACAACATGTAAAATTTTGAGAGGGTGCGCAGGAATCGACCCCTAGACCTCCTGCTGGGCACACGCACATCTTACCAACTGTTCTATACATTAGTTCTTAACATTCATAGGTGTCGGGTTATATTTATTGTTTATTGATATCGCACATGGGGGTTGGGAACCGCTGGCGGTCCTAACCCGCTGGCGGTTCCGTCGTGTATGTCACATGGAAATTAAACGATAACTCTAACCGCGCAGATAAGCGCTAACCTGACAGGTCAACCATGATTCAAACAATTTAAATGTAGTCTCCTACCATGAGTTCCACTAACTACAGTGTAATTCGTACTAAAAGCATGTGGCCACCCCCCAAAACGAAAACATTTAATGCAGCAGTCAGATTCAGTGGAACAATTAGTGGGCACACCATTTTTGGTGGCCTACACAATTTTAACTCCAGTTAAGTGGAATTATCCACTTTTAGTGGAGCTTTCCTAGGTGAAACTGGGAAAAAGTGTAGAAGGCCCAATTTTCAACCATTCTGAGTGAATGAAGAGTCATTTTTGACTAATTAGAGCATTCAAGATCCATTGGTGTAGAAAAAACAACCATTAGAGCACTGTAACTACATGTAAATAGAAAATTTTTGAGCATAATGAAAGATGGACATTCCATTGGGAGCTAGACCAACAGATGTAGCCCAGGAGGGGTGAACTGCTTCATCATGCCTGTTGTGTAAATTTCATGTGGTGATTTATTTCTTTGTTTTACACTGTTGTTCAATGTTATTTATGGTTATTTAATGCTTCTAATTCACCAAAAATCATCTACAATTCCTCGAAAAATACCTCAATCCTTATGAAAACTAATGAGCTGATTATGCACATGTTTTTAAACTGAAAGACACTTAGCAAAACAAAACTAATACAGTCATTTTAGATCAGGTTGTTATCAGAGCTGGAGTTTATTCTCTGGTGTTGTTTAGTGCAAAGAATTTTTTATCTGTTTGCAAGTTTTAGATGCTTACAAGGCTCAATGTCAAAAGAGGAGAAGGCAAATTGGTGGAAGTAGAAGGGTCTCAAAAAGAGCCAAAGTAAAGGAGAGCAAGATTTCCACAATCTCCACCACCTAGTTCACCTCCTAAAGAAGCAGAAGCTCCATTAAGCATGCCTCATGAGGAAGGATAAATCCATGAAGAATTTGACCCCAAGGAGGAAGAAAGAGTGTTTAGGAAAGCATTCCTTGACATGACTGAGATGATTAGAATCCTTTATCAAGAAAGGAATGAGATACTAGAAGGAGAAGGATATAAAATTCACAAGGAAGGACAAGGATCTTCAGGAGGTCAACATGATGAAGAAAATTAAAAGAAGGGAAATGGAGGAAATGGAGGAAATGGAGAGTCACCATCTTCACCTCATCATCATCATCATCATCCTCAACTTATTCTTTAGTAGAACATCCACACAAGTACAAGAGAACTGGTAAAAATCCTTTATTAAAACTTGATGTTAAGTTCGAATTGCCAATGTTTAATGGTGAAGTAAATGCATAAAAGCTAGATAATTGGATTAGACAATCGGAGGTCTATTTGAGAATACAAAACCTTCAAGATGATGATACCAAAATTCAATTAGCTTCTTTGAGAATGGAAGATGCAACTCTTGTTTGGTGGGAAGCCAAGACAAAGGAGGAAATCAAGAAACATGGTAATATTATTCTATCATGGTCAGATTTTATTAATGCTATTAAAAAATATTTTTATCCATTAGCTCATATACAGAAAGCCATCATGAACTGGAAGAACTTTAGGAAATTAAAGGGACAAAATGTGCGAGAACACACCCAATAATTTAGGAGAAGAGCTCTCTTATTAGGGGTGGATTTTCATAGCCAAGACACTTTGCTAAAGTACATAGGAGGCTGACATAGCTACCTAAAACATACTATTCTCATGTTTAACCCCACCATTCTAGATGAATTTTGTGTTCAGGCCACACATCTAGAAGCTAGAGGGAAGAAAATTTCTAAAGAGGGTAGGAAGAAACCTTTTAAGGGTAAAGCCAAGGAAAATACCTCAAAAGGTAAAAACAAAAAGAATGCATCTATTAAGAAAGAGGGAGAAAAAGTGACTTGTAAACATTGTTCAAAAGAAGGCCATGATGAAAGTCATCATTGGAAATTACATCATGAATTGAGGCCAAAGAAACCCAATAACAAAGGGAAACAAAAAACTGCTGCTACAGCTCAACATGATTTAGGATCTGATTCAGGTGATGAATCTAAAATTACAGCCATGGGATTGAAGAACATGAAGGGAAAATAAATTGAAACTAAACATAGTACCAGTACATCAAACTATTACATAAACACTCCAAATGAAGAAGAAAGAATAGAATTGTTTCATGTGAGGGTCATATCCAAGCATACCAAGATTGACACATTGTTCAACAGCGAGTCACAACAAAAATTAATCTCTAAATATTTAGTCAAGAAACTTAACCTTAAGACCATACCACATCCAAAACCATATCCATTGGGTTGGATTTGTAAGGATGCAAATCTACAGGTTTCAAAGAAATGTATATTGAGGTTTGCAATCACTACAAGATTTGTTGACACAGTTGAATTAGATGTGGTTCCGCTTGACATATCTAGTATTGTATTAGGAAGTCCTTACTTGTATGACAGGAAAGTGATCCTCTATCACCATGAGAACAAGTATCATTTATTCACAGATGGAAAGGAGCTCACTATTAGAGCACATCGCAAGAAGACAAACATTTCTTTGGTAAATGCTGGACAAGTAAAGAGGTTGGTAAATTCAAGTAAGAATTTTGTTCTTCTTATGATTAAACCTAAAGCTGATATTAATCATGAATCATTTGAGGGATGTGATCTTAAGTTTAAATCATATTTATATGATGTGGTAATGGGCATCATGAGATTCTTCAGGAGCCAACATGATTGCCTCCAAAAAGGGAAATTCAACATGAGATTCAGTTGCAACAAGATTGTCCTCTTCCAAACATCGGTATGTATCACATGTCGATAATGGATAATGTTGAAATAAAGAGGAAAATCAAAGAGATGTTGGATAAAGGAATCATAAGGCCAAGCACCTCACCATGTGTTTCACCCATAGTCTTGATACCAAAGAAATATGGGACTTAGCGCATGTGTGTAGATTTTCGAGCTTTGAACAAGATTATGGTAAAAAATCGCTACCCACTCCCAAGAATAGATGATTTGCTTGATCTGCTGAAAGAAGAAAAGTTTTTCAATAAGTTATATTTACGAAGTAGATATCATCAAGTAATAATTGTAGAAAGTGATATATGGAAAAATACATTCAAAACCAAACAAGGACTCTTTGAGTGGCTAGTTGTGCCTTTTGGTTTATGTAATGCACCGACAACTTTCATGCAAGTTATGGATAGTTTTTTGAGACCATTTCTTGATGAATTTTTTATTGTGTACTTAGATGACATTTTAATTTTCAGCAAAACAAGAGAAGATCATGTCTTGCATGTGAATAGAGTGGTTGATATTTTGAAGAAAGAGAAATTGTTTCTTAAGATGTCAAAATGTGAGTTTGGAAAGACTTCTTTGGTCTATTTGGGACATATTGTAGGAGGAGGAGAATTGAGGATTGATCCTTCTAAAATGGAATCCATTGTGAATTGGCCCACACCCAAAAAAATTACCAAGATAAGAAGTTTCTTATGTGCAGCTCAATATTGGAGGAAGTTTATTGCTAACTTTTCTTCCATCGCAACTCCTATGCATGTAGTGAAAAGTGTGAAGAAAGGATTCCAATGGGGAGGAAAACAGCAGTAAGATTTCGAAGCTTTAAAAGAAAAGATCAGTTTAGCTCCAGTCCTTGCATTACCAAATTTGAGACAGCCATCGAGATTCAAACCGATGCTAGTGATTATGCCATGGGCACGGTACTTTTGTAGCATGGTAAGCCCATCACCTTTCATTCAGAAAATTTTAATGGTGGTGTGACTAATTATCCTACATATGAAAAATAATTGTATGCATTGGTAAAAAGTGTCAAGAAGTGGAAACACTACTTTATGGGTAAAGAGACTATTGTACATACCGATCACCAACCATTACAGTACTTGTAGTCGCAAAAAAAATTGCAGCAATCAAGACATTTCAGGTGGATGGGATTTCTTCAACAATTTAACTTGGTTATAAGGTAAAAGAAAGGTATATTCAATAAAGTTGTAGATATGCTTTCAAGACCAATCATTATTGCTTCTACTTTACTCAAAAATGATTCGGTTGTACATGAGAGTTACATAGAACAATATGCACATGACATTGATTTCCAAGATGTGTATGCTAGTTTGAGTGGAGGGAATCAAGTTGAAGAAAAATATTATCATAACAATTTGCTGTTTCATTTGGGCAAGATATGTATTCCACAAGGAGAGAGGCTAAGTTTCATGAGAGAAGCTCATTCTTCTCTTAATTTTGGACACTTTGGGGTAAGAAAAATTGTGGCGCATCTACAGAGGTATTTTTATTGGCCTCGCATGATAGATAGTGTGTTACATTTTATTAGAGGTTGTTCTATGTGTGCAACAAGTAAGCCTAGTAACAAGAAGCTTGGATTGTACACACTACTACCGGTACCATCAAGGCCATGGGAGAGTGTCTCCATAGAATTTGTTGGAGGTCTACCTATTTCAAGAAAGCAACATGATTATCTTTATGTAGTTGTGGATAGATTCAATAAAATGTGGATACTTATGCCATGTAAGAAAATAATTACTATTGAACAAACTGTTGAAATTTATTTCAAAATGTTTGGGTTCATTATGGAATATCCACTTCTATTGTTAGTGACATGGATTCCAGGTTCATTGGGAATTTTTGGTCAAATCTATGGAGAATGATGGACACAAAGTGGAAAAAGAGTACCGCTTTTCATCCACAAATAGATGGAGAAACCAAGGTGGTGAACAAAACAGTTGTGCATCTATTGAGAGGATATTGCAGCAAACATCCTAAGTTGTGGGATGAATAGCTACATTACATTCAACACGCTTACAACTGCGCAAAGCACTCTTCCACACAAACCTCACCTTTTGAAGTATTCTTTGGGTATCTTCCAAATCGCCATTAGACTTCATCTTTGGGAAGGATGTTGCAATTGATGGCCATAGTGATATTGATAAGGCTCGAAAGTTCATTGAGAAAATTTAGATTATACATCAACAAGTTCAAGAACAACTTGAGAAAAGTCAAAGCAAATACAATGAGAGGCATGAAAAACACCAGGTTGATCACAAGTTTCAAGAGGGAGATGAGGTATGGTTGCACATTAGCAAAGAAATGATGCAAGGGGAAGGTAAAAATATCAAACCCATTCACTATGGTTGTTTCAAGATCATAAAGAAATTTGAAAAAAATGCATTCCAACTTGACTTGCCTTCTTACATGAAAATGTATTCAGTTGTTAATGTTGAAAAATTACGCTTGTATGAGCCACTTTTGATCGATGATCAAGGAAGTGATGTTCAAATACCTTCTATTGAAGATTTCTCGCCAGAATTTTTGGATGAGCTCAAATAAGATACAATTCTTGACATGAGGACAAGAGCATCCAAGAGGGGAAGTGCTGACTACCTTCGACTTGGGCTCAAAGGCACTAAACCAAGCAAGGAAAAATCGATGGAGGTTGGAAAGGCGAGGGAGATGTACCCTCATCTACTGAACATGTAATCAAGTATTTTGGGGTCCAAAAGCTTCCCAATGGGGAGGAATGATCAGGAGTTCATAAATTTTGCTCAAAATTCAAAGTTACAAGATTGGGTTGAAACTAGGATGGTTGAGTAGATCTCGTCTTCCTGATTCCGGAGCCATGAACAGTTCGAAAAACCGATGTCGTATGAGGAAGATATTGCGTTTTGATCGAAATGCCAAACAAGTAAATTTACAACTATTTGACCAGGTTTGACTGGGATGCACAGTCAGCAAGGTGGAATGTATAGTCAACAAAAAAGGAATATTCCTCGAAATATTCCTTTCCACCAAGCCAATTGTGGTTTGAAAAGTGTCACAGTTTTATTTGATGTATGGTTTTGGAGGGTCCAATGAGAGGGCACCACATGGCCAGCCCTGAGACCACCACGTGGCCCTGCAACCGCATGTAAAATTTTGAGAGGGTCTCCAGGAATCGACCCCCAAGCCTCCCGTTAGGCATGCACACATCTTACCGACTGTTCTATGCATTATTTCTTAACAGTCATAGGTGTCAGGTTATATTTATTGTTTATTGATATGGCACATGGGGGTTGGGAACCGCCGGCGGTCCCAACCCGCCAGCGGTTCTGTTGTGTATGTCACATGGCAAGTAAACGATAAATCCAACCGCGGATAAGCGCTAACTCAATAGATCAACCACGATTCAAACAATTTAACTGCAGTCTCCTACTGTGAGTTCCGTCGACGGTTATGTAACCCGCAGTTCAGGGGTGCGCATGTGGCCACCCCCCCAACCGTAAACATTTAATGCAGCAGTTAGATTCGGTGGAATAGTTAGCGGGTGTGCCATTTTTGGTGGCCTGTCCAATTTTAACTCCAATTAAGTGGAGTTCTCCACTTTTAGTGGAACTTTCCTAGGTGAAACTGGGCAAAGGTGTAGGAGGCCCAATTTTCGACCATTCCGAGTGAATGAAGAGTGATTTTTGACTAATTGGAGCATTCTGGAGCCATTGGTTCAGATAAAATAGTCGTTAGAGCACTGTAAGTACATGTAAATAGAAAAAATTTGAGCATAATGAAATATGGACATGCCATTAGGAGTTGGACTAGCAGATGTAGCCCAAGAGGGGTGAACTGCTTCATCATGCCTGCTGTGTAAATTTCATGTGGTGACTTATTTCTCTATTTTAAAGTGTTGTTCAATGTTATTTATGCTTATTTCATGCTTCTAATTCATCAAAAATAATCTACAATTCCTAGAAAAATACCTCAATCCTTATGCAAACCAATGAACTAATTATACGCATGTTTTTAAACCGAAAGACATTTAGCACAACAAAACTAATACAGTCATTTCAGATCATATATTCTCCCTTTCAAAATCAATAAATTGTCTTTATTTATGCTATAATCGGTTTTCTATCCTAAATTTATTACTTGTTTGGTTTGTTGATATAAGAACAAATATTATGGATCTTTATCCACAACCTCTTTAATCAAATATTAAAAATTAAACTCAACTTGACTATATGAGATCTCATACAAATGATGCAACTTAGTACTCAATGTGTCAGCTACTCGACTTTCTTTCCCTTTTAGGTGTTTAATATAAAATTGAATTCACACAAAAAGGTTGTCCACCTCTCTTGACGTGCATTAAGATTAGGTTGTTTAAAGAAATTGGTTAGGCTCCTATGGTCGTTCATTAACACAAATATTTTCCCCAAAAGATAATGTCTCGATACCTTTAAAGCGTGTACAACTACATTTAATTCTAACTAATAAACATAATATCTGTACTCATGCTCCTTTAGTTTCCGAGATTAATATGCAATAACTTTGTGTCCTTGCATCATCACCCCTCCTACTCCTTCCTCACATGTGTCAGTGCAAACAACGAACTCCTTTTCTGAGTCTGTTATTTTTAACACTGTAGATTGTTGGCAATATGATGCAGAGTGTTGTCCTTGATGGAAACCCACTGAATGAAGATGAAGACATGAGACTGTTGACATGTGTTGTCCTTGATGGCAATCCACCTGATGAAGTTATTCTTGACCTGATGGACTTGGTAAACGATGTAAATCTGATATGAAATGATGTTTGTTAGAAATCTGATGCTGAGTGTTGTCCTCGAGTGGAAACCCACTTGATGAAGATGATGGCAACTTACTTGATGAAGTTGTGCTTGATAGAATATGTCTTGATGAACTAAATCTGATGTATCTACAGTAAGTACAGAAGGCAATGAAGAAAGGAATTTAGCATGTGCTAAATCTATGGTGAAAAGAGTATGTCTCAAGGCATACACGGATATGTCTAGGAGAAGTCGCGTATGCACGCGGGAAACAACGTGCCAAGTCGCGTATGGGCAAAAGCGCTCATAAAGTGCAAAACCAGGGGTAACCACCATGGTATTGACCCATTGTATTGGGTAATGATTCGTCTAAATGACCCCGTCCAGGAATACCATCGAAAGTAATGTGGTTTTGGGCTCATGGTATTGTTTTGGCTCATGGTATTGAAAAAGGGGCTCATGGTATTGAAAAAGGGAAAACCTATATAAAGAGAAGAAATTCATTGTGCAAATCATGAGTGTGGGAGCAAGATGTCTAAGCTTGAATGAATACTTCTCTGTGAAGTATATCTGTATGGAAAGGGTAAATGTTTGATGATAGATCTGAATCTATGATGCACCTATGAAGAAATGATGAAGCGGAATATCTAGATCTGAAATGTATCTGTATTTGCTAGATCTATTTATGGAATGATTAGATCTGAGATAAGGCGAAAATCTGTCTGAAGTAAAGGGTTAAATCTGTGTGATGTATCTGTTCTAAAGAATTGCAATGACGTAAATGTCTGAAGAACCATACGCTAGTTCGCCGCAGAGGAAGCGCGTATATACGCGGCTTCACTGAAGAGAAAGCGCGTATGCGCAATGAAAATAGTTTTGTAATGTACAGAAGTATACGCTGGTTTATGTGAACAGAAGCGCGTATATACGCGACATCAGTGAAAGGAAAGCGCGTATGCAAACTAGGTTTTTCTGAAGTCTGTGGTAAGAAATGTCTGATCTGTTCTGCTGGTTTACTGATATCTGTCAGTGAGTTATATGTATCAGTTTCATGTTTGACGTGGCAGTATGGGTGGGTTCCGTCTGAAAATATGATGAGAAACGAGGGACATAGGTAAATTCCTCAAGGCACTGGATCTGCTGAAGAGTAAACTGAGTGTGAGGTCTTCGGGGTTGTAGCCTTCGATCGGTTACGCTCCCTTCAAGTGAGGGAGTACAGTAAACGATACAGAGGGTCGTAGCTCCCCTTGCGGAAGGCGAGTAAGCAGTCGGGGGTTGAACTCCTTCCGGGAAATTTGGTAAACGAGTGCGGGTGGGTGCACAACGTCTTCAGTAAAGATGCGCACCAGCACATATGTTAACAAGATGTTTTCTCTATAATAAAATATTGAAGGCTGAGCAACTGCAGCGGTGGTTTTCTCCCGACTTGGGTTTCCACCTAAAAATTCTGGTGTTCATTTGTGATGCTTTGTGTGATGGTTTATTCTGTTTTTACTACACATGTTTACTGTTAACTTAACATCAGATGAATGAATAGTGCAAAGAACTAAGTTAATAAATATCTTCATATTTAGATCTCTACTAATACGCGAGTTGCATGAAGGATATCCGCGTATATACACGAGTTTACTAAAGGAAAGTAGCGTATGGGTTTTAGAGAGTGAAAACGTAATTTTTTTTGAATATGCTGTGAATACTGATTCACCCCCCCCTCTCAGTATTTTTCCCAACACTTGGTATCAGAGCAGGTTCTTCTCCAGAAGCTTGATCACTTGAAGGAGATCTGTCGCAATGGGAAGAAGCGAAAAGAAGAAGGTTACTCAAGGAAAGAAGATGCCTGGAAATCATGTATAGCGAAATTGAAGGAGATGAAGCAGTGATAATCGTTGTTCTTGTATTTTACTTAAGCGTATGTACGGGGTTATGATAGTAAGTGACGAGTATGGATCTAGAAGAAGAGTATTCAAGATTAAAGATGAAAAATATTAAACAATCACAAGATCTCATGGCAAAGAAAGCGAAGAGAAGGCTACTCGAAGCGGAGATGTCTCGGAAGAAAACACATTATAGCAGAAATTGGAAGAAGATGAATTAGATAGTGATTGGGGTCCTAGTAATCTTCTTTGTGCAAACAATGGAGCAGAGATAGTGAAATGGACTAGAAGTCATCAGATCCATGAAAGAATATTTAATGAGAAGGAATCTGCCTCCAAAGCTTTGATCTTTAGACTGAAAAGGATGTTCTATGATGTATACAATCGAAGTAAAGGACTTGAAGCTGAAATCATCTCTCTTAGGGAAGATCCGAAAATATCAAATAAGAAGAATGAAGAACTTGAAGCAGAAATCATTTCCCTCAAAGAAGATCTGAATAAAACAAATAAGAAGAATGCAGGACTTGAAGAAGAAATCATATCTCTGAAAGTAAATCTTGAAGCGTCGAAGAAGAAGAATGAAGAGCTCTTACAAACTTTTGAAGAACAAAGAAATGGGTTGAAAGGAGAGATTCTAAATCTGAATGATCAAGTAGAAGATGGAAGAAGGAAAGATGAAAGCATGACAAAGCAATGTCAAGCCTTGGAGTTTGAGGTAAACATTCTCAAGGGAAAATTAGAAGAAAAGTTTAAACTTTTGAGGTTTCAAGATAGTACTAATACTTTGGACAATATTCTGAGCAATCAAAGGTCTCCTGCTATCAAACTTGGTATTGGTTTCCATGAAACTGTTAAAGGAGAATCTAGCTCACAAGGAAGTGCTAAAAATTCAGAGGATGTCAATACAAAACCTGAAGTGTTGAAAGAGACAAAAGGTCAACCAACAATGATGAAATCTCAAAGGAAATCAGTCAATAATGTTGAATTCTTTAAATTTCATAATTATGGGCATGTGGCAGCAAATTGCAGGAGCAGATCATTTCAGCCTCAAACAAACAGTTCCTACATAGAAAGGTACTTTGGTTTCTTCAAGGGATATTGTTTTTCATGTAACAAGTATGGACATAAAGCAGCTGATTGTAAAAGGAGGAAGATTAGAAATACTCATTATGATTCTTATGTTTATTTCTCTGGACACATGAGATGTTATTCTTGTAACAAGTATGGACATGTAGAAAAGGAATGCAGGTTGAACAGATCTGAGAAAGTGGACAATTTTCAGCACACAGTTAGGAAGTTCAAGAAAATTTGGAAAAAGAAGGAGGACCAATCAGAAACATAGGGAATTCTGACCCTACTGCAGTCATCCGCTTCTGAAGCTTACTTCTCTGATTGACTGCAGGAATGATGTGGGATACATTATGAGTTTTAGTAATGTATCGTCACAGGGGGAGCAATGTATGATGTCTCTCATGGTTGATTTGATTATTCTGGTTATATGTATTTCTGACAGAGCATCTGATATGAAGAAGACAGGTACAGGAAGTACAAGTTCAGGGGGAGATGAAGGAATGTGAAAAATTTCTATGCTTCACTTTCCATACACGGGTTCTATTAACAAAAGTCGCGTATACACACGAGTTCCAGCAGACACAATCGCGTATGCATTGATGATAAGAGAATTTATATGATAGCTGAAGATCTGGAGCAGAGGTTCAGGGGGAGCATCAGTCTGACTGTTAATAACTGTATTATTGACTCAATATCAGCTTAGTTTCTCAGTTCTAAATAATGATGATATGATACATGGTTTCTTATGTTGAAGATTGTGGATGAGCCCTGTTTGCTTTTTGATGAAGAGTATTCATTGTTGAGATGAAAGTCTTATAATTCGGAGATAAGGGCAGTTCATGCAGAGATTGTTGCTGATGACTTGCTGATGAACGTATTCAGGTTGCACAAGTTAAGAAGGAGCACTGGTTCAGGGGGAGCAGCAGGTTGAAAACTAATGATTGCATTGTTGGCAATATGACTGCTTATTCTTTGGTTTTTGTGATACTCATGCTCAAATGATGATGACTTGGTACATGGTTTATTATGATGAGATTTTGAGCCCTGGTTGCTGATAAGTATATTTTGTGCTCACACATGGATGATTTGGATGTCGTTTGATTCAGAAATAAGAATAGATCATGCAGAGTTTATTACTATGGTTGAGATCTTTTGCCTACATATGTTACTTCATGTTAAATCTTGAAGATCTTGATGATATTGGACCACATGGATGATTGCTTGACACATATTTGAAGATGTTGTTCTGGTATGATAATCTCTCTTGGAAAGATTGTATTAATGCTGCAAAGAATCTGAAGGTTACTAATGTGCTTATGCTACAACCGTTGGATGACGCTTGAAGATGCAACTACACTGTTCTATCTATCTGTAGTCCAGGGAAGCATTCAAATATCCTAGAAAGAAGCTGAACACTATTTTTTCTCACAAGAGGATTAGATCTGGTTAAAATATAGAAGATGGTATTGGATACGCGGGTTTCCTGAAACACAGTCGCGTATATACGCGGGTTCATGCACAGAAAACCGCATATGTCTGATTGCTGACAATTTTCTGTTTGGAGTCAGCTCTCTTCAGCACAACTACAGTGCTGTTTGGTATCTCTGATACTGTTTGGTGTCTCTGGTGGTGTTCCAGTTCTCATAATTCTATTTCTAATGTTTTGATAAAGATGCCTTGATGATTTGTTGGTAAAAGTGTTCAGGATGCACAAACTAAGGGGGAGCCTTAGTCATATGGAAAGGTTGCTTGGATGCACAGATTCAGGGGGAGCATTAGCTTTGTTGAGTATAATGCATTGTTGGCATTATGATGGTTCTAAAATATGTTCTCTTTCTTGAGGACTTTCTGGTGTTGGTCTTAAAGTTATATTTGTAGTTGGATGAAAAGGTCATGTAGAGATCCATGATGTAAATTTGTAATATTCAGTCATGTAAGGACTTGATAAATTTGTAAACCCACTTGGTTGGGTAGCTGTGTCAAATTTTGTAAACCCACTTGGTTGGGTAGCTGAGTCAAATTTGTAAACCCACTTGGTTGGGTAGTTGAGTCTCATATGTAAATCCACTTGGATGGATCTTTGATGTAAGTATGAGTCATTGGTGATAGGAATTTCATAGAGTCATGTACTTCATTGAAAAATATGTTTGAAGATTCAACATCAACTCAGGGGGAGCTTGGTCACTTCAGTATATATCAGATCTGCAAAATTCTTCTTCCACATGTGGAGAAAAGGGGGAGAGTATGTTGGTTTTGATTCACCCTTTGCCCTTGATGTCAAAGGGGGAGAGTGACATGGTGTTTGAATGAAGAAAAAGAATGATGTCAAAATTGGGCAGAGTGACATGGTGTCATTGTATTCTTAATGTATCTATCTGTAGTAATGATCAAACACCATTGTGGTTGCCATCAAGTCCAAAGGGGGAGATTGTTCGCAATATGATGCAGAGTGTTGTCCTTGATGGCAACCCACTGAATGAAGATGAAGACATGAGACTGTTGACATGTGTTGTCCTTGATGGCAATCCACCTGATGAAGTTATTCTTGACCTGATGGACTTGGTAAATGATGTAAATCTGATATGAAATGATGTTTGTTAGCAATCTGATGCTGAGTGTTGTCCTCAAATGGCAGCCCACTTGATGAAGATGATGGCAACTTACTTGATGAAGTTGTGCTTGATAGAATATGTCTTGATGAACTAAATCTGATGTATCTACAGTGAGTACAGAAGGCAATGAAGAAAGGAATCCAGCTTGTGCTAAATCTATGGTGAAAAGAGTATGTTTCAAGGAATACGCGGATCTGTCTAGGGGAAGTCGCATATGCACGCGAAAAAGAACATGCCAAGTCGCGTATGGGCAAAAGCGCTCAAAAAGTGCAAAACCAGGGGTAACCACCATGGTATTGACCCATTGTATTGGGTTATGATTCGTCTAAATGACCCCGTCCAGGAATACCATCGGAAGTAATGTGGTTTTGGGCTCATGGTATTGTTTTGGCTCATGGTATTGAAAAAAGGGGCTCATGGTATTGAAAAAGGGAAAACCTATATAAAGAGAAGAAATTCATTGTGAAAATCATGAGCGTGGGTGCAAGATGTCTGAGCTTGAATGAATACTTCTCTGTGAAATATATCTGTATGGAAAGGGTAAAGGTTTGATGATAGATCTGAATCTATGATGCACCTGTGAAGAAATGATGAAGCGGAATATCTAGATCTGAAATGTATCTGTATTTGCTAGATCTATTTATGGAATGATTAGATCTGAGATAAGGCGAACATTTGTCTGAAGTAAAGGGTTAAATCTGTGTGATGTATCTGTTCTGAAGGGGGTTGTAGCTCCCTTCCAGGTGAGGCTGGTAAACGAGATCAGGGGGTCGTAGCTCCCTTCCAGGAGAGGCTGGTAAACGAGTCAGGGGGTTGGAGCTCCCTTCCAAGAGAGGCTGGTAAACGACCGCAGGTGGGTGCCTGCGTGCTGGTAGGAGTCTGCACCAGCACATATGTTGTAAGATGTTTTCTCTATAATAAAATATTGAAGGCTGAGCAACTGCAGCGGTGGTTTTCTTCCGACTTGGGTTTCCACCTAAAAATCCTGGTGTTCATGTGTGATGTTTTGTGTGATGGTTTATTCTGTTGTTACTACACATGTTTACTGTTAACATAACATCAGATGAATGAATAGTGCAAAGAACTAAGTTAATAAATATCTGCATATTTAGATCTCTGCTAATACACGAGTTGTATGAAGGATATCCGCGTGTATACGCGAGTTTACTAAAGGAAAGTAGCGTATGGGTTTTAGAGCATGAAAAGTAAAAAGTTTTAGTTTGCCCTAAATACTAATTCACCCCCCCTCTTAGTATTTTTCCCAACAATATGGTTAACAAATGTTTTAGTAATTCAAAACTACGTTGACAATCAAGAATCCACTTAAAAAAATTTCCTTTCTTTTGCAAGGAGGTGATAGGATAAGAAATTTTGGAAAATCCTTCAATAAAATGATGGTAGTGTACTGCTAGACCCATTAATGATCAGATGTTAGTAACATTGGCAGGAACAAGTCATTCCATAATGGTTTTGATTTTCTCTAGATCAACAGCTACCCCTTTTGCAGATATGACATGTCTTAAATATTGAATCTTATCCCTATAGAAATATTGTATTTAGCGTACAATTGATGTTCCCGTAATGTTTGTAAAAATATTAAAAAATGATACTTGTGTTCCTCTAAATCCTTTGATTATATAAATCAATAAATATTAGAAAAAAATTATCAAGATAAGGATGAAATAAAATATTCACAAGACTCATAAGGGTTGCTGGAGCGTTGATTAGGCTAAAGGGAAGAACCACAAATTCATAATGGCCATAACAAGTCCAAAAAACGTTTTTTGGAATGTCCTTCTCCCTCACCCTTATCTGATGGTACCCTGACCACAAATATATTTTAGAAAAAATTGTATATCCTTTGAATTGATCAAATAAATCGTCGATTCTGGGAAACGAATACTTATTCTTAATTGTCATCTTATTAAGTTGTCGGTAATCGATGCATAGTTTCATAGTACCATCCTTTTTCCTGATAGACAAGTTCTCCCCACGAGGATGCACTTGGGTAGATATATCCCTTGATGAGTAACTCTTGCAACAACATTTTGAGCTCAATTAGCTGATTAATAATCATTCATTAAGGTGTTTTTGAAATAGATGCAATCCCCGGAATAAATTCTATGGTGAAAGCGAGGTCTCGCTTAGGAGGTAGCCCTGTAATTTCTTTTGAAAACACATCAGAAAAACCTTGAATGATTGGTATGTTTTCCAAAGATTCTATCTTATTTTTAGAGTTAGTAAAACCCAATTGCATTGCATATATTTGAAATACCTTCCTATTGCATTTACCTAACTGGGAGGCAGTAATTGGTCACAGTTTTATGGGTCTTTTTACCCCTTGAATTTATTATCTTACACCCCATTTTATATTGAGATAACTAATAGTTTTGTCCTTACATTTTACTAATGACCAATGTTTCTCCGACCAATATGTTCTCATTAAAACATCATAAGACCCAACGATAACACATTCAAAATTACATCAATTTTTTGAATTGTTATTTAAACAGGACAATCATCTATTTTAGCTATCACACTTCTTTTTTCCCCAGTAGCCAGTTGCACTAACCAGGGGTTTCTAAATTTACAAGTTTGTAAATGACACTTTTCAATGATCTTAGGGCTGAAAAAACTTAAACTAGCTCTTGGGTCTATCAAAATGGATACAACATGGCTATATATCTTACCTTCAATTTCAATCATAGAGGGTCAGTATTCAGCTTAATGATCGTCCAAAGATGGATTAATATTTGGTATGTTGTGCGCCACTTCACCAACCGCGGAGGCCTCTTGAATGTTGGCAATCTATTCAGTCCTGGTGCAGTGTGGGAAGTTTTTGTAATAGTGAGGCTCCCTAAATCCCCAACACTGTAGTGGGAGTTTATTTTGTTGATTGAACTCAGGTTTACTGAAGACTTCTGCTTCTCTTGATTCCTGTTGTGATTTGATTTTCTGTTGATTCCTTCAAGAAGGTTTGTTGTACTAATTTATGTACAGACTTCTAGTGATTCCAGTTTTCTTATTTTTCATGTTCTAAGAAATTTTCTGTAATTTTTTACTAGCCCAACTCTTACTTCCTTCCCCCTTTGATTTCATTAGTTGATAACAAATTCACACTTTTCGAATCACCTCGTCCATGTTTTTGGGGTTTTCCAATTCCAATCGTTCTTCCATGAATGCTAGTAGAATCATAGGGGCTTCACTATGGTAGTAATACTATAGCACATGGGTTCATATTGGGGGATATATAATGAGGAAAAAATGACATAATATATTAGGGGATATATAGGGGGTAAAGGGTTTTATATTGGCGGTCATAAAAAAATGAGCTCAAAGTTAATGAAAAAATATAAAGGTGTATAAAAAATGTTAATGAAAAAATGGATATCTACAATATATAGTGAAAGTAGGGGCTTTTTAAATTAGGATGTGTATTGGGTTTATATTGGTAGGGGGTTAAATAATGTGATTTTTAGAGGCATTTTCCAATATGTACTCAAATTAAGGGTATTGTTTAACATTCTATCATCACATGTGATATGTTATAGGTTCACTGAGTGAAGCCCCCGTGAGCATACTTCTCATGAAACGTTGAAACTTGGCCTTTTCCTCTCGAAGGTAAGGTACATACCTCAATAGGGATGTGAATTGGGTTACAAACTCATCCATGGTGAGTTGTCCCAACCGGAGGTCTAAAATTGTTTAGTTAAATAATTCTCCTTGAAATGTTTCTGAAATTCTCCCCAAGTAACCCCTTGTTCATTAATTGCATGAACATCCTTAACCTCCTCCCTCCACAACATAGCCTTTCACTGAAGCTGATAAATGGCTAATATCACTTTTAGGTTTTCATCATATTTGTAAATTTGGAAGTATTTATTAATATTAATCAGCCATGCCTCAACAACTTCTTCCATTTCCCCGTCAAAATTCGGGGGCTTAATATTTTTTAAATATCCTTTCAACTCGGTCCTCTACATCTTATTTTTATGGTGATCTATACATTTTTATATTCTTCTTCATTCCCACCATTATCTCCTTCTGAGTGCTCGGTTTCACTTCCTTCAGGAGCATTTTATCTCTCTATCTTTGCTCCTCATCCCTATCATCATTGTCAGAGCTAGGTATATATTTTTGATGATTCTGGCAATCAGAAATAATTTTTGATAGCTTTTCCCAATCTCACATCAATATTTCATTATCATTTCCTTGAAGAAAAATATAAATTATTTCTTTTTTACAGTTGGATTGATTCACACCGTTCACGTGCTAGCTGGGTTCTCATTGGACATCATTGGTTGTGGAAAGACGATTAATGGTAACATTCCCTCTCCCGGATCCTCTCTGGAACCACCATTCTGCCTCCCAACACTTTCCTCTACAACTACTTCGCCTCATTTTTCTAGCCCTGTTCAGATTGCTATGCTTCAGATGAGTTAAACCACTTAGTTTTCGTTACTTAAGTGATTTCATGTTTCCATTTTCTTTCCTAGGTTCTTTGGTACAACATTGTTCTTTGTGCCAACTCACCCATGCACCATGGAAGGTTGTAATTTTGTTCTCGAACATTGGATTTGAGGGTACAAGGCCATATTCACGCTTCCAAGTAAGGGTTTTTGCCCTATATTATTTTTTTTAGTCTCTCTATTCTTTTGGCAAGGTCTCAAATAAACCCTTTCACACCAGATTCTAATCTCTTTTCTTTATTTCGATGCTAGGTTTGTCATCAATGCTCAGGATTTCAATGAATAGTTTTGGTAATAGTTATCCTACCTGTTATAGTTCAAGTTAGTTTCTTTGTTTTCCACTTATCATAATATTATCAAGGGTATGTGCATATTTCTATTGATTGACTATGGAATTAGTATTATGGCTATAATATTATAGCTCTCGGTTTCTTGTAGGTACAAAAATTGGGGCTCGAAATGATTCTCTGTGTTTTTCCTTGTGACTCTTTGAATTAATCTACAGGCTTATGAAACCTATTTTTAAATGGATGATTGTATTTCAAGTTATTATCGGCTCTTGGCAACTCAATTGAACTGAATTCACAAGTTATATTCGTCTCATTATGATTATTTTTCTTTTATTTAGGGTTGTAATTATCTCTGTGTTCTGTTCCGAATTCTGGAGCTTGTATATTTAGGAATTATTTTGGAATGAAATCTGGTAGACAGTTCACTATAGGAACTAGGGTTTACTATGGACAACATATTTGACCTTTAATTAAGATAGATGATTTGATTTGTTTCTCTTGTGACTTATCTTTCTGATATAATATTTTAATTACTATTTCAGTACTTTCAATTGTGGTTCAAATTCCTAATTTGCATGTGTTTATTCTTCGAACGAGATCAATATCTTAAGTTTTGTTGTATGTCATGGCCATTTAATGTGTTAGATTTCTAGTTAATTTATAATTATTCTTGTTGTCTTCATTATATTTAAATAAGGTTATTGTTTTATACATTGGTTACCATGCATGGAATTTTTATACAGCTATGAAATTTTATTGCTATAGGTTTATGCTACAGGCTATGTTCGTAATCTTCTTTATTAAACAGAGTTAATGTCTATTGGTGGGTTTTATTATTAATGGTTTATTTTACTGGTACAACACATACAAGGTGCCACTTCTAGCCACAAGATCTTGTCCCTCTCTATGGAGAATGATTGTTTCCTAGTGGCCTTCGGGTTGCAGGGATAACTAACATATCCCGTGTTATTGCAATCATTCCACCAATTATTTTACATTTTACCCACCCGATAGCTCATAAATTATTTGACCCATTCGCTCATGCACAAGCTTTTATGGGAGGTTCCTTTTCCCATTTATAATAAGTGCCACATGATTTCTCTAGTACCCATCTAGGGTCAGTTCTTGTTTCTCCTTCGTCCCTCACATTTTCTCGAATGTTTCACACAGCAGGGGTTAGTTCAACAGACTTCTTTCCAAGGAAATTTATATAATAAAAAAAACAATAAATACATTTATATTCAATTACTGAGAGATATTTCAGTATTTCCTTTCCATAATGACTATTTAATCTTTAATTCATAATACTACCACAATAGTAAAATTTTCGGTCTAGAAAATAAAACCAATAAGGAAATTCTGTGTTTATTCAAAATTTCTAATTCATTTCTAAGTAAACATTTACTAAATAAAAGTAATACAGTTCTATTATCATTATACTTATCTGTATGATTATCTTTTTCAGAGATTAATACCAAACGAGACTTTTTTAATCCTCCCAACCCGTGAGGTTGGAAATAATGTCCAGACCTCCCCCCAAGCGTCATGGTTTCTAGAATAGTCTCAGACAGTAATAATTCAAGAGCCTCAAGACCACCATTCCGACCTAGAATTACTTGCTTGCAAGGGTATCCACTGGCTACCACCACCTCAAGAAAACTCTACAACAAAATAATTTCTTCTTGACATCATCCTGTCAATTCTCTTTCTTTTCCTCCTACTTCCTCCCTAGGTCACTCTTCCATTTCCCATCCAATATTATTCTCTTTAATCTCCTTAGGAGGGGAGTAACTCTCTAAGTGTTTGGAAATTCAATATTTTCCCTCTCTTTTTTAAAATTATTTTCCTCTCTTTTCTCTGACCAAATCTAATCTTTTTAAAGTAATTAAAAATAACTACAGATTTAATCTTTAAATTATTTCACTACCTTCATTAGATCCAATTACAAATTTTTACATAGTAATAAAAGAAAATGTAAAGGACTTTTACATAGTAATAAAATAAAATGTAAAGGACAATTATTTAAAGGGCCAGGGGTGTTACAAATAGTTTTCACCTAGAGAGATTTGATTCCTCTCTACTATTGATAGATCTAGAGTTATGATGGATCTATATTGGCTTTGAACAATGCACTAATAAAATGTTTTAACTATAAGAAAATTTTGATTCTCTGGTATTTTATATAATATATACATAGTTGTAGTTGAAATATTTATTTATGATTCACATAGTCCTCATTAAAATGTTAACACTTTCTCCCTCATATTTAGAAGTGGAAAACATATATCGATTTTTTAAAATATGTACATATGTATATATGTATATATATGTATATATATGTATATATGTATATATGTATTTATGTATATATGTATATATATGTATATATGTATATATGTATATCGAGTGGTGTGTTTTTCTTTAAATAACAGTGTTGAGTCAGCCAACATGTAGTAGCTAGTGATGATTGTTGGGATTGTTGGTTTGACAATTGAGTTATAATATATTTTCCAACTTTTTAATATATCTATTATTTTAAAATGTTACATGTCAATTATATGTTAAACATTGAAGGACTTACAAATCTATATCATAACTTGAATTAAAAATAACTTATTAATGGAATAAGAATTCTCTTTCTCATATTAAAATATTTGATTTATAATCTACATTAAACTCTTTTTTGGTTATTAATGTTTTCTAAATATTACATATCAAATCCATATCCCTCACGATGGAAAGTGAAGATAAAAATAATAAGAATAATTTAAATTGGTTTATTTTTCTCTATATAAAGGCGACAAAAAATTATGTTGTTTCATATGGACACTCAAATATTTCGTTTGTGGCAATTTCTAAATTATTTTTATTAACGTATTTTTTTTTAAATATTACATGTCAATTGAACATAGAATGAATCACACATTATGTTATATCAATAATAATATTTTTATATGTCATCTGTCAATTCCCTATGAAGTACTCAAGAAATCATATATCTCTTTTATGCTAAAAAAATAAATTAATTTTTTTTTACTTACAATTATTTTCTCTATATAAAGTTGATGTAAAATTAAGGTGGAAATTGAATTATTTTATTTATTGCTGAATTAATACTAGTAATATTATTTTTAAATGTTAGTTGTCAACTCTATATTAAGTCTATTAGTATTTTATTTATAGCCTAAGTAATATCAATAATATTACTTTTACATTCCATTTGTTAGTATATTAAGTAGTGAAGCAAATTACATATCTCACTCATACTAAAAAGTCAATTAAATTTTATTTTACTTTCAGTTTCATTATCTTTCTATATAAAGTTAATGTAAAATCAAGATGGAAATTGAAGTATTTTATTTCTAGATGACATTTATTTCTTTTGTTATTATTATTAATATTTTTAAATTTATTAATGTAAATATTATTTTATTATTTTTAATTGTAATATTACTTGATAACATCTCCCTCATCTTACACAAAAATATTATAACCATTACAAAGTCAAAAAAAAACTTTAGTATATTATTATAAATAATATGGTATTACACACCCCATAAATTACAACTCTAATGCATTATTCATCTTCATATTCCTTTCCATTTTGTTTGTAAATACAACATAAACAAAATACAAAGCTAAATCTATTTCAAAATTCAAATCATTAAATCATAAAACTATTACACATTAACATTTATTAAAGATATTCACTTTAATTTATTGACACTAAAACATCCTTAGCCAATTTTATATTTGTAATAATATTTTTCATATTTTTTTATCAAGTGGTATGTGTTCACCAGAGGCTTGACTTGTGGCTTGAGAAACTGCAGCCTAGAGGCATCTAAGCTGTGAAAATCACCTCAGGATAACACCATGCCCTTAACACTACTGGATTTTTCCCCATGGAGTTTCCAACAAATGACCTTCACATCACGGAGTGACTCAAAAATACACCCCATCGCCATCTATTTTACGCCCAATGGGCTATCTCTCATAATATTTTATTTATAAATAAATATTATTAAATTTAAATAGTTTTGAAATATTTATTAACTTTATAGAATTTTGTAATAATAATGGATAGTTGTTTTAAATATCTATAAAACATTACTATATCATTTATTAAAATCATGATTTTCACATTTTTTAATAAATATTATACAAATGAATAAATTGATTTACCATAAATAGTTTAATTCTAATTTGTTTTCCCCATGGAAAAAATGTAACTTCCATTATATTTGAGAAAATTAGATATTGCAGATGCTGAGAAGCATATGCATAAAAAATGTGACTAAAGTCACATGTAAAAAAACTATCTAGAGAAGTCCCTTACTTGGAGGGTTCATAAATATGATCATATACAATGTTCTGCTAAAATAATATATACACATAAGTGCTAGATAAAATATCGAAATAACTGATGCTGGATAATAACTGAAGACAATTCAGGGCTTGTCGACCCCCCTGCAAGTGATCTATGTATGGTCAGTGGCAGTATTGGAAGAAGTCATGTCCCATCTCCTCCTCGATCAACCATAGACCCCTAGGCTAGTTTGCGGCATCCATGGATATAGTGTCGGAAATATGATTCTACTCCTTGTAAATATGATGACAAGTAATAGAGTCAAAAATTGATTTAAAATGCCAGGTCTCCTCCAAATTATTCCGGCCTCCATGGATATAGCGTCAAAAATATGATTATGTTCCCTGTAAATATGATGACAAGTAATAGAGTCAAAAAGTGATTTAAAATTCAAGGTCTCCTCAAAAATATTCTGAAGTGTGTGCACGTGACATTTTTATATCTGATTGAACCAATTGATGATGATCTTTGAATCGCTAAAAATTTCTAAATGATTGCATCCCTTTTCAATGAAGAAATGAAGGAGGTGTTCTTATTTAATATATAAAAGATAAGAGGTTTCCAAAAATTGCTTTTAATTTTAATTGGTATAAGGATGTTTGGTCTTAACTAGACCATTGGAGGATAAAGGAGGAGATCATTTTGTAAAATAAGGATGGTTTTCAAAATATTATTACTTTCAATTTTAAGGAGAAATTATGAGGTGATAAAAAGTTAGAGGGAAAAATGAAACTAAGATATTACAAAGAGATTATCAACCCAAATTCAAAATAAAAAGTATCTCTTTGTTTTGACTAATGTTAAGAAGAAAATGAACATTGTTAAAATAAGATCAAATTTAAGTATCTCTTTGTTTTGAATAATGTTAAAAAGAAAATGAGCATTGTTAAAATAAGAGAAAATTTTCATGGGCTTCATAGTGAAAGTGAACATTGGCCAATTTCTAAAACATAATGGGTGTTGGAAATATGATTCTTATGATTGCGTATGTTGTCCTTGATGGAAACTCTTGCAAATGCTGAAGTATATGACTTATGGAGTAGCACAATGGTTTAGCAGAAGCTCTAGTTGAACAAGGGTATAAGTACAACAGAAGATGGTTAGTATTCATATTGAAGGTTCTATACACGAATTCATGCAGGCCAAGTCACATATACACGCGAAAAATAACGATCCAAGTCACGTATGCCTTTTTCACTAAAAAACTTATGATACCAGGGGGAATTACCATGGTTTTAGCCCATAATATTGAGCGCTATGTCCTCTATTTTATTCTGTCCAAGAATACCATAATCACTTGTGTGGTTTTGGCTCATGGTATTGGTAAAGTCTAAACCTATATAAGGAGAAGAAGACCATAGTGCAAGAGCGCCAGGTGTAAGGTTTTTGACTGAATACTTCTCTCTAAAGTATATCTGCAAGGAATGGGTTTTGTTTATTGGTAGAATTGAAATTATGTTGCACCCATGGTTACAGTGATGCATTAGGATCTCTAGACCTAAAATGACTATGTATTTTCTTGATCTATTGATGAGATGTTTAGATCTGTGACCCGGCGCATGCTTTCTGAAGTGAAATATAAAAATCTGGGTAAGTATATAGATATGAAAATTTATGCAGTATTAATATTTACAAATTTATACGCTGGTTCGTCACGGTGAAAGCATGTATATATGTGGGGTGGTTTCAGAAAAAGCGCGTATGGAAGTCAGGGTTTTCCATCAGCTTGATGGAGAGGTTATCTATTTAATTGCTGCTATATTTATGTTGTTTTTCAATGAAGTCTTCATATAAATCTGGGTTGTTTAAATACTGTATATGTTGCTAGTTGAATATATACAAATTTGATCAATGAGTGATTAAATATGATTAATGATGTTGAATGAATAAGGTTTATGAAAATTTGAAAAGATATATGACTGAAATCCTCAGATATGTTTCTGAGTCTGATCAAATTCTGTAAATTTAGTATTGACAGATCTATACGCAGGTTGGTGTGCAGGAAAGCGTGTTGTTGGCAATATGATGCAATGTGTTGTCCTTGATGGCAACCTACTTGATGAAGTTGTCCTTGATGGAAACTGACTTGATGAGTTGTCTTTGGATAAGCAACCTATTTGTTAATAATGCAAATATGATGTATCTACAGAGCAATTCAGAAGTAACAAAGAAAGAAATTCCAGTAAGTGCCAGAGTAATGATGAATTAGATATGTCACAAAGCATACGCGGGTTTGTATTTCCTTTCCATAATGACTATTTAATCAGCGGCGCGAGCTCTAGGGTTTCTGCTACCTGCGTTTTCTCTGGTTTCATGCAGATGCGCCCTTCCCCCCTCTCTAAGGTTACGGTTTCCTGAAGCAGTTTTCTTTACTTATCGCCCTGAATGGCTACACCTCCCGGAGGGGTGGGTAATACCCCCCCTCCTCCCAACTTTGACTCCACTGTTATACCCGATCTGCCAAATCATGCCGTGACAGAGCAGCAGGCTGCTACTGACAACGCTCACACTACAGACAAAATTTCTGGAGCTAAAATCAGCTTTGAGCACCCTGAAATCGATGGTACTGGACAAAATGCTTTTGAGGCACAGCAGAAAGCCTCTTCTGCCACTTGTATACCCAAAGCTGCAGATCGGATCAAAATCGATCTCCCCAGTCACCGTATCAACGGACACATCCAATACATGAAAGATCATGCCCTTATTGGGAAGTTCATAGGGCTCTGGCCGAATGAGAAGGCCTTACATGGATGGATAATGTCCAAGTGGAAGCCCAGCAGTCAGGTCACCTTGCAGCTTGGGCCTAGGGGTTTTTTCAAGGCCATTTTCCATTGTCTTGAGGACAAGAATCGTATCTTTGAAGAAGGCCCCTATTTCTTCAACTCTGCAGGGCTTTACCTGCATGATTGGATCGAAAGATTTCATCCAGATAAAGAATATTTTAGCTGGGCTCCTGTGTGGATACGACTGTATTCCCTACCTTTAGAATATTGGGATGAAGAAACTCTGAGGGATATTGGAAATGGTCTAGGAGAATTTATAAAGGTTGCTGAAGAAACGAAGCTCCGTCGATATACCTCCTATGCCAGGATATGTGTGTACATGCACCTTGTAGAACCTCTCGCAGATTCCGTAATTTTATTCCACGATGACTTTGAATGGATTCAGACTATTGATTATGAGCACGTCCCCTTCCATTGTAGAAAATGTCATGAGCACGGCCACCTCTTCTGAGATTGTCCTCTGAACCAGAAACCCTTCCCCCCCCCCCTAATGCTGGAAAGGATTCGGAGGGATTCACCAAAGTCTCCTCTAGGAAGAATCACTCCAAAAAATCTCCCATCAATTCGACTGCCCCCAACACCCCTATTACTAGTAATAGCTTCGAGGTTCTTGCACAACAAGCTCAGAAAGAAGCTCCTCAAAGCCACCCAGACAGCTCTAGTCCCTTACAGAACGCTCCTCATTCAAAGCTCAAAGCTCCTTTAGTCACTAATGCGTCCATAGCTTCTTTAGCTACCTCCTCGACTGATAACCAGCTCAAACCTTCTATTCCCATCCCTTCGCTCATGGATCTAGATTCCATTCAAGTTCTAGCCCCCTCTTCTGAGGCGGAAGACATGGAAACGAATATCCCTACTCACTCGGAGGATGATCCCGACAGGGTTGACTTTGGGGAGCTTGACATTCTAGCTCTGGAAGAAGCATGCCATCAGAAAGAGTACAACAAAATCAAACCCCAGCAGATTGACAATCTGGAAGAAGTCCTCACTCGGGTTCAGAAAAAGAACTCCCTGGGCATACAAGCAGGTGGACCGTGGGACGGTAGGAAAATCATGAAAGAATAAAAAAAACGTGGTAGGAAGACAGACCTCCAGAGAACTATCATTGTAGGAGAAATACTTGTGGAATCTGGCAGATTCCCCAAGTTGACAAAGTTCTATAAGGCACTCCTGCATAGTTCCTCATGAAGCTCATTTCGTGGAATGTCAGAGGGATAAATAGCCCCTCAAAGCACAGGATGATCAAAAACATGATTAAGACATACAAGCCCTCATTGGTTTTTCTACAGGAAATGAAATGCAACAGAAAATCGTTAGAACTCATTGTAGCTAAAGTCTGGACTGGTTGTCGCTCAGTTTCTGTGGATGCATCAGGAGCGTCTGGTGGATTAGCAGTCATATGGGATCCCCAGATCCTATCTCTATATGACTTCCATGCATCCCACTTTTGTATACAAATGACCTTTCATCTGATAGGCATTGATATACATGGTTACCTGACCAACGTATATTTCCCGCAAGACATTCAAAAGAAATTAGATCTGCTTAATACCTTAACAGATCTAAACTCTCTAAGGCGCTTCCCACTTTGGTTCTGTGGTGGGGATTTCAACATGACCACCACTTTGGAGGAGTGATCAGGAGGTAGGAAAAGGATAGAAGGGGATTGCGTAGTATTCAAAGATTTTATTTCAGAAAATCAGCTCGTGGATCTGCAGACCTCCAATGGCACTTTTACCTGGACGAATAAACGCAGTGGAACGCAGCACATTGCCTCCCGTTTGGATCGATTTCTTATGTCTGATAATGCTATACATCTTGGAGGGGACTTTCACTCATCCATTCTCCCCCTAGCTGGCTCTGACCACTGGCCCATTCTCTTGCAATGGTCCCGTCCAGGTTCACGTAGTAATAGACCTTTCAGATTTGAATCATTTTGGTTCTCCCGTGACGGTTTTAAAGACTTTGTCAGCAAGACTTGGTGCTCCTTTACTCCTGCGGAGGGTTCAATAATGTTCCAATTTCAACAAAAGCTCAGGAATCTTAAGTACTCACTTAAACATTGGAATAAAACCCAGTTTGGAAACATCTTTGACAACAAGAAGAAGATAGAGCTTCAAATGCATCTTCTTCAACAGAAAATCATGATTGAGGGTAGAACAGAGGACTATGACAAACAAGAAACAACTCTCCTCACTAAACTAGACAAGATTAGGCTTCAGGAAGAGACTTACTGGAGGCAGAAATCTAGAATCAGATGGCTTCAGGATGGTGAGAAAAACACAAAAAATTTTCATAGATCTACTATCCAACGAAGGATGCATAATCATATAGCCTTTCTTAATAGCACTCAGGGGGCATGGCTATAAACACATGAGGACATCGAAACAGATCTCCGAGATTATTTTAACAATATTATGCAGGAACCGGAGGGTAATCGAGAGCAAGCTATATTTTCTGTTACGCAACATATTCCTGCTATCATCACTGAGGATCATAATGCAATGCTTCTTCAGCCGGTTACTCTTCATGAGGTCGAGCAAGCTATTGCGCAACTAAAGGATGGGAAAGCACTTGGCCCGGATGGATTCACTACCAATTTCTTTCATGCATTTTGGGAGCTCATTAAAATGGAAGTTTGGGCTTTAGTGGAAGAATCTCGATCCATGCACTGGATCCTTCCGTCACTAAACTCGACCTTCCTTGCTCTCATTCCCAAGGAGGAGAACTCAAACACCCCAGAAAAATATAGGCCCATAGCACTCTGCAATGTCATCTATAAGCTGATTTCCAAAGTCATTGCGAACAGCCTCAAGCCTCTCCTTCCTCTCCTCATTTCACCTGAGCAAACTGGATATGTCGAGGGCCGTCAAATTCTGGATGGTATCATCCTTTCGCATGAGGTAATTCACTCCCTCAAAATCCTCAAGAAACCAGGTATGCTCCTCAAACTTGATTTATCAAAAGAATTTGACAAATTAAGCTGGAATTACATCAATCATATACTTTTAGCTTTTGGTTTCAATGCAACTTGGACCAGGTGGGTCATGAGCCTTCTTTCCTCACCCAGCTACTCTATCCTAGTTAATGGCTCTCCCTCTCTTCCGTTCCGGTCTTCTAGAGGTATTCGTCAAGGGGACCCCTTATCCCCTTTCCCTTTTGTGCTCATGGCTGAAGGTCTTAGTCGCCTCATTCACCATTCAGTCTCCTCTAGATATATTAAGGGTATTTCACTTCATGACCACTCCCCCATCACGCATCAACAATTTGTTGATGATAACCTTCTCTTTGGCCATCCTTCTATTCAAGAAGCCCGGACCCTCAAATCATTACTTAACACCTTTTCGGAAGCCTCTGGAACCACCATCAATGCTGCTAAATCCCACATTTTCTTTTTCAATACCCCTCCCATCTCTCAACAAAATATTTCAAGAATTTTGGGATTTAATATTGACGTCCTTCCCTCCAAATATCTTGGTGCTCCCCTGGTTGATTCAGCTATTAAACATGTCTCTTGGAAAGCCCTTCTAGATAAGATGGAAGCCCACCTTTCTTCTTGGACATACCATTCTCTCAATCTGGCCAGCAGAATCATCTTAATCAAATCAGTTTTGCAAGCTATGCCTCTTTACCTTTTCTCCATTCTGGCAGCTCCTAAATGGGTGTTGAAACAAATTCGCAACCTTCAAAGAAATTTCCTCTGGGGTTCTTCGAGCCTCAATAGGAAATGGGCGCTTGTTAAGTGGACTGAAGTGTGTACTCCTAAAAATGCAGGGTGATTGGGCTTAAGGGATCCGCTTCACAGTAATTTCATCATGGGGGCCCGAATTTGGTGGAGCTAGGTTTCTAAAACATAGGTCCCTTGGGCGCGCCTTTGGCATGTCAAATATGCTTCTGGCAGAACTCAGGGTGATCTCATACGTTTCAATTCTGATGCCCCTGGTTCGATGATATGGAATGCTGCAAAACATCATGGTGCATTCATTCAAACTCACAGCTTTTGGGAAATCCATGCGGGAGACAAAGCTAGATTTTGGGAAGATTCCTGGCAACAGATGCCAAAACTATCATCGCTCTTACATAAACCTCTTTGGCAACATAAGCTGTAGAATGGCTTACCCAATCTTGTTAATCATTTCTAGCAGTCCAACTCTGAACTCGGTCAACAGGTTTGGAAACCAGCTCTCAACTGGCAAGAAGACTGGCAAGGGGAGACTTTTGGCGACATTGAGCAGGAATTAAACTTAATAAGGATTAAAGTTTCGACTCAAGCTGACAGGTTAAGATGGGGATATACACCACGGGGCAACTTTTCTATTCAAGAAGCTTATAGATTACTTTACTGCCCGCATCAGGATAGGCAGGATCGTATTTGGACTCAAGTCTGGCAACCAAAAACTTGGCCTAAAATTTCCCCATTCCTTTGGCTTCTCAGCAGAAGGAAAATTCTCACATGGGACAATCTCCTTAAGAAAGGTTTCATTGGACCATCCAGATGCCCCAATTGTCAGTCTCAGGAAGAATCAATACAGCACCTTCTTGATTCGTGTCCTCTTGTTAATTTTCTCTGGGATCAATTCACCTTCTGCTTTGGGAGAGACGAAAGATAGGCATGGGACATCAGCAATAATATCTGCAACTGGCCAACTAGTCCATTCCAATGCTCACTGCTCAACACCATTTGGAACTTCTTCCCGGGCTTCATCTATTGGGCCACCTGGAAAGAATGAAATCATAGAACTTTCAAGGATACCAATACGCCAAATGCTATCATCTGGTCCAATCTCAAGCGCAATCTGCAAGAATCTTTCTCTTACTCCCTGGCAAGATGCGGATATGCCCTCCTCGCCTATGGAGAGTCTCATTTGGCAGAGATGGAATCTTGATCTCCATCACTTTGTTAAGCAGCCCCAGAGCAACCTAAAACACTCGGACTCGCCCCCTTCCTCGTTGCCCCCTTTGCCCCGGACTTTTAAAATGAACTTTGACGGAGCGGCTAAGGGAAATCCGGGACCGAATGGTTTTGGTGGCATTTTTAGGTCTCACGAAGGAGCTAACATTCGCATCTACTTTGTATCTCTTGGTCATGACTCCAACAACGCTGCTGAACTCGAAGGACTTTGGCAGGGGATTTGCATAGCGGAAAGAGAAAATCTCTTCCCTCTGGAAGTAGAAGGGGATTCTCAGATCCTTATTGAGGCAGCAAAACGTCTTCAATTTGGCTCTTCAGCTTCCAACATAGCCTCAAGTTGGAGATTGCAAAGTAGATTGGAGCTTATTGAAAAATGGCTTAGAACGCCCAAAGTTATCTCCTTCAAGCATGTTAGAAGAACAGCTAACAAAGTAGCTGATCGACTGGCTAATCAAGGAGCTCTTCAGACAACTCCTTTCTACAAGGGCCTGCTTCAGAATTCCAATGATGTTCAGCTCATACAGGATTGCACTTCCTTGGTGCATCAGGATATCCAAGTCTCGGATGCGGGTGGTCGGAATGTTCAATAGGTTGCAAAGGCGGTGGGTTGGCGCATGGGACTCCATCACTGCCACCCTCCTTTGCGTCCTTTATGAAATTAATTGCATTAATGATTCATCGTCCAGGGCATTCAAGATGCACATTTTCCCATACACCAATTCGGTTAACTGCACCATGGCTTCTCCGGCAAGCTTCATTTCGGCTCTGATACCCTTTTGTTCCTGCTGCTCCTTGGCGGATTCGGAGACCAACACTAGGACTATCACGGGTCGAAGGTGCTCACTCTCCTGCTGCATTAACCTCGCTCTTGGGCTGCATTTCACGCACACCCCCCTTTGCTCTCAAAATTTAGGCTTCAGCGCTGAAGAGATTCATTCTTATCAGCATTGGGTCTCCAGTTTGGGTTCGCCTGACCCTTCTTACTCTGACATTCCCAGCACCTTCGAGTTCAACTCTAATCACTAGGATATTATGCCTAGACTGTGCCACAGGTTGAGGAGTAGGCGCGGCTCGAGCCGTGGTGGTCTCTCTCGGCGCCCTCCTCCTTCTTCGCCCAGCTCCTCTTCTCCGCAGTCTGACTCATGGAGAGGGCGGTATCCAGAGACCCACAGTGGTAGGGGCACTTTGATTGTCCGTTGGGCTACTCTGCCCGCTCGTCGTCTTTCCAATCTCCTCCCAAGTCAGCAGCACAGGGCGCAATTTCGTTTCCCCTGTCTGCTTAACATGCCAACGGTCATTGCCAATGTAATGATTGAATTCAAAGAAGCGCCTCCATATGTGAATGCAGAGCTTCATGACTCTCCTCCGGGGCATTTGGCTACTGACAGAACCCTTTCTCCTTCAACTTCTAGCCAGCAGCAGATGCCGGATGTAGGCTGCTCCTCATTACTTCCCAATTCGAATTCTGTGGAGGATGGCCTCAAGAATGATGGTACTTTGGCCACGTCTGAAGAGAAGCTGAAGAACTCTATCTTACAGGAAAATCCAGAGGCTACTGAAGTTGTGCTGAACAAGGATGCTCCTGATGCATATGCTTGTTGCATGGTCGAGTCTCCTCCGCCCTCTCCAGGTGATTAATGGTTCCTCATCTTACAGATTTGGTTTTGGTTGTTCGCGGTGCCAGGTTTAGTACTGGCATTTACATGCTTTTACAGTCTAGTTGGCTCTCCTTCCACTGTTTTTTTGAAAGTCGGTTTCCCATATATGGGCGGAAGTATGTCATGTTTAAGTTCGTTCAGATCTACAAATCTGTAGCTAACTATGGTGGTTTGATATGTTGTGTGAAAAATGTTAAGGTGCTTAGATGTCAGTCCATGCTCCAGTGTTGTATCTGCCTCCTGGCATTGTATGTTGATATTTTGAATTGGCTGTACCGAAATGCTCATCTTGCGAGCCAGAACTATGAGGCTTTTGCCTCCATGTAACTGTAACTTTTTTGTATATTAATAGATTAAGCGTATTCAGAGAAAAAAAAATGGCTATTTAATCTTTAATTAATAATACTACCACAATAGTAAAATTTTCGGTCTAGAAAATAAAACCAATAAGGAAATTCTGTGTTTATTCAAAATTTCTAATTTATTTCTAAGTAAACATTTACTAAATAAAATTAATACAGTTCTATTATCATTATACTTATCTGTATGATTAGCTTTTTCAGAGATTAATACCAAAAGAGACTTTTTTAATCCTCCCAACCCGTGAGGTTGGAAATAATGTCCAGACCTCCCCCCAAGCCTCATGGTTTCTAGAATAGTCTCAGACAATAATAATTCAAGAGCCTCAAGACCACCATTCCGACCTGGAATTACTTGTTTGCAAGGGTATCCACTGGCTACCACCACCTCAAGAAAACTCTACAACAAAATAATTTCTTCTTGACATCATCCTGTCAATTCTCTTTCTTTTCCTCCTACTTCCTCCCTAGGTCACTCTTCCATTTCCCGTCCGATATTATTCTCTTTAATCTCCTTAGGAGGGGAGTAACTCTTTAAGTGTTTGGAAATTCAATATTTTCTCTCTCTTTTTTAAAATTATTTTCCTCTCTTTTCTCTGACCAAATCTAATCTTTTTAAAGTAATTAAAAATAACTACAGATTTAATCTTTAAATTATTTCACTACCTTCATTAGATCCAATTACAAAGTTTTACATAGTAATAAAAGAAAATGTAAAGGACTTTTACATAGTAATAAAATAAAATGTAAAGGACAATTATTTAAAGGGCCAGGGGTGTTACAAATAGTTTTCACCTAGAGAGATTTGATTCCTCTCTACTATTGATAGATCTAGAGTTATGATGGATCTATATTGGCTTTGAACAATGCACTAATAAAATGTTTTAACTATAAGAAAATTTTGATTCTCTGGTATTTTATATAATATATACATATTTGTAGTTGAAATATTTATTTATGATTCACATAGTCCTCATTAAAATGTTAACACTTTCCCCCTCATATTTAGAAGTGGAAAACATATATCGATTTTTGAGAATATATATATATATATATATATATATATATATATCGAGTGGTGTGTTTTTCTTTAAATAACAGTGTTGAGTCAGCCAACATGTAGTAGCTAGTGATGATTGTCGGGATTGTTGGTTTGACAATTGAGTTATAATATATTTTCCAACTTTTTAATATTATATTATTTTAAAATGTTACATGTCAATTATATGTTAAACATTGAAGGACTTACAAATCTATATCATAACTTGAATTAAAAATAACTTATTAATGGAATAAGAATTCTCTTTCTCATATTAAAATATTTGATTTATAATCTACATTAAACTCTTTTTGGTTATTAATATTTTCTAAATATTACATATCAAATCCATATCCCTCACGATGGAAAGTGAAGATAAAAATAATAAGAATAATTTAAATTGGTTTATTTTTCTCTATATAAAGGCGACGAAAAATTATGTTGTTTCATATGGACACTCAAATATTTCATTTGTGGCAATTTCTAAATTATTTTTTATTAACATATTTTTTTTTAAATATTACATGTCAATTGAACATAGAATGAATCACACATTATGTTATATCAATAATAATATTTTTATATGTCATTTGTCAATTCCCTATGAAGTACTCAAGAAATCATATATCTCTTTTATGTTAAAAAAATAAATTAAATTTTTTTTACTTACAATTATTTTATCTCTATATAAAGTTGATGTCAAATTAAGGTGGAAATTGAATTATTTTATTTATTGCTGAATTAATACTAGTAATATTATTTTTAAATGTTAGTTGTCAACTCTATATTAAGTCTATTAGTATTTTATTTATAGCCTAAGTAATATCAATAATATTACTTTTACATTCCATTTGTTAGTATATTAAGTAGTGAAGCAAATTACATATCCCACTCATACTAAAAAGTCAATTAAATTTTATTTTACTTTCAGCTTCATTATCTTTCTATATAAAGTTAATGTAAAATCAAGATGGAAATTGAAGTATTTTATTTCTAGATGACATTTATTTCTTTTGTTATTATTATTAATATTTTTAAATTTATTAATGTAAATATTATTTTATTATTTTTAATTGTAATATTACTTGATAACATCTCCCTCATCTTACACAAAAAATATTATAACCATTACAAAGTCAAAAAAAAACTTTAGTATATTATTATAAATAATATGGTAATACACATCCCATAAATTACAACTCTAATGCATTATTCATCTTCATGTTCCTTTCCATTTTGTTTGTAAATACAACCTAAAAAAAATACAAAGCTAAATCTATTTCAAAATTCAAATCATTAAATCATAAAACTATTACACATTAACATTTATTAAAGATATTCACTTTAATTTATTGACACTAAAACATCCTTAGCCAATTTTATATTTGTAATAATATTTTTCATATTTTTTTATCAAGTGGTATGTGTTCACCAGAGGCTTGACTTGTGGCTTGAGAAACCGCAACCTAGAGGCATCTAAGCTGTGAAAATCACCTCGGGATAACACCATGCCCTTAACACTACTGGATTTTTCCCCATGGAGTTTCCAACAAGTGACCTTCACATCACGGAGTGACTCAAAAATACACCCCATCACCATCTATTTTACGCCCAATGGGCTATCTCTCATAATATTTTATTTATAAATAAATATTATTAAATTTAAATAGTTTTGAAATATTTATTAACTTTATAGAATTTTGTAATAATAATGGATAGTTGTTTTAAATATCTATAAAACATTACTATATGATTTATTAAAATCATGATTTTCACATTTTTTAATAAATATTATACAAATGAATAAATTGATTTACCATATATTGTTTAATTCTAATTTGTTTTCCCCATGGAAAAAATGTAACTTCCATTATATTTGAGAAAATTAGATATTGCAGATGCTGAGAAGCATATGCATAAAAAATGTGACTAAAGTCACATGTAAAAAAAATATCTAGAGAAGTCCCTTACTTGGAGGGTTCATAAATATGATCATATAAAATGTTCTGCTAAAATAATATATACACATAAGTGCTAGATAAAATATCGAAATAACTGATGCTGGATAATAACTGAAGACAATTCAGGGCTTTTCGACCCCCCTGCAAGTGATCTATGTATGGTCAGTGGCAGTATTGGAAGAAGTCACGTCCCATCTCCTCCTCGATCAACCATAGACCCCTAGGCTAGTTTGCGGCATCCATGGATATAGTGTCGGAAATATGATTCTACTCCTTGTAAATATGATGACAAGTAATAGAGTCAAAAATTGATTTAAAATGCCAGGTCTCCTCCAAAGTATTCCGACCTCCATGGATATAGCGTCAGAAATATGATTATGTTCCCTGTAAATATGATGACAAGTAATAGAGTCAAAAAGTGATTTAAAATTCAAGGTCTCCTCCAAAATATTCTGAAGTGTGTGCACGTGACATTTTTATATCTGATTGAGCCAATTGATGATGATCTTTGAATCGCCAAAAATCTGTAAATGATTGCATCCCTTTTCAATGAAGAAATGAAGGAGGTGTCTTTATTTAATATATAAAAGATAAGAGGTTTCCAAAAATTGCTTTTAATTTTAATTGGTATAAGGATGTTTGGTCTTAACTAGACCATTGGAGGATAAAGGAGGAGATCATTTTGTAAAATAAGGATGGTATTCAAAATATTATTACTTTCAATTTTAAGGAGAAATTATGAGGTGATAAAAAGTTAGAGGGAAAAATGAAACTAAGATATTACAAAGAGATTATCGACCCAAATTCAAAATAAAAAGTATCTCTTTGTTTTGACTAATGTTAAGAAGAAAATGAACATTGTTAAAATAAGATCAAATTTAAGTATCTCTTTGTTTTGAGTAATGTTAAAAAGAAAATGATCATTGTTAAAATAAGAGAAAATTTTCATGGGCTTCATAGTGAAAGTGAACATTGGCCAATTTCTAAAACATAATGGGTGTTGGCAATATGATTCTTATGATTGCGTATGTTGTCCTTGATGGAAACTCTTGCAAATGCTGAAGTATATGACTTATGGAGTAGCACAATGGTTTAGCAGAAGCTCTAGTTGAACAAGGGTATAAGTACAACAGAAGATCGTTAGTATTCATATTGAAGGTTCTATACGCGAGTTCATGCAGGCCAAGTCATGTATACACGGGAAAAATAACGATCCAAGTCACGTATGCCTTTTTCACTAAAAAAAATTATGATACTAGGGGGAATTACCATGGTTTTAGCCCATAATATTGAGCGCTATGTCCTCTATTTTATTCTGTCCAAGAATACCATAATCGCTTGTGTGGTTTTGGCTCATGGTATTGGTAAATGCTAAACCTATATAAGGAGAAGAAGACCATAGTGCAAGAGCACCAGGTGTAAGGTTTTTAACTGAATACTTCTCTCTAAAGTATATCTGCAAGGAATGGGTTTTATTTATTGGTAGAATTGAAATTATGTTGCACCCATGGTTACAGTGATGGATCAGGATCTCTAGACCTGAAATGACTATGTATTTGCTTGATCTATTGATGAGATGTTTAGATCTGTGACCCGGCGCATGCTTCTGAAGTGAAATATAAAAATCTGGGTAAGTATATAGATATGAAAATTTATGCAGTATTAATATTTAAAAATTTATACGTTGGTTCGTCACGGTGAAAGCATGTATATATGTGGGGTGGTTTCAGAAAAAGCGTGTATGGAAGTCAGGGTTTTCCATAAGCTTGATGGAGAGGTTATCTATTTAATTGCTGCTATATTTCTGTTGTTTGTCAATGAAATCTTCATATAGATCTGGGTTGTTTAAATACTGTATATGTTGCTAGTTGAATATATACAAATTTGATCAATGAGTGATTAAATATGATTAATGATGTTGAATGAATAAGGGTTCTACAAATCTGAAAAATATATGTTTGAAAGCCTTAGATTTGTTTATGAGTCTGATCACATTCTGGAATTCAAAGATTTGATGCATTCAAGTACGCAGTTGCGTGTGGAAAGCTGTTGTTGGCATATGATGCAATAAAAAAGCTGGTTCCGATGGCAACCTACTTGATGAAGTTGTCCTTGATGGAAACTGACTTGATGAGTTGTCTTTGGATAAGCAACCTATTTGTTAATAATGTAAATATGATGTATCTACAAAGCAATTCAGAAGTAACAAAGAAAGAAATTCCAGTAAGTTCCAGAGTAATGATGAATTAGATATGTCACAAAGCATACGCGGGTTTGTAAAGGCAAAATAGTGTATGTACGTGGAAAAGTACATACCAAGTAGCATATGCCTATTTGCGCTCTAAATTTATAAAACCAAGAGACATTACCATGGTATTGGCCCACTTTATTGAGCGCTGGATTATCTATTTGATCCCGTCCAGGAATATCATCAGCAGTTGAGTGGTTTTGACTCATGGTATTGACAAAGGCTAAATCTATATAAGGAGAAGAAGATCATAATGCAATAGTGTGCGTGTGCAAGAATTTTTAATAAATAAATCTCTTTAAGAGATATCTGCATGGTTGAACTCTAATAGATCTGAATCTATGATGCACCTATGGATATGATGAAGGTTCAAGATCTCTAGATCTAGAAATGATGAATCTCTAGGATGATCTGCAAAAGAAATGATGAAGATCTGGCGCAAGTATGATGAAGAAATTGAAGAAATCTGGGTAAGTTTATAGATCTGGTTTGTTCTGCAAAGTTTATCTTTTTCAAATCTATACGCTAGTTTGTCTCAGTAAAAGCGTGTATATACGCGGGTTCACTTAATGAAAAGCGTGTATGGAAGTTAGGTTTTTTGAAGAATAAAATACACAGAAGTATATGCGGGTTGATGTGCAGGAAAGCACGTATATACGCAGATTCAGTGAAGTAAAAGCACGTATGGAATCTAGGGTTTTTCTGAAGTGTGTGGAATGAAATGTCTGATCTGTTTTGTTGTTTTACTGCTATCTTTCAATGATATATTCATACAGTTCTGGGTTGTTTGAATGTTGAAGATACTGCTGATTATGTTGATTGAAGATCAAGTTGTTGGTTGATTGGTTGATGAAGTTATAAGTTTCAGTTTGATGTATGGAATGGGTGCAGTCTGAAAATCTGATGAAAAGTGACCTACAAGGTATGTTGTCTGGAAGTTGTTAGACCTAGTATGAAAATTGATGAAACGTGGTCCATGGTGGTGCCGAGGGTCGAAGCCTTCAGTGAGGGGGTTGGAGCTCCCTTCCAGTAGTGGCTGGAGAACGAGAGAAGGTTGCAGCCTTCCTCACAGGGTGTTCCATGTTATCGTATGAGTCTGCACCAGTACAAAATTGTAAGAAGTTTTCTTTATAATAAATATTGAAGACAGAGACGACAACAGCGGTGGTTTTCTCCCGAATTGGGTTTCCACCTTAAATATTGGTGTTCATGTGTGTGGCTTATGTGTGATGGTTTATTTTGTTATTACTACACATGTTTGCTGCTTACTAAACATCTGATGAATGAATGATGCAATTATCTAAGTAAAGAATTAAATGCATAATAAGATCTCTGGACATACGCAAATTTTCTTAAGGATATCCACGTGTATACGCGAGTTGGGTTCAGTAAAGTAGCATATGGTTTTAAGAGAAAGAAAAAGTAAAAAGTTTTCAGTCAGCTCTAAATACTGATTCACCCCCCCTCTCAGTATTTTTCCCAACAATTGGTATCAGAGCAGGTCCTTCTGAAAAAGCTTAGCCGCTAGAAGGAAGATCAATCAAGATGGAACAACATCTATCAGGCCTCCGCTCCTCAAAGGAAACAATTTAATCTTCTGGAAAACAAGGATGAGATCCTATCTTCAGTATCTGGGAGCAGATGTATGGGCTATTTTTGAAGGAGGATATCAATATCCAGCCGCAGTACCAACAGATCCAACGGAAAGAAAGAATTATGAAACAAATGCAAAGGCATTCAATGCTCTATTGGGAAGTCTAACTGAATCAGAATTATTCAAAGTCATGCAGCTGGATACAGCAAAGGCAATATGGGACAAAATCATTCTAAGTTATGAAGGTGATGCAAAGGTAAAAAGTGCTAAACTCCAAACTCTCAGAATTCAATATGAAAATCTAAAAATGCATAATGAGGAGAGCATTGCCAGTTTCTTTTTACGTCTTGATGATATTGTAAACCGTATGAGAAATCTGGGAGAAACAATAACCGAATCTACTTTGGTTGAGAAATTTTTAAGATCACTAACGGCAAAATTTGAGTCAAAAGTTTCTGCTCTTGAAGAAAAGCAAGATCTTCAAAATCTTACTGTGGTGCAACTTCATGGCATACTAACTGCATGTGAAATGAGAAGAGGAGGACCATCTGAAGTCAAAGAAGTCGTCTTTATAGCTTCTACAAAAGGGAAAGAAGTACAAGAGACAGAAGGATCAGGGTATATCTCAGAAGAAGATGAGGTAAATTTTGTAAAGAAACTCCAACTTGGTACAGGACGGTTCAGAGGTAAGCTTCCTTTCAAATTTTTTTCTTGTGGAAGAGTTGGTCATTATGCTGCTAAGTGTCCTCACAAAGAAACACATGAAAAAGGAAAGGAATTAGAAAGAAGGAATAAGAATCGGTTTAGCACTAGAAAAAATTACTATACTCATGAAGACAGTGATGGGTTATCAGACAGTGAGGAAGAATGTGAACAAGATCTTAGACTTCTCATGGCATTTGAAAAAGAGTCTAGAGAAGAAAAGGATACTTTTATGGATGCTTTAGAAGACAATGATTTTCTTGATGAAATAAATCAACTCAAAATATGCTTAGAAGAAAGTAAAATATCCATAGAAACTTTGAAAAACCAGCTTGAAGAAAAGGAGAAACATAATGAGAAATTAGAATGTGAAATAGTAAGTCTAAGAAAAGAAATTGAGAAAGTAAATACTTTGAATCTTAGATTTGCTAAAGGATCTGAAACCTTAGATGAGATTATCAAGGTACAACGTTCTCCTCTTATAAAGACAGGTCTTGGATATATTGGAGAATCTTCTCAAGCTTCAGCACCAAATTATCTAAAAGAAGCTACAGCTGGTTTACAAAATTCTGCCACTCAGCAAGGGAATAAAGAATCTTTACAGGTAAAGCATGATCATCTTAATGCAAGGAACACTAACAGGAATATCTTTCAAAGAAGCCCCAATCAACAGGTAAATTCAAGTAGGATATTTCATGATCGCAGAAATTTCTTCTTCAATGGGCAATGCTTCTCATGTCACAATTTTGGTCATCAAGCTGTCCAATGATGCATATAAACCATCATGACCAGAGAAGCAAGAAAGAAAAGGATTGATATTGGAACAAAGAAGAATACATATAACAACTTTTCTCCTCTTTCAAAATGAAGTTGAATGTGCTTATTGCAATAACTGGCCATGAAGGAATCTCGAATGCAGGAGAAAAGTTCAACCAAAAGAGTGTTTTCCTTCAAGCTCCAAAGTGTGGAAAAAGAAGGAATTACAAGTTGAAAATTGTGGCATAGCGTTATTTGCAGAAGGTGAATAAAATCAATGGTACATTGATAGTGGATGCTCAAAACACATGGCAGGTGACAAAAACAAACTTCTTGCATATATTTCTCTTGAAAAAGAAAAGAATGTTACATTATCTCTACATACTCCCGTCGGCTATTATCCTAAAGATCGCGGGTTTTATGTAAGAAAAGGTACCCCACAATTTCATGTGTAGATGGATGAAAGCATAACTGCTATGTTAAATGCATCAATGAATAACTTGTCAGTATCAAAAGATTGTGTGGTACTTGATCTTGATACAGAAACAATCTAAAAGGAAAAGAACCTCCAAGAAAACCCTTATAAAATAAGAACCCGCAGCTCAGAACAATGTTACTTGAGTAAATCTTTAGAAAGTCACATGGCATAGAAGGTTGGGGCATCCGGAAGCTCTCAAATCAACAAATCTACAGACTTAATGTTGTTCGTGGTCTTCCCAATATTACTCTACCTGAAAGTGTCATATGCAAATCCTGTCAATTCGGTAAGCAAAACTAGAGTGCAATTTAATGCCAAGGAAGGATCTTCAAGTAAGTCTCTTGAACTTATTCATACTGACATATGTGGACCTATGAGGAAAAATTCACCACGTGGTGAAGAATACTATATCTTATTATTGATGATTTCTCTAGAATGTGTTGGATTGGGTTGATTAAACAAAAAGATGAAGCATTTGAGAAATTTCAGATCTTCAAAGCACTGGTTGAAAATGAATTAGATCTAAAAATCAAGTGTCTTAGATCTGATCGAGGAGGATAATATACATCAGATGAATTCCTTGAATTTTGTGAACAACATGGCATAAAAAGACAGTTTTCTGTAGCTGGCACTCCACAACAAAATGGCATAGCAGAAAGAATGAATAGAACAATTCAACAAATGGCTAGAGCTATGCTTGATGATTCTGAAACACCTGACACATTTTGGGGAGAAGCAACACATATAGCGGTAAATATTCTTAACAAGGCACATGTTCGTGTAAATAGTGATAAAACTCCATATGAACTCTAGTATGGTAATCCTCCCACTGTGAATCATTTTAGAGTTTTTGGAAGCAAATGCTTTATCAAAAATAACGATGAAAAAATTGGCAAGTTTGAACCCAGAGCAGATGAAGGAATAATTCTTGGTTACTCCTCTAGAAGTAGAGCATATAAATGTTACAATAAAATACTTCGGAATATTGTTGAATGTATTGATGTTGTTATTGATGAGTCTCCTGTAGCTCCAAAAGAAGAAAAACAAACAACAGATGAAGACGATGGTGACATATATCCTTCTACATCAAATAGAAATGATATAGACAGTGAAACCAATGAAGAACCTGAAGATGATTTATCTGAAAAAGCTCCATCCAGATATGTTCAAAAGAATCATCCAGAATCTCAAATTTTGGGAGAAAAGGGATCAGGTGTACAAACAAGAAGGACTCTTGTGGGATCTTCTAGCTATCTCGCATTTCTATCCACTATTGAACCACACAATGTCAATCAAGCTAGCAAAGATTAATGTTGGATTCAAGCCATGAATGAAGAACTTGATCAAATTGAAAAGAATCACACTTGGGAATTAGTACCAAGACCTCATGACAAAAATGTCATTGGAACTAAATGGATATTCAAAAACAAGTTAAATGATAATGGGGATGTTATAAGAAATAAAACTAGACTTGTTTGCAAGGGGTATGCTCAACAAGAAGGTATAGACTTTGAAGAAACTTTTGCTCCTGTAGCTAGACTTGAAGCCATAAGAATGTTTCTTGCTTTTTAAAGCTTCCAACAAATCAAAGTTTATCAAATGGATGTTAAATCTGCTTTTCTCAATGGTGATCTAGAAGAAGAAGTTTATATAGAACAACCAGAAGGATTCATTTTGGGAAATGATGAAAAACTTGTTTGTAGACTTAAAAAGGCTCTATATGGTCTCAAACAATCTCCAAGGGCATGGTACTATCATCTTGACAAATATCTTCATCAACAAGGATTTTCAAAGGGGTCTGCTGATAGCAACTTATACACAAAAACTGAAAATGACAAACTATTGATTGTGGTTGTATATGTTGATGACATCATTTTTGGAAGTAATGAAGAGTCTATGAGTCAGAAATTTGCTTCTGATATGCAACAAGAATTTGAAATGTCTTTACTTGGGGAACTAACATTCTTTCTTGGCTTGCAAGTGCAACAAGCAACAGATGGCATATTCTTATCACAAGAAAAATATCTTAAGCAAATTCTGAAGAAGTATGGCATGGAAGAATGCAAACCTGTAAGTACACCAATGATAACTGGATGTAATCTCAGTTCTCATGATGATTCTCCCACAGTGAATCAACCAGAATACAAATCTATGATAGGAAGTCTACTTTATCTCACTGGGACTAGACCAGACATTATGCATGCAGTTGGGATTGTTGGACGATTCCAAGCTAATCCAAAAGAGTCTCACCTTCAGGCTGTCAAAATAATATTCAAATATCTACAAGGAACTCATGACTTTGGACTATGGTATCCAAAGAATGTTGATCTCACTCTTCATGCTTACATTGATGCAGATTGGGCTGGAAATGTTGATGATCGGAAAAGCACTAGTGGTGGTGCATTCTATATGGGGCCTCGGTTAGTATCTTGGTTCAGCAAGAAGCAAAGCTCTATTGCCTTATCTACAGCAGAAGTAAAATATGTGGCTGCCGCATCATGTTGCACTCAACTTCTTTGGATGATGCAAACCTTACAAGACATTCAAATAAAATGTTCACCTCCTATCTCCATTATGTGTGATAATACAAGTGCTATCAGTATCTCAAAGAATCCTGTTATGCATTCCAAGACCAAGCACATTCCCATCAAGTATCACTTCTTACGTGAACAAGTGCTTGAACAAAAGGTGAAGTTGGAGTATGTTCCCTCCAAAGAACAAGTTGCTGATATATTTACCAAACCTTTACCCAGGGAATCGTTCGAATATCTCAGACAGAAGCTGGGAGTAGTCTCTGCCATGCAAAAGATCAGATCTACTTAAATATAGAAGATTAAATTGGATACGTGGATTTCCTGAATGACAGTCGCATATATACGTGAGTTTATACATAGAAAACTGCGTATGGGTGTTTGCTGACAAAATTTTTCTGGGTCAGCATTCTTCAGCACAGCTATGGTGCTATTGGCTATCTCTGGTGATGTTCCAGCTCTCATATTTCTGTTTCATTCTCTAATGCTTCTGATTAAGATGCCTTGATGATTTGCTGTTGAAAGTATTCAGGATGCATAGGCTAAGGGGGAGCATTGGTCATGTGGAAAGGATGCATTGTTGGCATTCTAATTATTTTTTGTAGTCTGATCTCATGCTTGAGAATTTTTTATCTTGATTTTATAAGTCATTTCTGTAATTTGATGAAAAAGGTCATGTTGAGACCCATGATGTAAACACTAGACTTATTCCATTTTGTAAACCCACTTGGTTGAGTAGTTGAGTCAAAATATGTAAATCCACTTGGTTGGATCATTGATGTAAGTATGAGTCCTTGGTGATAGGAAAGGTCATAGAGTCATGTACTTCATTGAAAAATATGTTTGAAGATTCGCCGTGAACTCAGGGGAGCATGGTACCTCAGCAACATCGCATCTACGAGCTCTTCTTTCTACAAGAGAAGAAAAACCTTGTTTTGGTTTTGATCCGCCCTTTGCCCTTGATGTCAAAGGGGGAGAGTATCATGGTATTTGAATAATGGTTATAATCAATGCATCTATCTGTTGTGGTGATCAAACACCATCATGGTTTCCATCAAGTCCAAAGGGGGAGATTGTTGGCAATATGATGCAATGTGTTGTCCTTGATGGAAACCTACTTGATGAAGTTGTCCATGATGGAAACTGACTTGATGAGTTGTCTTTAGATAAGCAACCTATTTGTTAATAATGTAAATCTGATGTATCTACAGAGTAGTTCAGAAGTAACAAAGAAAGAAATTCCAGTAAGTGCCAGAGTAATGATGAATTAGATATGTCACAAAGCATACGCGGGTTTGTAAAGGAAAAGTAGCGTATGTACGTGGAAAAGTACGTACCAAGTAGCGTATACCTATTTGCGTTCTAAATTTATAAAACCAGGAGACATTACCATGGTATTGGCCCATTGTATTGAGCGTTGGATTATCTATTTGATCTCATCCAGGAATATCATCAGCAGTTGAGTGGTTTTGACTCATGGTATTGACAAAGGCTAAATATATATAAGGAGAAGAAGATCATAGTGCAATAGTGTGCGTGTGCAAGGGTTGTTAATAAATAAATCTCTTTAAGAGATATCTGCATGGTTGAACTCTAATAGATCTAAATCTATGATGCACCTATGGATATGATGAAGGTTCAAGATCTCTAGATCTAGAAATGATGAATCTCTAGGATGATCTGCAAAAGAAATGATGAAGATCTGGCGCAATTCTGATGAAGAAATTGAAGAAATCTGGGTAAGTTTATAGATCTGGTCTGTTCTGCAAATTTTATCTTTTTCAGATCTATACGCTAGTTTGTCTCGGTAAAAGTGTGTATATACGCGGTTTCGCTTAGTGAAAAACGCGTATGGCAGTTAGGGTTTTTGAAGAATAAAATACACAGAAGTATACGCGGGTTGATGTGCAGGAAAGCGCGTATATGCGTAGATTCAGTGAAGTAAAAGCGCGTATGGAATCTAGGGTTTTGCTGAAGTGTGTGGAATGAAATGTCTGATCTGTTTTTCTATTTTACTGTTATCTGTCAATGATGTATTCATACAGTTCTGGGTTGGTTAAATGTTGAAGATACTGCTGATTATGTTGATTGAAGATCAAGTTGTTGGTTGATTGGTTGATGAAGTTATAAGTTTCAGTTTGATGTATGGAATGGGTGCAGTCTGAAAATCTGATGAAAAGTGGCCTACAAGGTATGTTGTGTGGAAGTTGTTGGATCCAGTATGAAAATTGATGAAACGTGGTCCATGGGTAATTGTTGGCATGAGATCCAAAACCTTGATCAAAAGGGGGTTGGAGCTCCCTTCGGTGAGTAGTACATTGCAGAGAATGAGAAGGTTGTATACAACGGTGGTGCCTAAATGCAACGGTATGAGTCTACACCAGTACAAAATTGTAAGAAGTTTTCTTTATAATAAATATTGAAGACAAAGATGACAGCAACGGTGGTTTTCTCCCTAATTGGGTTTCCACCTTAAATACTGGTGTTCATGTGTGTGGCTTATGTGTGATGGTTTATTTTGTTATTACTGCACATGTTTACTGCTTACTAAACATACGATGAATGAATGATGCAATGATCTAAGTAAAGAATTAAATGCATAGTAAGATCTCTGGAAATACGCAAGTTTTCTTAAGGATATCCGCGTGTATATGCGAGTTGGGTTCAGTAAAGTAGCGTATGGTTTTAAGATAAAGAAAAAGTAAAAAGTTTTCAGTCAGCGCTAAATACTGATTCACCCCCCCTCTCAGTATTTTTCCCAACACGTGTATACATGTAGGTTATAGTCAAGTGAAGTAGTGTATGGTTTTAATAAGATGAATGATCAAGGTTTAATTTTGTTCTGCATGTTGATTCAGAAGTATGGGTTTATTACTGTGTTCTGGTTACAATTATCTTACTGTTATGTTTAAATTTCGGGTTATGGTTGTTAGTGTTGATCTAGATATTGAGTTGTGTTGAAGTTGTTTGATCCAGTGTGAAAATTGATGAAACGTGGTCTATAGTGGGTCTGAGGGTTGAAGCCTTTAGTGTGGAAGTAGAAGCTTCCTACCAGTAGAATCTAGTGTTTTGATCAGGGAGTTGAAGCTCCTTTCCAATAGTGGCTGGTAAACGAGATCAGGGGTTCGGAGCTCCCTTCCAGTAGAAGCTGGAGAATGAGAGAAGGTTACAACCTTTAGCAGGTGAATACCTGTGTACTGATATGAGTCTGCATCAATACAACATTGTAAAGAGCTTTCTATATAATAAATATTGAAGACATAGACGATGACAACGGTGGTTTTCTCCTAAATTGGGTTTCCACCTTAAATCTTGGTGTTCATGTGTGATGCTCTTACGTGATGATTTATTCTTTTATTATTGAACATATTTACTGCTTAACTATTTGATGCATAACCAATGATCAGGGTTAAAAAATGTTTCTGAATGTTTATCTGAAGAGTAAAGTTATCTAAGTATACGCAAGTTTCTGTTAGGATAACTGCGTACATAGTTGGGATAATCAAAGTCATGTATAGAAATCAGTAAGAGAAAAGTAAAAGATTGTGATTATTGTAAATATTGATTCATCCCCCCCCCCCCCCCTTCTTAGTATTTTTCCCAAAAATTTGTATTAGAGCAGGTCCTTCTGTAGAAGCTTAGTTGATCGGAAGGAAGATCATCTAAGATGAGAAATCAAGATGGGACAACACACCCATCAACTATTAGACCTCCACTCTTCAACGAAAATAATTTAATCTTCTGGAATACAAGGAAAAGATCATATCTTCAGTCTCTTGGAGAAGATGTATCGACTATAGTTGAAGGCGGTTATCAATATCCAGCCTCAATTCTAACAGATCCAGCATCAAGGAAAAATTATGAAACCAATGCAAATGTTTTCAATGAATTATTGGGGAGTCTTACTGAATCTGAATTTTTCAAAGTTATGCAATTAAATACAGCAAAGGAAATATGGGAAAAAATCATTTTGAGCTATGAAGGTGATGCCAACGTAAAAAGTGCTAAACTCCAGACTTTCATAATTTAATATCAAAAACTCAGAATGCATAATGATGAAAGCATTTCTAGTTTATTTTTATGTTTAGATGAGATCGTAAATCGTATGAAAAATCTAGGAGAAGTTATAAGTGACACCACTCTAGTAGAAAAAGTCTTAAGATCTCTAACTCCTAAATTCGAGTCAAAAGTGTCTGCTATTGAAGAGAAACAAGATCTACAAACTCTTACGATTGTTCAACTCCATGGGATTTTGACTACGTGTAAAATGAGAAACGGAGGTCCATTTGAAGTCAAAGAAGCTTCTTTTAAAGCTACTTCAAAAGGAAAGGAAATGGAAGAACAAGAAGGATCAGGGTATGTATCAGAAGAAGATGAGATAAAGTTTGTAATGAAACTTCAACTTGGCACTGGAAGATTAAGAGGTAATCTTCCTTTCAAATGTTTTTCTTGTGGAAGAGTTGGTCATTACGCTGCTAAATTTCCTCATAAAGATAATCATGAAAAGGTAAAGGATTTGGAAAAAGGTAATAAGAAACATTTATCAATAGAAAAAGTTAGTATACTCATGAAGATAGTGTCGGTCTATTAAATAGTGAAGAAGGAGAATCTGATCAAGATATTAGACTACTCATGGCATTTGAAAAGGACACTAGTGAGGCTAAAGATAATTTTATGGATGCGATAGAAGAAAATGATTTTCTTGAAGAAATCAATCAACTCAAAATATGCTTGGAAGAGAAAAAAATAGCCATAGATACTCTAAAGAATCGTCTTTTAGAAAAGGAGAAGCACAATGAGAAAATAGAATGTGAAATAGTAAGTCTAAGAAAGGAAATTGAGAAAGTGAAAAATTTAAATCTTAGATTTTCTAAAGGATTTGAAACCTTAGATGAAATTATCAAGGTACAACGCTCTCCTCTTGCAAAGACAGGTGTTGGATATATCGGATAATATTCCCAGTATTCAACAACAAGCTATCTAAATGCAGCTAAATCCAGCCAACAACACTTCATCACTCAGAAAAAGAACAAAGATAATGCCCAGGTAAAGCATGACCACTTCAACTCAAGGATGAACAATAATAGAAATATCAATCAATAGGTAAACATCAATAGAAGGTTCTATGATCGCATAAATTTCTTCTTTAATGGACAATGTTTCTCATGCCATAATTTTGGTCATAAAGCTGCTCGATGTGTTGCATACAAAACTATCATGACCAGAAAAGCAAGAAAGGAAATAAATGAGATAGGAATAACTTTGAAATTGAATGTTGTTATTGCAATAACTTTGGACATGAAGAATCTGAATGTAGGAGAAAACTTCAGCCAAAATAACATATACCCACAAGCTCCAAGGTATGGAGAAAGAAGGAATTACAGTTTGAAAGCTATGGCATATCTTTATTTGCAGAAAGAGAAGAAAATCAATGGTACATTGATAGTGGATGCTCAAAACACATTACAGGTGATAAAAATAAACTTCTTTCATACAATGCATTAGAGAAGGAAAATAATTTTACTTTTGTAAATGACTCTCTTGCTATCATTAAGGGTAAAGGATCTATTTTTATAAAAGAAAAGGTTAAATCTAACAATGTTATGTATGTGGATGGATTAAATCATAACTTTTTGAGTGTGAGTCAAATGTGTGATCAAGGAAATGAAGTTGTCTTTAGTTCAAAAGAATGTGTAGTTTGTGAACTTGACACAGGAAAAATGGTAATAAAAGGAACAAGAACACCTAGCAATCTTTATATATTAAAAGGTGGTCAACTCTACAGAAAATTGGTTATGGTACAGAAGATTGGGACATTTGAGCTTCTCTCAAATAAGAAAATCTAGCATACTCAAAGTTGTTCATGATCTACCCAACATCACTCTGCCTGAAAGTAGCACATGAAAATCATGCCAATTTGGTAAGAAAACCAGGGTGCAATTTAATGCCAAATAAGTATCAACAAGTAAACCTCTTGAACTTATACATACTGATTTATGTGGTCCTGTAAGGAAAAATTCACTTCATGGAGAACAATAATATATTCTATTTATTGATGACTTTTCTAGAATGTGTTGGATCAGTTAATTGAAACATAAAGATGAATCGTTTGAAAAGTTTATGATCTTCAAATATTTGGTTGAAAATGAATTAGATCTAAAAACCAAATTTCTTAGATCTGACCGTGCAGGAGACTATATATCAGATGAATTCTTTTATTTCTGTGAACAATATGGCATAAAAAGACAATTTTTTGTAGCTGGCACTCCACAACAAAATGGCGTGGTAGAAAGAATGAATAGAACTGTTTAGCAGATGGCTCGTGTTATGCTTGATGAATCTATAACTCCCGATACCTTTTGGGGAGAAGCAGCGCATACTGCAGTAAATATTCTCAACAAGGCTCATGTTCGTGTGAATAGTGATAAAACTCCTTATGAGCTCTAGTATGGTAATCTTCCCACTGTGAAGCATTTTAGAGTTTTTGGAAGAAAATTTTTTATCAAGAAAAATGGTGAAAAACTTGGTAAGTTTTAGCCTAGAGGAGATGAAGGAATATTTCTTGGTTACTCTTCTAGAAGTAAAGCATACAAATGTTACAATAAAAGACTTCAGAAGATTGTTGAATGTATTGATGTTGTAATTGATGAGTCACTCACAAATCCCAAAAAGGAAATAACAACAAATGAAGATGATGATGATGATGTATATTTTCCCTCATAAAATAACAACAATATAGTAGGAGAACCCAATGAAGCACCAGAAGAAGATATATCAGGAAAGGCTCCATCCAGGTATGTTCAAAAGAATCATCCAGAATCTCAAATATTGGGAGAATAGGGATTAGGTGTCCAAACAAGAATAACTCTTGTAGGAACCCCTGGATATTTGGCATTCTTATCCACTATTGAACCACAGAATGTAAATCAAGCTAGTAAAGATGAATTTTGGATTCAAGCCATGAATGAATAACTTGATCAGATTGAAAAGAATCATACTTGGGAATTGGCTCCAAGAACCCATGATAAAAATGTTATTGGAACAAAATGGATACTCAAAAACAAGTTAAATGAAAATGGATATGTTATTAGAAACAAAGCTAGACTTGTTTGTAAAGGGTATGCTCAATAAGAAGGTATAGACTTTGAAGAAAAATTTGCACCTATAGCTAGACTTGAAGCCATACAAATGTTTCTTGACTTTTCAAGTTTTCAATAGTTCAAAGTTTATCAAATGGATGTAAAATCTACTTTCCTCAACAATGATCTAGAAGAAGAGGTTTATATAGAACAACTAGAAGGATTCATTCTGGGAAATGATGAAAAAATTGTTTTCAAATTCAAAGAGGCTCTATATGGTCCCAAACAAGCTCCTCTGGCATGGTACTATTGTCTTGAAAAATATATTCAACAACAAGGTTTCACAAAAGGATCTGCTGACAGTAAATTATACACAAAATTTGAGAATGATAAACTGTTAATTATTGTTGTGTATGTTGATGACATCATTTTTGGGAGTAATGAAGAGTCCATGAGTTAGAAAATTGCTTCTGTTATGAAGCAAAAATTTGAAATGTCATTACTTTGGGAACTAACATATTTTCTTGGCTTATAAGTGCAACAAGCAACAGATGGCATATTTCTATCACAAGCAAAATATATCAAGAAAATTTTGAAGAAGTATGGGATGGAAGACTACAAACCTGTGAGAACTCCAATGGTAACTAGATGTAAACTTAGTTCTCATGATGATTCTCCCATGGTAAACCAACCAAAGTATAGATCTATGATTATAAGTATGCTTTATCTAACCGGGACTAGACCAAACATTATGGATGCAATTGGTATTTTTGGATGATTACAAGCTAATCCATAGGAGTCATGCCTTCAGGCTATAAAAAGAATATTCAAATATATACGAGGGATGCAAGTCTTCGGTCTATGGTATCAAAAGAATGCTGATCTTACTCTTCATTCTTACACAAATGCAGATTGGGCTGGAAATGTTGATGATCGAAAAATCACTAATGGTGGTGTATTATATATGGGGCCCTAATTAGTATCTTGGTTCAACAAGAAACAAATTTCCATTGCCTTATCTTCAGAAGAAGAAGAATATGTGGCTGTCACATGATGTTGCACACAAATTCTTTGGATGATGCAGACATTACAAGATATTCAAACCTAATGTTCTCCTCCCATCTCCATCCTATGTGATAATACAAGTGCCATCAGCATCTTGAAAATTTTTGTTATGCATTCCAAGACCAAGCACATTCCTATCAAATATCACTTCTTACGAGAACTAGTGCTTGAGAAAAAGGTCAAATTGGAGTATGTTCCCTCCAAAGAACAAGTTGCTGATATATTTACTAAACCTCTTCCCAGGGAAGCATTTGAATATCTCAGACAGAAGCTAGAAGTTTTCTCCACCTCACTTATTAAATCTACTTGATTTCTAAAGATTAAATTAAGTACACAAGTTTTATGAAGGTGAATCGTGTATATACGCCAGTTTCTATGTATAAAGTGACGTATGGTTTTTGCTGACAAAAAATCTATGGGTCATCTTTTAGAACAGTCTATGGTGTTGATGGGTAATCTCTGTTGTTTTGATATTCATCTTATAGTTCATTTCTTTGATACTTATCTCCTTGATGAAGATGCTTTGATGAATTGGTTGTTAAAAGTGTTCAGGATGCACAGGTTTAGGGGGAGAATTTGCCTTGCTGAAGAGACTGCATTGTTGGCATTATGATTGGCTGTTGTGTTATGATCTCCTGTTTGAGATTCTTTGGTCGTGGTTTTAAAAAATCATATCTGTAATCTGTTATAAAGTTCATGTTGAAACCTCTGATGTAAAGATTTTCATTTTGGGTCATGTATGGACTATTAAAATATGTAAACCCACTTGGTTGGGTAGTTGAGTCAATATGTAAATCCACTCGGTTGGATCCTTGATGTAATTTTGTGTCCTTGGTGATAAGAAAGGTCATGAATTATAGAGTCATGTATTTTATTGAAAACTCAACATGTGCTCAGGGGGAGTATTTGTGCACCTTTTTCTCTTGATGACAAAGGGGTAGAGTATTTGGTGTTTGAATCATGTTTAGATATTATATATCTACAAGTTGTGGTGATCAAACTCCAACATGGTTTCCATCAAGTCCGAAGGGGGAGATTGTTGGAAATATGATTCTTATGATTGCATATGTTGTCCTTGATGGAAACTCTTGCAAATGCTGAAGTAAATGACTTATGGAGAAGCACAGTGGTTTAGAATAAGGTCTAGCAAAATATGGTTGATATTCATATTGAAGGTTCTATACGCGAGTTCGTGTAGGCCAAGTTGCATATACACTCAGAAAATAACGATCCAAGTCGTGTATGCCTTTTGCGCTCTAAAATTATGATACCAGGGTGCGTTACCATGGTTTTAGCCGACAATATTGAGTGTGGTGTCATCTATGTTATTTAGTCCAAGAATACCATCGGCACTTGTGTGGTTTTGGCTCATGGTATTGGTAAAGGCTAAACCTATATAAGGAGAAGAATATCACAGTGCAAGAGTGCATGGTCTAAGGGTTTTAACTAAATACTTCTCTCTGAAGTATATCTGCATGGAATGGGTTCTGTTTATTGGTAGATCTGAAATTATGATGCACACATGGATACAATGATGGATCAGGATCTATAGACCTAAAATGACTTTATTTTTTTGATCTATTGATGAGATGTTTAGATCTATGACCTGGCGCACGTTTGCTGAAGTGAAGTATAAAAAATTGGGTAATTCTATAGATCTAAAACTTTATAGAGTATTAATATTTACAGATCTATATGCTGGTTCATCACGGTGAAAGTACGTATATACACGAGGTGGTTTCAGCAAAAGCACGTATGGAAGTCATGGTTTTCTGAAGCTTGATGGAGAGTTTATCTGTTTAATTGGTACTATATTTCTGTTGTCTATCAATGAATTCTTCATATAGATATGGGTTGTTTGAATATTGTATATGCTTCTAGTTGAATAGATACAAATTTGATTAATGAGTGATTAAATATGATTAATGATGCTGACTGAATAAGGGTTATACAAATCTGAAAAGATATATGATTGAAAGCCTCAGATCTGTTTCTGAGTCTGATCAAATTTTTGAAATTCAGTATTCACAGATCTATACGCAGGTTGGTGTGCAGGAAAGCACGTATACACGCAGGTTATAGTAAACTGAGGTAGTGTATGCTTTTAATAAGATGAATGATCAAGGTTGAATTTGGTTCTGCATGTTGCTTCAAAATTCTGGGTTTATTATCGTGTTCTGGTTACAATGATCTTACTCTTCTGTTTAAATTTTGGGCTATGGTTGTTAGTCTTGATATATATATTGGGTTGTGTTGAAGCTGTTCGATCTAGTGTGAAAATTGATGAAACGTGGTCTGCAATGGGTCTGAGGGTTGAATCCTTCAGTGTGGAAGTAGAAAATTCCTACCAATAGAAGTTGGTGTTCTGATCAAAGGGTTGAAGGTCCCTTCCAGTAGTGGTTGGTAAACGCGATCAGGGGGTTGGAGATCCATTCCAATTGAAGTTGGAGAACGAGAGAAGGTTGCATCCTTCCGTAGGTAGATGCCTGCGTACTGATATGAGTCTGCATCAGTACAAAATTGTAAGAAATTTTCTATATAATAAGTATTGAAGACATAGACGACAACAACGGTGGTTTTCTCCCAAATTGGGTTTCCACTTTAAATCTTGGTGTTCATGTGTGATGCTCTTGTGTGATGATTTATTATGTTATTACTACACATATTTAGTGCTTAACTATCTGATGCATAACTGATGATCTGGGTTAAAAAATGTTTCTGAATGTTTATCTGAACTGTAAAATTATTTGAGCATACACAAGTTTCTGTTAGGATAGCCACGTACATACGCTAGTTGGGATAATCAAATTTGCGTATAGAAATCAGTAAGAGAAAAGTAAAAGTTTGTGATTATTGTAAATACTGATTCACCACCCTCCCCCCTCCCCCCTCCCTCCCTCTTAGTATTTTTCCCAACAATGGGATGAAAGAGTCTGTCACTTTTGCAATAGTAAGAGTGTTGAAGATGAAGAGTACTTCTATTAGATTGTCCACCTTATTCTCACATTCAATCTAATTATCAAAATATTTGTCACACTATTAACCTTATTGATTTTTTTAGTTAACAAAACCATTAAAATCTTGGAGCTTTTCTTAATGCAGTTGGAATATAAAAATAAAGTGTTAAATAATTATAAATAATATCTTACCTTTTTAAAGTTTGATAAACCATATCATTTTTAATAGACATTGATCATCATCATTATCAAAATTCATATTTATCTTTTAAATTTTTTATTAATTATATAATTCCATTAATATATTACTTTATTGGTAAATATTCATTAAAAAAAAATTAATGAGTTTTTAATTATTTGATTTTATACTTTAAATCTTACTTCATTGATAATATATAATTTTTTAATAAAATTTACACTTCATAAATTTTATATAATATTAAAAAAAACTAGTTATATAATATTAAAAATGTGTTTGATTATTAATTCTATTATTTTAAATGTTACAAAAATAATTATTAATATTTTATTTTAAAAAATTAAAAAATTAATATTTTTATAATCTTATAATTACATTAGATCAAAATAAATTTATATTAATAATATTCTAGAATTTTTTCGGTAATAATCACATGCAAATGAACTTCGTCAACGCATTTCGAACCAACCAGTGTGGTTCATCATCAGGACTAGGTGAGAGATCAGAGCAAGACGTTGAGTATAAATAGATGTAGAGATGTCTAAATTAGCCATTAGGATAATGGCTAGTTTGAATTAGAAAATTGAATTCGAATAATAACAGCTAGTTTTATCTAATTAATTAATTACTTAATTATTTTTTGATATCAATTTAACTGTGTTAATTAATTCATACATCTACGACCATTTCCATGAGAGGTAGTCGTAAGTGACTAATTTCTCATGATTTTTGAATAGTTCGCTTAGCACTCATTGCATCGGGTGATGCTCACAAGGGTGAAGAAGTGGGATTAAAACTAGTGAAATGAATCACAGCATCAATCATCACTTCCGGGGCTTGCACCTGGTAACCAGGACTTCTTGGGAGGTCACTCATCCCAGAACTCATTTGGATCAAGCACGCTTAACTGTGGAGTTTTCCCCACAATCAAGCTCGCTTAGCTTGATACCCCATTTGCAAAACCTTAGCAAGTATTCTGCCTCATGAACCATTCAATTATTTAATTATTTAATCACCCAAAAACAAGGCCATTGATGTTATTAATCGCATTACTGATCCAGATACGGCCTATTTAGTCAAGATCTGCTTAACTTTTACTTTCTTTAGTTTTGAAGGTGAATTCTATGAGAAAACATGTGGTGTTACCATGGGTTCTCCCTTGTCCCCGATTTTTGCTAATCTGTTTATGGAGGACTTCGAATCGAAGGCTCTTTCTTTTGCTCTACTCCAACCTAAGCTTTAGAAAAGGTTTGTAGATGACACTTGTGTTATCTAGCCTCATGGTAAAGAAGAGTTAGATCATTTTTCCCTTCATCTTAATAGTAAATCTTGCTCCATAAAATTCACCATGGAATATGAGGTGGATGATAGCCTTCCTTTCCTTGATGTTCTTATCTCTAGAAAGGATGATGGTTCTTTCTCCCATCAGGTTTTTCGAAAGAAAACACATACTGAACAATATCCTCATGCTAGTTCTCATCATTTCCATGCTAAAAAATTAGGCGTCCTTAACACCTTACCCACGAGGGCGTTGAGAATCTCTGATGAGTCTCATCTTGAGGGAGAAAAGACACATCTCCTTAATTTCTTCTGTAGAAATGGTTAAAGTAGGTTGCAAGGCCTTAAAAATTTTCTTAAAGCTGAAAAAGGTCCTTTAGTTAGAAATAAAAAGAGCCTAGTGAGTGGTCCTGCAGTGTTTGCCTTCCATTCATTTAAGGAACCCCTGATAGGATTTCTAGGATCCTTAAGAAATATAAATTTTCCTCTTCTTTCAAGCCCCTTAACACGATTCGCAGCTCTCTTAAATCGGTTAAAGATCTGGTAGACCCTAGGGAGGGGAAAGGTGTCTACATTATTCCTTGTTCTTGTGGGACACCTTACATTGGTGAAACAGGTTGGTCTATAAATCAAAGGATCTGTGAACATGTTGCTGACATTAAACATGGAAGATCCAGCTCCTCCGCCCTAGCTGGACATGCAGAAAATACTAACCATCATATTTGCATCGAAGAGGCTAAGGTCATTGCTAGGATTGACCATTTCCATTATCGTAAGTCAAGAGAGGCCTTAGAAATTGAAAAAAGACCCGTAAATCTCAATAGAGATGATAGTTAGAATATCAACAAGTGCTGGATTCCTGCTCTTTAGTCTTAGTTGTCCTATGTTTCTGCCCTCCGTTTGTTTTTTAGGCTCGCTTTTTGTCGCCTTGTTAGTTACTTTGGTATTGCTTTTGTTTTTCATTAGTCCTCGTCTCATAAAAAATAAAAAAATAAAAGAAAATAAGATTATATATATATATATATATATATATATATATATATATATATATATATATATATATATATATATTAGCATTATAGATTAATAATTAATTAGATAAAACTAGTTGTTATTATTCGAATTTAATTTTTTAAGTCAAATTAGTCGTTATCCTAACGGCTAGTTCAGCCATCTCTACATCTATTTATACTCAATGTCTTGATCTGATCTCTCACCTAGTCCTGATGATGAACCACACTGGTTGAGACGAAGTTCATTTGCATGTGATTATTACCGAATAAAATTCTTTAATCCTCAATGAATCACAAAAGCCAAAATTCTAAAAAATTATATTAATAATATTAAATCTCTATTCAAATCTCTTTTATTTTAATATTTTATTTATTCAATTTAAATTTAACAAAATATATTATTATATTAAAATTTAAACATAATTGCAACCTATTTGTTAAATTTATTATATTAAAATTTAAATATGATTACAACTTAAAATTGAATAGATAAAATCCATGCATTATATGCTCTATTTTATTTTAGTGTGAAGTGGATAATGTAATGAAATAAAAATAAAATGAAATTTTAACATTCACCAGACTAAAAATAATCTAAAAATTTTAATCTATGAATAAACATCATATCTTATATTACTATATTTATAAATATAAAATATTAATATTTATGAATATAAAATATATAAAAAATAATAATATATTTAAATAAAAAACAAGAAATCATGTGGTTGAAAAGTAGGAAGAGATGCCCAAATTCTGACTTTCTTCTTTGTCGTCATTGAAAGAGGTGTTAGAAAAAGCGAAAATGTGAAAAACGTTACTCCGTATCCCAGTGCACCTGCATCACTTCTACTCACCATTATTCCAACTGATGATTCGTTGCAGATATTAAGCAATCTTGGTGTCATTTCTTACCCCACCTATGCTGCCAACGCCCTAGCTAAACCCGTTGTGTGTTGTTGTTTTTTAGAAACCGTTGTGTGTTGTTGTTTTTTAGAAGTTGTTGTGTGTCGTGTAATTTTTTAGAGTTTTTTTGAGTGAAATTTTGATTTGTGTTATTTAAACTAATTTTTTAACAATTTTTAAGACATTTTGATTGTGCAAAATTATCTATCAAACTTGTAATTTCAATAAAATTTTGTTAAATTTAAAAAAAAATAGAAAAAAATTTCAAAAAAACTCAGCTTTTTTCAGTGTTACCAAATATTCGAATTGAAGATTCGTTGTAGATATTTAACCAATCTTGATGTCGTGTGGGGTGGGCCCTCTCAATCACAATCTTAAAAAAATATACGTAACACTCGTCACCGAACTCTTCGTTTTTTGTGCAAATTTTATCATGCAATAAACACATTAAGTGTGTTTCCCAACCAGAATCTCCTCATACAACTTGTAAGTTAGTTGTTTGGTGCCTTACTTGGAATTGAATGGGAATGTATTTATTTGCAACTACAAAGATAATGACATCTATGTGAGCAGTTGGAGGAGTGTGTAGAGTTTGGTAGTCAAATCTGCTGACATACAAATGACATAGTTACTCATATATCAGCTTCCTCGAACCTCTCTTTTGGTATAAAAACAAAAAATATAAAGATGCATGATGTTGGGCTAAGTTCTTGTTAAATATTTAGTATATGATAACGACAAAATATCTTCAAGTTTGAGAAACAATGATATAGGGAAATGTGACCTTCGTAGATCCCAAATTACCTCAGGTGGGTTAGTCTTTAGAGAGTCCCTCCTTTTGCCAAAACATCTCATATTATGCGGTGTTGTGGTGTTTAATTTTTTTGTGTTTTGGTTTTTTTTTGGGTTGTAGTGATATAATTTTGGATAAGATTGTGATATTTTATTATTTAAAATGTGTTTTTGAATGTATAAATAGATTCAGTCTCCTCAAAACTTCTAGGTCACTTAGATTCTACATATTACACAACTTAAATTTGTGATTGGATAAGATTGTGATATTTTATTATTTAAAATGTGTTTTTGAATGCATAAATAGATTCAGTCTCCTCGAAACTTCTAGGGCACTTTGATTCTACATATTACACAACTTAAATTTGCGATTCTAACAAATCACTGCTTGATTTTAGGCAAAATTGACCGAAAAATATACCCAGAAAAGAGCCAAAACATAGAAAAGTTAGACTATAACATTTATTATAGTCAATTGTGTAAATTTGAAATCAACATTATCATGCTCATGTTAGCACTCATGTTTTATCGATATCAAGTTTGTTTAAGAGTTTTATTGTTGGGTATGGATATTTCAAGAAGATGGTTTTGCATTGAGAAACATGCAAAGTGAAGGGAAACATTGGGTCTTTGTTATAGTCCTACCCTAACCTCCCTATATAAGGGTACTTCGGACTTATCAAATTAATTGTTGAGGACATTTTAATTGAATAAGGTCCACCAGGTAGTTGCTATCGAAGAAAGCTAAATGTTATACAATTTTGGTCTTTTATGGTCTTCCATCATTAGAACCCAACAATAAAATATTTGTTGAAATTAAAATTATGGACTATTGCAATTGATTTTTTTAATACATAAATAGATTCAACAACCTTGAATACCTCATCTATAACCTTTTTCCCATAATGTTAATTATCAATTATCTAAAAGTCCATCAATATGAATGATTATTGCTAGGATTTAAGCAAAAATTATCAATTTCTTTTATTATTTTGAGTAGCTGAAAATTAGCCAATTTGTAGAACATTTAGTATGACCTTTGTGTTAGTTAATTAATGTAAAAGCCTCATCGTTATAGAGAAAGGGCCTTGAGGTCATTGGTGCTCACTCATGTGGAACCACTAGTCATTATGGCTTGTTCAATGATAAACTATTTATAAGTTATGATCTACATGTCTATGAATTGGACATTTTCCAACAACTCAAATTAACAAGAAGGAAAACTAACATTTTTTGCCTGAAATCTAGCAAGAAATATTAGATGCTAATGTTGCACAATCCAATTGTAGTACAGGTATTTGGGGATTTTGATTCCATTTATGTATTAAAAACATCAATTTTAATTAGACCAAAATTACAATTTCAACAACGATTGCTTGGTCAAGTTCTAATGATGGAAAACAAGAAAACATCAAAATCATAGAATTTTTATTCTTATTACTATTTATTGTGGTAGGAAGTTATGTAATGTTTTATCAATTATTATTTTTGTCTCGGGGCTCTACTTATTCATGGATTTCACATTTGAAGAGGCCCATGAACTTCGCTCTCTTTTTTATTATCAATATAAGGGATATTATTTTGTAGATTGAATACTCTTGTTCTTCCTCTTTTAATTTATATTGATTACTTATTTTTTTCCTAAGCTAGGTTGAGCCTAACTCGGGGCCAACCTTAATCTTGGATGGAAGAAATATCTACCCCCTATTGATTACTTTCTTGTGATCATTTCTCTTAATTGTCTATTTCAACTATGTACTTTAACTCCAAGTGGGATAATAGCTCTTTCCCAATGTTGATGCATGTCCAAATATTAGAAAATTTTCTTTATAGGATAGAGATGTGTTTTAACATCTTTAAACATAGATACCTATCATCCATCAAGTAAAATTATGGATCGAAAACATGCACATAGGGAATACAGGTGGAGTCACCTAATTAAACACCCTTGTACACCTATGTTGGTACTTGAGGGGTAGCATTGCATCAAACATAATATGCTTACATTCTAATTTTCCACATGCCCTTGAGTATATCAAAATCCCATTAGAAATTCATAAAACCATCCTTACAAAAATATTTTGACTATTTTGTCATTATATTACATTAACAATAACACTTAAACAAATCACTCTCACATACTTGGGAATTGAGTAGTATGGATGGGGTTATGGTTGATCCTTAATAGTGAGAGCCATGAAAGATGATGGTTGAAATACTAAGATATATTAGAGAGCTATCTAATCACAAATTCAATATTTCATATACTTGTGGGTATATTAGAAGTCCCTACATCATTCCTAAAACCATCACTACACTAACTCAGAATAACACTAGGAGAGATCATTCTCATGTACTTAGGAATCAAGTAATACAACTAAGGCACAATTGATACTTATTAAATAAGCCATGAAATATAAACAAGTACTATTATCATAAATCCACACTATGTTATAGACGATATATATAGATAAGGAGAATTTATAGTGGTGGTAATGGCATAATACGACACATATGAGATAGATTATCTAGGACCATTCTTGGAAGGCCATTTATGTTACATTTGAAACTTATGCTCATTTTTGGGGGATGCTAATTTAGTTGCACCAAACTAGCACATTGGAAGACTTTAATGCTTTAAAACTAATAACATAAGTTATCACTGATGAGTTACTAAATGAGTGTTTTAGCCATGGCCTCAAGGAGAAGATAAAAGAAAAATCCTTGATGTACCACTTGATTACCTGGTTGAAGGCCTCTTCGCAGCTCCTAAAAAGAACCATTAAAAAAACTAGGAATTGGGAAGGATACCTCCTACAGGCTCTAAGCCTCCCAACCTCATATAAATACCTAGATAACATTGATATGCAGTGCATATAATATCAAAATCCTCCAATAATAACATTTATTGGATCCCTAATTTCCCTTAAAATTCAGAAGGCCATAAAAAATACAATGAACTACTCTCTCAACTCTTCTAATCATAGTTCCAAACCTTTTCACTCTAGAACAAAAAAAGCCATATTTTTCGAATCCAATCCTCCAAAAAGAGACAATTAGAATTCCTAAATAATATTAGGGTGAAATTAGTGTTAGGTATAAAAGGAGGGTCACATGAACGTCCCTCACAAATTATAATCTTGGCCTCCAAGGCTAAAACCTAAATTCTTTTAATTAACCAAAAAACACCTTAAGCAAGTATTAAAAACACATTTTTTGTTTCATTAGGTTATCTAAGGTCACCTTGGCTATTGTCACCCTCACTTTAGCTAAATTCTTCCCCAAGATATGTTTCGATAAGAATATAATATTAATATTTATACTTTCTCTCAACATCTAACCTAGGTTTGTATGGGTCTCGAGAACAACATGCATAAAATCTCACCAAATATAATGGTACTTATATGCATACAACTTACTCTCTAGGCCACTCTCTAACATAACAAACCATAATTAATAGAAATAATTAACCTAAATTTCACATGCACAATTAACTTGAAAACTTAATGATCCTTAATCAAACATAATGTCAAATGACGCACAAGATGTGATGAACGGTTCATAAGGAACATGTAAACTTGTTGATTAATATGGTAAAATAAGGGACACCAAGATTGGATATGGAAAGGAATATGAAATCCCATAATCTAGTGGTGGACAAGTAAGAGAAAGGAAATAAATAAAAGGTATTAGTCCTAAGTTGAAATAAAATAACACAAGTATGAGTGGAAGAAATCACTCATGATTCATATAAAAGAAATAGGCTTTTCTAAGGTAGAGCCAATGCACTTGTATTGCAATTGGATGAAAAAATTATAGAGGGTTATAACCTCCCAAAAATGCAAAGTTAAATTTCCATCTTTGTAAGCATGATTAATAGTGGCACTGCATAAGGGCATGTATGTTTTGGCATCTTAGGTTTATCTAGTCTTTTAGTGCATGGTTGGAGGATTCTCACATCTTTAGATGTGTGTTTGAGGGTTGAGTTCACATATTTTGAGGCATTCATTGCACATGTGGTGGTAGTTCATTTTGGGGCACCTTCTACATATTTCTTTGATGCATGTTATTACATAGAGTTGTACTTTTGATACATCTCACATATCTCGAGGTGAAGGTTTCATATTTGGATGAATTTCATACTAGTGGAGCTACTAGGGAATCACCTTGCATTACATGGGGATGATTATGCTCAAATTCCATCTACAAATATTAGGAACATGATTCTTGTTAAAGTGAACTTGATACATGGAATATTTCATGGCTTCCATGCATCTTTCTTCAAGTTCCAAAGCATAGTTTGAGGAATTTCTCTATGTAACATGGTTAAATTGGTTATTGCTAATATATCAAGGAGAAATTGGAAGGACACCTTGCCTAGTATGATAGACATCAACATGGTTGCTTTGTTTGAAGTCAAATGTTCAATATCATTGCGAGTATTGGTCCATATTGAAGGGAGAGAATTTTTACTTTATCGATGTTTTGATGAAGTAAATTGATTTTATTCAAAGGGTTTCTTATATGTAAGAATGCTTGTAACCACCATTTCCCACATATTGCACATCTATCAAGAAAACACCACACTTCAAGGGATATTTCATCCCTTGACATGGTCAACCAAAAATAGAAGAAGAGTGTTTAAGCTTAGGATAGAACACATGGAAATAGGTGTTCATGTTCAAGTAAAAGAAGCCTTAACAAGTGAAGCACTATACTAGAAGGAGAAATCAAGAGAATTATCGTAATATTTTATGTAATACTTTTTAGTGAAAATAAGTAAAAAATAATTTCTAGATAGTTCTTAATAATATTTTAATTGAAAATTATTGACGAGAAGAAGGCTATTAAAGGTGGATGACTATCAATACAAGTGGACGGAAAAAACCCCTTAAAAGGGAAATATCTTATCATGTTTTAGTAAAGGTAGGAAAAATTATTGATGAATTAATGTTCTTACTACTAGACTATGGATCACATTTATGCTTGGCCTACAACATAATACTTTTTCAATATATATTTTTTTATTTTTGAGCTCTTACAATTCTACAATGGGTTGTTTGGGACATTTAAAGAAGGGTTCTATGAGAGATGTTCATCCCTATAAAATTTTGATATAACTAGAATTGTTAATAAAGATAAATGTTGTCATTCATTCATATTTTGTTTATTCATATTTCTTTCCTTACTTTTATGGTTACATCATTTACTTGTTGCTCTTCTAAGTTGGAGAAAAAAAGACATTATTGATAGATTTTCATTAGTTCTATGTATCAATGTGGTAAATTGGATTCAATAATGTTTATGTTTTGCATAATTTGTTGATTTTCTTTGGATTTTTAGCTTCGTCATCTAAGTTAGGTTTTGAATCCATTTTCCCAAAATATGTGTTATCACAAAATTGCACTTGATTGGCTGCTAATCAAAAAACTTCATGTAACTGTTTCAAACCAACTTGTGACTGAAGCTTAGCCTCTTCAGTCTGAGAGGGCTCTCTCAAAAGGGGTTAATGATATTTGATTATGATGAAACTAGATTTCTAACTCTATTTGGAAAATAACTTGCTTGTGATATGTGTAGGTTGAAAAGAGTATAAGTTTGCAATCATTTGGCTTATGGAGTCCGCAATTCAGCAGTTCAGTGGTAAGTTCACTTGACATGGAAGCTGAGGCAGGTAAGAGTTTTTAGCAGAGGTAAATCACTCATGAAACAAGAAATAACAAAACCAATTCATCAATAAAGTAAGTCAGAGCATACACCTATGGATTTTGAGTATTAAAGATGAAAACCACTACAAATGGTACACATAGAAAGTATAGATCAAATAAGCACTAAAAAATCCATGAGAATCTCAGGTTGGTCAAGTAAAATTCCTCTGTATTACTGAAAATAGTCAAATTACATAAAGCTGCGGTATTGCCAAAAAATCTATAACCCTTTACAAATTCGAATATCTGCCCTTTGATAGAATTTTTACATGAGAGATTATCTGCCTTTTGGATAGATTCATCGAACTTTTCCTAATGACACCTTGCATAACAAGAAAACATGTGCTTTAATGATAAAATGACAGCTACACTATGAAACAGTCCTTTTCCTAATAAGACTCAAACTGCTACTTATTACATCAACTACCTTATCTCCTAAAACAATTGCACACCTGACAACTAATGATTCACATGCTTGAATGAGCTATTACAGAACTCATCACTACTTGACAACTTGATTAGCCTCAAAATATAGAAACAAACCCTATTTTTCATGCAAATTAGTCCTTATCTTCAACGAATGGTTTGGCTGATGCGTTCTCTTCATCTGATGGTATTCAAGTCTTAGATAACTGTTGGCATAGTGCTTTGACCCTTTGAAGGTATCCACCTGTCCAAAACTGCCCAAAAACCTTCTCATAAAACTTCAACATAGCACGTTACGAAAGTATGACAGTTTCGTATCGTACTTTCGTAGCATACAAAAAATGACCTTTGCCATCAGAATTTTTGCTTATTTTCTTTTGCATTGTCTTCATCATGCATTGAAACATCTTCCATATAATTTTCACCTCTTGGAAGCTTCCCAAAATGGTTTTAAATGAAAAAAGAAAGCTACAGGTGGTTTCGTAGCGTTTTCCTGGCTTCAAGCCTAGGAAACGCTACAAAACTACTGTAAACAATGAAAATTCCAGATTTTTGCCAAACCTAAAAAATATGCCTTCCAGATGTAAAAACCTTGTTTCCAACATGCCATTGATCTTTCAAAACATAAACCAGCTCAAACTATGAGTCTTGAGGTGTTTCTTCCTCATTTTCGATGAGTTGAGCTATTGGCTCCTCAACTACTGTCATTTTTATGCCTTTCTTCTCCAACTCCTCATGGATTAGTTCTAGTTGTTCTTGGAGGTCTTTAACCTAATCCTTCATATTTCTGTTGGTAGATTTCAAATGCAAGTTCATTCTTCTGACATTTTTCACCTGTCTCCTTAATGGCTTAGTCCATTTGATTAATTATTGTGTGTTGTCAGGGTCTTCGATACATTGTCCACCTGCTCTTCCCAAACCTCTTTCATCTTTTCAAAATGAATCTTCTGGATATGATGTTTCCTTGCCTCCTTCTTCATGACAACTATTTCATGATTAGTCAACTTCAAATGTTCTTCAAGGAGTTCAAACTTTGTTTTTTCAATTACTTTCTCTTTTCCTTTCTTTGGCTTGCTACCTGGATCTTTCTCTGCAGGTGATGAAAAATTAATGATGTCTTGTGATGGATGGACTGTGTCAGTGAGTGGATGAACCTCTTTACTGCTCTCCAACATCTTTCTAGCATGCCTTGTCATGGGCTTCCTAGCCTGGAACATAAAACTTGCATCTTCACCTTCAAACTCTAGCTTCTTTGCAAATTTAGCCTTCTTGAGTTTCTGTCCACCTTCATCCATATCCTCAGCTTGAAATATAGGAGTCTCTTCAATATCAATGGCATGTATTATGTCTTATAAATTTACTTTAGCCATTTTTTTGTCTTCTAAAGCCACTGCTTGACTCCTTGTAATCCTTTTGCTTCCTTGTTTACTCACATCTTGTTCTTGTTTTGCAAGTTTGATCACTATTGACTTTTGTTTTGCAAGTGGACAGTGGGTGTACCAAAACTCTGCAACTGCTCTGTTTCCATCATGACTTGTTCACTTTTCTCTGCTCTTGCTGGTTCACTTTGTTCTACCACTAAAGGTTATGGGACACCCTAGGTTTAAGAGTTCATGTAGGGGTAAGGGTATCCATTTCAAAACCACTAAAAAACAAGAAACAAGACCAGTCTCTGCCTAGAATTTGGAGCTCATATAAAATTAGCAATTTTATTAAACCATGATGAAACAATGACGTTTCACTTCCTTCAGATTTTTCTTGGACCTTATCTGCCATTTTTGCTAAACTTCTGTCTAAATAGAAAGGCATATCAAGAGATATCTTCACAGCAAAGTGTAGGAGAAGCTTGAAATGGTAAGAATAGACTTTATGGTATCTCCCTTCACAAGTGAAATATTTCTGGATGATAAGCAACAACTTTGAGAAATTATCCTTCATGCAGCTCATTGGAATGGCATTTGAAAGGTCCAATATTTCATTGTTTTCTGGCTTGATAAACTCTTTACACTCCTCCATGTTGAATTTGAACCCTTTGAACCATTTTTATTGTCCTCTTGGAATCCCTGTTGCTGTTACAATGACCTTTGGTGTAATGGTGAGATTCAACATCCTCACTTTAGTAGTTCTTCCACTGAAGTTTAGGGAAATTCTTTTGAATCTTATACATCAAAACTGTAAACATCCTATCCTTCTAAAGACTTTGTAATATCCCTTTTTAGGAATTTCTGCAAAATGGTCCAAGGGGACGCTGTATAAGGAAGCCAATGCAAGAATAAGCTTAAAGGGGACTTGGATCCCTCTATTTACCCTTCATACATTACTCTTCCAGAATTTTATCTCAAAGAAATAACCCTAAGAGGGTTATTCAGATCCTCCAATCCTATGTATCTCAAACAATGCTTAAAAGGGAGAGCTACAGCAGTACATGAACTCCAACAAGTAGCAACAGTGAAATATCAATACATATGGTGCAAGAAGAGACTATAGCTATTATATTAAGTGCAACTACAAATATGTATACAAATCCTTGAGGAAAGGACCACTCAAGAAAGGCCAAATCAGCCTCAAGACAACTATACACGTAAAGTGAAAGTACACTTCTACACAACCCAGTAACAAGCTATGACTGCGCAATCCATAATGGAAAATTATTTCAAACTGATATGTATACAAAGATATAACAATAAAAAGCTCAAATAACGTGGGGGAGCATGATATCAACCCCAGAAAACAATAGTGCAACAATCCTCCAAGGGATTGGCCAAAATTCTCAAAATGGAAAAATGTCAGAGTTGCAGTGTAGCAGCTGCAACTCAATACAATACAAGGATGGAGAAGGATGGAAATGATGCAACTAATGAAGAAACCTCCCCCAATGATCTTCAAAGTGAAAGGCTTCTCCCTTCATTGACGATTACACCCTCCAATCCACAGTGTGAACCCCTCCTAAAATTACCCTAGATGAAAATAACGCAATATGGGGAAGAGACTGCGCTGTGAATGAGATGAAACACATGGCCCAATGCCAAAATATGCAATGAAACTCCAGGATCTTCCTCACTGATCTCCCAAAGAAAGAATGAGCTCCTCCTCTGTAGAAATTTGAATAACTGATATGTTATCCACCGAGATTCTCCTCATCACACACTATTTTAACTTCATGCACAATACAGAATCTCTTCTACCATTGAACATTAGGTGCGGAAATAAAAAAACAATCGCATGCGCACATTAAAACCATAAACAATCACACATATGAACACAGTATTTTATGGGAAAGCTTAAAGTTGAAAACACCCAACTATATATTAATTATATGTCATAGAGATCATGTAACAATCATCATACAAAGCTCCTCACAAGCTCTCAGTACAATCTCCAATTGCTACACACTAATCAAGCTAGATCTAGGAAATCACATGCTCCAATCTCTGCCACCTGATAGCCTGCCTCTACTGCGCAATCACTGCTAAAGAATGGCTTTGAATGAAATCGAATTGGTCCAGTCTTTCTCACGCAATCCTCATTGGCATCTCCAATCACTGGTTGTTGCAAATCATGCAACAGTATAGTCACAACTGATAGTCACACTGCTCTTTCACCTACCTCTTCACTGGTCTCCACTGAAACTGTCCATGCACTAAAGTTAACTGATGTATTCTTTAGTTGATTAATGAGTTTATAATTAGTGAATTAGTTAATAATTAATTCACACCACTCTCACTAGTGTATCAATAAGTTAGACTAGATACAATAGCTCAACTATGTTTAACTCAGTTAAACTGAACACAACTCCATTAACTTCCTCAATCAACTCCACCAAACTATATCACATGAGTTCTAACTGAAGTATCCATGCAATAGCTCCACTTAACCCTCAGAAATAGCATAATTCCTTCTGTCAGCTCCTGTGCCACATCTATTCACTTAACTGAAGTGCTCCAAGAGAATAAGATAATGTTTATAGTCCAAATATTATTAAGAGCTAATAATATTCGACATATATTTTTTTAGACTGGAAATCTAAAAATAGATTCCGCCCAATATGTCTAGAAATAGAAGTCCATCTATTTGTCCAACTTGACCAACCATTCACAAATAGCATCCTGCAACTCATAGAATATGATCGACATGTCTAAAAATAGACATAGTCTAAAAATAGACTTTGCGCCAAAAATAGCCTGCGCGCCCACTTAGTGCAGGTGAATTCTTTCCACTAAGCTCATCATATTGTTGCAATCTCAACATCCTCTGCAAAACTAGCTCCGGAAGTGGGTGATAATGAATCCTCACTGCAACCCCCAGCAACTCAACGTTTCTGCCTAGCTGGAAAGCGCTATAGCTGGAGATGGTTACCTTGGCCTCAAGCCTGGATGTGAGGAGAATGAAGAACAGGTCCTCCAAAGCTCCCCAATGAAGGAGAGGAAACTCCTAAACAGAAATCTCCCTTGTGCTAAGCAGCACAGCTATCCCAGTTGAACAACTGGAGAGAGCAGACCAAAATCGAAATCTCAAACATAATGAGCAATGGCTCTCCTTCCCCCTTTTATGCCAAGAGGAGTATTCCTTGCCATGGACCCCACCCATTAGGGTTTCTCTCATCCAATGATATCCCTCCTATCAAAACTGCGTTGTCCCACTTGGTGACTCACTCCTTCCATGCAGCATTGTTGACTTGGTCAACTTTGACCTAGTCTCCTTGCATTTCCCCCTTTTCACACTAGGAGATGCCAAATAAAGCCACTTAAGTGACCCTTTGCACACTAGGAGTGTTTATTAGGCCTTTTCATGGGCTCCCTTACCCATTTTATTCTTTTTATTAAAATAAAAACAAAATTAATGTTCCAATTAACTTCATGAAAGTTTTGGAACATTACAGTCCTCCCCTCCCAAAGATTGCTTGTCCTCAAGCAAGTGCAAGGGTAGACTGATTCTTCTTCCCTCTCCTATAGCATCCATGTATGATGATCTCCAAGGAAAATTTTAAGGATAGAAAATGATTTTGAAGTTTAAAAAATTGGCGAATCTCACTAGTCCCTAATATGAAAAATATAAAATGTTTATTGATGTATTTGTAAAATTATTCAAATTTATAATGATATTATATATATTGTCTATATAATGTTGGCGATTTTTAAGGTAAAATAATATTATATTCTAAAATTTGGGCAAATCACTTTTATAAAAAAAATGGAAATTGGCGAATCTTTTTTTTGGAAAAACCATGGGAAATTAGCCCACCTGCGAATATTAGCCCCTAAAATTTTCCATGAATTGATCTCCTCCAAGAAATAATATTCTATCTCATCAATAAAGCTCCCACATTGCTTCTCCTCAGCATGTAAATTAGCTACCAAGCTATCATCATTAAAAAAATGAGGTGCTCAAGAGAGTGGCAAAGTGATGTCTAGAGGTCCTCCCAAGGCATGGAGTCTGAAATGTGTTGGGAGAAATCCTCCCCATATGGATCCTCCACCCCCAAGCAATCAACCATGCAAAATGAGTCACCTTCCAACTAGGCAACTCTTGGAAATCATCCTCCACCTTGAGTTCATGTAGAATAGGTGGGCTGAAAATCTGAACATGGTAAGCTTCATAGCCTACCACATGATGTCCTCTTCTCCACTTATGGTAAGTGTGGAGTGAAAGCTAAACTTGGGCTGCAATAGTGTTGCCCTCAAGTGGCAAGATGAAGTCTAGATCTCCAAGGATCTCTCCTCCAACGCTGCAAATCAAGCTGGCCCAAATCATTTCACATGTGATGAGTTGGAAGTCATCATCATATGGCATCCCATCAATCATATGGTTCACCTCATGGAGAAACAATTGCCTTATCATGGTGACCATATCATCTTCCATACTCCCCTTAGAGCATGTGCTGAAAAAAGTATGGAGGTCTTCTCCCCCAAAGAGCACATCCTTCCAATGTGTCTCTCCTTCCTTATGATACATATGGGGTTGCTGCTAATATATGGCTAAAACATAATGATCTTCAAGAGAGACCCAGGCCATCCCATCAAATCCAACTCTTATGGGGTGCCTCCCCCAAAAGCTCAAGCTCTCCAAATGGCTCCCCCCATTTGAAAGCAAGAGGTTTAACATGGCAATCAAGGTTGGCCCACTTGTTTTTATGAAACATGCAATGTGAGAAGTATGGGGAACCATACTCCCTATAGGCATCTTCAACTCTTGTGCCACTCCTCCAATGGTGCTTCCCATGTCCAATGTTCTACTAGCAGAATAAGGAAGCATAAATTTGTGAGAGCAAGGAGGTGAAACATAGCTCCACACATGGAACCAATGCAGGGCATCATTGGCCTACCTCAATATATAGTGCAACAAGTGTCCTTTCAGCCACTTGTTTTCTGCCACATTCATCTTGCAAGATGAGATCATGAAAACATAATTTGGTGCCAATGGTGCACACCGAAAATCCTATGGCTTTCCCCCACAATCCACTGATAAGATGGACATCATAATTGCTTCAATTGACCATAAGTACAACAAAACATAATGTGCAATAAGGAAATATCCTCCTTGGTATGATAGGCTTCTCATAAAAATAAGAGAGTTCAAAACATAAAGCAAATAGTTACCTCCCTCATCATGTATTTCAGTCTTTGAGCTGAAATGGCTCAAATGAAAATTATCCCTTTCTGCAACAGAGTAGGGAAGTGGTTGTTCCAACCACATCATCATCTCTCGAGCTATGCATCTGACCATATGCTGATATACATCCATTAGGATGCCCTCCCAAGTGGACTCCTCCATCAGTAAATAGTATGCATAAGAATGCATGAAAGGAGGACCCACAAAAACTACATGTAGATCTCTTTTCTTGTGCTTGTGAACCCAAGCCAAGAAGGTCAATATGTGGCAATGGGTGCTCCCATCCGTTACTTCCTCATGCTCATCATCTGCATGCCTCCATGGTACATCACTTGTGAAGTGGTCTTGGGACACTTCAGTAAGTAATCCAAGCTCCTAAGTGACAGTGTTGCCGGCCTGTGGAGTGGGGCCACTGTCATCTCAAAGCTCAAATCTTTGACATGGATCTTGTCAAAGACTCTACTCATCATGTTGTTGCACATATAGAGTCCCTCCCATGAAGAAGGTACTTCTTGGGCACCTAAGGCCAAGGAGAAACCCCTTTGCACTATGCTAGTGCCTCCTCCTGCTCCTGCAACATCTAAATATAATCTGAGCAACAAGAATTTTTGTTGCTCCTACATACTCCCACCATAAAAAATATGTGAAGGTGGCATAATTAGTGGTAAGAATAATGCCATCTCATCATAATGCACCCATGCTCCATTCTGCCCCATGGTGTAAGTATCCTGCCAGTCCACCTCTCTCTCCATACCCCATGAAAAAGGATAGGTCCTATGCTGGCCAAACTCTCTCAAGAGTAGCCAACGCAGCATTGCCTCTTGCTGCCCTGTGTCATAAAATTTATGTTCACCATCCTCTTGCCTCCCATCCTTATCCACTCAACTCCTTGTGAGTGCCCCCCATCATTCTGTCCCTTGGTATCCTCCCAACAAGGGCTACCCTCTTCCCAAAACATATTTTTACCTTTGCATTCCATGGGACATTGAAATGTAATCTCCTTTATGAAAAAATTTCTAAACCCCAACCTCAATGGTGGTACACAACATATCAATGATGTATAAAGATGACAGCACAACGTAGTGAAAATTTCTTGCTCTAGACAATCAGCATGCAATGATATACAATCTTCCATGAGAAATAAAAACTTAGGCATACCTTGGAGAGATTTGGAAGAACCTTGTGTTGTTACAAGAGTTTCTCCCTCAATGGTGTTGGTTGCCTCAAATACCAGAGATGAAGGTTGCTTCTCCATCACTATGAAAGCGCTGGTATGTGCCTCTTCAACTGGTGGTGAGGGCTCCTCCCTCTTTTGACCAAATCTATTAATCAATCTTTTAGAAAAATTAGCAAGAGTAGAAACCCTTGCATGACTCCCATGGCTAAACCACAAAGTCTTTGCTTCACCCTCAAGGTGCAGCGCTGCAACTTCTACAGCCTCTCTGTCTACTACAGGATGTGGCAGGAAGAAATCCTCTAGCTTCTTCACCCAAACCTCTGCTGCACATGTGAGTTACCCATCAAATATGGACAATAGAAATATATTGCCTCTCATCATCCCATAGTTGTGGGGTCTCGTTTCTTCTTTCTGCTGAATACATTGTGGAAAAGATAGAGTCTCTTGGAAGGCTCTAGGGTTTTTCGGTATTCAGTAAGATACTCACTCAAAATTTCAAATTCCAAGTGTTTTTCATGCTCCATTTCTCTTTCTTGGTGAGAGTAGGAAGTGCATGGTCCTTCCTCTTCTCCTTTTTCAGCCTTCTCAACCTCCATGGAGAGGCATTTGCTGGATCTAAAAACTAATGAGAGTAATATCATCCTCTGCATCATCTTGATCTCTTCTGTCTCTGCAATTCGAACTTCCACGGGCTGGGCCAAGTTCGAAGCTCTGATACCACTGTAATATCCCTTTTTAGGAATTTCTGCAAAATGGTCCAAGGGGACGCTATATAAGGAAGCCAATGCAAGAATAAGATGAAAGGGGACTTGGATCCCTCTATTTACCCTTCATACATTACTCTTCCAAAATGTTAGCTCAAATAAATAACCCTAAGAGGGTTATTTAGATCCTCCAATCCTATGTATCTCAAGTAATGCTCAAAAGGGAGAGCTACAACAATACATGAACTCCAACAAGTAGCAGCAGTGAAATATCAATACATATGGTGCAAGAAGAGATCATAGCTGTTATATTAAGTGCAGTTTCAAATATGTATACAAATCCTTGAGGAAAGGACCACTCAAGAAAGGCCAAATCAGCCTTAAGACAGATATACACGTAAAGTGAAAGTACACTGCTACACAACCCAACAACAAGCTATGACTGCGCAATCCATAAGGGAAAATTATTGAAAACTGATATGTATACAAATATATAGCAATAAAAATCTCAAATAAAGTGGGGGAGCATGATCTCAACCCCGGAAAACAATAGTGCAACAATCCTCTAAGGGATTGGCCAAGATGCACAAAATGGAAAAATGTCGGAGTTGTAGTGTAGCAGCTGTAACTCAATACAATACAAGGATGGAGAAGGATGGAAATGCTGCAACTGATGAAGAAACCTCTTCCAATGATCTTCAAAGTGAAAGGATGCTCCCTTCACTGAATATTACGCCCTACAATCCACAGTGGAAACCCCTCTTGCAAGTACCCTCTGAAAATAACACAATATGGGGAAGAGATTGCGCTGTGAATAAGATGAAACATATGGCCCAATGCCAAAATTTGCAATTAAGCTCTGGGATATTCCTCATTGATCTCCCAGAGAAAGAATGAGCTCCTCCTCTGAAAAACTAGCTCCGGAAGTGGGTGATAATGAATCCTCACTGCAACCCCTAGCAACTCAATATTTCTGCCTAGCTGGAAAACACTATAGTTGGATATGGTTACCTTGGCCTCAAGCCTGGATGTGAGGAGAATGAAGAACAGGTCCTCCAAAGCCTCCCAATGAAGGAGAGGAAACTCCTAAACAAAAATCTCCCTTGTGCTAAGCAGCACAACTATCCCAATTGAACAAGTACTGGAGAGAGCAGACCAAAATCAAAATCTCAAACATAATGAGAAATGGCTCTCCTTCCCCCTTTTAGCCAAGAGGAGGCTTCCTTGCCATGGACCCCACCCATTACGGTTTCTCTCATCCAATGATATCCCTCCTATCAAAACTGTGCTGTCCCACTTGGTGACTCACTCCCTCCATGCAGCGTTGTTGAATTGGTCAACTTTGACCTAGTCTCCTTGCATTTCCCCCTTTTCACACTAGGAGATGCCAAATAAAGCCTCTTAAGTGACCCTTTGCACACTAGGAGTGTTTATTAGGCCTTTTCATGGGCTCCCTTACCCATTTTGTTCTTTTTATTAAAATAAAAACAAAATTAATGTTCCAATTAACTTCATGAAAATTTTGGAACATTACAGACTTCTATAGCTGTTGGGTCTTCATTTACTAGGTTCATATCTGATGGCTCATATTTGAGACATTGGCCACCCTTATTTTCCTTTCTTTTTTCAGCCATAATTCTTTAGTGTCTTCTTTGCCTCGCTTGATAGTTCTCCAGAGCTCAATATCACGCAAAGAAGGAATGAAGAATGAGAAATGACTTAATTTGGAAAGATTTTGAAGTTTGATGCCCACTCATAACACAATGATGACCCATACATGCTTAAAATGGTGATGATGACTTCAACCCTAACCATGTACCTTGATCTTTACCCTAACTGACTCAAATGGTATCTAACTTATCCTTTTCAAATCATTTTCTGACACCTAACAACTAATTTGACATGACAAACAAGAAACCTCACTTTCATAGTGTTTCCAATGTATTTTTGGGCGTTTTTCGCTACGAAAGTATCAGCAGTTTCATAGCCAAAAGTGAAATTTCTCATTGTATTTCGCTACGAAATAGTGGTTTCTTGGCTAAAACAACCATTTTGGTGCTAAAGCCTTGGGACTTGAAAAATTTCAGAAAATTATGATTGATGTAACATGAGGGGATTTGAATGAGGGTGGGTTTAGACCTTAGGATAGAATAAATAAGAAAAATTAAAAATTTTCCTTGACCAAGTAATGAAAAATGAATCCTATAACCCTACCTTTGACACATGAACCTCTATGACTTTGTCAAATGATGCTTCATTTTTTCTGAGTGATAATAGTATAGATCCAACCCAAAGTGAGAAAGATGACCCCAACACAACATTGGTGGTGTCTACAAGTTTCCCTAGGATTTATACTTGGCAATTGGACTTATATTTTAAAGCATATATTTTATAGGTAATAGGAGGTTTTATTTGGTAATGTTTTCATGGAACAATATGGATTACGCACACTATTTTTTTCATAAGTAAAATAATTACACATGTTAATTATGGTTTAGACCATGTTTGCTAGGGTTTTTCCCTAGGTATTCATTTTTTCCTTCCCTCGCTTATATTTGGCCTCTTATGGAACTCTCTTCTCTATGCTCATTTTTCTCATCTTCTTCCTCAATGTTGTAGTTTAGTGCAACTCTTCCTTTCCTAGTGGTTTTGTTCCTAGCATGGAAATGGACATATTCATTTCCATCACTTCTTCTTGATCTAGTTCACTTGGTTATCACTCAAAATCTCATCTTGGAGAGTATGGGAAATACAAGGGAGATACTTTGAATATATATAGTCTTTTAACAAATAATATGGTTTTTAGCTTCACATATGGTTCTCTTCTTCCTATTGGTAAATTGGGTAATTCTTCTTTCAATGATATCATCAAGAATGCTCCTCGTTCTCCCCATCTTCTTAATGAATCTCTAACAACCATTATTCACATAATGAAGGGTGTTTCCATTCATGAAGATAATACCACTCAAATGGGAATGTTTTTCATCTCAACATCCTTTGGCCTCATTATAATTAATTTTCATAAATGGTTTTTAGTCCCATGGAAACCTAAGTTAAAAGAAGAGGCATGTATTTACCCCTTTGTAAATGGTTACATTTTTGAGTTTGATATTATTGAAGATATGGGTTTTATTTTAAACTTAAATCCCTGGTATTTTGGAAACTTTGGTTTATTTATTAATCATTGGAATCCCTCCTTCAATCCTATAATTGATTCCCTCTCTTGAACTCCTATGTGGTTAGAATTTCAAATCTACCTCTAGAAATTTAGGGTTATGACTCTCTTAAATCCATTGGAAAAGCTCATGGAAGATACTATAATGTATTTTTTCAAACAAAGGTATGGATAAAAACTATTTATTCTTAGATATATGTTCATACAAACTTTAGTAAATGGGTTTCCAACAAAAATAATTCTGTGAGGTGAGTAAACTACTCCTAGACTTAAAATCTAGATTATGAAAATGTTTCTTTTTGTTGTATATCATTCTTAAAAGCAAGGAAGCTAGCAAGGAATTGTCCAAAGAGGCCAAGGAAATCTAATAAGAAATAATGAAATTCAACCTAATGGGTTGGAGCCAAGGAAGATCATATATGAATTTCCAAGGAATATCCACTTGAAATAGACCCTCTTATGGAAGAGATAAAAATGGATCAGGAAGAAATTAGGGACACCTCAATGGAGATTGAGTAGTCAAGAGATACTCCCTCAAATGAAAACCCTTAATATTGTTGGAAAGAATTGGAACAACAAGGTTTAGTGGAATCTTAGAATGTAAAACCTCTTAATGCAAGCTGGGTAGATAGAGCTGAAGAAGGAAAGATACTAGAGAAATTATAACCCCTTGATATAGAAAAAACAAGAAATGCAATAATAGCAAGGACCTCATCAAATAAAAATGATTTCTAGACAATAATAGTAAAGAAGAAAAAAATTCCTTCAATTGCACATTCAATGGTGGCAATAAGTTGGGCTTGTAATCCAACTTAGTTATGCAGTTTTTTAGTGTTTTATTGGGTCAAAAAAATGTCAGAATTTACTCTTGTAAGAAATATAAGGTTGAAGTTTTTGTGGATATAAGTAAATCATGTTTTTGGAAAATAAGGAACTAGAAATTTTTCTTGAAACTCAAGGCCAATAATTTTGCTTGATGTATATTTTTTCTTAATAAAAATATCTTCTATTTTTTGCTTGAAAAAAAAGAAGAGGTTTGATTTATAAGAGTGGATTGGACATAGGGAGGGAAATTTGTGGGTGTGGTGTAAACATAGGAAGGGATATCTACAATTGTGGACTAGCCTTAAGAATGACAATTTACCTATGTTGATGATACTCTTTATAGGGACTAGGAGGCCCTAAAAGTCTACTTATTGTAACTCGATTTACTTATCAACATAGGTGTAGAAATGAGAAACTTCTTAGTGTTGATATCAACTTTAGTGATGGTATGTTGGTTGAATTTTTCACTCAACCTTGAATTCCTTCCAATGCAAAGTCAAATATTGTTTATCTTGTGTTTGATGAGGTAACATACTCAACATTAAGAATTCTAATTACATGTTCCACCATCAACGTTTTCTTTTCTTTTAATTAGTGGAAATTTCAAAACTTATTTTTTGAAATACATGTAAGAAAAGAATTATGTGGTGTATATAAAAGCCACCAAGTCATTCTATTGAGGATCCCAACAAGTAGAGTTCCATTATCATCATTTTCCATTTAATTTATTGCACAACTTATAAACAAGAAACAAATAGCTTTTGTAATTATGTGACAACAAATTATATAAAGTAATACTCTTGACAGAGATTGTGAATATAAATTTAATGGCCACATAAAGTACCTAGATAATTAGGTTAGAGAGGACACTAATTTTAAAGTCAATATTTATGATTCTATCACATCTCAAGTTCTAACTAATTTCTCATTATTGGAATACAAAGATTCGTCTCTTCATGTACTCATAATTATATTGTAGTTCATTCCTTATCATTTTGATTACCCTACATTTTTCGCAATTGTTATGTGTGTTATTTAACTATAATGTTGTATTTCAACTAATGGATTTGTATAATAACAATGAACATTTCTCTATGATATTGATTTCTTATCTCATGATATTTTGTTCGATTAGGAAAATTTATTTTTGGTTTGCAAGTATAATATTGGGGACAATATCTTAACATCATTAAAGGATGTGTGGGGGAGTGTTGAGAAAAATTGAAGAATTAATTATGGTAAGAGTGGAAGAATTCTAGAGAATTTTCAAGGCTAAGGAGAGAGATATTTTTAATTGTAGATTTTGTTAGACTCACATAGGTGTTCTCTGGGAGAGCCAAAATGAGTGCTAAGGTTATTTATTTTCCCTATGACACAAAATATTCCTCCATTGATTTTCTACTCACCTCGGGTAATTTTGACGATCAATGTCTTGGAGATTTTATGTTTCAATGTGTGTTTAGGCATGGTCATGGATTCTCTGGGACAATGTTGGTGGGGATATAGTTAGATCACTATTGTTTGATACCAAAGTTTTTCTCACATAGTTGGGGTTTTCCCTCTACAAATATCTCCTCTATCAGGACTGCACCCATGAAGGATTACTTTCCCACAAAACCAAATCTACAAATTTTCTTTTGCCTTAATGTAGAACTTGGCGTGGATAGGTTTGAAGGGTTTATATGGCTCATGCAATCGTGGTACATAGATCTTATTTATCTCGCAATATTTGGTGTGGATAGGGTTGTGAGGGATATTTGGACTGAAAATTCATGGTGTTTTGATCATTTTACTCCTAAAGATCTGGATGTGGATCAAGCCAACAAAACTCCATTTCTTTTGAAGGGATGGAAAGAGATGAAAAGAGAAATGAAGGACTTGTGTTGGTATATTTCATTTGTGCTTGGATTGAGATCAGAACTATGGAATTTAACACATCATGTAGTCTTCAAATGTATTATGGGTATAATTCACGAAGGATCTTGTCTTAGATCTGGCCCTCTTTCCTTGTGATGGGCCTCTAAATTAGACATAAAATAAGGCCCATCTAACCTTTCTGAGGCCCATCTACCTTCCTTATGTAAATAAAAGGATATATTATATCTCTCCTTCTGCAATTAATCATGTTTCCTTATGCTCTAATATGTTCTTAGGAAGGATTAAAGGCAGTTTCACATTTTTTCCTAATATTGGTTATTTTTGTAGAATATTGTGGAAATATTTGGCAGATTATACATATTTGGAGAAGGAGATGATTTAGTGACTTGCTTCCTGCCACTGGAAGATCAGGATTGGAGAATAAATGAGCACAACATCAGGGAATTAGGGAGAAATCGTGGAGAGATTCAAGGGGATTTTCCACCCTCCTTAACTCTCAAAGGAAACCAAAGGATCCTCATGAGATCCCTCTCCAGCAATTCGAATTCCAGAGGAAGCCAAGAAACTAAAGACAAAGGGCACTCAATATATGTTTACTTGGACTAAAAGTGGACTCAATCACCATTTTCAAGGGAGTTGTTGGTAGCTGTCCTATAGAATCAATAAAGCAGAGCTAGAGCTAGGAAGTAGTTAGTTAGTTAGTCAATGATTTGATTCCATTCAGAACTTTTGCTACAAGTTATTAGGCTTTTGTTGTTTTAAGACCTTCAGGATGTAATAAGATTTCATTTTTGAATGCAATGAGTAGACAGACTCCATTTTACTGATTTAATTCTTGAGAGTTGGGCTCGTGGGTTAGGGCCCAACCCATCAGCTTCTTTGTTGTTACTATCTTTTCCTTTCATGTCATTTAGCTAGTTTTTCTTTTAAAAATTTAGCTAGTTTGCTAGTATTTTTATTGATGTTTTATTTCACTTCCTGTTGTCTTTTGTTGTAGATTGAATTTGCTTACAGAGTGGTAGAGTAGTTGATAAACTCCATAAAGCTATGAGTGTAGCCTTCCCCTCTCAACTCTGTCAATAGAGCTCGAGGAGGGTAGACCTTTTCCCATAGACCAAAAATGCTTTCTCACTTATGATTTCTTGGAAATATATTAGATCAATGCTTGCATCCTCATAAACATATTGTCTGGATTTATTGCATAAATAGGCATATTGATAACAGGTACAGGCATCATAGCCCAGAGGGAAGTTCTCCAGCACCTCCCGCTTCATCCCCCATCTCCCTTCTATCTTTGTTGTTACGCTCTATGCATTGTTGTTACACTCTGATTTTTCCCACTTATTCTCACAGCCTCCCCCTTTTTATGTAAAACACGAGAAAAAATTCAAAACCACCGAAAAACTCGACCTTCGCCTTTGATCCTTGAGACTCCTGCCACCATACATCACACTTCGCAATTGCAACAATTAACGATTACCTTAAGACTTATCGCACATTCCTTGCAATTGTGATATTGCAAAATCGCAAATCGCACTTTGCACCGGTTACCTTCTACCATTAACACTCACCGCTCATTATTTGCGATTTTGAAATCAAAAATCAAAACTCTTAGCTTTTTCCACCACCACGTCATCCCATCGCACATTGCATCCCATAGAACTTATCACATCGCAAATCGCATCCTGCGGAACTTATCACATCGCAAATTGCTTCCTCCAACCTTTACCGTAGCGCAAATCACATTTCACACATTTTAGTTTATTCCCATTAATCCTTACCACTATCCTTGTCAACTTGCAATATTTCGATTCGCGAACTGCCACGTCACTCTTCGCACTTCGCACTGCGCACCATTTAGTTTATTCTTGTTAATCCTTACCTAGATATCGTTGTAAACTTGTGATATTGCGATTCATGACCTGCCACGTCACTCTTTGCACTTCGCCCTGCGCGCCATTTAGTTCATTCTGTTAAGTCCTTACTGCCATCCGTTTAAACTTGCAAAGTTGCGATTGCGACATCGCACATCGTAACTTTTGTTGTCCATTGCATTCCACCATCGCATTTCTGAGTTCTTTTTGCTCTGAATTCATTGCTTGCATTATAACAAGGTTTCCTAAGGGTTTAACCCCCTATGTGCGCTCCAAAGCCATTTCTCACACTATCATAAAGTTTTCTAAGGGTTTAACCCTCTTTCTGCTTCCAAACCTCATTTCATGTGTTAAATCCCCCATTAGCCCTCTTAGCCCTTTTTATTCCCTCTAAGCTACAAATTAATTCTTTTTAATTAAAATTAAGGCATGGATAGTTTAGTTTCATCAATAGGAGTATGGTAGATAGATCATCGGATAGGTAGAGTGCATTTATCCGTTTGGCCAAGTTAAGTGTGGCTTAGAATTAATTTCCTTTCTGCTATTTGTTTTCTGCAAATTAAATTAGTTTCATTCTTGACATTCCTTTCCAACAATTTAGTTCAGTTTCCTTTTTGTCATTTCCTTCTAGCAATTTATTTTCCAGTTGTTCTCATAATTTAAGAAATAGAACCCTTTCGTGAAGCAGAAGAGGATGAGATGAATAGAATGCATCTGCTATGTATATAGCACTATCACCTCAAAGTTTCTACGAACCCTGGGTTGATCAAGTAAAGTAGGGCAGCCCCTGGGAGTTGTAGCATTCTTCGTGAAATACCAGGGCTCACCACTTTTTGGCGTCATTTCCGAGGAGGTGTCTAGTAGATGCTTTGATTCTGTTTTAAGAATTATTTTATGCTTCATTTATCATGTTGTTTCCAAAATATTGAAAAATACAAAAAAAATCTGATTTCCATGCCTCATAGGAGTAGGGATACTCAGAAAAAATATTCTCCAATACCAACCCCCCGACTTGACCTCATGGTGCAGTAAGAACCACATCACCATACACTTTTGAAGGAAGAAGAGATGGATGGATATGATGACAATGAGGAAGATCTTATTGGGTTTCCCATTCAATATATGGACATCAGTGTACCTATGAAGAACATCCCTCCATCTTTCCTTCCCAACTTCCATGGTATGAGGACAGAGGATTTGTAAACATTTCCCTTTGAATTTGAGATACTTTATAGGTCTTATGGATACTTACCACACACTCAAAAACTGAGATTGTTTCTTGCAATATTGAAGGATAGAGCTCTTAAATGATTCATGTGTCTAGGTACTAATTCAATAAGATCATGGAATGATATGCAAAAGATATTTCTAGAAAAATATAAAGATCATGATCTTAGAGAAGAAATAATTAGAATGAACCAAGAAGAAGATGAGAGCCTTGAAGATCTAATAGAGAGGTTCATGTATAATGTTAAGAGGGAAAAATTGCAACATCTAGGATTTGAAACACTAAAAACCCTCTTACTTAGAACAGTTATGGATGAGTGGATTGATCTCCTTAATCTCATTAGCAAAGGAGATGTATATCAATTGTCATTTGAATAAATTTGTGAAACATGCAAGCGCATATCAAGAGGAAGGGAAAGAGTAAGTAAGCCAACGTCAACATTGGTAAAGCAAGATGAAATTGGAAATTTTCTTGACAACTTTAAAACAAAAATCCTTAGCAATCTAAGTGAACAAGTAGAAATGTTAAGAATGAAAAATGAACAAAAAGAAGTTGATGATATTTTTGTTATCCATGTAGAATCATATGCTACTAATTTTTGTTCATCATTCCCTGGGTTTAAAGAAGTTTACCAGGAGGACGATGGATAAAGGAAATCACCAAAGAAGCTATGTTATGTAGCTCCAAGGATACCCTGGAATCCTAGTCAACTTGATATGATGAAAGGACCCACTTCACAATTTCAATCTTATTCACATCCATCTAAAACTAATTTGGACACACTCCCTCCTCGGAAACCTTGGCCATCTCAACCCAAAAACCAATCTTGGAAACATGGTTGGCAAGGTCGTTATTTGGAAAATCCACAATATCCTCAATATTTCCCTCCATATCCTCCATACCCAACTCCATGTTATCCCTACCATCCACCTCCACCACAACCACAACCTGAACCACATCCATCTCATATATCCACCTGCACTCAACCACCTGTACCACCATTTCCAAACCCACATCATGAAGTATCTCAGCCCACTTACAATGCTGAGGTACAACACTACCAAACATATCCTCTTGATCTAAATGGTCTGCATCTTAGTTCAAGAAAGGTATTGCAAAGAAGAGATATTCTCAATGTCATTGTAGAACAACCTCAAGAAGAAAGAGATTCAAATGAGGAGATCAAAGAATAAAGTGTTGCACTTGATGAAGAGCAGATATCAGAATCAGATGTTGAGAGAGTTCCCTCATGTGTACCAGCATTTCATCCATGTGTTCAAGAGAACAATCAGCAAAAAGAGGAATATTTGACCACCATAATAGAAGAGTACATCCAAGGTGATCCAACTCAGTAAGTGAACCAGGGGCATCAAAACTGTATTGACATATGGTTCCAAACAGTCATTAAATTGCAGGAACACACTCTTCTCCAACAGTACTTGATACAATCCCAATCAAAGAAATTCATCTCTCATATTCAGGTACATGTTAGAACATGTATTCCAAGTGTGCACCTAGTTTTATCTGTCATCTTGATGTGCACATGGCTCCATTGGAAGTATTCCTATACTTGAAAAATGTTTTGTTTTTTTTTCAAGTAGAGTAGGAAACTGAAAAATAAAAATAAAAATAAAAATAAAAAAATAAGGGGAAAAATAATAAAATCTCAAGTGAAAACCTCTTTTGAGGCGTCTGAGATTGGCTCACTGATTGAAAACCTCCATGAGGCAGTCATTGGGTTGAAGAAAAGAGAGGAAAATAAAAGATCTTAGGTGAAAACCTCCTTTGAGGCACCTAGGTAGACCTTCTAGTTGAAAACCTCATTGAGGCAGCTAGTAGGCCTTCAAAAAAAAATTAAAAAAAAATGTACTTCTCCATGTATCTCTCTCTAATGAATGCAGGTGTTCTCCAACCTTTGCAAGCAGAAAACAAGAAGTTGGCACAAAAATAAAATTCGGTCAACACTTTAGTCAAAGGTAGTCAAACCTGGACTTCCTCCTCCTGTGCTCAGAAGCTCCGAAATGACCTCAAGAAAATTATCAAATGCAGCTTCAAAACCACCAAAGACAGCTTCAATAGCCATATCAGCAGCTTCAATATCACATGCAAAAACAAATCAATGGTAAGGATTAGGTATGCAATCATCTAATCCTTTCTTTGAATCTATTTTAGCTTAATAAAACATTAAAAAGTGTGAGAGGGACAGTTTTTTTATATAACCAAAATCAGTAGCAGAGAAACCTTACCCTTATCTAGCAACTAGCCTCTCTTTTTCCACCAAGAAAAGAAACAAGACAAAAGTAAAAAGGACTTGAGAAAGTGGATAGTAAGCAGTTCATTATAATCAAAGACAAGGAGTGCCAAAGGGGTAACCAAGGGTGAAATCAGTTAACATAAAAAGAAATCATAGTTTATTTTGCATGCAATAAAATAATAATAATAATAATAATAAATAATAAATAAATAAAAATATAAATTGAAAAAAAAAAAAGAAAAAAAAGGAAAAAAGGAGAAAAAGAAAAAGAATAAAAATAGAATAAAAGCTGGATCCACCACCTCTTGGCATGCAAAATATATTTTCTTAAGGCATCTGAGGACCTCCATGAAGCACCTACAAGAAGAATTGCAGCAAGAATAATAGCAAAAAGATTAGCAGAAGAGCAGCGCATGGCCCAAGAAACAGAAAATGAAATAAGCCAGCATGCAGGAAGAACCATAAGGCAGGGAGGATGAATAGGTTGCTCAGAGGATGAACAACAGTTTCAGTAGGGGGGTGATGATGGGCCTCTAAATTAGATATAAAATAAGGCCCATCTACCTTCCTTATGCACATAAAAGGATATATTAAATCTCTTCTTCTGCACTTAATAATATTTTCTTATGCTTTAATATGTTCTTAGGAAGGATTAAAGGTAGTTGCATATTTTTGCCTAATATTGGTTATTTTTGTAGAATATTGTGGAAATATTTGGCAAATTATATAGATTTGGAGAAGGAGATGATTTAGGGACTTGCTCCCTGCCACTGGAAGATCAAGATTGGAGAATAAATGAGAAAAACATCAGGGAATTAGGGAGAAATGATGGAGAGATTCAAGGGGATTGTCCACCCTCCTTAACTCTCAAAGGAAACCAAAGGATCCTCATGAGATCCCTCTCCAGCAATTCAAATTCTAGAGGCAACCAAGCAACTAAAGATAAAAGGCACTCAATATATGTATACCTGGAGCAAAAGTGGGCTCAATCACCATTTCAAGGGAGCAGTTGGTAGCTTCCCTGTAGAATAAATAGAGCAGAGCTAGAGCTAGGAAGTAGTTAGCTAGTTAGTCAGTGATTCGATTCCATTCAGAAATTTTGCTGCAAGCTATTAGGATTTTGTTGTTTTAAGACCTTAGGGATGTAATAAGATTTCATTTTTGAATGCAATGAGTAGACAAACTCCATTTTACTGATTTAAATCCGGAGAGTTGGCCTCGTGGGTTAGGGCCCAAACCATGTGTCTCAGCTTCTCTATTGTTACTATCTTTTCCTTTCATGTCATTTAGCTAGTTTTTCTTCTCAACATTTAGCTAGTTTGTTGGTATTTTTATTGATTTTTTAGTTCACTTCCCATTGTCTTTTGTTATAGATTGAATCTTCTTACAAAGTGGTAGAGTAGTTGATAAAATCCATAAAGCTATGCGGGTAGCCTTCCCCTCTCAACTTTATCAATAGAGCTCAAGTAGGGTAGACCTTTTCCCACATACCAAAAATGATTTCTCGCTTATGATTTCTTGGAAATAGAATAGATCAATGCTTACATCCTCATGAACATATTGTCTATATTTCTTGCCTAAATAGGCAGGTTGATAATAGGTACAGGCAGGATATCCCAGAGGGAAGTTCTCCACCACATCCTACTTCATCCCCCATATCCCTTCCATCTATGTTGTTACGCTCTACGCACTGCTATTACACTCCACTTTTTCCCACTTATTCTCACTTCCTCCCCATTTTTATGAAAAACACATGAAAACCATTCAAAACCACTGATAAACCCAACCTCCGACTTTTCTCCTTAAGACTCTCTCCACTTTACGTCGCACTTTGCAATCGCAACATTTAACGATTACCTTAACACTTATCGCCCATTCCTTGCAATTGCAACATTGCGAAATCGTAAATCGCACCAGTTACCTTCTACCATTAATAGTCACCACTCATTCTTTGCGATTGCGAAATCGCAAATCATAACTCTTAGCTTTTTCCACCGCCACGTCATCCCCATCGCACATCACATACCATGGAACTTACCACATCAAAAATCGCATCTCATAGAACTTATCACATCGCAAATCACTGCCCACAACCTTTACCGCAACGCAAATCACATTTCGCACATTTAAGTTTATTCCCGATAATCCTTACCGCTGTCCTTGTAAACTTGTGATATTGCGATTTGTGACCCGCCACATCACTCTTCACACTTCGTACTGCGCACCATTTAGTTTATTCCCATTAATCCTTACCTCTATCTTTGTAAACTTGTGATATTGCAATTCACGACCCACAACGTCACTCTTCACACTTCACACTACGCACCATTTAGTTCATTCTATTAAGTCCTTACTGCCATCCATTTAAACTTGTGAAGTTTCGATTGTGACATCGTACATCGCAAATTTTGTTATCCATCGCATTTATTAGTTATTCTAGCTCCGAAGTCCTTCCTTGCATTATCATAAGGTTTCCTAAGGGTTTAACCCCCTCTATCCACTCCAAATCCATTTCTCATGTTATCATAAAGTTTTCTAAGGGTTTAACCCCTCTTTCCACTTCCAAACCTCATTTCATGTCTAAACCCCCCATTAGCCCTCTTAGCCCTTTTTCTTCCCTCTAAGCTACAAATTAATTCTTTTTAATTAAAATTAAGGCATGGATAGTTTATTTGCATGGATAGGAGCATGGTAGATAGATCATCGGATAAGTAGAGTGCATTTAGCTGTTTGGCCAAGTTAAGTGTGGTTTAGAATTAATTTCCTTTTTGTTATCTGTTTTCTGCAAATTAAATTAGTTTCATTCATGGCATTCCTTTCCAGCAATTTAGTTTAGTTTCCTTTTTGTCATTTCCTTCCAGCAATTTTCTTTCCAGTTGTTCTCATAATTTAAGAAATAGAACCCTTTCGTGAAACAGAAGAGGATGACATGAACATAATGCATCTACTATGTGTATAGCACCGTCACCTCAAATTTTGTACAAAACCTAGGTTGATAAAGTAAAGTAGGGCAGCCCCTGGGAGTTGCAACATTCTTGGTGCAATATTAATAGGGCTCCCCACCTTGCACATAAAGGCTTGTTTCTTAGAATTAGGTTTTGCCAAAGGTCTATTTTATAACAGATATGAACCAATATGTAGATGTGACCTTTAATTTTGATAAATATTAGTTCTTATCTTTCCCTTTTATGGGTCTTATCTCTATCTTTTAGATCTATATCTCGACAAACGACAGATAGAAGGAGAAAAATACCATATCTTCCTTGAGAATTTAAATGGGAAGGCCATTATTCGATGGACTTGGGGAATGAATCTAGTGAAATAACTAAAGCAAATCATTCAAAATTACTTGGTATTACCAAAAACACTCAAAGTTTTGTTATACGAAGGAAAAGTGTTATGAGACTCCATCCAATTAAAATATTATTGCATGGAAAAATATTCTACCATAATATTAAATCTGAGGTTGTGAGGTGGATCTACAACCTTCAGAAACCATAATAAAAATCCTAGAAACCCTAATGGATCAAACTCATTTAAGGATGCACCGAAAGGGAATATTTCAGCTGCAGCTAATCAGATCGAAAACCTATAAAGACCTTACATTGTCAAGAAAATGGAAAAGGTACCATATATGTACATAAAAACCCCAAAGGTAAAATCATACTTTGCTGATATATAATCTAAGGAAATAATATGTCGATTTAATGGTTTCTGGCCAAAACTTGAATACTTATATGAGTGGGTATTCTCTTCCTGGACACAAAGCTGTGATCTCTATTTATTCTCTAAAAGCATATTTATAGTATAATTTGATACACTGCAATTTGTGGAAATAATTCTAAATGAAGGGTAATGGTTTTAGGGTAGAGTTGAGTTTTTTGTTACCCCATGGTTCCTAGATTTTGATGATACAATTATGGTGATATCAAAAATTTTGGTATGGGTGAGGTTTCCAAGCCTCCCTCTTCCCTTATAACACTATCAGGTCTTGAAGGATATCAGAAATACTTTGGGAAAATACAAAAAAATGGACCTGGAAAGAACAAAAAAAGGTATTTTTACATTTTCTAGGATATGTGCAAAGATAAACCTTAACAAATATATTCTCGAACGTCTTCTTATAAAACATGAAAACTTCGAGTGGACTGAGGTGTTATATTATGAAAATATGACATTTAGATGTCGAACCTATTTTCAAAGAGGACACTTGCAGAAAACTTCCCCATTAGCAAAAAATACCCCAAAAAATAAAAACAGGCAGGCCCATAAACCAAGGGGATGGCAGTTTCCTAACACTTTAAAAGATGAAAAAGAAGAACCCAAGGAAATTTCTCCAAATACAGAAGAACAGACACAACCAGGTAGCCATTCAAATGACAGAGTTGGGGATCAACCAAGAACAATGGTTCATAGCTAGAAGGGTATTGAATCAACAGAGATCGCAGTACTAGAAGATAAAAAAATTACAAATTTTTTCCTTTGAAAAAAATTATTAAAGGATGTGTGACTAAATTATTTTTTCATTGTAATGTGGTCAAAATATCCTTAAACTCATCCTCTACTTTTTTTTATTTCCTTTTCCCTATATTTCACTTCAATTCTTTGAAGTTCATAAAAAATAATTTGCAATTGAGCTTATCTACATAATTGCTTAAATTTTGTCATTAATTAGTGGGGATTTTTGTATTCTCTTCCTCTTTTTTATGCTTTTTGAGAAATTATTTATATTGTACCAAAAATTGATCAACTTATAGAGTTGTATTTTTTCATGTATATACCTTCATTTTAATTTTATTTTTCAATATGAGAAACTATTAATTAGTAACATTAAGACAAAATTTTCCATGGGGAGTACAATAGATGGTGATAGGGAATTTTGTTAAGGAATTTTGTGGTAAAAAGTTCACTGGTTTGAAACCTTGTTGGAAAAAATCCAGTCATGCTAAGGGCTAGTGTGGCCCAGGCTAGGTACAATCCTCAGGTGATTTTGGCGGCTTAGATGTCGCTAGGTTGCGACTATTCAAGCCATGGGTTATGTATGCCAGTTATCTCACGACTCACATTACCTAACAAAAGAAAAACATTAGGAAAAAATATATAAGTAGTTATACTTGCAAATATGTTTCAGTAAATGATACTTTAAAAAATGAGAATTTTATGAGTAACTATAGTCAATGCATCCAATGACGAGTTTATTCACCTCACTTATGTGCTACTTGTTTCCTAGTAATGTTGTTTATCTATTGAGGTGGATTATGATATTGTTGTGGGTATAGATTGTTGGAAGTTTCCTGTATGTATTTTAAATTTGTCTCTTGTTTAATATGATTTTTTGTATGTTTGATTTCAATTATGTGAAGGATAGGTGGCCATAAAATTTCTTAAAGAATACACCACAAGTTTCTTTAATAACGGTTCCAAAGAATTTCTGAAGTTTCTTAATAAACTTTGGTTTCTCTATGGACTTTGAATTTTTACTCTATTGGTTTTTACATTTCCATCTCAATTGACTTCAAATTTTTCTTTTATATCATTTTTTTCTTTCTTTGGCATCTTGTGTTTGTTGTTGGTGTAGTGTGCCACTTGAGAATTTTTATGCCAATGAGGAATGGCCATTGAAATTAACACTATATAAACTCTAATTTAATGGCTGTGTTATGAGTTAGATTCCTTTTCATTGTTATACCCTCCTTTGTCGCATAAAAATTTGAAGATTTAATATCATTCATCTCTTAATCTTGGCCTTTCTCATCTTCCTTATCCTTTTCATCCACTCCTCCCTATTCCTTTTCTTCATCCAAATTATTGAGTGTATGTTTATCTTTATTTGTTTATTGTTTAATTTGAATGTCTTTTTCTAAATTATGAACCACTCTAAAAAAGACATTTTAAAATAACTTGAAAATTCATTGATATCCACTTCAAACCTTAAATATTTAAGATCTCTTATGTTTTCATTCTCATGGGTGGATAATATCATTATGAGTTTAATTATAAATATCTTACACACGTAAATTTTAATGGCATGAATGCTCAACTTAATGAACCTTTTGGATAAAATATTGAGCACATGAGGTATAAAATAAAAATTTCAAAAATGTCAACAAGTTTGATTTTATAAAAAGTTTAGTGTTTAATTAAAGAGATTATAAGTTTGAATATGGAGAGGATAGGGCATGCACATCTCTATAAGATAATTAGGAAAATTACTATAAAAAAGTTTATTATTTCAAAAACAATAATGTCTTATATGTCAATTTAACATCTCATTAAATTAATTTGTCATTATTATTATTGTTTTTTAAAAATTAAAAAAAAATATTTAATAGAGAAAAACATAGTTTGGTAATGAATAATGCTCTCTAATCAAATAAATTACTATAAAAGAGGTTTCTTATTTTACACACAAGAACATCTTACATATCATTTTAACATCTTATTAAATTATAACATCAAATATTTTTTTTAGTATTGTTGTTTAAAAATTAAAAATAGAAAATTTTATTTTGACAATACATTAATACTTTCTCTAATCAAATTTACCACATACTCCAACTAATTATAAATATCTTCTTGTTTTAAATAATATTGTTTAAAATTTCTATATTATTTAAAATATATCATATACTTTACATAAAAATAGAATAAATGTATAAAACCACCGTCATATGTCTCTTCAAAAAAACAAAGTAGATTGACGATATCATAAGCTCTACTAAATTACATTTACCCTACCTAAAATTATGACACACTGACACGATTATCATCATCTAAAATGTAAGGTTTTTCTTGATTTTATTAGATTAAAATTCATTTGGAAATTTTTTTTTTTAACTTTCTCAAATAATAATGAAATGTCCTTGATGTTAGTTTTAATTGAATAGACTCTTAAATAAAGTGACACAATTATCATCATTACATTGATCCTGATTTTATTAGGTTACATTCATTTAGAATTAATTATTTCATATTTTAAAAACTTTCTGAGATAAATGATGTTACCTTCAATTACCTTCAATTGGGTAGAATTGTCCTTATGTTACCTTCAATTGGGTAGACTTTTCAACATTTGGTAAAACTTTATATCTATTTCTTTTACTTTGAATTTCTTCACCATCCATCCTTAAATAATTATATTAATTAAATAACGCATAATCTACCTCCTTTAGCGGCCAAATTACCTTTTCTATCACTTTCCTGAAGTTTATTCCTATCATATTAATTCTATTGAGAAGTAATTACAAGTGCAAAGGTTCTATTCATGATTTAGACATTATTGAAAAAACGATGCGTAGCCAAACCCCTTTTACCTTCTCTATCACCTTTCTAAAGTTCATTCCTATCATCTTCCATCTTTAGTGACGCTGTCTCTGATATGATTAATTGATATTTTGTAAACGCTAGTCATCTCCCATCTTATTGATTTTTGAGTCTCGTTTTCTTTGTCATTCACTAAATCGACTTTGGTTGTGACAAGTTTAATGAGATCAACTTCAATTGGTCACCTCCCATCGAGGTTAGTTCAGTTGAGTCTACTTCAATCAGTTCAAATAGAACGTGGCCACCTTGTTTTACATTGCTTTTTCCTCTAACTGTATATATCATTTTCCTCTTTTATTGAGTTGCGTTATCCATCAAACTCATGCCTTTCTACATTACAACTCATTATTTCTGGTTGGAGTTCCCATGACTCTTTTTCTCCATCATGCGTTGTAGTTGAACTGAATTTTCTTTTGATCTATCGCTCATTCGACTGGTGTCCTGCTCTCGGTTAGTCTATCCTCCTCAACTTTTCTTCTTTGAGGAATCTAATACTTCCTTGTCTATCTATACGAAAACTATATAATTTAATGGAAGATTTTTTATCATACTGCATCTTGATTGTCATGGAATTCGAGTAGTGTTTTTTTTTTCCTTGTCGTTTGTCATCAAGTCTTTGGAATCGACTTGGAGAAACTACCTTCATACTTAAATCTTTTGTTTCATCTTTACTTGAACTAATAAATTGTCATTTTATATTTTAACCTAATAAATAATTATATACCTCATAAATAATTATATTTTGTTTTAGTTTTGATAAAATGGTATTTAAAATAATAAATTTTTATTTTATTTGGGAGTTGTCTTTTAATGTGATTACAGTTTTGTTTGTATAGCCAAATAAAAAATTATATTCTACTTCGAAATTCAAGTAGCTGCCCATCGTTTTGAATAATAAATTATATTCTACTTAGAAATTCAAGTAGCTGCCCATCGTTTTGAATAATAGGTCTAACCAGCCTTTATTTTTCTTGAAATGTGGGGATGCTTCCAAGGTTGTCTATTCAAGTAACGTGGGCCGGATCACCGTTCTTTAAAATTAGCTTTTCAATATTCTTTATTAAAACCCGATCCACATAGGTAATTGTTTTTAAAATAAGTAATTGATTTTAAAATTTTATTATATTATAAAAATAATTGTTTAAATTTGCATTATTATATAACTAAGTGATAAGATATTCATTTTCTTCGCCATCCATATATTCACTACTAATACTTGTGATCATAAAAATAGTAAATTGGGATGTTTACCTCTCATTTTGAGATCTTTATTAAATCTTGTTTGATGATGTAATTTATTGTTTTGTTTCTAAGAATGAATAGAGACGTCACCAAATTTAAAAAAAAAATACTTAATATAATATTATTTTTAGCTTATCATTATTTGTTATCACTTCTTTGCAATTAAGATGTTTGCTTCATGTTTTTATTATTGATATTACACTTGTTTTTTCTACTACCATATCTTTTATTAAGCCTTACAAGCTTAGACTTGTTTGGTTAAGTGAAACTTGTGTTGAAATGTTTTTTCTTATGAGTTTTCACATTATTTCTATTTGTCTTTCACTCATGCTAATTAATTATATATTATCACTTCTATCTTTCTAAGTTTCTATACATATTAAGTGTTGTTTATTTTTTTCTACATAGCCACTATTTAATGGTTGTTCACATATTTCATAATTTTATGTATTTTTTTCATCTTCTGAATTAACCTCAACTAGCAGTTATCTTATAGGTTAGTTTTCTCTTAGTTCAGTACTCGTGTTTTCTTGGTGTTTTGGTTAGAAGTTCTATGCTACTTAGAATCCGTGAAGTCATTAATAATAAGTCAATTGGCTACTTTGCACTAAGCATGGAAACTCATCTCCTCCTTTGTTATGGCCAAAGGATTTTCTCCCCAAATTAGATCAACACATATATGAAAATTTTGATAAATTTTTGCAAGAAAAGTAATACTAATATATTCAATCTAAAAACTAGAATAACAATGACACATATACGCAATACACAAATTTATTGTAGAAACCCTTAACTAGGAAAATCAACAAACTTGATAGCTATCAATCGAGATTAGATCATTATATTGTCTGTCATCCATATTGATTCTTTTAGAGTGCAAAAAGTGGAGGAATCAACTCACATGACCATTTTTATTACCGAGACCTAGTTTGAAAAATTAGGGTTTGAAACCTTTCGGGAGCATTTTGAGGCATCAAACAACACTTTTTTGGTGTTAAAAATTTCCTATCTAGTGCCACATCATTTTTTTCATGTTATATATAGATAAAAAATTTCAACAATGAAAAATCACCTCAACCAGAGTCGGTATACAAAATTTATGCTAATCAGAAGTTGACCTTCCTGTTTTCCCAACCATAATTCAAGATAATGCCAAATTAGCCCCATTACTCATGGACAATGGTCCAACCACACGATCATGATGAAGAAGGCTCTAGAAGGTTCAATATTGTAACTCCAACTAAGAGTTGAAGGAGCCAACCTTAACCACTAGTAGGCTATTGTGTTGTGTTATAATCGAGCCACTAGGAGGAGAAGAGGTCTTGCTCTTTTTAATGGAATTTTGTTCTATAAACAAGCAAAGTAGCTGAGAGGGATAGGGAGAGAGTACACATAGAGGACTTGTGCATTGTAGTAACCCACAAACTACAAACCTTACTTAATTGTACTTGCAACCACTTTCTATTTAGAGAAAGAGAACTAAGAACCTCACCTTCTAGTTGGGTTTTCTCCCAAAATGGTTTTCCAAGGTATATCTTGTGTCAATTGTGGTTTGCGGTATGCGAGTGTTTATTTCATTGTTTTCTATATTTTGAATAATTATAAGTTCCATGCATACACATTAAACAATAATTTACATATCTAGAAATTTAAATATAAATAAACCCTCATTGTGTAAATTTTGGAATTTTAAGTATAATTTATCAGATTTGTTGTGGAAAATTATCCACTGGAATATACAGGGTAGTTTACGAATCAACCACACTTCTAACTTTCTCCTTGTCAACCTCATTGTTCCTAATACAATATGTAAGGATTCTATAACATAGAAAACCTTAATATGTTAACTTGGATTACATTACGATCCTAATTTCTTAACAATAAATAATTTACTTGATGTGTTGAAAATTAACCATTGGTTAAAAATACACAATAGAAACAAAAAAATAGACCCCAAAAAATCATTTTAAAGACATTACCCTAAAACCGAAGTGGCCCCACCCTATGTTCACCCCACTAATTGTGGGGTCTCACATCTCACCCTAACCCCCTTTGCTCTAGGAATGATCTACAAAACATATAACACATGTCCAAAATTCTCCCACTTGATTTTCTTTTTTTTTAAGGGGGAAAGGGAAAAATTTATTTAGTCAACTAGTAGGGGAAATAATGCTCATTAATTCTCTACACCAAGAGACTTTTCAGTACTAACAAACTTTGTTAATGAATCTACATCTTTCCTTAATATGTCAATCTTTCCCAACAATACTTTGTTCTATTCAAACATGTCTTTACCAAAATGGTAGTGTACATTAATATGCTTTGTATTGAAATGATAAGAAAGACTCTTTGCTAGGAAAGTAACATTTGAGCTATCACAACCTATTCTCACTACATATTGAACAAAATTGATACTTACTCACAAATTTTGCAACCATATAACTTTCTTACATCAATGAGTTGTTACCATATACCAAAATTGTGTAGTTGATAATGCAACTATACCTTCCTCTTGCTCATCTAACTTGCTTCTCCATCAAATAAGTTAAAAACATAACCACACTAAATCTTTTGTGGTCAAGATATCCATCCTAGTGTGCATCAACAAAGTACTGTATAGTTATCTCACTATGGCATTTAGTTCTCCCTTGGTATTATATTGCATAATCTAATGTTCCATGAAAATGTCTAAATATCCTATTTACAATTATTTGATGTTCATTTCATATTTTTTAAATATACCTACTCAAAAATCCAACTACATGGGAAATGTCTAGTCTAGTATAAACCATAGAAATACAAGACATGTCTTCTACCTCTTCTTGTGCCTTGGGACACTAATATGAAATAAATTTTCACCTATCAGAATATGAACCTTCACCAATTTGCAATCCTACATTTTACACCTTTACAATATTGCCTCAACATGTTGCAATGCTTGAAGGCCCTTTTCTCTACTATGTCTCATTCTTTGATGCCATAATATGGTCTTCTCTTAAGGGAAGATATAGGTCATGTATGCTTCATTAATATCCTCAAGAAAAATAAACTATTACACCCATCATTAAAAGTGCTTCCCAACAACTTATACAAACTTCTAAATATTACATCCCTCATCAACACCATTGTTCCTCAAACCATCTTATATGTGTCCTTTAAAATACATGTATACCTACATCAACCCTGTTACTTATATATATATATATATATATATATATATATATATATATATATATATATATATATATATATATATATATATATATTGGCTAGATTTGGAATGTATAGAACCCTAAGGAGAGTTCTAATCCTTCCATATTTATGCAACAGTTTGAACCTTCCACATCCTATCATTTTGGGTTTTGAGTCATTTCCTAGGGAAACATTACCTCCATTATACATTTCATATTCACAAAACCATTCCTTGTGAAAATTCATATGAAATGAAGTACATAACTTGATCAATGTGCCCAGGTGCATTCAATTCAGGTATGTTCGGTTGTGCCCAAGTGTGTCTAGTGGATGTCAAGCTAATGGATACATCCTTGGTGGCATATGTTCAATTTGTGCGCCCCATGATTATGGTCCATGAAATTTTTTTCTTGAAGGCACATGGCCATCCTTCGCAACCCCCAGTTGTGGGATGTATAACTCCATCAATCAATGTATAGTCAAAACACTCAAGTCTTCAAGCCTTATAAGTCACTCTTCTCTAACACATTAAGCATATGCTTGCGAACGAGGATACATGTAGCAACCTTTTCCAAAGTTCTCTTGGAGTGTTCAACTTAGTGTACGTTAACACTATTTGCAATGTTTCTTGTCTATCAACATAGGTGCCCAATTGGTTCAAGGTGTGCCTTGCCAATGGGCCAATGCATCCAAACTACTACTTCTACACATCATCTAAACTAAACCATGTAAGGAATGGAATGAAACTTGAAAGCAGGCAAGGAAACGTAGCACATATACACAAAATTATAGTAAAGAGCACAATATTATAGTAAGAACCCAATTCTTTATTAATAGTTGAATATTATAAAAAAAAAACACTAGCTTATAATGTCAATAGCTTACTTTTAAAAAGAAGAAAGATGACAACTACACTCACTCCCAAAATCCCCTAAAATAAACCTCAAAAATAATTTTTTTGACATAAAGAAAAAACCATTAAATTCTAAAACCTAACCATAAAAACAAAGTACTAAAATGTTTACGAGCCTCAAATGGACACTTATTAAATTCACATTGCTCTCAAAACAAATATTTTACGTCTACATCAGGAAGGAACGAGATCTCCAATTTTCAAATAAGAAGGCCCATATAATTGCATTTTCATATCTTTTCACCTTTTTTTATTATTTTTTTGCAAATAGATTAAAAAAACACGGGTGGAAAAACCAATTAACAAGCACACAAATATTTTTTCACTACTTTATTATTATTTGTTTTTTTTTCTCACACTTATAAATATTATGGGTTATATAAACCATATACACTTAAACCACCAACAATTAAAAACCAATTATTAATTTTGTTGGTTTAATGACAAAAGTGCATGATGAGTCATATCTCCTTGGATTTGTGTCGATTATTAATAGCCAAAATAATTGTAAAAAAAAAAAAAAAAAAAAAAATTTAAAGTCCATAAGATCAAAAATAACACATATTGCTTCTCCACTCAAACAATGAAAATGCCTAAACGCCACTCAAAGCAAAGAACTTACACCCTCCCTCTAGTGCTATGGGCCACCATATTTTCGCTTGCACACCCTAACTTTAGGGTCTTTGTCATGAAGCTTCATTATAGTACATATTTAAGACTTAGTATCCCTTTATTTCCACCCACGGAGAGGTAGCTTGAGTTCCCATCACCATTGGACGGCTTGTTCTGACAGCCACCTCCCCCATCAAGTTTTGAGTGTTAAATCTCTAAGACAAATGTTTGTTGGATTGAGCCTTTGCCCTGCCCACAAAATAAATAAGTAGCCTAAGAGTCTTTGTAACTATAAGGAAATTGTAATGAATTTGCCCAAAAGATGAAATTGCTCATATGTTATTTCACATTTATTGTTTTAATTCAAACAGGAATCTCAAGTAAAATGTGTGGAATGGTGGGTTGGAATGTATTGTTCCAACTATAAGGCAAGCATTCGTTGAAGTGCGTTGAACTATGCAATCAAATGTGCTGATCCGATGATGACCAAACTAAAAATTAAAGACACGTCAGATTTCTCGATCATGGCTCGTAACTTTGTGAGCAAAGCATAAGAGATAAAATCAAATCTGGAGCTACATGACGTGGCGATAAATTTTGGCTGGGTACGTTAAAACGGCAAAAGTGATTGCAAGCGTGACAACCGAGACAAGTCGATAGCGAACGAGGTAAGTGCTACTAATTACTTGGTACAACTAGTCACGTAACTACATGTAGACTCTCGCTATAAGTATAAATGCGATTTTAGTGGGCTACTTTTGTATCATATTTTCAACATGATTCACTCACTAGTCGCCATGTTACAATCAACTACAATCAATGGAGGGTTGCACATACCTTTTGAACCTGTTGTTATAAATAAATTTGTGCAAACTACTAATCTCTCTCTTCCTTTTAATGAGGTCGATTTATTTTTTTTAAATAAAATTTATATTAGGATCAGTTCCAATTTTAGAGGAAAGAACTGTTTGTTTTTAATAGGACTGTTTTTAATAGGATGTTATTATTGGGAATATGTAAAGTTACGTTTGAGTTTGGACATTTTTTGAGATAGTTTAACTTAGCAAAGGCGATATTTATTTTCAATTTTTTTTAATGAAATTTAAATTTAAAACATGATAAAAATTAAACTCCGCATAAATTAACTAATCTACATCTCATTATGAAAATTTATTAACAATACATTTTTTAGCACAGAGGCTTATTATACAACAGAATATGAGGGAGATGTTTAATTATGTTCATGCTCAACATAGAGTTGACACGTTACTCTTTTAAAATTAAAATAAAATATTCTTTAAAAAAAAACAATGTGAGCTATAATAAAAGCAAAAATGAATTTACGTATTTGGTTAGTTTTTATTAAAAACATTATAGAACTTCAATAATTCTACTCTCACTATACTCGGTTGCTAATATTGCAACTCATATGAATAAGATGTGGTACAAATTTTTTCTATCTCACTTTCAACAATGAATAATATATTTTGATAGCTATATAAAGTGACATAATTTGTTGACTAATTTATTTCAATATATCCTTCATATATATGTATATATGGAAACAAACTAAAAGAAAAAAATATTTTAATGCTTATCATAATAAAATATTTCAATCTTTAAACCAAATAAATCATGAAAAAAATAAAAAAACAATTACTTCATAATACGAGCAATAAGAGGGAAATGTATAATTCGTTTAATTCTTAATATGAAATTAATATATAGCATTTATAAAATATTGTTAATAATAGTAAATTGAAAATAAGTTATAAATAATATATTTTACTTTTTAAAAAATTACTATATTATAAAGACTTTTAATATTATAATTGCAGGTTAAATAGTGTGTTTTGATATGTTATGTACATGATCATAGCCTTTCTCTCCTTTGGTCCAAGAAAATTATGTAATATGGAGAGTTATGTAATATTTACATGTATTTAAAAATTTGTTAATAAGAGAAAAGGTAGTATAGTGTACAAAATCTAAGTGTCTAAGTAAATTATCAAGACATGAAATTAAACATTGAAAATGCAATTTAAACAATAAAAAAATACATTGTGTGTATGCTTTTTTTATATATAGAACCAATATCGATCTATTTTAATTACATATCTACCAAGCTCTCAAAGAGATTAAATATGTCTAAGTGCAAATTTTTTTATTCAATTTTTGGGTTATAAAAGATGTTTTCACCTCAAAATATATGATCCCTCTCAATCGCTCAACAATGTCAAGACCATAAATTAGTCATAATCTAAAAAAACCACAAATTAGCCTAGAAAATAATAGAAATTGGGGCAAGATTATGACAAAATCCGGTAGAGTTTTAGGTGCTCGATGAGTTTTTGATGGTGTTGAATCCATTTCCACCATTAAAAATATGATTCAAACACTCCAACGTTTTAATAAATACCAAATTCCAGTAATAAAACTACTATCTAAATAAATTATTGGTATCTAAATAAATTAATAATATCAATGAACAACCTATAAATGTAAATAAATTTAATTTGATACACTTACAAGTAAGACTAAGACTTTGTGTATATAAAAATTATGGTGACTTTTTAAACAGAGTATAATAAAAATACACAAAATCTCAACAAGAATGCATTGATGTTAAATCTAATTCGTTAGTGTGAAATATATTATTGTTATAGAATATTGTAGTTTTTTCACATTGGGCTCTCAAAGATAAATCTCTTGGGACGAGGGTGTGGTGGTTTGTTTTATTTTTATTTTTATTTCACACTGTTGAGGGTGTGGTTGTTTGTTTTATTTTTATTTCACATTTTCGAAATTCAATTGATGTATTTGGTTAATAGTAAGAATGGTATACTTAATTAATTTATTTATAGATAAATAAATAAGAGAGGTATTATTTTAATTTTATTAATAAATATATATTATGATGATTTGTGTATTGATATAAGAGTGTTTTTTTGGTGTGTTTTATTTTTCAATTTGAGTTTATGTCAATTTGTAGAAGGGAAGTATGGAAATGGTTTTGTATATTGATACAAACTTGAGATAGAGAGAAGGAATTGGAAATTGAACTTGTAAATTTAGGAGATTAAATTAACAATTTTGAAATTCATTTTTTGAAATTTGAAGAAAATCCACAAACATTGTCAAAACATTTAAAGTATATGAAAAATCCTCACCAAGAAGCTAAGGAATCCACACTAACATCCAAAAGAAGAGGAGGTTGTTATCAAAAAATTTCAACAAGAAGAGGGTTTAAGCATGACAATGCCACATACACCCTTTAAATTGGAGTCCAAAATGGAGATACAACATCATGATGGAGTTGTAGATGTTAAAAAAACTCAATGGGTATCTTAAAATCTCGAGGTATACTTCAAAGCTCACTGAATAAGAGAGGAACGTAATATTTCCTTTACTTTCCTAAAAATGGCTAACCATGCTCTAATATTGTTCGAGACTTACGTAGATGTATTATGATTGGGAAATAAATCACTAGTGACTAAATGTGAGCACTTCAAGGAGTTGATTAATTTATGGTTCTATCCCATAGGATATGGGGATGAATACCTAATGAGCTGGAAATGTTATTGACAAGAGAAAGGAAAACATGTCTATGAATGCATGTCCAAGTTCCAAAAGTAAGTCTTACCAGAAGAAAATAGGGTGATGAATAAATATATTAGAGGCCTATCAAGTGATATTTGAAGGCAACAACATGCTCTTAATGTAGAAAGCACAGATGAAGCAAGCACGAAACGTTGAATATGTGTTATATTTTTTGACATGAATTATATGCACCACAAAGATTAGGGGGGAGGGGTGGGTGGAACCCCCTTGCACAGGCTTTGGGGTAGTGCCCCAAGAAAAAAAAATGGGTGGTTTTTTGCATCTATTTTTGGCAGTTTTTGGCCCATGATTTTGCTAAAAGTAGTTTTTTCGCACATGGTGGTTTTTCCCATGGGTTGTAGTTTTAGTTATGGAACTACAGTTGGATTGATGGTTCATGTCTGACGCGAGATATATATTTTATTTTAATACTATAAATAATAATAATAATAATAATAAAACTTGTTGGCTTTCTCAAGTTTGGGTTTCTAGGATTAAATATATATGTAAATTTGTGTGTTTTCCATTTTGCATATTTTCTGCTTTTATCAAGAATATGTTTGTAGTATTTAATATTACAGGGTTAAAACTTACATTTTATATGAGAGAATTTTTTGCTTCAAGGGCATGCCTTTGTGGCTAAGGGATTTGGCTCGGGCCTGTGGTAGACCCTATTACAGTAGGACATCTACAGGAGTGATCCTTGTGGTTCAAAGAAATGGAAAGCAATTAAAAAATAGAGATCGAGAAATTTAATGGGTAGCGGTTTAAGATTTGGAAGCTCAAAATGGAATACTCGCTAGTGGAAAGAGAACATTGTATTACTATGGATTCAAGTTTTTCACCAACATGGATGTCAATAGAAGTCTAGACAAAGTTGGATTGGAAGGAAAAGAGCACAATACTCTTATGTATCTTAGATTTAATAATATTGAATGTATCAGTGAAAGCTACAAAAAATGCTAAATTATGGGACAAGTTAGGGTGTTTACATCAGTCTAAGTTCTTGGTGAACAAATTGTTCCCCAGGAAAAATTTGTATAACGTGAGAATGAAGGACGGAGGATCAATGGAAAAGCATTCAATATTATGGTGAGTCAATTGTTATATGTAGATTAAAATTTTATATGAGGATAAGTTCATTAGTCTATTATATTCTTTACCTAACTTGTGGGATAGTTGAGGTTTTTTCCATAGGTACTAATGCAACTACCTCAAAATTCGATGAAATAGCCTCATCCTTGTTATGAGAAGAGATGAGACGGAAAAACAGGGAGAGCCAAAACAAAGTTGCCTTGCCTGTAATAGGACACTCTCAAAACAAAAATACAAATAAGTCCTCAAGTGGGATATCTAAATCTAGAGGAAGATCAAAATATCTAGGAAAGTTCATAAAGTTATGTTGGAGATGTGGAAAAGAATGGAATTATAATAAATATTGTATTTAGTGAATATTGCAGAGAAAGGGATGTGATTTGATGATTCTCCTTTTGTAGAATTAAAAACCTCCTTAAATTAAGGAGGGAATGTGTACTTTTCTTCTTCAAGTACATAGGTATATCATAAGGCATGGTTTTCTGAATCAAGCACATCTTTTCATACAACTCCTCACAAGGAGTGGTTTTTCGAGTATGAAGTATTCACTAGTGTTGATGTTTTCTTAGGAGTCGACTCAAGATACATAATCATGAGATGAGGAAAATTAAATTTGAAGCTCATGGATAGAAGGATTAGGATACTCCCCGATGTTCTGTAAATCCCAAGAATAGCTATAAATTTGATTTCAATAAGCAAGATGAGTGATGCAGGTGTAAAAATTATGCTTGAAAATGATACCTACAAGATGGTTCAAGGAGAAATGGTATTACTGAGGGGATTTTGGATTGGAACTTTGTATAAGTAGTTGGGAAGAATTGTTAGTGTTGGGTACAAGAATTTTTTTTCCTCGGAATGGAACAAAGAAAGGAATAAATATTGTATCTTTAGGAGAAACGACTATGTTGTGGCATCAAATACTAGGTCATATTTGTAAGAATGGCCTTTGACTGTTGCATGGTAATGGCATGGTAGAAGCAATTTCCAATTACTCTCTCTATTTTGATTTTTTATTGTTTATATGGGAAGTGGAATCGGTTGAGATTCTCCTTTGGTGCTAAGAGGGAAGAGGGAATACTATAACTAGTGTGCAGTGATGTGTTTGGAATTGTGCCAATTCCATCATTGGGTAAACCTATGTGCTATGTCTCATTTATATATGAATTCTCGAGGAATACATTGATATATTTCCTCAGGAAGAAATTTGAAGTCTTTAACAGATTTAAAGAATTTAAGGCTCTTGTGGAGAATTAAATAGAGAATAAAATAAAAGTGTTGAGGATGAATAATGGTGCAGAGTTTTGTGAGAAGGAATTTCAAGAGTTCTATAAGAAGTGCGTTATAGAACGAAAAAATACTACCCCACACATGCCTCAACATAATGAATTTGTGGAAAGGATGAAGAGGACGATGATGGAAAAATCAAGGAGCATGCTCATTGGTGTTAGGTGAGGATATGAATTCTTAGAAGAGGTAGTGGATACTACATGTTACCTGGTAAATAGATCACCCTCATCGACATTGGATGATAAGACTCCACACATGGTATGGACTGGTAAGAAACCATCTCTCACACATCTCAGGGTATTTGGGTGTGATACATATGTACATGTTCCAAAGGGAAACATAACTAAATTCGATATAAAAATCACAAAGGTACATCTTTATTGGTTATAAAGATGGTTTAAAAGGTTACAAACATTGGAACCTAGAAACAAAGAATATTGTGTACAGTCGAGATGTGGTATCTAGAGAAGTGAAAGAACTTATCAAATAGGAAGTCCTACAAAGGGAGAAAGAATCGGAGAAGATCGAGTTTGAACTAAAGGATGATGATTTAGACTCTACTAAATATCATAAATCAAAATAATAAGAACCACATACTTTGGTTTTGAGGAGATCAGTTTAGGAAAGAAGGAAGCCAGAAAGGTATACTCCACCTGATTTCTGTTCAATTTTTTCTTTGTCTATTACTGATGATGATCATAGGACTATTAAGGAGGCAATGGATTTAGTGGATGGAAAACTATGGAAAAATATCATGGTTGAATAAATGGAAGCCTTGGATAAGAATGAGGCTTTGGATATAGTGGAGTTCCCGGTTGGAAGAAAACTCATTGGCAACAAATATATATCTAAGAAAAAGTTGAATGTAGTAGGGAATATGCAGTGATCCAAAGTTTGGTTAGTAGAAAAAAGTTATTCACATGTGTAGGGAATTGATTTTGGCAAAAAAAAATCTCCTGTTGCAAAGTTAGCTTCTTTTATATTTATTTTATCTGTTGTTGTTGCTTTTATTTTTAGGTAGAATAGATGGATGTGAAGACACCATTACTACATGGGGATCTAGAAGAAGAGATCTACATGAAGCAACTAGAAGGTTTTGCAGTGAAGGGTAAGAAATATTTGGTATGTATGTTGAAAAATTCCTTTTATTGGTTGAATAAATCACCAAGGATGTGGTATCAAAAATTTGATACATATATATAGGAACCTGCCTTTATAAGGAACAAAGAAGATCATTTTGTGTTTTTAAAATTAGTTGGTGATCATATCATTTATTTGGTATTGTTTATGTATGACATGTCGTTGATTGGAAATGAAAAGAAAATCATCCAGGAAGTGAAAACTTAGTTGTACTCTAAATTTGACATGAAGGATCTAGGTGCTACAAATTTTATCATGGGCATGGAAATTAAAAGAGATAAAACGAAGGATAAACTCTAGTTAAATAAGAGAAAGTGTTTCAAGACAATATTTCATAGGTTTAATATGAATAAAAGTAAACTAGTGAAGGTCCCTATTCCTATAGGTGTAAAGTTATCCGCAGATCAGTGTCCCAAGACACAAGAAGAAGAATAGGACATGTCATGTGTTCCATGTGCTAGCGTGGTTGGAAGTTTGATGTATGAAATTGTACGTATAAGATCAAACATTATACATGTAGTGGGAGTATAGAGAAAGTACATGTAAAAACTAGGGAGGGAGTGTTAGATAACAATAAAGAGGGTTTTCAAGTATTTTCATGGTGTTACTGATTATGGATTGTGTTACTAAGGAAGACCAGGACTGGACAAAGTGTTGGAAATACATGGCTTTGTTGATGCATACTAGGCTAGAGATTTGAATCCTAGAAGATCTACAATTGGGTATGCATTTAACATATTTAGAGGAGTTATCAATTGGATGAGTGAGAGATATTCTGTAGTCACGACACTTTCAACTACAAAAGATGAATACATGGTAGTCTCTCATGAAAGTAAAGAAGCATTTTGGTTACAAAGATTGTGTTTATGTATGGGGTTTTTACAATAATCTATAAGGATAGATTGTGATAGCCAAAGTGAAATTTTATTACCGAAGAACCATGATTAACATTCAAATATGAAGCATATTGATGTTCAATATCACTTGGTGAGGGATGTGATTGAAGACAAGAAAGTCTTGCTGGAAAAGGTGGACATTTTGGAGAATGTTGCAGATTTATTAACAAAATTTGTGAGCACTTAGAATTTCTCTTGGTTTAGAGAAACAATGGGCATCATTGCCTTGTATTGTTGACTGTTTACTCTCCTAACCCCCTGCATGGAAATAAAACAACAAGTGGGAGAATTTTGGGCATGCGTTATATTCTTTGCAGACTTATGTGCACCATGAACATTAGTGGGATCCGACAGGGGCTTCTAGGCCACACTGATTGGGGGAAAGGAGCCCCCATGCACAAGGTTCGAGGCATTTCTCTAAAATGATTTTTTGGGTGGTTTTTTGTGTATGATCTTTTCTTTTTTTGGCCCATGGTTTTGCTAAAAAGTGGTTTTGATGCGCACGATTGTTTTTCCCATGGTATTTTAGTTTTAGGTATGGAACTATGGTTGGATTGGAGGTTCATGTATGTCGGGGGATATATATTGTATTATAATATTGTACATAAAATATAATAATAAAAACTTACCTTTTTTCTTGGGTTTGGGTTTCGAGGATAAAATCTTTGTGTGAATTTATGTGTTTTCCATTTCATTTATTTTTTATTTTTATTAGGAATCAATTTGTAATGATTAATTGTATATGATTAAAACTTATAAGAAAGCTATGTATATCAAGTTGGGTACAAAGATGGGGTATCCAAAGAAATAATAAGAGATTAATAAAGGGAAAGGAAAGAACATTGAAATCATGGCCTCTAAAGGGTGAGATCCTAAGAAAAATTACAACCACTATGGTTGGCATAGATAGATGGATAGAAAATGTTGAAAACTTCATATGTAACTACATCCTAAATGGTTCACATATAAATTTAAGGAAGTATAACTTGAAGACAATAAGGATGGTCATATAATATATCTCAATGTGGATGCAACCCAATCTACACCACATTCCAACATGCAAGAGTGAGTGAAGAAATGTGTCCACTTTATAAATCAAGGTTCAAGTGAAGAATATGAAAGTAAATTCCTTTTGGTTGGTGGTTATCAAAACAAATTTATTTCTAAATCCTTAATTAATGGGTTTGGTTTACAAACATATGAACTAGTACGTCTATGTTCATTAAGTTGGATGCATAAAAAAAATTCCAAAGGTATATCAAGGAAATGTAACGTCAAAATTGCTAAAAAAAACATCTAATTCTTCTAATGATGTAGAATGTGACTTGACATCCCTTAACATGATTCAAGTGATGTTTGAAGGCCCCTATTTATCGTACATGGATGTAATCTTTTATCCCTTTCTCCAATCTAACACTAAATATATATTGCCAACTTTTTCTAGGATTTATCCTATGGTAAACCTAGAAATAAAGGAATAAAAAAATATATAAAAATAAAATAGCTCCAAAGTATTCCATATGGCATTCGATCCTATATAAGATCATAAAAACTATTTTTCTAATCCCTTAGACCTCCCAAGATTGGGATTGTAACAATCAAAAAAATAACATTCTTTCTCTATTAAATCTCCACCAATACATCACTTTTTCTCAAGCTCCTTTGTCTCTACTAAGCTCTTCAAGTCCCAACTATTGGTCTTCTCCTTAAACTAGTTTTCTAAAACTAAAATTTGATGGGGTCTTACATGATGATCAAAGACCAACCAATTTTGGGGTGTTTTCAGATCAAGCCTAGGTCACATAATTCATTTTTACACATGAGATATTGAGATAGTCAGTAGTAATGTTGCTGAATTGTATTCTTTGGAATAGGGATTACTCATCACTAGAAGAAGAAATTTTAAAATTCGTAATAGAAGGGAAATTGAAAACAATAATTTAGATGGTTAGAAAACTCCAATATGGCTCACACCCTTCTAAAGTTTTAAGTAGTTGGAGACTTCATAGTAGATTAGCAAGGGTAGGAAAGATTTTGGAAGGAATCACGACTCCCATTCTATCCCATGTTGGGAGAAATGGAAACATACTTGCATACAATTTAGCTAACAAAGGGATCAACTTTAAATTTGATACTTTGGATTGAAGTTGGAATCAAGGCATTCCATAATCTTTAGGAAGTATATGTCAGGAGATTAAATTGAGATCTTATCCCCCACAGTAAGTGCCCAAGCGTAGGATTTTTTCCATATCTTGGATAAACTAGAGAAGTTGGATAACAAAGTTTTAGTCTTGGCCAAGAATATGAAAAGTATCACCTTCACCCCATTCGAGGAAGAAAAGGACTCACGCCCACAAATCAAGGTGGACTCTCCTTCTGAATAACATGATCAGGTAAGCTTGCAATTCTATTCTAGATTTATATAGGGGCAATGGTGTATTTTTTACTCTTAATATCTAGAAATATGTTTGCATTAGTTATGCTTTTACTTTAGATGATAAACTTATTTCATTGGCAATATACAATGTCAAAATTTTGAGACTATTCTACTAGTTTGGTTTCCTATGTGCTAGACTGGTAACTTCTGGACATTTGTTATGTATATTTTCTTTTGCAAATCAATATAAAATGACTACCTAACCTTGCCCAAAAGAAATAATACTTATAATAAACTATTTTTCATATATATATATATATATATATATATATATATATATATATATATATATATATATATATATATATATATATATATGATATCAAAGAAAAATTTCAAGCACATATATATGTAAGTATATGTATTGTCAAGTTTTAATAATATTAAAAATATGAATATTTCTATATATAGAGATGTGAAATTTATATCAAAGTAAATAATATTATTAAAAACTTGAATAGATTCAAATCTCTTGAGATGCAAACATTTCTTCAAGTTTTGCACTCGAAATAGATTTTCATTTTGAGAGATTTGAGCCCTATGGATGTTTAATAAATCCCAAATTAAAATAAATTTATGCTAATATAAACATAAAAATCACTTTATTAATCTATTTAAATTCAAAATAACATATACTTAAACATTTTAAACATTACAATTTTCTCTTCAACACGGGAGAACATAAAAAATTAACAATGCTTTCAAAAATGCTTTCAATAAGTATTTAGATATAAAAATAAAACAATTAGTAATTTGAAAACATAATGACATAAATGATTTTATTTTAATTTATGTAAATGAAAAAGTTATTTAAAATATTTTAACTTATAAGTTGAATATAAAATAATAATTTTAAGTAGGTTGGAGTATATCTTTAAACTATTTCTATTTGGTTAAGAATTTGTCTTTTTTTAAATAAAGAAAGATGTCTGAAACCCAAGACTAGACATCTGGTAGGAGTGGAGGACTACCCCTTATAACCCATTAGATATTTAAGAAGGATAAAATCTTTCCCCTTACAAATCAATGATAATTTTTTTCTCTTTATAGCAATTTGTATCAACCTAAATTTACAAATAACAATAAAAATATAAATATCTCTACTAATTAACTCTTCAATTATATTGAATTTTCTCACTTTATATAAATTCAAATTATATAGATTTACCTTTCTAAATTCCATAAACAACCGAAGAGATATTCTGCAAAACATATAACTCTCCAAAACATATAAATTCTCATTGTAATAATTATACAAATAAAAATAAAAATAAAGAAATGTGTTTATTTAAAGTAAAAAATATAACAAAATGCTTTGAATCTTAATTAATTTACAATTTTTTAGAAACTATTTTCAAAGTTTATTAAATTTTGGTAAAACTAAATACTAAACTTATTTTTTTAGAAATTGAAAATTATTTTTTGAATTTTTAAAAATTGAATTTATGATTTTTAAATTAGAGATTATTTTTAAACAATAAAAATAAAAAACAACCTCTAATCACTAATTGTTCTCATAAATTTATTATATAAAAAAAAATTGAATATATGAATTTTTCCACAATTAATATTTTCTTTTCCAAATATATATATATATATGGATTTTTCCATAATAAATATTTTTTTCCATTCACTATTATACTTATTTTTAACAATAAATATTTATTAATCTATAATCATTCCTTGGTTTTTTTTTATTAATTGTTTTATTCTCTCTAATAATAATGTTTTTCATCTTCCCTCGATCAGGGTGCCAATTGTCAACGCAAGCGATACATCACGGAGATAGGATGAGGGCACGAAGTTAGGATGAGGGCACGTGGAGGAGGCATGCAAAGGCTGTCGCAACACGTTCGATGATGACGTATGCACATTGGGATGGGTGGCTTCACCCACAGAGAGTTATGATCGCATTAAGTGATAATGCAGAACAACCCGGTGTGGCAGGTGGGTTGTTAGGAATGATTTGGGATGTGTGTTGTCACGTGATGTGGGAATGGGATATGTACATTCCCTTCACCATTGTTTGGATATTTGTCTTCAGCTGCACACAATGTTTCGGTAAACAGGTCAGTCGACGGGGGAGAAATTTGTAGCCTACAACATATTGGTATGTATCCAATTCTCCGTATTTTATTGCCATGAAACAAATCTTTGGATTTCTCTCAATGAGAATAAAGATATTGGTTTTCCTGGATTATATATACCTGGTTCGATATATTGCAATATGTTGGCTACGTCTCATAGTCAATCCTTCTAACACTATTGCCATGCAACAAGTTTTTGGTTTAATTCTTAGTTCCCTGAAATGTTTGTATAAAGCTAGAACTATGACTTACCGAGAGGTAGAAATTCTCACTATGGATAGCCTGGAAGGGGCCGAATTAAGGGAGCTCTGGGTTCAGTACTCCAATGATGGTGATAATATCTCTTTTCATGCAAACAAAAATTCCTTGAATTTGCCTCTTCTCATTGTGGCCTGGTTTACTACTTTGGTCTGGCCAAAATGGAGTTCTTGGCTCTGTAGGTACTTCTGTGGCTCTGCATGGAGTTTTAAGGAGCCGACATATTGTTGTATGGACATTGCATGGCACTATTTTGATTTGCATGCTGCCCAATTTTGGCGCCCTGTTCTTTTCCCATCATTGTTTCTGCATGGCCCTAATTTTTACCACCAGAGGTGGGAAATATACCATATGGCCTCTAACAATGTTAATGTGGGGGGTGGTAATGTAAATTGTAGAAAATTTTTTTTGGGTTGATAGTGGGTCAGTCATGTCGGTCGTTTTGTCACCTTTTATTTTCTAACTACTTCTTAGATTAAGGGTAAAAATGTTAGTACTTATGGTGGGATAATTTGGGTCAGGGTTGATTTGGGGAAGTGGAATAAGGGTTGTAACTCTCTCAATTGGGTGAGGTCATCTATTGTTGTTTACAGGTCCACTCAGGACCGGTTATATGTTCTCAAATCGAGTCTTCTGAATCTTTCAAAGTTGCAGTCTCTATCTGCAGATGGAAGAAGTCAGACCGTGCTACTCCTTCATTTTGTTAATCTCTCAGACTGTTTTAAATTTTTCATGTTGTGTACTGTTACAAGTCTTCCAAGCAACTCCTTCCTACAGAGAAATTTGTTGGAAGACCGGAACTTGAAGAAAATGGTGAAAGGAAATTCGGTAAAGAAGGACACAAAGGAGAAAGGAAAAGCCAAGGTTCCAAACTCGCCTCTAGCCAAACATTGCAGGAAGTATAGCAAAGAAGTGATGGAGAATCTGATCCAAACATACTCCGACGATACACCATGTTATATTAATTCATTGATTCATGGATGGGAGGGCCATGCAAGAGCCAAGCAAGAGGAGGAATATGACATGGGTGTAGAAGAACTAGATCCTATAATCACAGACCCTGGCAATACTCGAGGCTGAATATCCTTCTTTCATCACTTAATTCACACCTATTGGTTGTTGAAATGCCTTTTGGTGAAGGAAATATTTTCTATTCAGGAGGTTGGGGGAGACCCTAAAGCAGCCTCAAACTTAGCAGATATCAACAGGGCTATATAGAAAATTAACCTACATCAGTGCCATCAATGTGTTAGCTTGGGGAGAATTGAGAAACAGCTGCAAAGTATGCATCAGGTCGAAATGCCTAGCTCCAGTGTGAAATATCTGGCTCATGTTGAGTCAGATGATGACTGATTTTAGTTACTTATGTGTTTTGGGATGATAACTGAACTTACTTTACTTTTTGTGATGATAGCGGATAGCAATTACTTTTTTAATATGTGTATGAAAGGAAAGACTAATATTAGCTACTTAAAGACAGTAAGAGACATATTAAAGATGCTTATGTTTTGGATGGCCTACAACTCTTTAAGACGGCCAATAGACCTGGTTTTCTATGGCCAGGTTGAGGCCAAAAGTTGTATCTTGTTATGACATGCATTTTGTTTTTGAATAGAAAATAGAAAGGACCTACTAAGTTTACAAAAAAAATCAATGTTTTTCATCTTTTTTTCCATTAATATATTTTATTAATCATAATATTGATTTCTATTTATTGTTTAATTATTTAATTGTTGCCTACCTTTTTTCATAAAACTATATTATCATGTATCAATAGATTATTAGCATTTGATTCCCCCTCCACCAAATTTGTGGTGTTTAAATCATGCACTTAATATAACTAAGTTATATGATTACATCCACCCCATAAAGGTTCTCTACTTTTTATATAAAAGACAGGTACTAAGCAACAATGCTGCACATTACACTTGTTTTTAAATATACAACAAGAAATCGACAACTACAAGTCATGGTTTTTGTCATGTTAATTTAAATCAAGATTTTCTATTAAATAAATTAGCATGTTTATTTTGAAAATAAATAAATTAAAATAGATAAAAAAAAACATAAAAAAATATTGTAATAATTAAAATTATATATTTTAAAATTATATTTAAATCAAATATTATATTATTGTATAATACTTTTGATTTGTGGAGCTAAAAACTCCAAATTCAATAATCTCATTGTTAAATTTTATGGAAGCGTATATATTCTATTTCACTTAAATTTGAATCTATACATAAAAATTATTTGATGGAATTAAAAAAAGATTTACATTAAAAATATATATTTTTTAAAATTTGGAAATCTAATGAATTGGATAGAAAATCAGTCTAATTATTTGAAGCTTTTTTCTTTTTTTATACTTTTTTTATTATTTTCTTTAAATTTGACAAGTAATTGTTGAAATTGTAAGTTTGGATTGTGCAACCCACATAATCTGAATCACTATTTCTAGAGATGTTGAATCTATTTATACATTTAAAAAACACATTTTAACAACAAAAAATCACAATCCCGCACAAAATTATGAAAAAAAAACAAAAAATTTGAATAGTTGGATTATACCTAACCCAACCAAAAAGCTTTAATATTGATTATCAATCTACAACCAAAATGCCAATATATTTTATTATTAATTTTTTTTATCATCCTTATAACTATGACATTTTGGATATGATGAGTTGGATGTTATTAATGCCATTCAAATTTTATAATAATAATAATAATTTTAATTTTAATTTATAAATTTAAATTTTTATATATAGATATGTGGGTAAGCTAATTCTATTGATGTACAAAATAACATGTTGAGAATATCATTGTTAGACTATGGTCTTCCAACCATTGGTAGTGCAATAAACTTTTCTATGAGAGTTTGAGAGTAAAAATTTATACAAGGTATAATAGAATGCATAAGCCTAAACAAGTGATCATCGAGAAAATGAATATAGAAAGACTTGATTATTTTAGAATATTTGTAAAAAATAAAAAACCAAACCAAAGAGCTCATGGCCTCATAGTTGTCGTGCAGACTACGAGGAGAGGGTTCCACCTAAATAGAAGTATTAGTATCTTTACTATTTGTTCTTGGACTCGATCTTGGGGCTAAGATAGCTTTGATGCACTCTATTCTGCTATTTGGAGCATTCATTTGAAGTTGAATTTCATTAAGAATTAACAAGATTTCATCTTTAGCATCATTTGTTTCCAATAGTATATTGTTCAGAAGTTCCTTCCTTTGTTAGTAAAAATCAATACTATGAATATATTGATTTTGGCGTCCTCTAATATGCCCTAGGTCTACAACCCATGCAACAACCTCCATGAGAATATTTGAGTCCAAATATAAATCCCTTTCTTAGACGACTTACGATTATTCTTCCTAAAGCTCTCGTTGGATTTGCTAAGAAATTTGGTTATGGAACAACCTAGTAAAATACTCAACTTTGTAACAATAATGCAAACATCCTTGAATTTGGGTCCACTTCCTCAACGACTTTGCACACAATGTTGTGTCATTGCAATGACAAGAAACAAGTGATGGGATAAGAATGGATATGAAGGGAGCAAGAACAATGAGATCTAAATAGAGAAACGAATAGTGTGTACTGAGTAGAAGCAAATAAATAGAAAAACCCTTTTAAAAACCAAAAATAAATCTACTTAAACAAACTAAAGGTGGGAAAAGAACATCTATAATCCACAATATAAAAATTAGTGAAGAGAAGTAGAGAGGTGGGAATATCTTTTATTGCAAAGAGATAAGCGAATAAAATGAAGGACCTCCATCATAACTAGAGAAAAGCATGAATAAATCCACACCAAGAAGCAAATTGGAGTAGGGTCTTGGCATTAAGCTCATATAAGTGAGTTGTCATAAAGAGTAATGGAAGCCATTAATGAGAGACATCGAGGCTAGAGCTTCTATTGTCTAGTGTGAGAGGGACAACGTGGCACGTTGTCCTCATTCACTACATAAAATGACGATGACCTCCACACGTCAGCCTAATCTCATAAACTCATCATCCCATTTGAAAACGAACACTATACTTAATTAAAAGTAAGTTTTTTAATTAATTTAAAATTTATTATAAATTTTCATTTTAAATATTCAAAAATTATAATTAATTTTTTTATTTTTATTTATTAATGATAAAATTGAAATAAACCTATGTTAACGAATACTTATCCCAAGCTTTCTTATATTAGAATTTAAAAATATTTGCAACCAAAAATGAATAAATAGATTTCCATGGGATATGTTTTACTTGGAGAGTAAAGTTGATAATGGAACAATGTCATGTTATAGGTTGTTATAATATTAATGAGTATAAATAATATAATGTTTGAACTAAAATACAATATAGAGGAATCCCGTGGCTCAAAAGTAGAAGATATGCCCAAATTCTTATTTCTTTGTCGTCACTGAAAGAGGTCTTAAAATAAAATAAAAAAATATGACAAATGTTACAGCCAGCACATCCAAATGCACCTGCATCACGTCTGCTCGCCGTTGTTCCAACCGATGATTCTTTGCACATATTAAATGTCATGTCTTTACGCCAGCAGGTGTGCAGCTGCCCAGACCCTTTTTTAAATGTCACCAAATATTCCAATTGAAGATTCATTGTAGATATTTAACCAATCTTGACGTCGTGTATGATACACTCGCTCAATCTCAACCCTAATAAAATATACATTACACTCGTCACCTAACTGTTCGTTTTATGTGCGAATTTTATCATATGCAATAAACATAACTAAAATCTCTATCAATTGCTGAAATATTTAGTAAGTTAATTGTTTGATTGAGAGTGTTTTAGTTTTTTTTTTCAAGTGAAAGAAATTGTTTGGTTTTGGGGTGTATATAGTCTTGTATGGGATTGGATTGCGGGATTTGTGGAGAACTGGGAGCAAACTTCTACATATAATTGTTGGACCACAATCACAAGATTAACATAGTTACAAATAATATGGGTTTGGAATTGAATGGGAATGTATTTATTTGCAACTACAAAGATGCTGACATCAATGTGCGGAGTGTGTAGAGCTTGGTAGTCAAATATGATGTTATCAAAACTAACCTAGATCCATCTTAATCGTAGATTTATCAAGTGTTGAGAGGGATTTTCCATGTTTTTCCAAAAAAAAATATTCGCCAATTTCCATTTTTTCTAAAAATGATTCGCCCACATTTTATAGTATGAAATTATTTTACCTTAAAAATTGCTAGAAATTTATATAAACTAATATAAAATCATTAGAAATTTAGATATTTTTACAAAAAAATTACCAACCATTTTACAATTTGCATATTAAGGACTAGTAAGACTAGGCAAGGTTTATAAAATTTAAGATAAACTTCCATCCTTAAAATTTTCCTTGGGAAATATTTGCACCTCAAGAGATTTGATCTCTCTTGATGCTTGATAGATCCAGGGTTAAGATGGATCTAGGTTGGCTTTCGTAGTGTGGGGTCACATAAAATTCATTGAACATCTAATTATTTTGATCATTTTAAATATGCTAAATATGTCTAAGATTAATCTAGTCATTTTATTTTAATTTAAATTTTTTTTAGTTAATCTAGTTTGTTGAGATGATAAAGACAATTAATAACTTGAATGATGAAAAATTATGAAATAAAATATTTGAATGCAACGTGACAATGTAACAATGTTGAATGATAGAAAATGTGAATAATAAGAATATATTTGATTACAAATAGTCTTCATTATGATTAATCTCAAATTGTTTTCTTTTATTGTTCTTATTGTTACACCTATTAGTTTCTCCATATTTTCATATCAATTGGATGGTTGAAATCATAGACCATTCAAATCTTTAACTCGAGTTATTGTAGTAAATGTCATTCATTGTCTCTCCTGCTCTCCAATATTAATAGTAGCTTTCTCTTATGGAGTATTAAACTCCAAGTAATTTTCAATGGTAGTTGTTTTCTGTTACCTCGGCTAAATGCAAAATGACTAACAATGTTGAATGATGGAAAATTGAAATAAGAAGAACGTAGTGAATTATAAATAGTTTATAGTTTCAAGAAGCAAACATTTCAAGTAGGTGAAAATTTTATTTAAGATGAAAATTTCATTATTATATTTGTGGTTGAATTATTGTACCACATAAATCAATGCACGTTGTTAATAATTCTTTTATGTTTACAATGAAATCAATGCACACTATTAATCTAATTACTTTGAAATTAGCGTACATCATACATCTAGTTACATCAAATCAGAAATCAATATCTACACTAAAATCAATGCATTGAGTGCAATCAATAAAATAGAATTAGAAAATCAACATCTACATTGAAATAAATGCATCTATTGCAATAAATAAAATATGATTAGAAATAAACATCTACACTAAAATCAATGCATCTAGTGCAAGCAATCAAATAGGATTAGAAATCAACAACTACACTAAAATAAATGTATCCAACGCAATCAATCAAATATGATTATGAATCAACAACTACATCGAAATCAATGCATATTTTGCAATCTATCAAATGAGATTAGGAATCAACGTCTACATCGAAATCAATGGATCTATTTCATTGAAAAACCAAATTATTATTAAGATGAGAGAGTCTGTATGTGTCCCTCTAGTGCAAGAAATTGAATAAGATTAGAAATCAACAACTACACTGAAATCAATGCATCATGTGCGATCAATAAAACATGATTATGAATTAGCATCTACACTAAATGCGATGCATTTATTTCAGTGAAAACCAAAATATTCACAAGATGAAAATGTATGTCTCCCTCCCTCTCTCCATATCTCTCTTATTCCCTCTCTCTTCCCCCCACCATATATATCTATATGTCCCTCCATCTTTCCTTTTTTATCTCTCTATCTCAACCCCACCCGACACACACACACACTCTCCATATCTATCTATCTCCCCTGCCCTAGCTCCCTCCTTCTCTCTCCCCCCGCCCCCATCTATATCTCTATCTCCTACCATCTCTCCTTTGTGTCTCTATCTCACCCCAAACATACACACACACTCTCTCTCTCCATATCTATCTATCTATTTATCTATCCCCATTCTTCTCATCTCTCTCTCTCCATGTCTTCCCTCCTGCTCTCCTCTCTCCCCCGCTCTCTCTTCATCTCTCCCTTATCAATCTCTCTATCTTTATCATTATTCTCTCTTATATAATATAATATTAATATCCATAATTTTGAAGCTTAATATTCATGCATAATATAATATAATATTTAATATAATTAAATGTAATATTATATTAGAACTCTTTTTCCTAATATATTAATATATATGGATATTAATTTTATGATATTAATATATATCCTAATATATTAATATATATATTAATATATCAAATTTAATATTATATAATATATTACAAAAATAAAATTTAATATATTACAATTAAATATAATTGACTATTAATTTATTGACTATTTATTGAGAAATATTATGTATAATAGATTTTACATTTCCATAGTCAAAGCCAATTTCGTGCTTTCTATAGTAACAACTGGTGATTATATATAGAACTGGAAAAATGTGCAGTGCATTTCAGAAACCTTTGAGCTCTACTGAGAGGGTTGGGTGAATCGGTAGTGTGACTTATTATCAATTTTTTCCTTTTATTACTTCTCAAATGAATCACACACTTATTGCAGCAACCCATAATATGTTAGCATCACATGAGTAAACAATAAACATGTAAACATCTAAGAAACATATACTAAGATTAAACAATCATAATAAGACCAAAAAAAACACACACATTAAGACACAAGTGTTTTGGTGGAAAACCCTTCGCCAGGAAAAAACCACGCTTGGTTTTTTTGCGCTGCTATGAATCTTCTATTAAGGAAATGATGTATTTTACATATAATAGTTGACTCCCATCAGCATGGAGACTCCACCTCACTACAATTAGTTGACTTTGATCAACTAAGAGACTTGATTCTGCTGATCAATGTTCATTTTATATTTTTGAAATATACCTACTCAAAACACCAACTACATGGGCAATGTCTAGTCTAGTATAAACCATAGAAATACAAGACATGTCTTTTACCTCTTCTTGTTCCTTGGGACACTACTATGAAAATAAATTTTCACCTATGGGAATATGAACCTTTACCAATTTGCAATCCTACATTTTACACCTTTACAATATTGCCTCAACATGTTACAATACTTGAAGGCCCTTTTCTCCAATATGTCTCATTCTTTGATGCCATAATATGGTCTTTTCTCTAGGGACAATATAGGTCATGTATGCTTCATTAATATGCTCAAGAACAACAAAATATTACACCCATCATTAAAAGTGCTTCCCAACAACTTATACAAACTTCTAAATCTTACTTCCCTCATCAACACCATTGTTCCTGAAACCATCTTATATGTGTCCTTTAAAATACAACATGTATACCTACATCAACCATGTTATATATATATATATATATATATATATATATATATATATATATATTTTTGTTGGGATTTGGAATGTATAGAGCCCTAAGGAGAGTTTTAATCCTTCCATATTTGAGCAACAATTTGAACCTTCCATATCCTATGATTTTGGGTTTTGAGTCATTTCCTAGGGAAACATTACCTCCATTGTACTTTCCATATTCACAAAACCATTCCTTGTGAGAATTCATATGAAATGAAGTACGTAAGTTGATCAATGTGCCCAAGTGAATTCAATTCAAGTATGTTCGGTTGTGCCCAAGTGTGTTTAGTGGATGTCAAGCTAATGGATACATCCTTGGTGGCATATGTTCAATATGTGCACCCCATGATTTTGGTCCATGACTAATTTCTCCTGAAGGCACTTGGCCATCCTTTGCAACCCCCAGTTGTGGGATGTATAACTCCATAAATTAGTGTAAATTCAAACAACTCAATTCATCAAGCCTTCTAAGTCACTCTTCTCTAACACATTAAGCATATGTTTGTGAACGAGGATACATGTAAGCTTCTCTTGGTGTGTTCAACTTAGTGTATGTTAACACTATTTGCAATGTGTCTTGTCTATCAACATAGGTGCCCAAATGGTTCAAGGTGTGCCTTGTCAATAGGCCAATGCCTCCAAATTGATTCTTCTAGACATCATCTAATCTAGACCACGAAAGGAATAGAATGAAACTTGAAAGAAAGCAAAGAAATGTAGCACATATACACAAAAATATAGTAAAGAGCACAATACTATAGTAAAAACCCAATTCTTTATTAATAGTTTAATACTATAAAACAAACAATAGCTTATAATGTTAATAGCTTACTTTTGAAAAAAAAAAATGACAGCTACACACATTCACAAAATCCCCTAAAATGAACCTCAAAAATAGTTTTTTTTACATTAAAAAAAAAGGCCCATTAAGATCCAAAATGTTTACAAACCTAAAATAGACACTTATTAAATTGAAAATGCTCCCCAAAAAAAAAATTACGTCTACATCATCAAAGAACGAGATTCCATTTTCAAATGATAAGGCCCATATAGTTGCATTTTCATATCTTTAACTTTTTATTATTATTACTTTGCAAATAAATTAAAAAAACACAAGTAGAAAAACCAATAAACACGCACACAAATATGTATTTCACTACTTTATTATTATTTGTTTTATTTTTCCCACTTATAAATATTATGGGTTATCAAAACCATATACACGTAAACCACCAGCAATTAAAAACCATTTATTAATCGTGCTGATTCAATGACAAAAGTGCATGATGAGCCATATCCCCTTAGATTTGTGTCGATTATTGATCACCAAGATAATTGTGGAATGAAAGTGCCTAAACACCACTCAAACCAAAGAACTTACACCCTCCCTCTAGTGCTATGAGCCACCATATTTTCGTTTGCACACCCTAACTTTAGGGTCTTTGTCATCAAGATTCATTATAGTACATATTTAAGACTTAGTATCCCTTTATTTCCACCCACGGAGAGGTAGCTTGAGTTCTCATCACCATTGGACGGCTTGTTCTGACGGCCACCTCCCACATCAAGTTTTGAGTGTTAAATCTCTAAGACAAATGTTTGTTGGATTGAGCCTTTGCCCTGCCCTCAAAATAAATAAGTAGGCTAAGAGTCTTTGTAACTATAAGGAAATTGTAATGAATTTGCTCAAAAGATGAAATTGCTCATATGTTATTTCACATTTATTGTTTTAATTCAAACAGGAATCTCGAGTAAAATGTGTGGAATAGTGGGTTGGAACCAGTAGGAATGTATTGTTCCAACTAGAAGGCAAGCATTCGGTGAAGTGCATTGAACTATGCAGTCAAATCTGCTGATCCGATGATGACCAAACTAAAAATTAAAGACACGTCAGATTTCTGGATCATGGCCCGTAACTTTGTGGGCAAAGCATAAGGGATAAAATAAAATCTAGAGCTACATGACGTGGCGATATGTTTTGGCGGGTATTTAGTACGTTAAAACGGCAGATTGCAAGCGTGACAACCGAGAAAAGTCAATAGCGAACGAGGTAAGTGCGACTAATTACTTGGTACAACTAGTTACGTAACTACATGTAAACTCTCGTTACAAGTCTAAATAAGATTTTAGTGGGGCTACTTTTATATCATATTTTCAACATGATTCACTCACTAGTGCAATTTTGAACCTGTTTTTATAAATAAATTTGTGCAAACTACTAATCTCTCTACCTTTTAATGAGATTGAATTTACATTTTTTTTTAAATGAGGTTAAATTTAGACTAGGATCATTTCCAATTTTAGATGAAAGAACCGTTTGTTTTTCAATAAGATGTTATTATTGAGAATATGTAAAGTTAGGTTTGAGCTTGGACATTTTTTGGGATAGTTTAATTTAGCAAAGATGATATTTATCTTCAACTTCTCTCATGAAATTTAAATTTAAAATTTGATAAAAACTAAACCCGTCATAAATTAACTAATCTACATCTCATGAATAAATTTATGAAAATTTATTAACAATACATTTTTAGCACAAAGGCTTATTATACAACCGCCTATATGAGAGATGTGTAACTATGTTAGTGCTCAACACACAGTTGACATGTGACTTTTAAAATTAAATTGAAGTTTTCTTTAAAAAAACAATGTGAATTATAATAAAAACAAAAATGAATTTACATATTTGGTTAGTTTTTATTAAAAGCATGATAGAATGTCAATAATTTCACTCTCACTCTACTTGGTTGTTGATATTGCAACCCATACTAAGAAGATGTGGTAAAAAAATTTTGATCTCATTTTGAACAATAAATAATATATTTTGATAGCTATATAAAGTAGCATAATTTGTTGACTAATTTATTTCGATATCACCTTCATATATATGTATATATGGAAACAAACTAAAAGAGAAAAATATTTTAATGTTTATCATAATAAAATATTTCAATCTTTAAACTAAAGGAATCATTGAAATTAAAAAAAAAAAAAAAACAATTATTTCATAATACCGGCAATAAGAGAGAAATGTATAATTCATTATAAGAGAGAAATGTATAATTCATTATAAAAGAAAAATGTACAATTCATTTAATTTTTAATATGAAATTAATATATAACATTTATAAAATATTGCTAATAATAATAAATTGAAAATAAATCATAAATAATATATTTTAATTAAAAAAGAATTACTATATTATAAAGACTTTTAATATTATAATTTGATGTTAAATAGTGTGTTTTGATATGTTATGTACATGATTATAGCCTTTTTCTCATTTGGTCCAAGAAAATTATGTAATATGGAGAGTTATGTAATAATTATGGGTATTTAAAAATTTGTTAATAAGAGAAAATGTAGTATAGTGTACACAATTTAAGTGCTTAAGTAAATTATCAAGACATGAAATTACACAGTGAAAATGCAATCAAAACAATGAAAGAATACATTGTGTGTATGTTTTTCTATATATAGAACCAATATCGATCTTTTTTAATCACATATCTACCAAGCTCTCAAAGAGATTAAATATGTTTAAGTGCAAATTTTTTATTCAATTTTTGTCTTATAAAAGATGTTTTCACCTCAAAATATATGATCCCTCTCAACCACTCTACAATGTCTAGACCATAAATTAGTCATAGTCTAAAAAAACCACAAATTCGCCTGGAGAATAATAGAAATTGGGGCAAGATTATGACAAAATTTGGCAGGGTTTTAGGTGGCCGAGGGGTTCTTGATGGTGCTGAATCCATTTCCACCATAAAAAATATGATTCAAACACTCCAACATTCTAATTTTTTGAAAGAAAAAATACCAAATTATAGCAATAAAACTACCATCTAAGTAAATTAATAGTATTAGTGAACAACCTATAAGTGTAAGTGGACATTGATTTGATACACTTACACATAAGACTTTGTGTATGTAAAAATTATAATGAATTTTTAAACTGAGTATAATAAAAATACACAAAATCTCAACAAAAATGCATTGATGTTAAATTTAATTCGTTAGTGTATAATATATTGTAGTTTTTTCACGTTGGGCTCAAAAGGATAAATCTCTTGGGACAAAGGTGTGGTTGTTTGTTTTATTTTTATTTCATATTTTCGAAATTTTATTGTTGTACTTGGTTAATAGTAAGAATGGTATACTTAATTAATTAATTTATTTATAGATAAATAGATAAGAGAGGTATTATTTTAATATTTATTAATAAATATATTATGATGATTTGTGTATTGATATAAGAGTGTTTTTTTGGTGTGTTTCATTTTTCAATTTGAGTTTATGGTAATTGGTTAAAGGGAAGTACGGAAATGGTTTTGTATAATGATACAAACTTGAGATAGAGAGAAGGAAGTGGAAATTGAACTTGTAAATTTGGGAGATTAAATTAACAATTTTGAAATTCATTTTGTGAAATTTGAAGAAAATCGACAAACATTGTCAATACATTTGAAGTATATGCAAAATCCTCACCAAGAAGATAAGGAATCCACACTAACATCAAAAAGAAGAGGAGGGTGTTATCAAAAAAATTCAACAAGAAGAGGGTTTGAGCATGACAATGCCACATACACTCTTTAAATTGGAGTCCAAAATGGAGATACAACATCATGATGGAGTTGTAGATGTTAAAAAAACTCAATGGATATCTTAAAAGCTTGAGGTATACTTCAAATATCACTAAATAAGAGAGGAACATAATATTTCCTTTACTTGCCTAAAAATGGCTAACCATGCTCTAATATAGTTTGAGACTTACGTAGATGTATTATGATTTAGAAATAAATCATTAGTGACTAAATGTGAGCACTTCAAGGAGTTGATTAAGATATGGTTCTATCCCATAGGATATGGGGATGAATAACTAATGAGCTGGAAATGTTATTGACAAGAGAAAGAAAAACATGTCTATGAATGCATGTCCAAGTTCCAAAAGTAAGTCTTACCAAAAGAGCATAGGGTGATGAATAAATATATTAGAGGCCTATCAAGTGATATTTGAAGGCAACGACATGCTCTTAATGTAGAAAGCATAGATGAAGCAAGCACGAAATGTTGAATATGTGTTATATTTTTTGACATGAATTATATACACCGAAAACATTAGGGCGGGGGGGTGCGCAACCCCCTTGCACAGGGTTTGGGGTAGTGCCCCAAGAAAAAAAAATGGGTGGTTTTTTGCACCTATTTTTGGCAGTTTTTGGCCCTTGATTTTGTTAAAAGTAGTTTTGTCGCGCATGGTGGATTTTCCCATGGGTTTGTAGTTTCAGTTATGGAACTACAGTTGGATTGATGGTTCATGTCTGGCACGAGATATATATTTTATTGTAATACTATAAATAAATAAGAATAGTAATAATAAAACGTATTGGTTTTCTCAGGTTTGGGTTTCAAGTATTAAATATATATGTAAATTTTTGTGTTTTCCATTTTGTATATTTTATGTTTTTATCAGGAATATGTTTGTAGTGATTAATATTACAGGGTTAAAAATTAAATTTTATATCAGAGAATTTTGGCTTCAAGGGCATGCCTTTGTGGCTAAGGGATTTGGCTCGGGCCTGTGGTAGACCCTGTTAAAGTGGGAGATCTGTAGGAGTGATTCTTGTGGTGCAAAGAAATGGAAAGCAATTAAAAAATAGAGATCGATAAATTTAATGGGTAGAGTTTTAAGATTTGGAAGCTCAAAATGGAATACTCGCTAGTGGAAAGAGAACATTGTATTATTATGGATCTAGTTTTTTCACCAACATGGATGTCAATAGAAGTTTGGACAAATTTGGATTGGAAATCAAAGAGCACAATACTCTTGTGTCTCTCAAATTTAATAATATTGAATGTATCAGTGAAAGCTACAACAAATGCTAAATTATGGGACAAGTGAGGGTGTTTATATTGGTCTAAGTTCTTGGTGAACAAATTGTTCCCAAGGAAAAAACTGTATAACCTGAGAATGAAGGATGGCGGATTAATGATAGTGCATTCAATACTATGGCGTGTCAATCGGTATATGTTGATATTAAATTTTTAGATGAGGATAAGTGCATTACTCTATTATGTTCTTTACTTAACTTGTGGGATAGTTGAGGTTTTTTCCATAGGTAGTAATGTGACTACCTTAACATTCAATGAAATAGCCTCATCCTTGTTGTCGGAAGAGATGAGATGGAAAAACAGGGAGAGCCAAAATGGAGTTGCCTTTCCTGTAAGAGGAAACTCTCAAAACAAATACAAATAAGTCCTGAAGTGGGATATCTGAATCTAGAGGAAGATCAAAATCTCTAGGAAAGTTCATAAAGTTATGTTGGAGATGTGGAAAAGAATGGAATTCTAATAAATATTGTAAAGCGAAAATTGCAGAGAAAGGGATGTGATTTGATGATTCTCCTTTTGTAGAAGTAAAAATCTCCTTAAATTAAGGAGGGGATGTGTAATTCTACTCTTCAAGTACATAGTTATATCATAAGGCATAGTTTTCCGAATCAAGCACATCTTTTCATACAACTCCTCACAAAGAGTGGTTTTGCGAGTATGAAGTATTCACTAGTGGTGCTTTTTTCTTAGGAGATGACTCAAGATACATAATCATAAGATGAGGAAAATTAAGTTGAAGCTCATGGATGGAAGGATTAGGAGACTCCCTTGTGTTATGTAAATCTTAAGAATAGCTATAAATTTGATTTCTATAAGAAAGATGAGTGATGCGGGTGTAAAAAAAATGCTTGAAAATGGTACCTACAAGATGGTTCAAGGAGAAATGGTATTACTGAGGGGATTTTGGATTGGAACTTTGTATAAGTTGTTGGGAAGCATTGTTAGTGTTGGGTACAACAATTTTTTTCCTGACTATGTTGTGGCATCAAAGACTAGGTCATATTTGTAAGAATGGCCTTCGATTGTTGCATGGTAATGGCATGGAAGAAGCGATGTCCAATTACTCTCTCTATTTTGATTTTTGATTTTTTATATGGGAAGTGGAATCGGTTGAGATTCTACTTTGGTTCTAAGAGGGCAGAGGGAATACTATAACTAGTGTGAAATGATGTGTTTGGCATTGTGCCAATTCCATCGTTGGTTAAATCTATGTACTATGTCTCATTTAGATATGAATTCTCAAGGAATACATGGATATATTTCCTCGAGAAGAAATTTGAAGTCTTTAACAGATTTAAAGCATTTAAGGCTCTTGTGGAGAATTAAATAGAGAATAACATAAAAGTGTTGAGGATGAATAATGGTGCAGAGTTTTGTGAGAAGGAATTTGAAGAGTTCTATAAGAAGTGTGTTATAGCACGACAAAATACTACCCCATACATGCCTAAATAGAATGAAGTCATAGAAAGGATGAGGAGGACGTTGATGGAAAAATCAAGGAGCATGCTCATAGGTGTTAGGTGAGGATATGAATTCTTGGAAGAGTTAGTGGATACTACATGTTACCTAGTAAATAGATCACCCTCATCGACATTGGATGATAAGACTCCACACGAGTTATGGATTGGTAAGAAACCATCTCTCACACATCTCAGGGTATTTGGATGTGATACATATGTACACCTTCCAAAGGGAAACATATTAAATTGGATATAAAATCTCAAAGGTAGATCTTTATTGGTTATAAATATGGTTTAAAAAGTTACAAGTTTTGGAACCTAGAAACAAAGAAGATTGTGTATAGTCAAGATGTGGTATCTAGAGAAATGAAAGAAGTTATCAAATATGAAGTCCTGCAAAGGGAGAAAGAACCAGAGAAGATCGACTTTGAACTAAAGGATGATGATTTAGACTCTACTAAAGATCATCAATCAAAATAATAAGAACAACATACTTCGGTTTTGAGGATATCAGTTTACGAAAGAAGGAAGACAGAAACGTATACTCCACCTGATTTCTATTCAAGTTTTACTTTGTTTATTACTGATGATGATCATAGGAATATTAAGGAGGTAATGGATTCAGTGGATGGAAAACTATGGAAAATTACCATGGTTGAATAAATGACAGCCTTGGATAAGAATGAGGCTTGGGATATAGTGGAGTTTCTGGTTGGAAGAAAACTCATTGACAAAAAATATATATTTAAGAAAAATTTGAATGCAGAAGGGAATATGGAGTGATAAAAAGCTCGGTTAGTAGAAACAAGTTATTCACTGTGTAGGAAATTGATTTTGGAAAAAAAAGTTTCTCTTATTGCAAAGTTAGTTTCTTTTATATTTCTTTTATCTGTTGTTGTTGCTTTTATTTTTAGGTAGAATAGATGGATGTGAAGACAACATTCCTACATGGGGATCTGGAAGAAGAGATCTACATGAAGCAACTAGAAGGTTTTGCAGTGAAGGGTAAGAAAGATTTGGTACGTATGTTGAAAATTTCCTTTTATTGGTTGAAGAAATCACCAAGGATGTGGTATCAAAAATTTGATACATTTATACAAGGAAATGGCTTTATAAGGAACAAAGAAGACCATTATGTGTATTTAAAATTAGTTGGTGATCATATCATTTATTTAGTATTGTATATATATGACATTTTGTTGATTGGAAATGAAAAGAAAATCATCCAGGAAGTGAAAACTTAGTTGTACTCTAGATTTGACATGAAGGATCTAGGTGCCACAACGTTTATCATGGGCATGGAAATTAAAAGAGATAAAACGAAGAAGAAATTCTAGTTAAATAAGAGAAAGTGTTTCAAGACAATATTTCATAGGTTTAATATGAAGAAAAGTAAACTAGTGAAGGTCCCTATTCATGTAGGTTTAAAGTTATCTACAGATCAGTGTCCCAAGACACAAGAAGAGGAATAGGACATGTCATGTGTTCCATGTTCTAGCGTGGTTGGAAGTTTGATATATGAAATTGTATGTACAAGATCAAACATTAGACATGTATTGGGAGTATAGAGAAAGTATATGTAAAAACTAGGGAGGGAGTGTTAGATAACAATAAAGAGGTGTTTCAAGTATTTGCATGGTGTTACTGATTATGGATTGTGTTACTAATGAAGACCAGGATTGGACAAAGTGTTGGAAATACATGTCTTTGTTGATGTAGACTAGGCTAGAGATTTGAATCGTAGAAGATCTACAAGTGGGTATGCATTTAACCTATTTATAGGAGTTATCAATTGGATGACTGAGAGACAGTCTGTAGTGGCACTTTCAACTACAAAATATGAATACATGGCACTCAGTCATGCAAGTAAAGAAGCATTTTGGTTACAAAGATTGTGTTCATGTATGGTGTTTTTACAATAATCTATAAGGATATATTGCGATAGCCAAAGTGCAATTTTATTAGCAAAGAACCATGATTAACATTCAAAGATGAAGCATATTGATGTTCAATATCACTTTTGAGGGATGTGATTGAAGACAAGAAAGTCTTGCTGGAAAAGGTGGACATTTTGGAGAATGTTGCAGATTTATTAACAAAATTTGTGAGCACTTAGAATTTCTCTTGGTGTAGAGAAACACTGGGCATCATTGCCTTGTATTGTTCACTGTTTACTCTCCTAACCCCTTGTATGGAAATCAAACAACAAGTGGGAGAATTTTGGGTATGCGTTATATTCTTTGCATACTTATGTGCACCACGAACATTAGGGGGGTCTGACCGGGGCTTCTAGGCCCCACTGATTGGGGGGAAGGAGCCCCCATGCACAGGGTTTGAGGCATTTCCCTAAAATTATTTTTTGGGTGGTTTTTTGTGTTTTTCTTTTTTAGCCCATGGTTTTGCTAAAATGTTGTTTTGGTGTGCACGATTGTTTTTCTCGTGGTATTTAAGTTTTAGGTATGGAACTATGGTTATATTGGAGGTTCATGTATGTCGAGGGATATATATTTTATTATAATATTGTACATAAAATATAATAAAAAAAACTTACTCGTTTTCCTAAGTTTGAGTTTCGAGGATAGAATCTGTGTAAATTTATGTGTTTTGCAATTCATTTATTTTTTATATTTATTAGGAACCAATTTGTAATGATTAATTGTATAAGATTAAAACTTATAAAAAAGATATGTATATCAAGTTGAGTACAAAGATGGGGCATCCAAAGAAATAAGAAGAGATTAATAAAGGGAACGGAAAGGAAAGAATATTATAATCATGGCCTCTAAAAGTTGAGATCCTAAGAAAAATTACAACCATTATGGTTGGAAAATATGGATAGAAAATGTTGAAAAAATCATATGTAATTACATCCTAAATGGTTCGAGTATAAATTTAAGGAAGGATAATTTGAAAACCGTTAAGGATGGTCATATAATATATCCCAATGTGGATGCAACCCAGTCTACACCACATTTCAACATGCAAGAGTGAGTGGAGAAATGTGTCCACTTTATAAATCAAGGTTCAAGTGAAGAATATGAAAGTAAATGCTTTTTGGTTGGTGGTTATCAAAACAATTTTATTTTTAAATCCTTAATTAATGGGTTTGGTTTACAAACATATGAACTAGTACGTCCATGTTCATTAAGGTGTATACATAAAATAAAAATAAAAATTCCAACGGTATATCAGGGAAATGTAACATAAAAAATGCTAAAAAAAACCATCTAATTTTTATAATGATGTAGAATGTGACTTGACATCCCTTAACGTGATTAGGCCCCTATTTATGGTACATGGATGCAATCTTTTATCCCTTTCTCCAATCTAACACTAAATAGATATTAGAAAATCTTTTTAGGATTTATCCTTTGGTAAACTTGGAAATAAAGGAATCAATAAAATATAAAAATAAAATAGCTCCAAAGTATTCTATATGGAATTTGATCCTGAATAAGATCATAAAAACTATTTTTCTAATCCCTTTAGACCTCCCAAGATTGGGATTGTAATAATCGGGAAAATAACCTTCTTTCTCTATTAAATCTCCATCAATCCATCACTTGTCCTCAAGATCCTTTGTCTATAGTAAGCTCTTTAAGTCCCAACTATTGGTCTCCTCCTTAAACTAGTTTTCTAAAACTAAAATCTGATGGGGCCTCAAACGTTGATCCAAGACCAACCAATTTTGGGGGTGTTTTTAGATCAAGCCTAGGTCACATAATTCATTTTTACACATTAGATATTGAGATATTCAGTAGTAATGTTGCTGAATTATATTCTTTGGAATAGGGATTACTCATCACCAGAAGAAGAAATTTTCAAATTCGTAATAGAAGGGAAATTGAAAACAATAATTTAGATGGTTAGAAAACTCCAATATGGCTCACACCCTTCTAAAGTTTTAAGTAGTTGGAGACTTCATAGTAGATTAGCAAGGGTAGGAAATATTTTGAAAGGAATCACGACTCCCATTCTATCCCATGTTGGGAGAAATGGAAACATACTTGCATACAATTTAGCTAACAAAGGGATCAACTTTAAATTTGATACTTTGGACTGAAGTTGGAATCAAGGCATTCCATAATCTTTAGGAAGTATATGTTAGGAGATTAAATTGAGATCTTATCCCCCATAGTAAGTGCGTAAGCATAGGATTTTTTCCATATCTTGGATAAGCTGGAGAAGTTGGATAAAAAAAGTTTTAGTCTTGGCCAAGAATATGACAAGTATCACCTTCACCCCATTCGAGGAAGAAAATGGCTCACAACCACCAATCAAGGTGGACTCTCCTTTCGAATAACATGATCAGGCAAGCTTGCAATTCTATTCTAGCTTTCTATAGTGGCAATGGTGTAGTTTTGACTCTTAATATCTAGAAATATGTTTGCATTAGTTATGATTTTACTTTAGATGATAAACTTATATCATTGGAAATATACAATGTTAAAATTTTGAGACTATTCTACTAATTTGGTTTCCTATGTGCTAGACTGGTAACTTGTGGACATTTGTTATGTATATTTTCTTTTGCAAATTAATTTAAAATGACTACCTACCTTGCCCAAAAGAAATAATGCTTACAATACACTCTTTTTCTAATATATATATATATATATATATAAGAAAAATTTCAAGCACATATATATGTAAGTATATGTATTATCAAGTTTTAATAATATTAAAAATACTAATATTTCTATATATAGAGATGTGAAATGTATATCAACGTAAATAATATTATTAAAAACTAGAATAGATTCAAATACCCTGAGATGCAAACATTTCCTCAAGTTTTTCACTGGAAATAGGTTTTCATTTTGAGAAATTTGAGCCCTATAGATGCCTAATAAATCCCAAATTAAAATAAATTTATGCTAAAATAAACATAAAAATCACTTTATTAATATATTTAAATTTAAAAAACATATACTAAAACATTTTAAACATTACAATTTTCTCTTAAACATGGGAGAACATCAAAATTTAACAATGCTTTCAATAGGTATTTAGATATAAAAATAAAACAATTAGTAATTTTAAAGAATAATGACATAAATGATTTTATTTTAATTTACGTAAATGAAAAAGTTATTTAAAATATTTTAACTTATATGTTGAATATAGAATAATAATTTGAAGTAGTTTGGAGTATATCTTAAAATTATTTCTATTTGGTTAAGAATTTAAGGAAAGATGTCTCAAACCCAACTTGACATTACGTAGAAGTGAAAGACTACCCCTACAAACCATTAGACATTTAGGAAGAGTAAAATCTTGCCCCTTACAAATGACAAATAATTTTTTCTCTTAATAACAATTTGTGTCAACCTAAATTTACAAATAACAATAAAAATATAAATATCTCAACTAATTAACTATTCAATTATATTAAATTTTCTCACTTTATATAAATTCAAATAATATTGATTTACCTTTCTAAATTCCATAAACAACCGAAGAGATATCCTCCAAAACATATAAATTCTCATTGTAATAGTTATACAAATCAAAATAAAGAAATGTGTTTATTTAAAGTAAAAACTATAACAAAATGCTTTGAATCTTAATTAATTTACAATTTTTTAAAAACTATTTCCAAAGTTTATTAAAATTTTGGTAAAATTAAATAGTAAACTTTTTAGAAATTGACAATTATTTTTTAAATTTTTTATTTTTTATTGAATTTAAAATCGCTTTTTTGAGAATTAGAGATTATTTAAAAAAATAAAAATAAAAAACAATCTCTAATCACCAAATGTTTTCATAAATTAATTATATAAAAAAATTCAAATATATGAATTTTTCCACAGTTAATATTTTCTTTTCCATATATATATATATATGGATTTTTCCATAATTAATATTTTATTTCCATTCATTATCATACTTATTTTTAATAGTAAATATTTATTAATTTATAATCATTCCTTGATTGTTTTTTATTAATTGTTTTATTCTCTCTAATAACAATGTTTTTCATCTTCCCCCGATCAGGGTGCCAACTGTCATCACAAGTTGCACGTCACGAAGATAGGATGAGGGTACGTGGCAGAGGCATGCGAAGATGGTCACAACACGAACGAGGATGACGTGTGCACATTGGGATGCGCGGCTCCACCCACGGAGAGTTATGGCTGCATTAAGTGATAATGCAGAACAACCCGGCGTGGAAGATGGGCTGTCGGGAATTATTTGGGATGTGTGACGCCAGGTGAGGTGGGAACATGATATGTACATTCCCTTCACCATTCTTTGGATTTTTGTCTTCAACTGTGCACAATGTTTTAGTAAACATGTCATTCGACAGGGAAGAAATTTGCAGCCTGCAATGTATCGGTATGTATCCAATTCTCCGTATTTTATTGCAATGAAACGAGTCTCTGGGTTTCGCTCAATGAGAAGAAAGATATAGGTTTTCTTGGGTTATCTATACCTGGTTCAATATATTGCAATATGTTGCCTGCGTCTCATAGTCAATCATTCTAACATTATTTCCATGCAACAAGTTTTTGGTTTTATAATTAGTTCCTTGAAATTTTTGTATAAAGCTGGAACTGTGACTTACCGAGAGGTAGAAATTCTCACTATGGATAGCCCAGAAAGGGTCGATTTAAGGGAGCTATGGGTTCAGTACTTCAATGACGGTGATCATATCTCTTTTCATGCAAACGAAAATTCTTTGAATCCTGGTTTACTACTTTGGTTTGACCAGAATGGAGTTCTTAGCTCTATAGGTACTTTTGTGGCTCTGCATGGAGTTCTAAGGAGCTGACAGATTGTTGTATGGAAATTGCGTGGCACTATTTTGATTTTCATTTTGCCCAATTTAGGTGCCCTGTTCTTTTCCCATCATTGTTTCTGCATTGCCCCAATTTGTACCACTAGAGGTGGGAAATAGACCGTATGGCCTCTAACGATGTTAATGTGGGGGGTGGTAATGTAAAGGGTTGCAAAAAAAAATTTGGTTGTTAGTGGGTCAGTCATGTCGGTCGTTCTCTCACCCTTTGTTTTCTAACTACTTCTCATATTAAGGGTAAAACTATTAGTACTTATAGCATGATAATCTAGGTCAGGGTTGATATGGGAAAGTGGAACAAGGGTTGTAACTCTTTCAATTGGGTGAGGTCATCTATTGTTGTTTACGAGTCCACTCAGGACCGGTTATATCTTCTCAAATTGAGTCTTCTGAATCTTTCAAAGTTGGAGTCTCTATTTGCAGATGGAAGAAGTCAGGCCCTATTACTCTGTAATCTTGTTAATATCTCAGACTGTTTTAAATTTGTCATGTTTTTTACTGTTACAGGTCTTCTAAGAAACTCTTTCCTGCAAAAAAAATTGTTGGAAGACCAGAAATTGAAGAAAATGGGGAAAGGAAATTCGATAAAGAAGGGCGCAAAGAAGAAAGGAAAAGCCAAGGTTCCAAACTCGCCTCTAGCCAAACGTGGCAGGAACTCTGGCAAAGAAGTGATGGAGAATTTTTTCCAAACATACTCTGACAGCACACCATGCTATATTAAGTCATTGATTCATGGATGGGAGGGCCATCCAAGAGCCAAGCAAGAGGAGGAATATGACATGGTTGCGGAAGAAATGAATTCTATGATCACAGACCTGGCAATACTCGAGGCAGAATATCCTTCTTTCATCACTCAATTCGCACCTATTGGTTGTTGAAATGCCTTTTGGTGAAGGCAATAGTTTATGTTCAAGAGATTGGGGATACCCTAAAGTAGCCTCAAACTTAGCTGATATCAACACAATTATACAGGAAATTAACCTACGTCAGCACCATTAATGTGTTCGCTTGGGGAGAATTGAGAAGCAACTGCAAAGTATGCATTAAGTCGACATGCTTAGCTCCAGTGTGAAATATTCGGCTCCTGTTGAGTCAGATGATCAGTAATTTTAGTTACTTTTGTGTTTTGGAATGATAGCTGAACTTACTTTACTTTTTGTGATGATAGCGGATAGCATTTACTTTTTTAATGTGTGTATGAAAGGAAAGACTGATATTATCTACTTAAATATAGTAAGAGACATACTAAAGATGTTTATGTTTTGGATGACCTACAATGCTTTAAGACAGCCAATAGACCTGGTTTCCTACAGGCAGGTTGAGGACAGAAGTTGTATCTTGTTATGACCTACATTTTGTTTTTGAATAGAAAATAGAAAGGACCTACTAAGTTTACAAAAAAAAAAAAACAATGTTTTTCATCTTTTTTTCCATTAATATATTTATTAATCATAATATCTATTTTTATTTTTTAATTATTTAATTGTTGCCTACATTTTTTTCATAAAACTATATTATCATGTATCAATATATTATTAGCAATTTGATTCCCCCTCTACCAAGGTTGTGTTGCTTAAATCATGCACTTAATATAACTAAGTTATATGATCACATCCACCCCATAAGGGTTCTCTAATATTTGTAATAAAGACAGGTACTAAGCAACAATGCTGCACATTACTCTTGTTTTTAAATATACAACAAGAAATTGACAACCAAAAGTCATGGTTTCTATCACATTAACTTAAATCGAGATTTTCTATTAAATAAATTGGCATGTTTATTTTGAAAATAAATAAATTAAAATAGATAAAAAAAATTGTAATAATTAAAATGATATATTTTAAAATTATATTTAAATCAAATATTATATTATTGTATAAGACTTTTAAGTTGTGGAGCCAGAAATCCCCAATTCAATAATCTCATTGTTAAATTTTATGGAAGCGTATATATCTTATTTCACTTAAATTTGAATCTATACATAAAAATTATTTTATTGAACTAAACAATGATTTACATTGAAAATATATATTTTTAAAATTGGGAAATTTAATGTGGATAGAAAATCATAGTCTAATTATTCCAAATTTTTTCTTATTTTGGTATATTTTTTTATCATTTTTGTTTGAAATCTAAGTAGTAATTGTTGAAATTGTAAATTTGGATTGTGTAACCTACATAATCTGAATCACTACGTTTAAGGATGTTGAATCTATTGATACATTCAAAAAACACATTTTAAACAACAAAAAATTACAACCACACAAAATTATAACACAAAATTTTGACCAAAAAACAAAAATTTTGAATAGTTAGATTATACCTAACTCAACCAAAAAGATTTAATATTGATTATCAATCTATAACCAAAAAACCAATATATTTTATTATTAATTTTTTTATCATCCTTATAACTATGACATTTTGGATATGAAGGGTTGGATTTTATTGGTGTCATTCAAATTTTATAATAATAATAATATTTTTAATTTTAATTTATAAATTTAACTTTTTATATATAGATATGTGGGTAAGCTAATTCTATTGATGTACAAAATAACAGGTTGAGAATTTCATTGTTAGATTATGGTTTGCCTTTATATAAGGTATAATAGGATGCATAAGCGTAAATAAGTGATCATCGAGAAGATGAATATAGAAAGACTTGACTATTTTAGAATATTTGTAAAAAAATAAAAAACCAAAGAGCTCGTGGCCTCATAGTCATCGTGAAGACTGCGAGGAGAGGGTTCCACCTTAATAGAAGTATTAGTATCTTTACTATTTGTTCTTGGACTAGACCTTCGATGCACTTTATTATGCTATTTGGAGCGTTCATTTGAAGTTGAATTTCATTAAGAATTAACAAGATTTCATCTTTAGCATCATTTGTTTCCAATAATACATTGTTGAGAAGTTCCTTCCTTTCTTAGTAAAAATCAATGCTATGAATACATCGATTTTGGCGTCCTCTAGTATACCCTATGTCTACAACCCATGCAACAACCTCCATGAGGATATTTGAGTCCAAATAGCAATCCATTTCTTAGATGACTTACAATTATACTTCCTAAAGCCCGTTGGATTTGCTAAGAAATTTGGTTATGGAACAACCTAGTAGAGTACTCAACTTTGTAACAAGAATGCATATATCCTTGAATTTGTGTCCACTTCCTCGACGAATTTGCACACGATGTTGTGTCATTGCACTGACAAGAAACATGTGATGGGATAGGGATGGATATGAAGGGAGCAAGATCAACGAGGCCCAAATAGAGAGACGAATGGTGTGTACTGAGTAGAAGCGGATAAACTAAAAAACCCTTTTGAAAACCAAAAGTAAAACCACTTAAACAAACTAAAGATGGGAAGAAACCATCTATCGTCTACAACATAGAAATGGAGTAGTCTTTAGTGCGACTTTTTGGAGTTTCCGGTGCTAGAATCCAATCAAAAAAATTGAGGTAAAATATTGATTTGTGTTATTTAAACTAGTTTTTTTATTGTAAATATAGATTCAACACCCTAAAAAACCCTTAGGACACTTCGATTGTGCAAGTTACCCATCAAATTTATGTTTTCAATAAATTCTTGCCAGATTTTAAAAAAATTAGACCAAAAAAATTCACCAGAAACATTTTCAAAAAATCGCAAAAAAAACAACTCCCATAAAAACAACTCCCATAAGAAACAGAGAAACGAGAATATATTTTATTGCAAAAAGATAGCGATTAAGCATGAATAAAGCCACACCAAGAAGAAAATTGAAGTAGGGTCTTGGCATTAAGCTCACATAAGTGAGTTGTCACAAGGAGTAATGGAAGCCATTAATGAGAGGCATCGAGGCTAGAGCTTATACTCTCAAGTGTGAGGGAGACAACGTGGCACGTTGTCCTCATTCATTACATAAAATGACTATGACCTCCACACCTAAGCCTAATCTCATCCCTCGTCATCCCATTGGAAAACAAACACTTTTTAATTAAAAGCAATTTTTTTAATTAATTTAAAATTTATTATAAATAAAATAATAAATTTTAAATTTTCATTTTAAATATTCAAAATTTATAATTACATTTTTTATTTTTATTTATAGAGGATAAAATTGAAATAAACTTATATTAACGAATACTTATCTCAACCTTTTTTCTATTAGAATTTAAAAATATTTGTAACCAAAAATGAATAAATAGATTTCGATAGGATATGTTTATTTGGAGAGGGGGAAGTATTAATGTGTAACGAAATTCACACAATGGACTGAAGCATCACAAAGGGAATTGAGGCACAGGGGACAAATATCACAATCACGACACTGACACCAGATGTTAGTAGAAGACCGGGAGCAAACCTCCACCATGTGACCCCAAGGGTTGTCTCCATTAGCAAATAGTTTGGTCGGTGAAGGGATTCCTGAACCACCCAATTCTCAAGGCTGCAACCAATGTGGGATTATTATTACACACACATACGATGGAGAGGGAAGTATTAATGTGAAACGAAATTCACACAAACGGGAATATGCCATTGTTTTATTTAGGACTGCAATAATACACTGAAGCATCACAAAGGGAACTGAGGCACGGGGGACAAACACCACAATCATGACACCGACACCAAATGTTAGTAGGAGACCGGGAACAAACCTCCACCATGTAACCCCAAGGACTGCCTCCGTTGGCAAATAGTTTGGTGAGTGAAAGGCTTAATGAACCACCCAATTCTCAAGGCTGCAACCAATGTTAAAACAATGTCATGTTATATATTGTTATTATATTAGTGAGTAAAAATATTTTAATGTTTGAACTAAAATACAATATAGAGGAATCCCGTGGCTGAAAAGTTGAAGATATGCCCAAGTTCTTATTGCTTTAAAATTCTTAATTCTTTGTTGTCATTGAAAGAGGTGTTAAAATTAAAAAGGAGGTGTTAAAAAAAAAAATATATGAATAATGTTACCGCCAACGCATCTAAATGCACCTGCATCACGTCTGCTCACCGTTATTCCAACCGATGATTCTTTGCAGATATTAAGCGATATTGGCGTCATGTCTTTACACCACCTATTTTGCACCCGCAGCAGGTAATGCCGTTGGCCGGACTCTTTTTTTTAGTGGATCACAAAATATTCCAAATGAAGATTCATTGTATATATTTAACCAATCTTGATGTCATGTATGACGCAATCGCTCAATCTCAACCCTCATAAAATATGCATTACACTCGTCACCTAACTGTTCGTTTTATGTGCGAATTTTATCATATGCAATAAACATACATTATCTGCATTTCCAAACTAGAATCTCTATCAATTGCTCAAATATTTTGTAAGTTAGTTGTTTGATTGAGAGTGTTTTTTGTTTGTTTTTCTTTTTAATGGTTGGGGTTTCTTTTAGTGTACATAGTTTTGTACGGGATTGGATGGCGGGATTTGTGGGGACAAGGGACCAAACCTTCATATATAGTCGTTGGATCACAACCACAAGACTACTAGAAGACTAATATAGAGTGTTTTTATTGGAACGAGGAGTCAATTACATATAATAGGTGTTTGGAATTGAATGAGAATGTATTTATTTGCAACTACAAAGATGTTGACATCAATGTGTGGAGTGTGTAGAGCTTGGTAGTCAAATATGCTGATATTAAAACCAACCTAGATCCATCTTAATCTTAGATCTATTAAGTGTCTAGAGGTATCGAATTTCTTGAGATGCAAACCTTTTTTTAGTGCAAAAGTTGAAGAAATATTTGCACCTCAAGATATTTGATCCCTCTTGACGCTTGACAGATCCAGGGTTAAGATGGATCTAGGCTGGTTTTAGTCGTGTGAGGTCACACAAAATTTGTTGAACATCTAATTATTTTGATCATTTTAAATATGCTAAATATGTCTACGATTAATCTAGTCATTTTATTTTAATTTAAAATTTGTTTAGTTAATTTAGTTTGTTGAGATGATAGAGACAATTAATAACTTGAGTGATGAAAATTGATGAAATAAAATATTTGAATGCAAAGTGACAATGTAATTGAATGTTGAATGATAGAAAATGTGAATAATAAGAATATATTTGATTAGAAATAGCCTTCATTATGATTAATCTCAAACTGTTTTCTTTTATTGTTCTTATTGTCACACCTATTAGTTTCTCCATCTTTTCATATCGATTGGATGGTTGAAATCGTAGACCATTCAAATCTTTAACTCGAGTTACTGTAATAAACGCCATACATTGTCTCTCTTGCTCTCCAATATTAATAGTAGCTCTCTCCAAAGTGTGACTTATGGAGTATTAATCTCCAAGTAATTTTCAATGGTAGTTGTTTTCTTTACCTTGTCTGAATGTTGAATGACGGAAAATTGAAATAACAAGAATGTAGTGAGTTCCAAATATTTTATAGTTCCAAGAATAAAACATTTCAAGTAAGTGAACATTTTATCTACGACAAAAATTCCAGTATGATATTTATGGTTGAATTATTGTACTACATAAATCAATGCACGTTGCTAATAATTCTTTTATGTTTCCAATGAAATCAATGCACATTATTAATCTAATTACTTTGAAATTAACATATGTCATACATCTAGTTACATCAAATCAAAAATCAATATCTACACTAAAATTAATGCATCGAGTGCAATCAATCAAGTAGGATTAGAAAATCAACATCTACATTGAAATAAATGCATCTAGTGTAATAAACCAAAGATGATTAGAAATCAACATCTACACTGAAATCAATGCATCTAGTGCAAGAAATCAAATAGGATTGGAAATCAACAACTACACTAAAATAAATGCATACAATGCAATCAAACAAATAGGATTAGGAATCAACAACTACATTGAACTCAGTTTATCTTGTGCAATCAATCAAACAAGATTAGGAATCAACATCTACATCGAAATCAATGCATCTATTTCACTAAAAAGCCAAAATATTCATAAGATGAAAGAGTTTGTATGTGTCCCTTTAGTGAAAGAAATTGAATAAGATTAGAAATAAACAACTACACCAAAATAAATGCATCATGTGTGATCAATCAAATATGATTATGAATCAACATCTACATTGAATTCGATGCATCTATTTCAGTGAAAAACTAAAATATTCATAAGATGAAAATGTATGTCTCCCTCCCTCTCTCCATCTCTCTCTTATTCCCTCTCTCTCCCCCCCTCCATATATATCTATATGTCCCTCCATATTTCCTTTTCTATCTCTCTATCTCACCACCACCCTCCCCCCCGCCCCCAACACATACACACTCTCCATATCTATCTATCTCCCCTGCCTACCTCTCTCCAGCTCTCTCCCCATCCCATCTATATCTCTATCTTCTAACATCTCTCTTTTGTGTCTCTATCTCACCCCCCAAACATACACACACACACCCTCTCTCTCCATATCTATCTATCTGTTTATCTCTCCCTGCCTCTTCCCATCTCTCTCTCTTTGTCTTCCCTCTGGCTCTCCTCTCTCCCGTGCTATCTCTTCATCTCTCCCTTAGCACACACTCTCTCTACCTTTTTCTCTCTATATCATTCTTCTCTCTTATATAATATAATATTAATATCCATAATTTTGAAAATTAATATTCATGCATAATATAATATAATATAATATAATATAATATTATATTATATTATATTAAAACTATTTTTCATATATATTAATATATAATATATATGGAAATTAATATTCATGCATAATATAATATAATATAATATAATATTATATTATATTATATTAAAACTATTTTTCATATATATTAATATATAATATATATGGATATTAATTTTATGATATTAATATATATTATAATATGTAAAATTTAATATTATATTAAAGTTAATATTATATAATATATTACAAAAATAAAATTTTAATATATTACAATTAAATATAATTGATTATTAATTTATAATGAAAAATGTTAAGTGTTATTACTATGTTTAATTAATCAGATAACGGTATATTAAAATTTAGTCTTAAAAATATTTATAAAATCTAAATATCTATATTTTTGGACACACAGATTTTCATATTCCTATTTGAATTGCTATACCTAAATAAAACAAATCAATCTTATTGTTTAATCATAAAGAATCACATTCTAGTGCGACTATGTAAATCGTGGACACTCTCTTGAATGAGACGAAATGGTGAGCTATAAATAGGTTTTTCGATTGCGACTTTATCTATAAAAAAAAGGAGAAATATATATATATATATATATATATATATCTTAAACAAATAAATTAAATTGAGGGATGTAGATAAAGAACTTATAACCTTAAAAATATTCATTTTCACTTAAATAGAGAAATATGTTTATATGTTTTATTATGGGAAATCTAGTCACAATGTTTCATTCTTCTTCACTTTTTCTTTTCCTTTTCCATCACATTGTTTTTCTATTCCAACCGCATCATTTAATTTGATGGTGCATTATTTGGTTTTATCAACCATACTTGAATATATTTTGAAGAATGTAAAACAAAAAATGATATCAGAGATTCATCATCTTGGAGATGCAAATATCTTCTTGATATGTTTGTCATGTAATTTTTTTCAAATTTCGTTTCAACCAACATTGATGCAATGGGATATTTTGTATGATACAAAATCTTCAAAAAATTCGACCTTTTTTTCATGAATATTATATGTTCTTTTCATTCAAATCTTATTTGGTGGATCTAATTATGCATCTCAACTAAAAATTCTTGACACATAATCCTAAGGGATTGGGTGAGATTGTATATTATTGTAATTTAGTAAATAATATATAGTCTCACCTCCAAGAGACATTGGGAAGTGAATCCCAATAGTCTCACCTCCATGTATAAGTACACACACAATCTCCATCTAATGCATCTTCAGTTTTGTGGAGTTACCTCCTGGCCTGACATGGTATCAAAGCCAATCCCTTTTTTGGCATTCATTCCCTTGGTGTAACTCCCTCATGTTCTTCATTTTTGTAGACTGTCATTGTGCATTCAGATTTTTTTTACTGCTTCTGGCATTTGAATTTTTTACTGCTCTTGACATTCTGCAATTCTGGAATAATTCTGCATTCTGGTTTTTTGGCAAATTCTGCTTCATTTTTTATGCACAACACTGTGCAATTTCAACTCAATTTTTCTGCACATTCAGCTTTTTTTTTACCGTGCAAATTTAACTCAATTTTTACAACTCTTGCTCCACACACCCGCACCCAGATCCTCATAGCTCTCGCTCCACACACCTGCACCCCACTCACCTTACCTCCCTTGGCCCTCGCCTCACAACCTCACACCCACACGCAGATCCTCACAACGACCTCATGGCTGCCCCCACCCCCTCTCGTCCACTCCCCAACCCCGCTCCCCTTGGCCCTCCCTCACAATCTCGCTCCCTCTCATCCCCATCCCCCTCAGCCCTCCCCTCGGCCCTCCCTCACAACCTCGCTCCCTCTCATCCCCATCTCCCTCAGTCGTCCCTGACAACCCCGCTCCCTCTCGTCCCCATGCCCCTCGGCCCTCCCCTCGGCCCTCCCTCACCCCCTCCCCTCAGCCCTCGGCCCTCCCTCACCTCCCCTCACGTCCACTCCCCAACCCCCTATCACGCAGACACTGCCCCGCCCCTCTCACGTAGACACTCCCCCGTCCCTCTCACGCAGACCCTCTCCCTCGCCCTTCTCACGCAGGCCCTTGACCTTCCTTTTCATTCCCTCTCTCGGCCTGTGCGGCCTCCTCCCTGTTAAATTTTTTTTTTATTACAACAAATACCCACCCCCCTAGAAAATGCCTCCCCCCGAAAATACCTCCCCCAAATAAACCCTCCCTCAAATAATACCTCTGTTTTTCCCCAATTTTTTTTACAAAAAAAAAAATTACAGAATTTAAACCAGAATTGAGTTTTTACCATGACAACAAAGTATTTTTTTCTTCAAAACAATGCATTATCTCATATCCATTGTGGGAGTTGTTCTCTTTGGAAAGGAGAACTATCCTGAATGGTCTCATAAAATCAAGCACACTCTCATTTTTAATGAGCCGTGAAGAGGAATTTGTGAAGGAGAATGAGACCATCCACCAGCAAAGCCCACTTCAAACGAGATTTCCATTTAGGAAAACAAGAACTGCAAGGCCTATGCCTTGATTGCAGCTTCCGTAAATGAAGAGGTGAGTCGCCATAATAAACCATTTTCAAATGCCTATGAATCCTTGGGAAAGATAAAAGAACTCTATGACTCACATTCAGAACTTGAAATTGTTCAACTAATGATTAAATTGTTCAATCTTGAATTGAAAAATGATGACCCTCTTGCTTTAGCGTCAGAAGTAAGATCTATCATGCATGAAATTAATAACATTGGTGTAGAAGTTGAAATACCTCTCATAGCATATGTTAAGTTATTGTATCCCACTTACTCACATTACCTTGAGTCATTGCAAGAAAGTGGAAACCTCATGAAAATCACCTTTGATTCCCTTGAGAGAAAGTTTGCAGAAAGAGAGAAGGCCTTTGGAAAGATGACAACCCCTCTGTCTTCTGAATAGGTTGTATGTTTTTCACATAGAGAAAAGATTCATGCTCAAGATTCTTCCAGTGGAAGAGGTGCCAGAAGAGGAAGACTAAATTTCAGAGGAAGGGGGGTAGACAAACTCAAACTGAAAAATCTAATCTTCATTGCATACGCTGCAATAAATAATGGCATGATGCATGTACATGTAAGTTTCCTTGGGATAAAATTAAGCAGTAAAGAAATCAAGAAAAAAGTAAAACTCATGACACAGACAAAGGTAAAGCACCTGAATCCGCTCATTATGTTGTAGCACATTGTAACAGTGGAGTAACTGAAGACTTGTTTGATGTTTCATTTAATTCTTAGAGAAATGATTGGTTGCTAGATTCAGGAGAAACATGTCACATGACATTTAGAAAATATTTTTTTGAAGAATTTACTGACAAAATTGATGGAGAATTATACTTCATAGATAAATCCAAACTCAAGCCATCAGGGCTTGGCACAATCAGGCTTAAGTTGCCTGGTCTTCCAGATCATCTTCTACATGAGGTTCTATACCTCCCTGAGTTGAGGAGAAACTTGTTGTACTTGGTCCACATTCACCAGCAAGGAAACTCCATTCACATGTTTGATGGCAAGGTTGAGGTGAGAAAAGCATCAGATCACTCACTTTTCATGGAAGGAATAGAAGAAGGAAGACTCCTGAAGCTGCAAGGTTCCTCTGCTCATGCACAAAACTTTTCATTCAGTTCACATCATGATGAAGGTACATTCCCATCAAGTCTTTTATGGCATGCTATATTTTGACACTTAAAATATGAAAACCTTGATTGTTGAAGAAAAATGGTGTTACTGGACTGCCTACAATTCCTAGGAAACTTAAGAAATGTGATGCTTGTATTCTAGGAAATCATAGCAAACAACCATTTCATGATTCAAATTCTAGAGCACATAGAAAACTTGAGCTTATTCATTCATATTTATGTGGCCCTATGCTTGTTGTTTCTGCAAATGGAAATAAATATATGATTACATTTATTAATGATTACACCAGAATGTGTTGGGTTTACTTATTGAAGAACAAATCTGATGTTTTTCAAACATTCAATAATTTTCATGCATGGATTGAAAATGATGCACAAACTCATATCAGCTCTTTGCACACTGATAATGGAAAATAATACACTTCAAACGAATTTGAAAATTATCTTCATCAACATGGGATCAAACATCAAACAATTGCACCCTATAATCCCCAACATAACTGTTTATCTGAAAGAATGAACAAGACAATTTTGAATATGGTTCGCTCCATGATGTTTTTTAAGAATTTAAAATTGATGTTTTGGGATGATGCAGTTATATGCGTTGTATACATAAAGAATAGGTGTCCTTCAAGTTCAATCAGAAACAAAACTCCTTATGAAATGTGGCATGGCCACATTCCTTCGGTAAAGCATTTCAGGGTCTTTGGTTCCACCTGTTATGCTTTGATACCTAAGGTACAAAGGAATAAACTTTGTGCTAGAAGTCGAAAATGTATTTACTATTCCAATACCTCCAAAGGATATCGCCTCTATGATGAAGTCGATAAGAAGTTTATAGTAGCAAGAGATGTCATATTCCTTGAATCTTCCAAGGCTGACAATGTTGTTGAGTGGAAACTTGATCAACTGGATAGTTTCACACATGCAAAGTATTTTCAAGAATTTGATAATCAGATTCCACATCTTGAAGGGGGGATTCCTATACTGAATCAATCTGTGGAATCATTTTCCGAAGCACTCTCTCCCCCACATGAAGAACCAACCATGGATGACACCCTGAACGATGTGATTGACAGAATTGAGATATTGAATCTTGATTCAATTCAAACTCAGTCAAATGAGCAGCTTGGGCCATCTCAGAAAGGTCCCCCAAAATGGCTGACAAAGACACTAGAAAATGTTTGTCCCAATGAGGTTCGAAAGACGGGAACAAGAAGTTCCACCAGAAAAAACAAAAGTGACATAGATAATTTTGATTCACCTGTTGATATGGATATTTCTTATAATTGTGAATTGAATTTTTCTGCAGATCATGAACCAACTTCCTTCAAAGAAGTCGCTTCTCCTGTTGAATGGAATGAAGGGATGAAAACGGAGTATGATGCCTTGATAAAGAATGGCACTTGGAAGTTGGTTGATCCTCCTTTGGGAACCAAACCAATTGGCTGCAAGTGGGTCTACGAGAACAAGTGCAAAGTAGATGGCTCACTTGACAAGCACAAATCCAGGCTTGTGGAAAAAGGTTTTGCACAGAAAGAAGGGGTCGATTATGAAGAAAATTTCCCCCCCACAGAAAAATGGGCCACCATTTAGACACTCTTTACCCTAACAACTCAAAAGGGATGGAAAGTCCATCAAATGGATGTAAAAACCACCTTTTTGAATGGATATCTAAAGGAGAAAGTGTTTATGTCCCAGCCAGAAGGATTTTTTGTGAAAGGCCAAGAACACAAAGTATGCAAACTTATAAAATCCTTAAATGAACTCAAGCAAGCACCGCGAGCCTGGTATGAGAAATTAACTGAGCATCTTCTGAAACTTGATTTCAAACATTTTGGTCTTGATGATGTAACTTTGTTTGTTAATAAAGTTGGAAAAGCATTTGTATATCTTGTGGTGTATGTAGATGATCTTTTAATGACAGGGAACAATGAGAGTTATATTGCATCCATAAATAAATAATTGAAGAAAGGTTTTGAAATGACTGATTTGGGCTATATTCATTACTATCTAGGTATTGAAGTAACTCAACATCCTAGATTTATATTTATTTCTCAAAAGAAGTACATTGGAGATCTTTTGAACAAGTTTTGCATGGATGAATGCAATCCCTTAACCACTCCAATGGAACAAAACTTGAAGCTGACATCCATTGAAGGGAAGGAATTTGGAGATGCAACAAAGTATAGACAACTTGTAGGAATTCTTATCTACCTGACTACCACCAAAAAATACATCTCATTTTTTGTTGGAATCCTCCCCAGGTTTATGCAAAAACCTTGTGAAGGACATTGGTATGCTACAAAAAGAGTTCTAAAGTACTTGAAGGGGACACAAGACTTTGGACTCAAATATACACAGGTAGGTGACTTCAACTTGATCGGATACTCTGATTCAAACTTTGATGGGGACAAAGAAACTAGGGTGTCTACTTCAGGTTATACCATGAGTCTTGGACAAGGAGTTATCTCATGGAGATCACACAAATAGTAATTTCCAGAAGGTTCCAAAACTGAGGCAAAATATGTGGCAGCAGCTGAAGCAACAAAGGAAATTATGCGGCTTAGGAAAATCCTAGAAGATTTGTAGATGAAACAAATGCATTCAACACCAGTCATGATCGACAACACTTCTACAATAAAGTTGGCCAAGAACCCAAAGTTCCATGATCGAACAAAGTGCATCAATACAAAATACCATCTGATTCGACATCATGTTGAGGCCAAAACTATCCATCTACGCCATTGTTGCACAACTGAGTAGACCGCAGACATCTTCACCAAAGCGCTTGGAAGAGAAAAGTTTGAAAAGTTCAGAACGATGCTTGGACTCACCAACATCCCTTCAGATTAAAGGGGGGAATGTTGACACCTAATCCTAAGGGATTGGGTGAGATTGTATATTATTGTAATTTAGTAAATAAGGAAGGCCAAGAGAAATTGGGAAGTGAATCCCAATATTCTCACCTCCATGTATAAGTACACACACAATCTCCATCTAATGCATCTTCAGTTTTGCGGAGTTACCTCCTGGCCTCAAAAAAATAAATACATATATTATACAATTACAGTTGAATAATGATAATTATATGTAAATTTCTATGTTAATATATTAATCAAATCTTAAAATCCAAAATCATACTATTTTAAACAAATATAACAAACTCAACATATAAATTGCCATGTAAATTTCTTAATCAAGTACTTTTAAATTATTTGAAAAGTAAAATATGCATAGTTATTTTAAAGACAACAATTATAAATTGCAACGTGATCCATTTAAACCTAAAATGGTGAACTTGCATCAATATTATAATAACAATGTCTATGAAGAAACAATGGGATTTTAAATAATTCAATGTTTAGGATTAGGTCAAATTAATGTTTGGGATTAGGTCTTTATATACTTTATCATATGCAAGTGATTGCTTTGTATTTTAGTCGAGAAATCATAAACCTTAAAACTAAAGCTAAATTAATTCATATATTAATGTAAAACATAGAATTACCTTAGTTATTAATTTGTGAGAAATAATTAATGAGTTTTAGAATTATACTATCTCGTTTGTTTCACTGCAAAATGGTTTTAAACATAATTCATTTCAAATTTATATACAACAGATATGGTTACATAAGTCATTTAAAATTTATGTACAATAGATATGGTTAGGTTATTTGTTTGGATTTGACCTTATATATCAAGTGTCATATGTCAGTGTGAATATATGACACAAAAACCTAATCAATAGCCGAGAATCACATGGAATCTTAAATATTCGTATTATTACAATCTACTTACCTAGAAATGGACCAAGCACAAAGAAGACCTAGAAATCGAGCGAGTGTGAAGAAGTTTAGCAAACCCGAGCACAACAAGCCCATTTAATCTAGTGAATAATTGTAATTGTTGTATTAACTGATTTTTAGATTTTTTTTTTTAATATGATTATTTTCAATTTTATTTAGGCCAACATTAATTTGTATTGAGTAAATATTTATTTATTTTTATTTTATTGGACACATACCAAATCTATGTTGAGAAAGGATGAGATTACACATCACCTTCATATTGGGCTATATAATGTGCCTCTTGGTGCAATGACATAATCAGATCCTTGAACCTCTCTTAAATTTGGTATAGAAACAAAATATAAGAATACATGACGTCGAGTTACATTTTGGTTAAATATTTAGTATGTGATAACACAAAAAATCTTCAAGTTTGAGGAGAAACGATGTAGTGAAATTTGACCCTGGTAAATCCCAAATTATCTAACGTGGTTTTGTATTTATAGAGTCCCTCCTCTGTCAAAATATCTCTTGTTGCAACTACATATCAACGACATTGGCTTAGTGATTGTATATCGATTACACCTTGAGAATCATGTTGTAGGTGTAGGAGTACGTAAGGAAATTGGTGTATCATTCTTAAGGTTTCCTTGTCATCTCGCTCATTTAAGATATTATTTCTTATTGTGTGAAGGGGGTGTTATCATTATCTTGCTCATTTTATAAATATCATGCTTTATTAGTATCAAGGTTTCTTAAGAGTTTCATTGTTCGGTATGGATATGTTAAGGAGATGGATGTGCATTGAGAAACATGCAAAACGAACGGAAATATTGAGTCTTTGTTAGGGTTTTACCCAAAACCCCCATACAGGGGTACTTAGGATTTAGCGAATTGATTTTTGAGGCCATTTTTTTTTAATAAGGTCCACTATATAGTTGGTATGGAAGAAATATAAATGTTATATATGTTATATAATTTTGACTTTTTATGGTTTTCCATAATCAAAATTAGGCCATAAAATATTTGTTAAAATTACAATTTTGGATTGTTGCAATCATTGTTTTTAATACATAAATGGATTCAAAACTCTCAAATACCTTTACTACAACCATTTTTTGTAATTATAATCATTAATATATGCAATTACATCAATCCAAAATAATTCTTACTGCATTTCTAGAAAAAACATGTTAGTTTTCCTTCTTGTTATTTCAAGTAGCCGAAAAAGAGTTAGTTCATATCACATTTAGACTATGAAATTAATGAAGTGTTAATTAATGTAAAAGGGTCATCATTATGGAATAAAGGCCCCTAGGTCAATGTTACTCATTAATGTGGAAACACTAGTGGATATGGTTTGTTTAACCAAAAAATATTTATAGTTTGTGGTCTAAATGTTCTATGAATTGACACTTTTCTAATAGCTCAAAATGACAAGAGAAAAATCACATTTTTTGCCTAAAATCCAACGAGAATCATTATGGATTAGATGGAATTTCAAATATTATATGCTAACATTGCAAAATACAATTGTAGTAGGGGTATTAAGAATAACAAAATCCCATCAGTCCAAAATTACAATTCCAACAAAGATTGTTTGGTCAAATTTTGATGACAATAAATATGAAAAGGTTAAATTCATTGAATGTTTATCATTTTTATTTTTAGGAATAAAAACAATATGAGATAAAATAATTATATCAACAATAACACATAAAACACATAGATTTTAACCTATAAAACCTAAACGGGGAAATCCATCTAATAATAGATCTATTATTATCTTATGGCTTAAAAGAAGCCATGCCTTGACTTAAACATAACAAAGCTAACCAACATCCTAATTGGCCAAGTGAGCCATTTGCTCAACTCATGAACATTACAATCGGGAATTCCAATTTGTTTTAAAGGCTTCACTACATGTAATCCATGGGCATCAAAACCATGTGTCCAAAACCACCACTACAAACTTAACAACTTTTACTCTTTCACCTAAGCAAGTTTACCATAACATTCCCCCCCTTAAACTTGACCTAGGAAATTTGCATGCTCTCCTCCCATATCACCTAGGTCTCCTCCAAGAATTTACCAATGGGGGTATGCATGGCTAACCAGGTCATACAATCGTATACCCATATACATGCAATTTAAACAAATTTAATCTCCAAAGAAAAAAATCATTTTCTTTTCTCTTTTTTTCTTATTGTTGTCCCGCACTTATGCTTCCATTCTCTCAAGTCTGCACACCTACTCACACTAGGTGTTTTCCTCACCAAATATTGATTTTGAGGCTACATCTCACCTATTGGATGTTTATTTCTTTTGAGGGAATATTCACGTATGCAACCATCAACTCTTTCTACATGATACAATCCCTTAGATCCAATATCATTGTTATAAATAAAGCCAGTGTGAGATAAAATAATCAGATAATAACACATAAAATACATAATTTTATCTTGGAAAACCTAAACCGGGAAAACCAAATAATAGATCTATTATTATCATATGGCTTAAATGCATACATGGTTTGACTTAAAATCATGCAATCCAACCAACATCCTAGCCTGATCAAGTTAGCCCTATCCTCAACTTAAGAAAATTACAATGGAGAAACCCTAAACCTTTTAAATTCTTCATCGCATCTAACCCATGGGCTTTAATAGCACATACCACTAAATCCATGTGCCTAAAACCATCATTGTGGACCTAAGAACTTTGACTCTTTCATTGAATCAAGTTCACCCTAACATCTTGACCTCTTTACACTTGAGTAGGGAAATTTGCATGCTTTCCTCCCCTATCACCTAACTCCAAGGATTTACTAGTGGGGGTACACATTCCTAACTAGGTCTTACAATTATATTCCCATATACATGTAATTTACAAATTTTGTCTCCAAAGTAATTTTATTTTTCGTTATTATTTTCTTGACACTTATGCTATCATCCTCTTCCTTTGGCACACCTAGAGATCTCCACTTTAGATATAGTTTCTATGGTTTCAAATCACTCTATTGGACCTCTATTTCCTCTCAGGATGCCTATGCTACAATATCCATTCTTACTCTCTCATCCATAACAAACTAATAATGGATCCACACATGCTAGATATTTTGAGCACTCCATGCTCAACTCCTTGTTAGCCTATTTATTTGGGATTCTCTCTCAACTTTGGGCCTTAATACTAGTATTTGAAACCACCATATCCTTCTCGAGATCATTATCCCTTGGCTATGATACCACTGTTAGAGATAAAAATAATATGAAATTGAATAATTATAGCAACAATAACACATAAAACCCAAATATTTTATCCTCTAAAACCCAAACTGGGAAATAGTAGTTAATAATAGATCTATTATTATCTTATCGTTTAACAGCATCCATGGCTTACTTAAATGCAACCAAGTCATCCAACATCATGGCCCAACCAAGTGATCCCTTGTAAAACCCTATATAATCCCCTTGTTAACCCTAAAACCCCTTATTAAGCCTTATATATTGAGTGATTACATTTCTATTTTTATATTGTTATGTAGGATAGAACTCTATCATGGTCTTGTTTTATTATAATTGTACCCCTTATCTCTCTCTCTCTCACACACACACACCAAGGAGGCCTAGTATTATGATCGTCAAATATTGTCTTGTACATTTTATTTATTTTAAAAGGAGGTTTCCCACTAGAAGAGAACCATAATTATTTTTTTCTCATCATTTTTAAAGAACAAGGTTCATAACATTTGGTATCAGAGATAATGATCCTAGGGTTTATCTACTTCAAATAGGTCATCTTAGTATTTTCACTGTAATTCTTTTTATGGGAGGTTTAAGTTGATGAAACTTGGAGAATATAGAGGAGAATTATTTGGTGATATCCAGTTCAAATTTTAGGTCTTGGTTTTCTATATATGGTATTGATGGCTTTGTGAAAGAAAAAATCATTTTGTCATATTTTGGTTCATTTTTACTGAGGAATTGATAGCCCATTATGGGGATATTATGAGTAATACATTCTTCAATCAATTCTTGAATCTTTGACAAAAAGGTCAATTAAAAAGCACATTCCAAAATTCCAATATTTTATTCTTAGAGAAAAGAATTTTATAGAGGATAATTTGTTAGACATATTTATGGGAACTTTAAAGGAAAACATCCAACATGAGTTGCATCATTTTGAACCTAAATCTCTAGAGCATGCTTTCAGTCTGACAAGGAAATTCAAAAGTAAAAGTATGGCCACTAGAAAATCGATCACTAATAACTATAGAGGAAATCAAGCTCCCTCTCCTAAACCGACAAGGTTGACTCCATAGAAAATGGATGAAAAAAGAGAAAATGGACTATGTTTTAACTATGATAGAAAATATAGTAAGAGGAAAATGCATTGTGAAAAAAAAATTCTACATATATTATGAATATGAAGAATATTAAGAAGTGGAAACTTCACCAAATCTAGAGCTAGAAGAGATTACTCCAACAATCTATTGATATGCATTAGTCGACATCAGTACTCCACAAGCCCTCAAAATAAAAGGATATATGAAAAAAGAAAAGGTAAAATTATTGATTGATTCATGCAGTACCCATAAATTCATAAATTAAAAATTGGAAAAACTTCCCAATTTCTTTGTATATCCAACACTGAAATTTCAAGTAACGATTGCAGATGGAGGTACCATAAATTGTTTAGGGAAGTTCCATAATATTAAGTTGAATATGGAGGAGTGTTTCTTATGTTGTATTATGATTCCAATGGTTACAATCATTTGGAACAATGACCCTTAATTTTTTAGATATTTTCGTAAGATTTTTCTTAGAAGGAAAGAAAAATTGATCTTAGAGGCATCCAAGGGAAACCTAGTAAAGTGATAAGCTCTAATAACATGAAATTTTTGATAAAAAAGGAACACGAAGGTGTAGTTACATAATTATGCTCATTATATGTTCAAACATCTATATCCTCTACTCGAGTGGATCTCCAAAACGTTATCAACAATATTTCTAACATATTTTGAGATATGCATAAGGGTCTTCCATCTACCCACGATCATGATCATGTTATTCATTTGCAACTCGGAAGTGTACCGCCTAACATTATGCTTTACTTGTATCCACATGCACAAAAAAGTGATATTAGGGATATGGTTCAAGGAACCTGATAGAGGTGGGAATCATTCAACCTAGCCAGAGCACTTTCTCTTCATTAATGGTGATGGTTATCAAAACGCATGGTCCATGGTGTATGTGTCTAGATTAGAGAAAACCCAAAAAAATGACAATCAAAGATAAATTTTTTATTCTTGTCATTAATGAATTATTAAATGAACTGCATGGAGAAATTTTCTTTACTAAGTTGGATCTTCATTATGTTGGAAATATTGTCATTGATGGCAAAGGAGGCAGCACTCAGGCAAAAGAGGCAGCGCTGAAGCAGAGGAAGGCAAAAGAGGCACAGTGAAAGCAATAGAGGCAGCAAGAAGAAAGTCAAAATTTAACAATCATAGAAGCACAGTGAAGAACCGTTATCGAAAGGTAGAGACAGAGGCAGAGCGACAGAAGCAGTAGAGGCAGAGGCAGAGACTAAGTGACAGAGGCAGAGAGCCGTTACAAAATTCTGGGAATCACACACTCCAACCGGCGTTATACATATAATACATAATCCTTATTCCGGGAATCGCTTAACTCCAGCGGCAATGCAATGCATATAATACAGAACCATATTCCGGGAATCGCACACTCCAACCGGCGTTATACAACACAAATATTATTCCGGTAATCGCCTACCCCGATGGAGGATACATATATATATATATCCATCATCTTACATATAAATGTCGCGCATTACGTATGCTGCAAAGGACCAAGGCATATATATTATGTTATATAAGTGGAGCGCATAAAACAAAGTTTATAAGGTGGGACCCCTCCCCAATCGCAATTGGAGATCGCAAGGGCAGCAGAACATGTAACCAAAAGGAAGTTGCGATTGCGATTGAAGCCCGGACCTGATGGGATTATAAATTATGACTAACAAATGTTTCGGTTCCATGGTCAATCGCAGGAGGTAGAACGAACTCGGAACATCACAACATAAATTTGTGATTGCGATTGAGATTCGGACCCGATGGATTGATAAACTGTGACTTGATAGGTTTGAGTTCCGGAACATGTTAACAAAGAATTGCGATTGCGATTGAAAGGCCGGACCCGATGGGTTTATAAGCAAAGACTGATATATGTTGAAGTTTCGCCATAACAGTGAATAATCGCAATCGGAAGAGGCTGAGGAGTGATACATCGCATCGGAAAGATTGGCGAGTGAGCCCGAAAGGAGTTCTTATTTGTTTAAAGAGTTTTTATTATATAATGCCGAGAATTGATTTAAGTCTTTTTAAAAGGAAGGTTGTATGTATGCTGAGTGTTGAAATTACTTATATATATATGAAAGGAGCGCTATTATATATATATATATATATATATATATATATATATATATATATATATATATATATATATATATATATATATATAACGCTGTTGCGATAAGCCGTGTGGTCTGTAGACCCACGGGCCTCAGCTTAACGGGAGGGCGATTCTTAATATACAATGACTGTGATATATGTCTGTTCCACTTGCGGAAATTTCCACATCAACAAGACACTTGCTACAAGTCAGCAGTCACGTGTTTTTCTAAGAGGCACTGATATAAAAGCACTGTTACACGTATGCAGCAAATACACCACAGCAGAGGACAGAAAAGCATACAGAGCAGAAAAGAGTCAAAACACAGTCACAGAAAAGACAAATGCGCAGCAAACCAAGAGACAAAATAAGTGAGCTGGAATTCACATTGTAATTTGAATGTAAATGGTTTAATTGTTTTTATTGTTTGTGATGCATTGGCAAGTCTCCGAGAGAAAACAAACTCCCACTGTAATGTTAAAATTGACACATACAGTTATAATTTCTGAGTAAGCTGATAAAAGGAGTGAGAAGGCAGAAGGCAAAGAGACATGACTTTCCATTTCGAATTCCAAGCAGAATACAAACAATCATGTGAGGAAATCTATAAATAATATCATCTTGATATTCAAAAAAAAAAAGGGAGAGAATAAATCAAGAGAAGGCAGAATATAGAAGAGTGAGGCAGAGAAGATTAAGAAAAGTAGAACAGAAGGAGAAGCTACAGAACAGGGCTGATATCTGAGGTAAATCGGCAAACTTTCAGTTTGATAAATTGAGGAAGTTGGAGCTTCCCTATCAAGTTGCAGCTTGATAGTCGTCAGTTGTAGCTGACTGAGGTTGGAGCCTCCTGTAGGTTGGTGCCTGCAGAAAACTGAAGGGAGTTGGTGCTTCCTTGCAAGTTGTAGCTTGCGGAATTGAGGTAGGAGCCTCCTGTAGGTTGGTGCCTGCAGAAAAACAGTGGTGAGAGGGAGTTGGAGCTTGCCTTTGCATCACAACAATAATAAGATGTAGTTTTCTCCCTTTATGGGTTTCCACTTATATCTGGTGTCTCTGTGCATGATATTTATGTATTGATCTGATATGTATCATTTGCTTAATACCTGCTGCTCTCATATTAAGTCTACTGCTCTATTAAACTAATACTTTCTGATTACATTCTAAAATTACTCTCACATCAAATTGAGTTTGAAATGAAGGTGTAAATAAGTTTAACGAAAAGTTTTAAAAGATCAGGAATGTATTAAACTGATTCACCCCCCCCTCTCAGTTTAATTAGAGGTTCAACAATTGGTATCAAAGCCGGTTCCTTTGTACAAGTGTAACAACTGAAAGGAGATCCTAGGTTCCCAAGATGGCTAGTAAAGAAGGATGCTCAACCAATAAAGCCCCTTTCTTCACCGGTGAAAATTATGCCTTTTGGAAAATAAGAATGAAAGCTTATATAATGTCCTTAGGATTAGAAGCTTGGGATGCTGTGGAAATTGGATATGTCACAAAGTCAACTGATACAGAGAAAGAAGCTAAAGAAAGCTTTGTAGCTAATGCAAAAGAAATGAATGCAATCTTAAATGGACTATGTGAAGCTGAGTTTATCAAAATAATGCACAGTAAGACTGCCAAAGATATGTGGGACACTCTTGAGAATATCCATGAGGGAAATAAAAAGGTTAAGACTGCCAAACTTCAAGTATATAGAGCCCAGTTTGAAAATTTAAAAATGAATGATGATGAAGATGTTGGGAGCTTCTTCTTAAAAGTTGCAGAAATTGTTAACGGTATGAAAGCTCTTGGAGAAACAATACTAGAAGGTATAATTGTACAAAAGATTCTAAGATCTCTTCCATCCAGATTCAATCCCAAGGTGTCTGCAATAGAAGAAACAACTGATTGGGAGACCTTGACCATGAACCAACTACTAGGAAATCTTACAGCATATGAGATGAGGCTCCCACAGAAGAAGCCAAGTACAAGGGAAGCAGCATTCAAAACAGAAAAGAAGAAAGAAGAAAAGGAAGACATATGCTCCTGCTCTGATGAAGAAGAGGCTAATTTTGTCAAGAAATTGGATAGAGGATCAGGTAGATACAAAGGAAAACTTCCTTTTAAATGCTTTAACTGTGGAAGAGTTGGAAATTATGCTGCTAGATGTCCTCACAAGAAAGTAAGAAATCAAGCTCAAGAATCAGAGAAAGACACATCAAAGAATTGGCAGAAAGGAAAGAAATTCAGCAGAAAATCCTTCTATGCTCAGCAAGACAGCAGTGCATCTGAAGACTCAGATGAACTCTCAGGAGAAGAGGGAACCTTTGAATTTTTATTAATGGCCATAGAAGATCTTGAAGGACTCCCGCTAGAAGAAGAAGAAGAAGGGGAAGTCGATCTTGAGGGGGAGCTAAGAAGTGCTCTAGAGGAGATTGACAGACTCAAACTAAAATGCAGAAAACAAAAAGAGATTCTCCTCAAATGTGTGAAAGAAGAACAAAATTTAGAAGTCCTCATGCAGCTGAAGGTAAAGCTTGAAGAAGCCAAAAAGATAGAAGATATATTACTTCAGCAAATCAAAGATAAAACTCGAGAACAAGAGAAGCTGGAAGAAGAAATTCTGTGTCTGAGAAGGAAATTAGAAAGTGCTCAACAGAAAGTTTCTATATACCCTTCTCAAATGAAAAGTTCTAGTAGGTTGAATGAAATCTTGGATGCTCAAAGATCTCCTCTAATAAAAACTGGGATAGGCTATGAAGGAGAATCAAGTAAAGGCAAAGAAAAGGAAAACAAAAATATAATTTTTGTGAAAGCAAAGAACGTTGATGAAGCAGCCCTAATAATTCCTACAAAGGAAGAAACATGTAATGAGAAAGACAGAGACCAGAAGAAACCTCTAATAACAAAGATTGTAAAAAATACTAAGACAACAGAAAAAAGATCATATATTCCTGATTACATCAAATTTGGAAGCCATCAAAGGAGATTCTTGCCTCCTATGAAGAATGCCACCTGTTATGTCTGCCACAAGCAGGGACACATTGCTGCACATTGTCGTGCAAGGAGGAATGATTCAAACTAGCAAAAGAGGCAAGCATGGAAGAGACAACCTTACATCAGGTATGCAAGTAATTTCTATGGTTATTGTTTTTATTGTAAGGATTTTGGCCATAGAATTATTGAATGTAGAAAGTATGGACAAAGACTGATGTTCAATACCTCAAGGAGGTTTATGAGTCAAAGCAATTTTGTTCATGCTCACAATTACGCAAAAACTATAATCAAATGTTGTATATGCAATCAAATTGGGCATATATCTTCCAAGTGTTCTCTAAAGGGATATAATTCATCACCTCACAAAAGATACCAAACAAAAGGGGGCCTCTAGTGGATAAAGAAGGTGAATAAATGTGACTTGGCTTTAACTGCTCAAGATTTGAAGAGTCAATGGTATTTGGACAGTGGCTGCTCTAAACACATGACAGGAGATAAAAACAAGTTTATTACTCTTGATGAAAAGAAATCTGGCAATGTTACTTTTGGCAATGATAAATCAGGTAAGATCAAGGGAAAAGGCTCAATCAGCATAGATAATGGAAGACGAAAGGCCCAAGATTTACTATTTGTAGATGGGCTGAAAGCAAATTTACTGAGTGTTAGTCAGATGTGTGACAAAGGCTGTGAAGTTCTCTTTAGAGCACAAGACTGTGAAGTCAAATCAAGCACAACAGGAAAGACTCTGCTCAAAGGTGTCCGAACAGAGAGTAATGTGTACATAGTAAAAGAGGAGGATGAAGCCTGCCATCTGAGAAAACTTGAGGAGTCATGGTTATGGCATAGGAGATTAGGACATCTCAGCTTCGACCATATCATCAGACTGAGTAAGAAGAAAGCTTTCAGAGATATGCCTGAAATAAAGAGGCCTTCAAATGCCATATGCAAATCTTGTCAATTTGGGAAACAAACTCGCACATCCTTTAAATCTAAAGATGAGCTATCAACTAGAAGACCACTCCAGCTTGTGCACATGGATCTGTGTGGACCTGCAAGAACTAAAACACCAAGTGGAGAATCCTACTTCATGTTGATAATAGATGATTTCTCCAAAATGACATGGGTTGCTTTTCTCAGGAACAAATCAGAAGCACTGGAAAAGTTTAAGATATTCAAAGCATTAGCAGAAAATCAAACTGGATGCAAGCTGAAATGTATCAGATCAAACAGAGGAGGAGAATTCACAGATTATGACTTTGTAGACCTATGTAATGAACATGGAATAAAGCAACAATTTACTATTGCAGGGACACCTCAGCAGAATGGAGTAGCAGAGAGACAAAACAGGTCTATACAACAAATAGCCAGAGCTATGATGTAAGAGAATAATATTGCTCAAACCTTCTGGGCAGAAGCAGTGCACACAGTAGTACATATCCTTAATAAAGCTCACTTAAGGCCAAGCAGTGACAAGACTCCCTATGAACTATGGCATGGAAAGCCAGCCTCAATCAAACATTTTAGAATCTTTGGAAGCAAGTGTTACATAAAGAATAATGATGAAAATCTTGGCAAATTTGATGCAAGAGCAGATGAAGGGATATTTCTAGGATATGCCTCCAAAAGAAAAGGGTACAGGTGCTACAACAAGACCCTTCGGAAGATAGTTGAAAGTATTGATGTGAGATTTGATGAAGAACTTCCAAACAATACTAGAGATACAGACTGCTGCAGTACATCAGACAACAATGAAGAAGAAGACGAGAATGATGATGAAACCAGCAAGACAACAGAAGATGCAGAGCTGAGCTCAAAAACCCCCTCAAGATACACTCAGAAGAATCATCTTGAAGATCAGATCATAGGAGACAAGAAAGCAGGAGTCCAGACAAGAAGGCAGCTAACAGAACAAACAGAAGAAGTATACATAGCCATGTTATCACAAATAGAGCCAAAGAAGTTTGAAGAAGCCAACAAGGACAAGTATTGGGTAAAAGCAATGAATGAAGAATTGGACCAAATTGAGAAGAACAATACCTGGGAACTAGTTCCTAGACCTATTGAGAAAAATATCATTGGTTAAAAATGGGTATTCAAAAACAAAATGAATGAGCAAGGACAAGTAATCAGGAATAAAGCAAGGCTGGTCTGCAAAGGATACTCACAAATAGAAGGACTTGATTATGATGAAACATTTGCCCCTGTAGCTAGAATGGAAGCTATCAGAATGTTCCTGGCATTTGCATGCTATCAAGATTTCAAGGTATATCAAATGGATGTAAAATATGCTTTTCTTAATGGTGATCTAGAAGAAGAAGTGTACATGGAACAACCAGAAGGTTTTTCATTGACAGATAAAGAAGACTATGTATGTAAACTGAAAAAGGCCCTATATGGATTGAAACAGGCTCCTCGTGCTTGGTACTCAAGACTGGATAAATATTTGCAAAAACATGGTTTTAAGAGAGGTGGAGTAGACAGCAACCTATACATAAAAGCCCATGAAAATGAACTTTTGATTGTTGTAGTGTATGTTGATGACATTATGTTTGGAAGCAACAAAGATGATCTAGCAAAAGGGTTTGCTGATGAAATGAAAGCAGAGTTTGAAATGTCTATGATTGGAGAGCTCAGTTTCTACTTGGGACTACAAATTCAGCAAAAGAACACAGGTACATTTATTTCACAAGAAAAATACATAAAAGAAATGTTGAAAAAGTTCAAAATGGAGGACTACAAACCTGTGTCAACTCCCATGACCACAGGTTGCAAGTTGTGTGCTAATGATGGGTCTGCTGACATAGATCAAAGACTTTACAGATCCATGATTGGAAGTCTATTGTATCTGACTGCATCAAGACCAGACATCATGCTAGCAGTAGGATTAGTGGCTAGATATCAAGCAGCACCTAAACAAAACCATCTTCTGGCAGTCAAAAGAATATTCAGATATCTACAAGGAACAATTCAGTATGGACTTTGGTATCCTAAAAGCAAAAACTTCACTTTATCAGCATACACAGATGCAGATTGGGCCAGCTGTGTGGATGATAGGAAGAGTACAAGTGGAGGTGCATTCTATCTAGGAGAAAGTCTAGTGGCATGGCTAAGCAAGAAACAAACATCCATCTCTTTGTCTACAGCTGAAGCAGAATATATAGCAGCAGCAGCATGTTGTACACAAGTCATGTGGATGAAACAAACTCTTCAAGACATGAAGGTAAGCATTGATGAACCTATTTCAATCAAATGTGATAATACAAGTGCTATAAGTATATCTAAAAATCCTGTACTTCACTCAAAAACTAAACATATTCCAATTAAGTATCATTTCCTCCGAGAACAAGTGGCTCAGAAGATAGTAAAGCTGGAATATGTACCAACGAAAGAACAGACAACTGATATATTTACCAAACCTCTTGCTAGAAAACCATTTCAATACTTGAGAGATAAACTAGGGGTAGTATCTGCAGATGCTACTCTCTGATATAAAGAGAAAGCACAGTCTCAGGGGGAGAACAAAACGAAGATATCATTCCAGGGGGAGAACAACCAGCAAGATAAGCATAAAACAAGTCCACAGGATCAGCATTATCAATGGTATCAGCATTCCGAAGCAACAAGAACCGTTCAATCGCAAAATGCATATTACAGGCACTACAAATGAAACACAACTATAAAACATATATTGGCTCACTATACCAAAGTGTTCTCTCAACAAGTTTCATACATCACTCTGGAGCAGCAGAGTCAAATTTCAGCAGAAGAGGACCTAAACGTAACTCAGAGAAATGAAATGCAACGACAGAACCCATACAGAGAGATGAGGCGTCGTCCTTTGCCATTGATGTCAAAGGGGGAGGAAGAACAAACAACAGGAGGAAGAGTAGGCAAACAGGAAGAGCAAGCAACAAGAGAAAGGGGATTGCCATCAATGCCAAAGGGGGAGACTGTTGGAAATATTGTCATTGATGGCAAAGGAGGCAGCACTCAGGCAAAAGAGGCAGCGCTGAAGCAGAGGAAGGCAAAAGAGGCACAGCGAAAGCAATAGAGGCAGCAAGAAGAAAGTCAAAATGTAACAGTCATAGAAGCACAGTGAAGAACCGTTATCGAAAGGTAGAGACAGAGGTAGAGCGACAGAAGCAGCAGAGGCAGAGGCAGAGACTAAGTGGCAGAGGCAGAGAGCCGTTACAAAATTCCGGGAATCACACACTCCAACCGGCGTTATACATATAATACATAATCCTTATTCCGGGAATCGCTTAACTCCAGCGGCAATGCAATGCATATAATACAGAACCATATTCCGGGAATCGCACACTCCAACCGGCGTTATACAACACAAATATTATTCCGGGAATCGCCTACCCCAATGGAGGATACATATATATATATATATATATATATATATATATATATATATATATATATCCATCATCTTACATATAAATTCCGCGCATTACGTATGCTGCAAAGGACCAAGGCACATATATTATGTTATATAAGTGGAGCGCATAAAACAAAGTTTATAAGGTGGGACCCCTCCCCAATCGCGATTGGAGATCGCAAGGGCAGCAGAACATGTAACCAACAGGAAGTTGCGATTGCGATTGAAGCTCGGACCTGATGGGCTTATAAATTATGACTAACAAATGTTTCGGTTCCATGGTCAATCACATCGGAGGTAAAGTGGAGCATCAGAACATCACAATAGAAAGTTGCGATTGCGATTGAGATTCGGACCCGATGGACTGATAAACTGTGACTTGATAGGTTTGAGTTCTGGAACATGTTAACAAAGATTTGCGATTGCGATTGAAAGGCCGGACCCGATGGGTTTATAAGCCAAGACTGATATATGTTTGAAGTTTCGCCATAACAGTGAATAATCGCAATCGGAAGAGGCTGAGGAGTGATACATCGCATCGGAAAGATCGACGAGTGGGCCGAAAGGAGTTCTTATTTGCCTAAAGAGTGTTTATTATATAATGCCGAGAATTGATTTAAGTCGTTTTAAAAGGAAGGTTGTATGTATGCCGAGTGTTAAAATTACTTATATATATATAAAAGGGCGTTGTTATATATATATATATATATATATATATATATATATAACGCTGTTACGATAAGCTGTGTGGTTTGTAGACCCACGGGCCTCATCTTAACGGGAGGGCGATTCTTAATATACAATGACTGTGATATATGTCCGTTCCGCTTGTGGAAAGTTCCACATCAACAAGACACTTGCTGCAAGTTAGCAGTCACGTATTTTTCTAAGAGGCACTCATATAAAAGCACTGTTTTCACGTATGCAGCAAATACACTACAACAGAGGACAAAAAAGCATACAGAGCAAAAAAGAGTCAAAACACAGTCACAGAAAATACAAATGCGCAGAAAACCAAGAGACAAAATAAGTGAGCTGGAATTCACATTGTAATTCGAATCTAAATGTTTTAATTGTTTTTATTGTTTGTGATGCATTGGCAAGTCTCTGAGAGAAAACAAACTCCCACTGTAATGTTAAAATTGACACCTACAGTTATAATTTCTGAGTAAGCTAATAAAAGGAGTGAGAAGGCAGAAGGCAAAGAGACATGACTTTCCACTTCGAATTCTAAGCAGAATACAAACAGTCAAGTGAGGAAATCTATAAATAATATCATCTTGATATTCAAAAAAAAAAAATGGAGAGAGTAAATCAAGAGAAGGCAGAATATAGAAGAGTGAGGCAGAGAAGATTAAGAAAAGCAGAACAGAAGGAGAAGCTACAGGACAACACTGATATCTGAGGTAAATCAGCAAACTTTCAGTTTGATAAATTGAGGAAGTTGGAGCTTCCCTATCAAGTTGCAGCTTGATAGTCGTCAGTTGTAGCTGACTGAGGTTGGAGCCTCCTGTAGGTTGTTGCCTGCAGAAAACTGAAGGGAGTTGGTGCTTCCTTGCAAGTTGTAGCTTGCAGAATTGAGGTAGGAGCCTCCTGTAGGTTGGTGCCTACAGAAAAAAAGTGGTGAGAGGGAGTTGGAGCTTGCCTTTGCATCACAACAATAATAAGATGCGGTTTTCTCCCTTTATGGGTTTCCACTTATAGCTGGTGTCTCTGTGCATGATATTTATGTATTGATCTGATATGTATCATTTTCTTAATACCTGCTGCTCTCATATTAATTCTACTGCTCTATTAAACTAATACTTTCTAATTACATTCTAAAATTACTCTCACATCAAATTGAGTTTGAAATGAAGGTGTAAATAAGTTTAATGAAAAGTTTTAAAAGATCAGGAATGTATTAAACTGATTCACCCCCCCCCCCCTCTCAGTTTAATTAGAGGTTCAACACATTCTGGATATCATAGAATTAGAATGAGACAATAATACATTCCCAAACAATCCTTTAGAACTCATGAAGTTCACTATGAGTTTTGGATATTCCATTTGGACTTACAAGTGCACCTTTAATATTTCAAATCTTGATGAATTCTATTTTCAAACCCCTAGAAAATTTGTGTTAGTATTTTTTGATGACATACTAATATAAAAAATAATGGAAGAGTATGTACAACATCTTGATAGGGTCTTAACACTACTAGAAGAGAAAAAAATATATGCAAAGCCTTCCAAGTGTGCCTTTCGGGTTTAAGAAGTGGAATATTTGGGTCATATTATATCACATGAGGGTGTCAATCTCGATCCTAACATAATCAAAGCTATGAGGGAATGGCCAATCCCAAATACCTTAAATAAACTCAAAGGATTTTGAGGATTGACAAGATATTACCACAAGTTTGTCAAGACTTATGGTAAAATAACAACATCTCTAACAAAATTATTAAAGAATGAAGCATTTTCTTGGACTAAAGAAGTAACCAAATATTTTGAAGAACTTAAATAGGTTATGTGTACAACTCTTTTCTTGGTGAAACTTGACTTCACAAAAATCTTCATTGTGGAGTGTGATTCCTAATGCCATGGAATTAGTGAATTTTTTATGCAAGAAGGTAGGCCCATTTCCTTTGAAAGTAGTTAACTTAAAGGAAATAACTTACTCAAACCCATCTATTGAAAAGAAATTTTTGGCATACTACATGTGGTTAAGTAATGGCGTCCATACCTAATAGTAAGACACTTCAAAGTAAAAATATATCATGTTATTATGAAGTACTTCTTGGAGAAAATACCATCTTTAGAAGAGAAACAAAAGTGGTTCAAAAAGATGTTGGTTATGACTTTGAAATTATCTACAAAAAGGGAAAACAAAATATTGTGGTAGATGCATTCTCAAGGAAATAGGAGACAAAAATGGTTTACTATGCATTATTTCCATTCCAAAATCTTATTGGGTGGAAGAAGCGAGGATAAAATAGGAGAAAGATGAAAGATAACAAGATCATTCAAAAACTATAGGAGGACCCTGATGTTACACAATAATTTCTCACCATGCTCATTTTCCCGTCCCTAATCCTGGAATGCCTTATGAAGAATCTTTTGCAATGTTTCCATCATCAATAAAAATGCTAACATATCCCCTTGAAGATCCAAAGAATACTTCCTTGAAATATTACTGAAGCAACTTGGTCAAATTCCTAGTTCCTTGGTCAGCGCTCTTCCTGGTGCCATGGCCGCGTTGATGTCATTTTTCCAGTTCTAGCCTAGCGCTGTCAGCACCCTAATTTCTTGGAAATCCGCGCTAATCCCCTTTCTAGCAGTGCTTCCTCAAATGGAGGATAAGCTTATGTTGAAGTTTGCAACAAGAAACAATGAAATTGGCATCCGAAAACAACATCCTTGATCCTAGTGAAAATTAAGCACCTACACTAGGTGGGGCCCACATAGGCTATTTTTAGGTGGATGTCTATTTATAGATGCATGAGAAAATTCTATTTATAGATGCATATATATATATATATATATATAGATATAGATATAGATATAGATATAGATATATATATATATATATATCTGTGTGTGTGCAAGTTATATTTATAGATGCATGTCTATCATTATTAACCCTTAATATAGATGGACAATAAACTATAATCTATTCTCAATGTGGACTTGGAAATAGTTAACTGAAGTGGAAAATCAGTTAGCTAAGTGAATTTTGAGTTAAGAGGTTGGTTGGTTGGACATGTAGGTTGACATGAGTTGTAACAGAGTAATTCTAGTTGTAATAGAGTTGGAAGTGTAGTGGTGCATTAGTTAATGCAAGTTGTAAATTAGTTTAACTCAGTTAAGTGAGTTACATTCAGTTGTGTTAGTTGTAACTGAAGATACACTAGTGAGAGATAAAGTGAATTAATTATTTTTTAATTCACAATCAGTGATATCACATGAAACTGATGTTTTTACTATTATTAATTGCATGCATGTCAGTTCCAGTGGAGATCCAGTTGAGTTCTAAGTGAAAGGGAAGTTGACTATCATTTGTGACATTATCTGGTTGCACACATGCAACTGCACACACATTGGATGTGCCTATGAGTATTGCGCACTTAAGGCAGAGAAGAATCATTATTTAGGGTTCTTTACCATCAGGGATTGCGTAGTGGAGGTAGGTTTTTTGGAGACAGTAAATTGGCTAAGGAACTTGCCAATTTTTGTATGAAATTGTGAGACATTTAGCTCATGTACTGAGAGCTCTTGTATTAGAGATTTGTATGTAATTGTTTCATGATCCATGATATAATATATAATATAAGATAGTGGGGTTTTTAGCTATATGCTTTCCCCGGGTAAATTATCTGTGTTATATGTGATTGATCTTTCTTCATGGTATTGTAATTGGCGATTGTGTTTTAAATTTTTGCAAAGATTAGTAGAAGAGATTATGTATTTAACAGTAGCATATTGTTAGATTAGGAGAATCTAGGAAATACATGTTTTTGTATTAAATTTCTACATGGTATCAGAGTTGTGTTATAAATTTTCTACAAGGTATTGAAGCACAGGAAATTGCAGTAGTGAAGAAGGAGTTGAGTTTGTTGGTGGAAAGAATTCGAATTTGCAGAAATACTTTCTTGGTGCTATAGTTGATTCAAGGTTGAAATGGATTTCAATGGCTTGAGGTTAGAGTATGCACTCGACAGTAGCTCGAACTACATTTCTTGGAAGGATAGGATGGAGGTAGTACTTGAAGACAATGGCTTGAAGGAATTCATTAAAAAAGATGCTAGTTGTTGCAGATGTTGTAAATCTTGATGCATGGAAAAAGAAAGTGGCAAGGGCGAGGAGGATCCTGTTGGAAAGAGTAAGAGACCACATTGTCTCAAGCCTCCATGGGAAAGCCACACCATATGCTATGTGGAAGGCTTTGACGGATCTATTCAAAAGCAACATCAACCATAGGAAATTGGCGCTAAAAGATAAACTCAAGAAGATTGAGATGGAAAAGAACAAAACTATTCCGGTATACTTAACAAATTTTGTTCAATGTGGGGATGAGCTTGGGATTTTAGGAATAACTGTTGTTGATGATAATTTGGTGAGTTTGGCTCTCTTAGTGTTGGGGTTCCCATGTTTTGGCAGATTTGGCAATACCAAAAGATGAGGCAACATCAAACCACTTTGGGGCCCTAGGATCTAGCCCTCCTGGACCCGGAGAGGGATCTCTCCAAATAAAGTAAAGAATGATATATCTTTAAAGCTCAAAAATCAAATGTTAGGCTAGTTATGAAGCACAAAGGGGGTTTCAAAATGATTTGGTTGAAGGGTTGCTGGGTTGGTTAGGAGATCATAGACTGGGAAAGTGATGAGAGAAAAGAAACAAAGAAGCAGGAGGCTTCAGCAAGGAGGGTGGGCCAAGACCGTGCCATCCATTGGGCTATGGAGTCATGATAGGAAAATTACTTGCATCCACTAGCCAAGGCTTTCAAAGGGCAAGCCATCTACACTAAAGGATCTTTTAGATAGATGATGGGGTGGAACATTAAGGAGGAAAGTGAAAGAAGGAAAGCAACCAATTTCTGTCTATAGATCAGGTCAGAGGTCCTTTAACTCCAGACCTGCTTGGACATACTCTAAGGCAGCTCTCAAAGGTGAACAAAGGGGCAGCTTATAGATCAGACCAGAGGTCATTTAACTCCAGGTCTGCTTTAGCAACTCCAAGGAAAAACAGAGATAAGATCACAAAGAAGCATCTAAGAGGCAACCCCCAAGTTCATACATCAGCCAGCAGGCAATAACATCCGCTGCACTGGTTAAACCCCACGAATTCACTCTTAGATACACATAAAGTAGAAAACATAAAGGTAGGGAGAGCAGACAGCATAGGGCACCTAACAAGGGTGAATCCTATACCATTATTCTGATGCCTACCAGCAGAACATGAAACAGTATGAAAATGTAATGAACAGAGTAAGAAAACATCACCAATAGCAATAGACCAGGATCCTGTGAAATGTGCTCTGATTAACAAATGCAAAACCAGTCATGTACAATAAGCTCAATGGTTGTTACAGTCCAGACTTCTCCTCCCAGCCTATTACATACAAACTACTCTGCAACACTCTCCCAAGACTGTTCTAACAGTCAAAATGAATCCCTCTAACAGCAATATGCCCAGCAAGGCAACAACAACAACAATAACAACAACCTTTACAATTCGTTCTCAGGGATTACATATAGGAGCCGAGGAAGAAGCGGAGGTAGATAAGCAAATAAATGAGTCTCATTAAGACAGTAGGGCGGAAACGTTCACGCCCATACCACTTAATGGCTTTCTGCAGTATTGCATGTACTCTGTAGGTCGGCCAGGGAAGGCTCTGTCAGGTCGATTGACCTCGGATATTTCTTTTAGAGTCCTTACGGTGCCTGGAGCTTTGTGCTGCCACTCTGAAATAAATGGACTGGATGGAATGATCTGCAAGGCCCTCCATGCTTCTTTAATGCTGCTTGACAGTCTTAGGAAGCTCTGTCAGGGCAATTAACTGCTTGTGGGCTCGAGGGAGCATGGAGATTTCCGTAGGAGGTGGCCTGTCTGGAAGAAAATGTACTTTGCCGATATTAAACATAGATAAGACTCTTTGCGTGCTTAGTCTTCAACTGTGTTTGAATCCTTTGACCTGTGAGTTCACGTTGTTAATCTTTAATTACAAGCGTAAACCCCTTTTAAATCCGGTCTCTGCTGCTTTGCATGGTCGCTGAATCGGCCTCTCTGCACTATCTGCACACTTTATAATATACCTGTTTAAAGCCCGGGCAGTGGTGGCGGAATGCCGTGGAGGCGGAGAAGTGGTGGCGGAAGAGCGGAGGAACGAATTATAGTGTAAAGGCCAAAGGCTTTTGCCTGGGTGAATTACAAAGCAAAGGAACACAAAACAATGGAGCGGAGCATGGAAGTGGGGCCAACCGTGGCGGGGGGCGATTAAACCTGGACCGTTAGATCTTGGAGGAACGGACGGCCACGATGCAATCGCACCATCGCGATCGGAGCGCACAACACAAAAGTTCCGATTGCGATTGAACTTGGAGATGCGATCGAACCAGCACCGCTGATCGCGGGAAGGAACGGACGGCGGAGATTTAATCGGAGGGGGAGAGCAGGCGGGGAGCGACGAGATCTGGGCCATTGGATCTGAACGGATCAACGGCCAGGATTAAATCGAAAGGGAAGCCAAAATAAATGCGATCGCGATCGGGAGGCCCAATGCGATTGAGCGATAACCGTTGATCTGCGGGACGATGGACGGCTGCGATTTAATCTCTCAATCGCAATCGGGGGTCACACAAAATGGTTTGTGATTGCGATCGGGGAGGGCTTGTGATTGAGCGCTGACCGTCTGATCACGGGAAGGATGGACGGTCAGGATTGGATCGGAGGCGGAGGGAAAGGAACCAGCGATTGAGCGCTGACCGTTGATCAGGGAGGAAACGGACGACGGAGATTCAATCGGCGGGGAGAAAGAAGGGTCACGGGCGAAGATGCGATTGAGCGATAGCCATTGGATCGCGGGGAGATCAACGGTGGGGATGTAATCGGGTCACGCAATCGGAGGAGGAGCATAAGGCTTGCGATTAAGTGCTGGCCGTCGATCTCGGGTCCAGATCGACGGTGGGGAAGACCATCGGAGGGGCAATGCGATTAACGCGGGACCGTCGGATCGCGGGGAGAATGGACGGTGGAGATTTAATCGGAAGGTTTCAATCGGGGGGCGGACTTAACATGTTCCGATTGCGATCGGGAATGGGTTGCGATTGGCGGACAGTCGTCGGATCTCGGCGAATCAACGGTCCAGATCAGAGCGAGGACTTAATCGTTATAATCAAATCGCATCGGGGTTTTTGCTGTTTACAAAGGGTTTTGCCTCCCGCCGATGATTCCGATTGCGATAAGCGCCGGGACTTAAGCACTTGGTCCTGGCGCGGGGTCATATGTGGGGAAGTGGTTAAGGGGCTAAGCCCTAGAACATGGTCGGAAAGTGGGTTTTGGGCCCGTTTTGATGGGTTTTGAGGGGTTAAAAGGGAAACGATAGAAGGGGAAAGTGGAAGAAAGGCTAAGCAAAGGCTAGGGGGGGACTTTAAAGGGGATTTTGGGGGAATTTGAGGAGTGAATGGGGAAATAGAAAGGGAGGAAGGGGGAATAAAAAAAGAGGTTAAAAGAGGGAAAAATAAAGGGGGAAGGAGGTCTTTGGGCATTTCTTAGTCAACAGAGAGGCTTTAAAAGGGGAACCAGCAGAGGGGATTTAATCAAAGGATAAAAGACACAGAGAGGCTTCAAGGAGACTGCATTTTCAGGGGAAATGCATTCCTTGAAGGCTCAAAAACAATTTAGCCCCCTAGTTGTTTGTCAAAAATTTCATAGGGGGCTAACACTTAGGACTTCCTAAGAGTTGGCACAGTTATGAATATCAATGGACGCGAAAAATTATTAGATTGGGAATGACTATGGTCGGATTTGGTGCAGGAGGAGTTCAAGCAAAACAGCAGAGATGGATCTTCATCAAAGCATCATGATGAAGAGGATTGTGCTTTGGCTAACAAGGTGAAGAAGGGGAAGGGCAATAAATTCCATTCTAAATCTGAGGCCGGTGAAGATGGAAAGGAGCACAACATGTCCAAAGTGAGGTGTTTTCACTGTCACGAGCATGGACATATTTCCACAAATTTTCCACAAAAGAAGAAGAACAAGAATGTTTCTGGAGCTGCAGTTGGTGAGGCCCTTGCCTCTCAATTTGAGCTTGACTTCTCAGTTATAGCATGAATGGTGTCAAGTGCAATGATTTCGATGTGGTACTTAGATAGTGGTGCATCTTTCCACATGACAGGAGACAGAGAAATTTTCAGTATCTTGGAGGAGAAGGACCTCCAGATGCATTTCGAAATGGCTGATGACAAAAGGTATAGTGCTACCGGGATTGGTATTTTTTCTTTCCAAAGGAAGTTAGGTAAAACCTTCTTTTTAAAATATGTAATGCATGTACTAGGCTTAACGAAAAATTTAGTTTCAGTTGCAATGTTGGAAGATAAAGGCTATGATGTGGTCTTTAGTGAAGGTAAAGCCTTCCTTTGGCATAAAGCCACAATGGAAGTCAAGAATATTTGGATTCATAGAAGAATCTCTATATACTTGATGTAGATGTGAATTCTACAAAGCTTCCAACCATGGGGAAGTGTGAGAAAGCCATGCAATTAACCCTTGATAGGGAGTTGGATTTGCATGCGGGTAAGAGTGAACCTTAGGATGTGGATCAGCCACAAGATGAGGATCATGGAGTGGGATCAACCACTCATGCAGAGAAATTTCGAGCCAGATGGAAGAGGGAGTGCATGCAGCTATACCACCAAGTAAGAGGTGGGGAGACATGCATGAATAATCGCAAGAAGAAATTTTGGGTAGGATTCATTGAGATGGTGTGGATCTCATGAATCGAACCTGGGTACGAGGAGCCCATAGAGTAGAAGTAGCAGGATCATTTGGATTGATGCAGTCAAATGTCGTGAGGACATGAAATCAAAGTGACAGTGTCGGATATTGGAGCGTAGATCAGATTTGGCAGCAAGTGTAGAGTGCATGGATGCAGGTGTCATAAACAGAGTGGTTCCTAAAGACATGTGCAGTAGCTAGAAGAAGTCAAAAGAATTTGATGATAGATGCATCATACTGATTCAGTTGTTTGGAGGCTATTCAATTTCGGAAGTGTTGCATGAAAAGGTTGCATGTGAGAGAAACACTAGAGAAGTGTTGCATGCAAAGGTTGCATGTCACATGCATGGATTTGCATGTCGCATGCATAGAGTTGCATGTCGCATGCAAAGACATTCCTTTCTTGTTGAGAGGGAGTGTTGAAGTTTTCAACAAGAAACAGTGAAATTGGAATCCGAAATCAACATCCTTGATCCTAGTGAAAATTAAGCACCTACACTAGGTGGGGCCCACACAGGCTATTTTTAGGTGGATGTCTATTTATAGATGCATGTCTATATATAGATGTATGTGAAAGTTCTATTTATAGATGCATGTCTATATTTATTATCCCATAATATAGATGGATAATAAAATGTAATATATTCTCAATGTGGACTTGGAAATAGTTAACTGAAGTGGAAAATCAGTTAGCTAAGTGAATTTCGAGTTAATAGGTTGGTTGGTGGGAAATGTAGGTTGACTTGAGTTGTAACAGAGTGATTCTAGTTGTAACAGAGTTGGAAGTGTAGTGGTGCATTATTTAATGCAAGTTGTAAATCAATTTAACTTAGTTAAGTGAGTTAAAGTCAGTTTCGCTAGTTGTAACTGAAGATACACTAATGAAAGATCAAGTGAATTAATTATTAATTAATTCACAATCAATGATCTCACATGAAAATGATGTTTTTACTATTATTAACTGCATGCATGTTAGATCCAGTGGAGACCCAGTTGAGTTCTAGGTGAAAGATAAGTTGACTATCAGTTGTGACATTATTCGGTTGCACACATGCAACAAAACACACATTGGATGTTCCTATGATGATTGGGTAGTCAAGGCAGGCAAGAATCATTATTTAGGGTTATTTACCATCAGGGATTGCGCAGTGGAGGCAGGTTGTCCGGAGACAGTAAATTGGCTAGAGAACTTGCCAATTTTTGTATGACAGTGTGAGACAGTTAGCTCATGTACTGAGAGCTCATGGATTAGAGATTTGTATTTAGTTGTTTCATGATCCATGATATAATATATAATAGAAGATAGTGGGACTTTTAGCTATATGCTTTCCCTAGGCAAATTATCTGTGTTATGTGTGATTGATCTTTCTTCGTGATATTGTAATTGGCGATTTTGTTTTAAATTTCCGCAAAGATTATTAGAAGAAATTATGTATTTCATAGTAGCATATTGTTAGATCAAGAGAATCCAGGACATACATGTATTGTATTAAATTTTTACAGCTTCGACCTCTAGAAGCTCAAGGACGTTGATTTGGCTGTTGAGCATGGATGATAAGGTCGATCTCTCTCATTTTAGAGCCTTGATCTAATCCATGGGGGATCATCCCTTAGAAAGCGGACCTTCCTCCTCCTTTCATGGGCTCCCAACCTCCTTATCCTTGCTATAAATTCACATCCCTCATTCCCCCAAGTATAGAGCCTGGTTGATAATTTTCAAACTCATCAGAATTGTCATCCCTTTGCATGCTAGAATCATGATTATGTGTAAGTGCATGGGATAAGGAATGCTTCTCAGCTAGGTGAAGGACCCATATTTTCACCTAAGGATGCCTCCAACATCAAGGCCTGGTTGCAAGCTCTCCTTTTATAATTTATCATAATAACATCCGATGTTTTCTTTCTATATTTGTCTACATGATTATGCAAATATTTTGGTACTCCTTAATCTGCTAGATAGCTAGTGTTTATGTTTATTATATATTTTATCACGTTTGTTTTTGTCTCCCGATCATCCGCAGGTATTCGTGTGCCATCAGTAGCAGGAAGCGGGCCTACAATGATTGTGGATCAAGGTCACCATCAACGGATCCAAGGATAGTGATTGGAAAAATGTATTTATGTCTCTTTCCTCTTTACATTGTAAGCATTAGTTAAGAAAGGTTATGTTAGAAAGAATCTCGTGTTGCTAGGCCCACTCTAAGGGTAGAGAGATTGCCTCTATCCGCAGAGGGGATTTATCTTAACAACAAAACTGAAAAATCCAGATCATTATTTGGGAAGGTGATTTAGAAACTTATTTCAGTACCTTGGAGCTTGCATGCCTCAATGGAAAGTTCTTCTTGTTCAATGACAGGTTCACATCATTGGCCTTCGATCGAATGATTTTGCAAGTGTTCAACTTCAAAACATCTATTCACAATTGTAGATTGTCCCATTGTACCTTGAGGTCCATCGTCATTATTTGTGGTCGCTCTCATGTTTGTTAACAATTCTCAGCATCGACTAGTAATTAGGTGGTTTCTACCATGTTTGACACCAACACAATTATTCACATAGCTAGATTCGTACATTGGGTTGATTTTGATTGCAGTGAAGACCTTGGGTCACATCTAATTTTTGGTCGAGGATGCGAGGAGTTATTGAGTATTCATGATTGTATACATGATACTATCTATATGGATGGTTGTGTTTATACTATGAATCCATTTCTATTATCTCTTTTAGACTGATGGATGTGACCATACCATGGGCTCATGTGTCATTTGATTCCTAGTGCAACATTATGTGGTTGGGAATATTTATACCAGAGATGTCATATATTGTAAATGTTTGATTTGGTAGGTTTTCTGAAGGTGGTTTGCATTATTTTCCTTGTTTCATAAAGCATTTCAACCATCACTCCCTATTCTACCTTCATGCTTCAGGAGGTATCTGTTACACGGTAATTTGTCACCATGCTCATCTTCCCATCCTTGATCCTAAAATTCCCTATGACGAATCCTGTGAAATTTTTCCATCATCAAGAAATATGCTAACATATCCCCTTAAAGATTCAAAGAAGACTTCCTTGAAAGATTACTAAAGAAACATGGTCAAATTCCTATTTTTCTGGGTCAACGCTCTTCGTGGTGCCATGGCCGCACTGATGTCATTTTTCTAGTTCTGGCCCAATGCTGTCAGCACCCTAATTTCTTGGAAATCTACGTTAGCCCCCTGGTAGTGCTTCCTCAAACAGAGGAGAAGCTTCGACCTCTAGAATCTCAAGGGTGGCGATTTGGTTGTTAAACAAAGATGATAAGGTCGATCTCTCTCATTTTAAAGCCTTGATCTCATCCATGGGGGATCATCCCTTAGAAATTGGGCCTTCCTCCTCCTTTCATGGGCTCCTAACCTTCTTCTCCTTGCTATAAATTCACATCCCTCATTCCCCCAAGTTTAGAGCCTGGTTGATAATTTTCAAACTCGTATGAACTGTCATCCCTTTGCATGCTAGCATCGTGATTACGCCTAAGTGCACGGGAGAAGGAATGCCTCTCAGCAGGGTGAAGGACCCATATTTTCACCTAAGGATGCCTCCAACATCAAGGCCTGGTTGTAAGCTCTCCTTTTATAATTTATCAATAATAACATCTGATGTTTGATTTCTATATTTTTCTACATTATTATGAAAATATGATGGTACTCCTTAATCTACTATATAGCTAGTGTTTACCTTTATTATATATTGTATAACATTTGTTGTTGTCTCCCGATCATATGCAGGTATTCGCGCATCATCAGTAGCTGGAAGCAGTCCTACAAGGATTGTGGATCAAGGTCACCATCAATGGATCCAAGGATAGCGATTGGAAAAAGGTATTTATGTCTCTTTCCTCTTTGCATTGTAAGCATTAGTTAAGAAAGCTTATGTTAGAAATAATCTCATGTTGCTAGACCCACTCTAGGCCTAGAGATATCGCCTCTATCCGTAGAGGGGATTTATCTTGACAACAAAACTAGAAACTCCAGCTCATTATCCGGGAAGGTGATTTAGAAACTTATTTCGGTACCTTGTAGCTTGCATTCCTCAATGGCAAGTTCTTCGTGTTCAATAACAGGTTCACATCATTGGCCTTCAATCGAATGATTCTGCAAGTGTTCGACTTCAACACATCTATTCACACTTGTAGATTGTCCTGTTGTACCTTGAGGTCCATCGTCATTATTTGTGGTCGCTCTCGTGTCTGTTAATGATTCTCAACATCAACTAGTAATCAGGTGGTTTCTACCATGTTCGACACCAACACATTTATTCACATGGCTAGATTCGTACATTGGGTTGATTGATATCGTGGTGAAGACCCTGGGTCACATCTGATTTTTGGTCCAGGCTGCGAGGATTTATTGAGTATTCATGATTGTATACATGATAATATCTATATCTATATGGTTGCGTCTATACCGCAGATCCATTTCTATGATCTCTTTTAAACGGATGATGCGACCATACCATGGGCTCATGTGTCATTTGATGCCTAGTGAAATGTTATGTGGTTGGGCATATTTATACTGGAGATGTCATATATTGTAAATGTTTGATTTGGCAAGTGTTCCAAAGGTGGTTTGCATTCTTTTCCTTGGTTCATAAAGCATTTCAAACATCACTCCCTGTTCTGCCTTCATGCTTTAGGAGGCATCTGTTACACAGTAATTTGTCACCATGCTCATTTTCCCAACCCTGATCCTGAAATGCCCTGCGACGAATCCTGGGAAATGTTTCCATCATCAAGAAATATGCTAACATATTCCCTTAAAGATCCAAAGAAAACTTCCTTGAAAGATTACTGAAGAAACTTGGTCAAATTCCTAGTTTCTTGGTTTAGCGCTTTTCCTGTTGCCATGGCCACGCTAATGTCCTTTTTCTAGTTCTAGCCCAGCACTGTTAGTGCCCTAATTTCTTGGAAAACTACATTGGTCCCCTTTCTGGTAGTGATTCCTCAAATGGAGTAGAAGCTTCAACCTCTAGAAGCTCAAGGGCGATGAGTTGGTTGTTGAACAGAGCAGATAAGATCGAGCTCTCTCATTTTAGATCCTTGATCTCATCCATGGGGGATCATTCCTTAGAAATTGGGCCTTCCTCCTCCTTTCATCGACTCCCAACCTCATTCTCCTTGCTATAAATTCACATCCCTAATTCCCCCAAATTTAGAGCTTGGTTGATCATTTTCAGACTTGTTTGAACTCTCATCCCTTTGCATGCTAGCATCATGATTAAGCCTAAGTGCACAGGAGAAGGAATTATTTTGAGCTGGGTGAAGGACCCAGATTTTCACCTAAGGATGCCTCCAACATCAAGGCCTGGTTGTAAGCTCTCCTTTTGTAATTTATTAATAACAACACCCGATGTTTGATTTCTATATGTGTTTACACGATTATGCAAATATTTTGGCACTCCTTGATCTATCAGATAGCTAGTGTTTATGTTTACTATATATTGTATCACGTTTTTTGTTGTCTCTTGATCATCTGTAGGTATTCACGCGCCATGAGTAGTAGGAAGCGGGCCTACAATATTGTGGATCGAGGTCACCATCAACGGATCCAAGGATAACAATTGGGAAAGTGTATTTATGTCTCTTTCCTCTTTGAATTTTAAGCATTAGTTAAGAAATCTTATGCTAGAAAGAATCTCATGTTGCTAGACCCACTCTAGGGCTGGAGAGATTGCCTCTATCCGCAGAGGGGATTTATCTTGAAAACACTTGATGCAATAGAAAAATTTATGTGGATAAATTATTTGTGTTGGTATCAATATTTTTTATACTTATCTAAGGACTCTCAACTAAAATATAAGGCCCTTCAGTAATTACACACTTCTCCTCTAGGAGGATATTCAAGGTTCTTGAAGACATATGATAGGATGATGAAATTTTTTTTGGGAAGGGATTAAAGAATATGTGCAAATGTATGTGGCAGAATGTGTGGTATGCCAACAAAATAAGGGACAAACAATAAAGACCCCAGGAATCCTTCATCTGCTAGTCATACCAATCCAACATTGGGAAGAAGTTTTAATGTATTTTATTATAGGTTTACCCAAATCTGAGGAAAGGAGCATCACTATGATAGTGGTAGATCTAACGACAAAGTATTCCCTTTTTTTCTTGTAGAAATAACTCGAAATTTGTAGCAGCTAATGAAATTAGATTGAAATCAATATACACAAATTTCTTATACTAAATTCTACAGAAGGAAAACTAACAATAGAAACACATGCAATAATTCAATCACAATGAACACAATATTTTTATTGGGGAGCCCAACTGGGAAAAACCCCTCCTTTGTTCGTATTATATTAGATGAGACAATGATCAATTACAATGATTGCTTAAATCCTTGAAGCTCAATCTGCATTGTAATATTGATCTTCTCCTTCTTATTAAAATTACTTATTAAAATTTTAATAAGAAACAAAATTATTTGATAGTCACGAACAATGTTTTGTCTAATCAAACTTTCTTAGATACCCACACTCTATTTGATTTTGAATATCATTTGGTTTTTATAATATCATTTAAAACCTCTCTACTACTTTGAAAAATTATCATATACCCTACTGAAAATGAGGGTGATTGACACAAACATTAAAGAAATGCCATATGCCTTACATGCTTACAAGTGGGTAAATTCCCATAAGAAACATTGTCATCATCACTAGAAAGTGAGGTTATTTTTTATTTTGCTAAGTTACATTCATTTGGAATTCTTTATTTCATCACTTATGAGCTTATGAAATAATGATGAAGTGTTCTTGGTGTTATTTTCAATTGGGTGGGCTTTTCTTCTTTTCTTTTAATCATTGAGATATTTTGTAAAATTTTAGAACTGTTTCCTTGATTTTGGATTCTTTTATTATAGACTTTTAACTATATTAACTTTATTAAAATGATAATTAATTTTGTATTATTTTATCATTTATCTTTAAATAATTATATTAACATTTTTTTTTAATCTTAAAAGAATCTAGTAGCCCTATACATAATTATTAGTACATTTCTAGGAGATTAAAATATATTTTTCTTTCCCTAAACAAAATCACAATCGAGAGATTTAAACTTTAGATCTCTCAATTTTCACAGGATTCATTTTACTTCGATCACCAATTAAACTTTCCCTTAAACAATTATATTCACATTATTAAAAAATAAAATTTCTACCCTGAAAAGAAAAAGAGCATAATGAATCATGATCTATCTCCTCAATACCATACTAAAAGCTTATTCATGACATCTTCCACCTTTAGTGAAGCCGTATCTGAATACAAGTCTAGGCATCTCCAATCTTATTGATTTGAATCTCGCTTTCCTTATCATTCATCGAAACGGCTTTGTTTAATGAGAAAACTCCATTCAACTTGCTTGACCTTCACGAAAATCTTGACTTTCACGAAAATCTTTTGTTTTATCTTGCTTGGAGAGGTGGATTTCATTTTTATGAAGTGGTTAGGTGGTCTGGTAGCTACCAACGGTTTCTCAATAGTGGGTATAACAAACTTCCTTTTATTTTCAAGTAGGGTGAGCCATTGATTACATTCTTTAATACTATCTCTCTGAACTGATTCACTTGATTAATTATTTTTTAAATTTAACTTTTTATTAAAATAATTCTTTAATTTATATGGTATAACCAAGCGTATATAACGGCTTATAAGAATGTGATAGTAGCTTCGTTTTGATCTTGTGTAAGATTCCATCTTTGTTTCCATATTTTCCTTATAGTCCCTATCTTCACTACTAAGACATAATCCTTTGTCTTCGCATCTTTATCTTTATGTTAATGATAATAATTATTGATTACATTATCCTCATGGGTTAGTGCTTCCTTCCACTAATATATTAATAATTTAATATTTGTAGTTTTATTATATTGGATGTTACAAGGTTTAGCTTATCCATAATGATGATAAATTTTAATCTTATTGGTGCCCTTTTCAACCAATATATTAATAATTTAATATTTTTAGTTTTTCTTATATTTGATGTTAAAAGGTTGAGATTACTCATTTCACCCGGAATAAAACTAGAATTTGTGCCTACCTAGCCTTCTTTGTAAGCTAGATCTTTACTTTATGAGTTTTTTTAATGTCACTCCTATGTCTTTTATTATCACTTTTTATGTTAAGCCGGGCAACCTCATACTCTTTTTGTTATGTGAGATTAGTGTTATTTGTAGTGAAATGAGTTATTTTTTTATTTTCAAGTTAAATTACACTCATGCTAATTAAGTCCACATGAACCCCTTTTACTCCAGGAACTTACAAAGAATACAACCTATATCCAATATTCTCTTACTTGTTGTTTTATTTGTACAAAGGGGACAAGGGAAATAATTCATATGATAAGCTACTAATAGTGGCAATTCTCGTTGTCAATCCTCTACACCAAGAGGATTTTTCAATACTAATAGACTTTTCCAATGTATTTGCAACTTTTTTTGATGTTTCAACCTTATACAACAATACTTTCTTATGTTCAACCATGTCTTTAAAAAAATGGCACCATACATCAGTATGCTTTGTCATGGAATGATAATTAGGGTTCTTCTCTGAAAAATGTGTGCTTCATCTATCACAACCTACTCTTGTTTCTTTTTTAACAAAACCAATACTTGAAAACAAATTTTGCAACCATATAGCTTACTTATAACCATAAATGGATACCATATACTAAAATTCCATAGTTGAAAATGAAACACAACTTGCCTCTTGCTCATTTAATTAATTTCTCCATTAAATAAGTTAAATACATAATGACTTGTAGATATTTTTTAGTCAACATCTCCATCCCAATTTGCATCAGCAAATCTTTATGTATTTATTTCTCTATGAGGTGTAAGTCTTGTATGGTATTAGTTTAAATAATCTACAGAGTGATGAAAATATCATAAGAGCTTGTTTATAATTGTTCAGTGTTCCTTCCCTATTTTTAACATATGACTTCACAAACCTCCCACTATATTGGAAATATCTAGTCTAGTATAGGCCATAGTATACATAGCATTGGGAACAAAAGACATGTCGTCTACATCTTATTATTTCTTGGGACACTGATCTATATATAAATTTGCACCTATAGGGATAGGGACCTGTACTAATTTTCATTCCTACATATTAGACCTCTTTAATATTGTTTGAACATGTTTTCTTTGATTCAAATAGAGCTTCATGTTTCCGAAAACCTCTTTTAAATTTCGTTCACAAAACAAAATTTGCAGCACCAATATATTCGTATCAAATATGGAATATGATTGGTCTTTGACATACTTTATTATTTCATTTCTATTTCTAATCAACAACATATAGTAAAAAATCAAGACCACAAAAATAAAAATTATCCCCAACCTATCTGTAATTCACATAGTAATTGGATTTTCTTTTTAAGAAACAAGTCCTAATATATAAGTATCAAAATTTTGATACCACATTCTTAGGGATTATTTTAATACATACAGGGACTTCTTTAGCTTGCAAACCAACTCATTATTTCACTTTACTACAAATCCTTCAAGACATTTCATGTAGATTTCCTCTTACAAAATAACAAGGATCAAACCAACATATAAAACTATGCTTTCAACTCATTTAACCACGGTTACAATTCTTTGCATAATAAAAACAATAAAATAAATTTTTCCCTCAATCTAATCACCCAACAAGATATAATTATAATTCATAAATTAATATTAGGATGAAATTAGGGATATGAAATAAAATACATGCCACAAGAAGGTCACTCAAAAATCATAACCCTCACCCTTAGTTATTTTTAAACACCTAATCCTTAGGGATTGGATGAATGAATTGTAAATATGTAAATAAAAATAAACTAGAGCCATTAGAATAGGAATTGACCTTGGAAGATGAATCCCAAAGGTCACTCTCTATATTGTTATAAAAAAATTCTCTTATTAATGCATTGGCTTTTGATTTTTGGGTGTGATTCCTTGCCTAGCGTGGTATCAGAGCCACATATCCTCAATTGAGGCATTTCTATGCCTCCCACTATGGTCACTAGGCATTTCTTTTCCTACACTCTTCCTCCCATTGTAGTCACTAGGCATTCTCTATTAATTTGGTTTTTGTATCTACGTAACATTTTTTCCATTTCTAAGTGTACATTATCACTCTTGTTAAAATTTCATTGAGACTCATGTTATAAATGATTGTGAGGATGAATCCACTCACCATGTAGCAGACCTAACTCTTCTTTGTGCCCCTCTCTAAAACCAATTCTCTCCTTTGGTTACAAACAACTCAGGTCAAAAAATATGCAACTTATCCTCATTTTCTTGTATGGGTAGGCTTTCACTATAATATGGTTTTGAAGTCTCCTCTCCCATAACCTACCAACATTTTTTTACTTTTCATGCTTGGAATTGTGAGACCTACTCTTCAGTGATGACCTAACTCTTAATTCCTCTCCATATTCACTCATTCTAAGGCATATTGTGTTTATTTGGGTGTGTATCTTAATTTTTCATTGAAATAGTGAAGTCATGGATGAGAGTGGAAGACCTCGTAGAATAAACCTTATTAATTATAGTTGAGTCAATCCAATGGGGCGCTTCTAAGTATTAGATTTCAAATCACCTTGCACTTGATAAGATCAACCCAAAGTATAGATTTTCCTCTTTGTGGAATATTAATATAGGATCATATATGCATGTTTTACATGTTGTGGTGCAGATGAAATACTTCCAATAGAATCATATATTTTCCAGAATTAAATTGTATTAGGTGTTATATGATATATTATATTTTGAAGCCTTTGTATTCATCGTGTAGAGTGGGGGAAGTGAAATACATCATTTCCATGTCTCTGGATTGAAACCTGATCTCACTTAACACTACTATTAAAGACTTCCTATTCCCAACAACAATAAAGAAACACATAATTACTTTGAATCAACTGGGTACTCTATTATGTAAATCCCATGACCATTTTTAAATATGAGCTTGCACAAATTTTGTGGCTTCCATTTTATGAGGCGAGTCTTAACTCATTCATTTTTGTTTAGATTCCATCCATTATCAAGGGATATACTATATTTTGTAACTTTTAATAAAATTTGAAGACTAGCTTGTAATAAGAAAATCTTTGAAAAAGTTGTAGAATGGCCTTTGCTAAGAAATATCAGAGTTTGTCATCAGATATTATTGTTCCAAATATTTTAATTACTCAGGCCTGAGCTAAGGATTTTGTTTAAAATTCATTCCCTTGTCTCCATTGTTGATGCAATACTTCCTGGAAAGAATAACTATCAAGCATGGTCCAATAAGATTAGGAACACCCTCAACTTTAATGACTTATGTAAAGGAATTTGTGAAGGACAAGGTGGCAGTGCACCATCCAAGCTCACATCAAATAAAGAGGCAACCATTTGGGAGAATAAGAACAAAAAGTCTTATGCCCTAATTACTATTTTTGTAAATGAGGAGGTGAGTCATCAAATTATTCTCGTTACAAATGCTTATAATGAATTGAAGAAGTTGAAAGATTTATATGGTTCACACTTGTAATTAGAAGTATTTTAGTTGATGATTAAGCTCTTCAACCTAGAGTTGAAGGAAAATGACCCCTTCGCCCTAGCCTCAGATATTAGAGACATCATGCATGATGTAGAATCCACTGAAGTTAAAATGGGGATTCCTCTCACATCATTTTCAAGGCCCTCTATCCTACATACTCTCACTATCTTGAATCCTTACAAGCTACTTCCCAGCTTAAGGACATCATTTTTGGCACTCTTGTGGAGAATTTTGCAGGATGAGAAAATTATTTTGGGAAGAGGAAGAAATATTATTAGTCACCTAAAGAAGTAATGTGCCTTACAACAAAAGAGAAGAATCAGTCATAAGAACTCCTAAAGGAAGAGGCGGTAGAAGAGGACATGGAAGAAAAAATCACAGTGGCAGGGTGTAAACACCATCAAGGAGATGTTTAATCTCCACTGCATTCACTCTGATAGAAATTTACATGATGCATCTACATGCAGAATATGTTGGGAAATAACTAAGAAGGAGTGCAAAGAAGAAAAATTAAAAACAATAGATCCAATGAAAGGTAAAGCACCCGTATATTCTTATTACATTGTTTTTTATTGTAATATTCGAGTAATTGAATATTTGTTTCATATTTCATTTTTTTCTTGGAAAGACACATGGCTACTTGATACAAGTACAACATGCCATATAACATTTCAGAAATACTTCTTCGAAGACCTCAGTGATAATGTAGATGGAGTAGTTTAATTTACAAACAATTCAAGTCTCAAGCCATCTAGGCTTGGCACCATTAGGCTTAAACTTCCTCAACTTATTAAATTTATTTTTCATTGTGTACTCTACCTTCTATAACTGTAGAGAAAATTATTGTCATGTGTTCACATTCACCAGAAAGCACCCCATTCATATGATTGATTGTAAATTTAAGATACAAAAATCATCAAACAACACAATTTTCATGACTGGAATAGAGGAGGAAATAATGTTGAAGATACAAGGACATTTTCTCATGCATAGAACTCTGCATATAGTTCTTAGTACAATGATGGTACACTGTGATCCAGTCTTCTATGGCATGCAATATTTGGATATATTAATTATGATAGTATTTGTTTCTTGAAAAGAAATGTTCCTTCTAGATTTTCAACTATTCCAAGGAATATAAAGCAATGTTATGCATTTATCCTAGTAAAATATAGGAAATATTAATTTCATGATTCTACTTCCAAAGCATGTAGAAATATTTCAATGATTCATTTTGATTTTTGTGGCCCTGTGTCTATTCCTTCTGAAAATTGAAAATAATAATAATAATAATAATAATATATACTGATGATTACACCAGGATGCGTTGGGTATACTTATTGAAAATAAAATAAAATAAAAATTCAAACTTTTGGAATTTTTCATGCATGGATTGAAAAAGATGCACAATCACATTTTGGAACTCTTCATATTGATAATGGAAAATAATACAATTATAGTGAATTTGAAAGATATCTTCACCAGCATGGGATTTAACATAAACCTTTGTTCTATACAATCCTTAGAAAATGGTGTAGATGAAAGAATGAACAAGACTATTTTGAATATGGCTCGCTCCATGATGTTTTTAAAAAATGTAAAGTTGATTTTTGGGTTAATACAGTTATGTGCGCAATATATGTCAAAAATATATGTTCGTCTCATGCTATGAAAATTAAGTCTACTTATGAAATTTGGTATGGCCACATTCCTTCGGTAAAATGTCTTGGGATTTTTGGTTCCACCTATTATGCCTTGATTCCTAAGGAAAAAATAAGTAAGATTGATTAAAGGATTTTAAAGTGAAACTTATTGTGGTATTTAGATATCAAAAAAACATATCATCTCTATGATGAGGAAAGTAATAAGTTCATATTTTCTAGAGATCTGATTTTTATTAAATCTTCCAAGACTGGCAATATTGTTGAATGGAAACTTGATTTTTTTGATATATTTAATCATGCAATGAAATATCATGAATTTTATAATGAGATTCCACATATTTAAGGTGGGGATCCCTATCTTATATTAATATATGGAAACTCCTTTTGAAGCATTTTCTCCCCCTCATGAAGCTCTAGTCATTTCCTTCAAATCACGAAGGCCCTTTAAGTGATGTGATTGAGAGGATTGAAAGGCTAAATATTGATGCAAATTCGTCTCAATTAATAGAGAAATGTGGAAAATCTTAGTAAGTTCCCCAAAAATGGCTTACTAAAACACTTGAAAGTTTTTATCCTAATGAGGTCAAAAAATAGGAACTAGGAGTTCCACTAGACAAAATGGAGGTGATGATTTTGATTTAGTTGATGATATGGATGTTTCATATGATTGTGAATTAAATTTTTCTACTAACTTTGAACCAACTTCCTTTAAATAAACTACTTCTCATGATGAATGGAAAGAAGCAATGAAAAAGGAGTATGATTCTATCAGAAAAAAATGAACATGGAAGCTGGTAGACCCTCCATTTGGACCCAAGATAATTGGCTGCAAGTGTGTCTACAAGAAAAAGTATAAATCATATGGCTCACCTGACAAGCACAAACCAAGGCTTGTAGAGAAAGGAATTGCATAGAAAAAAGGTGTTAATTATGAAGATACTTTTTCCCCCATAGTAAAATGGGCCACCATCTAGAATCTCTTTTCCTTGGGAGATCAAAATGGATGGAAATTCCATCAGATGGATGTGAAGACTACCTTATTGAATGGAGACATTAAATAAAATTTCTTCATGTATCAAAAAACAAAAAAAAAAAAATTGGTTAAGGGGAAAGAACAAAAAATATGTGAACACATCATATCCTTATATGGCCTAAAACAAGCATTGTACGCTTGGAATGAAAAATTAACTAAGCATATTCTAAAATTAAATTTCAAACACTTTAATCTTAATGATGCAACTCTATTTGTCAAGAAAGTTGGATTTTATTTATTTATTTATTGTGGTATATGTAGATGGTCTATTAATAACAGGGAATAGTGAGAACTCTATTGCATCCATAAAGAAAGGATTTGAGACAATATATTTGGGAAACCATCACCACTACCTAGGCATTGAAGTGACCCAACATCCAAGCTATATATCCTATCTCAAAATAATTATATTGGATAATTGTTGAATAATTTTGGCATGGATGAATGCAACCTTTCGTCCACTTCAATGGAAGTACATTGGTCTATTACAAAAAGAGTTCTAAAGTACTTGAGAGGAATCAAGAGTTTGGACTCAAATACTCAGAGGTGGATAACTTTAGCCTCATTGGATATTATTATTTATACTTTGACAGAGATAAGGAAAATGGAATTTCTACTTTAGGCTATGCTACATTTCTTGGATTAGGAGTTGTCTCCTAGAGGCCACAGAAACAGTTAGTTCTAGTAGATTCCAATATAGAGGCAGAATATGTGGCAATTGCAGAAGCAAAAATGGAGATTGTGTGACTTAGGAAAAACCTTGAAGAATTGTAGGAGAAACAAGTAAACATTACTCCCCTTCTAATTGAATATACTTTGGCAATTAAGTTTGCCAAGAATCTCATATTCCATGATAAAAAAAAAGGTATCAACACAAAGTATTATTTGATTCAATATCATGTAGAGGCCAAGACTATTCATCTATGGAATTGTTTCACAAATGAGAAAATTAAAAAAAACTTCACTAAAGCACTTGGAATAGAAAATTTTGAAATATTTGGAATGATGATTGAACTCACAAACCTCTCAAATTAGGCGGGGGGAGGGGCATCAGACACCTAATCCTTAGGGATTAGGTGAATGAATTGTAAATATGTAAATAAAAATAAATTTGAACTATGAACTGACCTTGGAAGATGAATTACAAAGGTTATTCTCTATTGTTATATAAATTTTATCTCATTAATGAAATGAATTTTAGTTTTGGGTGTGATTCGTTGGCGTGACAGGTATAAAACCTAAATTCACTTAAACTAAAAACACCTTAAATAAGTAATTAAAAATTCATTTTCTCCTCAATAAGGTATTTAAGATCACCACTATAATTAAATATTAATCTTTCTATTGACCCCAAACATCTAGGTTAGGTTAGTGTAGGTCTTTAGAATATGATGAGACATGGGACGCCAAGATTATATATGGGAAGGAATATGAAATCCATTATATAGTGGTGGAAAAATAAGAGAATGGAAAGAAAGTGAAGGTTAGGAATGTGTTCAACGTCATTTTGTTGACTTAATGATTAATTATTTGTATATTTTTACAAATAATATTTAGTCCTAAGTTTATTTGAAGGAACATATAGATGAGTGAAAGAAACCACTCATGCCTCTTATATAAGAATTTCGTTTTTCTTTGGTAAATAAAATGCAATTTATCTTATACTTAGATAAAAAAAATAGAGAGGTGTTATGTCTCAAAAATTCAAAGTCAAATTTCCATTTTTGGAAGCTTTATTGATAGTTTCGTTTCACAAGCACATGTGTATTTGTGCAGCTTAGATTTTTCTTTTCTTTAACATAATTAGAGGATGAATATATATTTTTTTGTTTAAGTGTTGAGTCCACATATTTGGAGGCCTCTATATTCACCTTTGGGGGACATTATACATATTTTGATTCATGGTCTTACAATGAGTCATGATTTTGATAGATTTCAGCTATCCTTAGGTGAAGGGTTCATTAAATGATGATGCTTGGATTCAAATCCTATCTATAAATACTATGCACATAATTCTAATTTAATTTTCCTAAAGGTCTTACTTGGTAGTAGATTTAATAATCTAAGGTGCCATGTAAATATTTTAGTACCCTCTTTCTAATTTTTGAATGTTCCTTTCATATTTTTGACATATACCTACTCAAAATTCCCATTTCATGGGAAATGTTTGGTCTAGTATAGACCATAGCATACATTAGACTTCCAATAGAACTAGCATAGAGAACACAAGGCAGATATTCTACCTCTTCTTGTGTCTTTAGATATTGATCTATATATAACTTTGCACCAATATTAATAAGGACCTTTAATAATTCATGTTTATGCATATTAAACCTTTACAATATTGTCTCAACATATTTCATTTGATTCAATTAGAGTTTCATATTTTCTCTATTCCTTTTAATTTCCATGCCCAAATAAAAACTTTAGTGCCAATATATTTCATTTCAAATTGAGATGAAAACATAATTTTCAAATCTAGATGAAAACATAATTTTCAAATCCTTAATTATTTATTTGTGTTTTTTAATCAACAACATATAAATTATCATCAGCATACAAGACCACGTAAATAGAATCATCACCAGCTTGCTTGAAATGATACAATACTTATTTTTATTCTTGAGAAATAAAGTTCCCATATACAAGTATCCAGTTTTTTATTCCAAATTCTTGGTGATTATTTGAATCCATAAATTAAATTCTTCATCTTACAAACCAACTCTTACTTTCCTTTCACGAAATTTTTTTTGGCTATTTCATGTAGATTTTTCTTGAAGATCCTGTTAACGAGAAGAAATGACCACTTGTCAACAAGAGTAAACAACCTGGATTGAGGTTCTTTAAATAAACCAAGCCATTTGGTGTAGTTTTTCTTCACGGGTTTAGTCGCTCTGTTAACCAAATATTTCCTTCCCTTATGAGAAATAAGGAGTTAAATCTCTTCTAAGTATCCTAAGCTAATATTTACAACTGGTTAAAAGTTAACAATTATATACAAATGTATAACCTATATAATCACCAGAAGAAACTCTAACTCGTGCAAAGAGAATGTTATAAAATTTTTTAAGAATAATTTGAATTCTAAGAAAAAGGAATAATTCTAAACTATAAATAATATTGACTTTTAATGCAAAAGTAAATTGAAAAATAACGAGAGAGGTCACAACTAATTCGTTGACTCTTCTAAACAACTTGAAATAAATTTCATATCACTTTAATGAAGTCACATTAAAAATCATAAAATAAATATAGTATAGAAATACTAACTAACTATACACACACACACACACCAAGAACATAAGATTAAATAAATGATCATTTTACTTTCTTATTAATGAGACAATGTTTCAATCATTATGAACTAGAGACATCCGATCATAAAAATGAAAGATGGAAACATAGATTAAGAAAGTAAAATGGTTATAATACTAATTAATTTTTCATTAATGGTGTATTTGTGACCATTTCAATTCATGAAAGACATTCCATAAATTTAAATGTACATAATATGAAACTCAAACTAAATCTTGTTGATGACAATCATAAGAAATAAATTGGTTTGTAACTCAGGCAAACAGAATTAGTAAAATGTAGAAAGACGAATTAATATTTGAAACATCAAGTTCCTGAAACATAGTGAGGCAAGAAAAATAAAAATTCAAATTTTAGGAATACTTGAATCATAGTCAAAGAAATCAGAGAAGTTGAAACAGGTAACAATGAAATATTGTAAATGGAACAATTGTATCTTTATATTAAAAAGTATTCAATATTAAAAACTTACAATAGTCTATCTAAACACAATTTTAGTGTCACCACTTGATAATTTTGTCTATTCCACCCCCCCAACTTTCTCAATTTATTATAATGTATTATATAGAAGTATCCTCCCATAAAAAGTTATCAAATATCAAACTAAAGATTACAATTCGAAAAATCTTTGAAATATTGATTCTCCAACAGGTTTTGACCTTATAGGTCGTATCGACACATACTTAAAATAAACACTTTTTAACAACTAAACCAATAATAAATTTGTGTCAGCAAGCAGCAATAAATATAAAGACTAAATCTGGAAAAAAAACTTGGCAACACATTGTATAGGACACATGTAGGATATAAAATGGAGACCATCAAAGGCCAATACCTTTCTAAAATAGTGGAAACAAAATATTAGTATTGTTAATAAAATAAATAAAACTAATTAACAAGTATCACACATTCAAAAATATATGCAAATCAAAACAATTGAACTGAACATCATTCACTTGGCAGTAGACAGATTTTGTAAATTAGAAGTGATGGTAACATTAACCCTTAAAGACGTAATTATTACTTTCTTTTCCTCCAACTCTAACTTTTCTTTCAATTTAATGACATGGTTATCGTGTTTCTCAATCATAAATTTACTTTTATTCCTAAGTTGTTTTTTTTTTCCTATTGTAATTCATGTATTTTATGCTTAAGATAAGGCACTACAATAGTATATTTTTCCTGCCATAACCAACTTTGAAAAAATTTGTGGGAATCCATTTTATTTTGAAAATCACCATTAGACTCAAATGAAACATCATCAAATTTGTTTAAAACAGAGTGATCCCCAAGTTCTCCATCAAAATTGGGCCTTAGATTTTACCTTTTGATTTTTGGGCTCTTTAGGAGTAGCAATAGCTAAAATATTTTTAGACATGTTCCTTTCAACCCAAGATATTTGACATGCTAATTGTGTACTTCTAACCTAATAATATGTAGTTACCTTTTCCTCATGTTTTACTATTTCATTTAAAGGGTTATCATGGACACTATGCTATGAATAGTTCGCCTTAGGCTCGGAGTCACTAGGCAGAGTAAGGTCATGAATTTGTTCCATACGAGCATGTTTAACCCTTTTTGCCACACTGCAGGTAATATGAGTGAATATTGAGCTTGAAATCTCGTTTCTTGAGTCATTTGGAGTGTTTAACTGAAGTAACTTGCTATGGTTTTTGGGTGTGGAACTACAATTAACCAAGGATATTAGGGTTTCCAATACAATCATGTGAATATCCTCCAAAAATTAATCAAATTTTGAAGGAATTTTCTCCCTATCATATGTCGGAGACTTCACAAAATTATTCCTAAGAAGGAATTCCTCCCAAGAATCACCTAATTGAGATAATCGAAATTCAACCAGAATTATTAGCCCATAGTGAAACATGATCCCTTTAGGATTTTTACACCCTCCCTAATAGAATTTTAACATATTAGTGAGGATTTTGAACAAATAATATGGGAGTTTTAGTTTATAACCTAGAAAAAACATAAGAAATCAAATGTGATAATAGAAAACCAAGCCATAACAACCTTCACAAGTAATAAAGCATCGAATAATAAGAACCAAGTCTTGACATTTAATTTTAAGTAGGTTAATAGGCATACCATTAATATTGTATGACAATTTCTTGGAGACTAGAAACTTTTCCCACGAAATTTCCTTGACAGGGTTGTTATTAGAACATTTATCTCTTTAAGTAAGAAGGTGAGTAGCAAAGGCTAAGAAGCCTTCATTAATAGGAATTTTGATATCTCCAACACATGCATTTATTTTATTGCAGGACTATGGATATGATTTAATGACCTCAACATTATGGCCTTGAAAAGCTTAGATAAAGTCCCACCATCCTTATTCTTTGAACAAGGCATGATACTCTTCATAAGCTTTGATTGTCTTATCGTTGGGAGTTCAAATCTTACCACGGGGGCCATTAAATAAGATGGGTATCACACCGTGCCAATTATTTTGCATAGAAGAAAGGTAAATCACATGGTTATGGTATGCCATAGAAAAACCTCATACACTAAAAACACAAAAGAGTTTTTTCAAAGTTCGAGATAGAGATTTAATTAGGGTTGAACAACATTCATATTGATGGTTAGGTTTAGGGTAATGGTGGGTTTCACTGCCTGACAGGTCTGAAATGACAATTTGGGAAAGGAATTGGTGGTATAGAGTGAAAGTAATGGAGAGAGTTAAAAATAATGAGAAAAAATATCCCTCGGGCTTGTTCACTCATTATCATAGTCCAAGTGTTGGATAGATAGTGCACCACAGAAACCAGAATTGTCACATAATCAACATAACCCATCAAACATTCACTTCTATCCTTTTTTACTATAATTTTTCATAATGTGATATGATTATCAATCCTTAGGTTTAAAGTATCGATAGTTAATACCATGAAATTCAAACCCAAATAGTTTACCCGCATACATATTGTTTTTCCATATTCGAGTTTCCATAAGCCAAGAATTGTGAGGGTTCAATCCCTAATGTAGGTCTAGGTATTATAAGTGATGTTTGCATAAACATAAATCATGTTCAAACAAGAGCTCATTCAAACCATTAGGAGAATATAAAATCAAACACCAATTAATATAATTTGAGGCCATCATTAAGGATAAAATAAAATCCCCAAGTTATTTAAAGAAAATAATCATAAAAAATATCATGGAGTAATTGATAAGATCGTCAAGTGAAAAAATATCCAACCATATTTCAGATCACATTCCGACAGTCATATAATTGAAAAAAAAAATCCATTTTTCAAAAGGATTCTACAATCTAAAAAATTAAAATGATGTTTAGAGTAAAAATGCAATAAATTAAAATTAGAAAACTCATATAAACAACGACGTCCCATTTAATTTTAAGAAAATGAAAGGGGGTTTATTGGGAAGCCAAAAAATGGCAACTCACTTGGTAGAGAAATTATCTTTGCTGGAACAACTTGACCCTTGTAATGGAATAAAACAAAATGTTCATAAAAGATTGAATTCAAAACAAAATAAAGGCCTCATTTCTGATTTATATAGTATTCATTGTATCATATTGTTACCAATTTTTTTTTCATAATTTTCATCACATTTCAAAAACGTAATGAGATAACCTATACTTATTCATTTAAACAAATATAGGAATGATCATTTTTTCCAGCAATGAATTTTGTGAAACACAAGCTGAAGAAATATTACTTCAATCATCATGGACATGGCCACTATTTCTAGCAGGCATCCATAGCCTCAACAGGGATACCCTTTACCCAACTTTAGGTGCTTTTGTCCCTTTTACTAGGAATTTCATGTAATCTTAGATATTTTTTTATTTTCTTCCAAGAGATTAGTTGAAAGCCATTATTTTGGTTTCATGGACAATTGATGATAATGCCATTCACAAAAACTTACAAAGGCGGACAAGGTGACTCATGATGAGACCTCATGTCTTTTAGTTTTGTAACCAAAATCGATTACTCTGGCTTGATGACCAGTTATGGTAATGTCATACCTGTAAGATTTTATGAGCATGGTAGGTCAGCTCATGATGGCACCTCCTATCCTTCAACAAACTCTTATATATTAAGAACATTTTTTTTAATTGTTAATCCCAAGAGAGATCATCTAACAGGGAAGAAGATCTGAAGAACTACTAAAGAGAAAGGATGGAATAATAAGTTATCACTTACGTGTATTCCCAAAAATGATTGATTTTATGAATAAATTATCAATAAAACAATACATTTGCTGGTTTAAAATAAATATTCTTCAGTGATGGTAGGAAAAATTTAGATATTTTTAGTACAGTTTATAACAAAAAGTTTTCAAAAATATGAAATAAACTAATTAGAAGGTTTGGGTATTAGTATACAAGAAACAAATTCATAAAAAAATTTCCTTTAAATACAAGGTTCCTGTCAAGAAATCTGCTCTTTTCAATGATTATAATAAACAAACCAAAATAAATTCACCATACCAAAACCTGAAATCAGCAAAAATTCAATTTCACTCAAAAAAAAAATATCAAACGGCTAGATTCAAACAAAAGTAATATTTCAAATTTATATCCCTTAAAGGCATCCGTAAAAATAATTTTACAAAAGCTTCCCATTTACTGGAATGGGTTCAAAATTTTATTCGAGTGTTTGCAACTGAAATGTACTAGGACCAATTTTTTCTGTAATAATGAATGGCCTTAGACACAACTTTTGAAATTTTGTATGTTATCATTTCTGCTCATTGTTATAACATCATTTATCACCTCTATATACTTGATGATCTATGTATTGGCTTTGGGAAACCCTTTCCATTCAGACTTGGTCCTTTACCTAAAAAACAATATTTTGAATTCCATATGTGACTCTTCCCTCTCAAAAGTGCATGCACGAGCGGGTCCATTTATATCCTACTCGCATATATAATTTAAATATTAAAAAAATATAAAAATCCTTATTATTTGGGCGGGGTTTAAATGTTACAAAAAAATCCTACTTACAGGAGCCTGTGGCCAAATTGTTTCCCAACTGAAAAAAAAAAAAAAAAAAACTGTTTTGAGGAAGTATAAATACACCTCACAGGAAATCTTAAAAGGAGGAGAGGGATAGGTACTGATACTATAGCCTGTTAGTCCCAGATCAAGTTTGACTATCCCTATGCCTCGTGTACTTCCCATGTTCAGGAAACCCTTGTTTCCTTCTTTGAGATGTTCACCTCCTTTATGTGACATCCTTGTACACCTTTATGGAATAAGATTGTTGAGGCTTGGGTTGGACAGATCCGAAGGACAGTTTCGCTTGGAGTTGTGGCTAAATTAGGTGGTATTCCTCCACAAATTTTACATACATCAATAAAGAATATTTGTCCTATTCTTGATGTTGTGATCTTTATTGCTTTTATACACGTTAATGATCTTTTTATTGTTTATTTCATGTTATTTTCTATAAGCAAGTATATGATCTAATCATTGACATCTAGGACATATATTCTCTTACAACTAGTCTATGTGTTTTTCTTGAATGAGTTGCAGGTTTTGAAGCACGTGGAGAAGTAGAGGGTTTGAACCCTACGAGAATGACCTCAAACATAGGACATACGGGTAAGTCACTTCTCTCAACTTTTCTATTTGAAGCATTAGGACCTTTAGTTTGCTTGCTTCTTGTTGTTGTATGCCTTCCACTCTGTTGGGGTCCTCAACCTAAACCCTAGGGTAGTTTCTCCTGTAACACTCATGCATTTTATCAAATTTAAGCACCAAATCCCCTACTTCAATATTCCTATCAGAGCAGAAGTTTTCATCAAACAAACATTTAAAAATTTGTTGATGTTGATCAAGATTGTTCTTGGCTTTGGCTCTTTACTCTTCTAGTTTGAGTAAGGCCTTAATTCTACTTTACATGGAAAGACATTAAATTTCCTAAGATTTCTGGGAAAATTGTAATGATGGAAAAAATATGTTGGGAGGAAGTATGGCTTCTCTCCCATATATGAGGAAGAATGGATAATTTCCAATAGCAGCTTCAGTGGTTACCCTGTCATCCCATAATGTGTTAAATAAAGTAGTGTGCCAATCTTTATGATGATTTGCTATAATTCTTTTCAAGATATTGATTACGTTTTTTTTGGACGATTCGACAAGACCATTTCCCTATGGGTAATAATTTGCTAGATATTTAATTTTAGTTCCATTTTCTAAATCATATTTATTCAAAGCAAGAGAAGAAAAATAGCAAGCATTATCAAAAGGCCAATGATTCTATAACAACAAAATGAGTGATAATATTACTTTCAAGGAAATATATCACCTGATTTTTATTTACCACTCAAACAGGAATGGCTTCTACTCATCTCGTAAAGTAATTTGTTGATGTTATGATGAAATTGTGCTGAAGCGATGATGGATGATTTATTGGACCAACAATGTCAAGACCTTATTCCTGAAAAGAAGCATCAACAGAGATGGGATGCAAAGGAAAGGCGACCTTCTTGACTCTACCAGTAGATTTCTAAAAAAATTCACATTTTCGGGCTAGGGCATGGGAATATTTAAATAGTGTTGGTCAATAATACCCAACCCTTAACACTTTATGTGTTGTGGTGTCTCTGCTAAAATGGTCTCCAACAATTCCTTAATGTAATTCTTTTAAAAAAATTGAGAATCATGTCATTCCAGACAACGAAGTAGAAATCCATCATAATTTTTATGGAAAAGAATATTATTGATCAGATGAAAATGGGTTGATTTTAGTCTTAATTATCTTATTTTCCTTGTATGAAAGTATGGAGGAGAAACACCCTGCATCAGAAAATATTTAATGTCATTATAACATGAATTAGAATTATCTGAGACACATGAAATTTCAGTAAAAGATAAAAATGTTCCAATATTTGAAAAGAGATTATCATGAGGCATATTAATAAAGTTGGAAACTAACTTATAGAGACCTTTTCCTCTAACAATTTGGGCAAGTTTGATCTGAAGGTCATATTCCTGTAGAATTTTCATACAATGTGCTCTTTTCTCACCAACCTATTTTTGGACCAGCAAGTTCTTAACTATTGTATAAGGGACAATAAATTTGTCTTGGATTTCAAAAAGTAGGGTCTAAAATATTTTATTGCCTTAAATACAACAAAAAATTTCTTATTTACAACTAAATAATTCAATTATTCCCCTTTAAAATCAAAGCTCATAAATGCAATGGGGATTTCATCATTTTCAACATTCTTTTGGGTGATAACAACAAAATATGCATTATTAGATGAAAAAATGTACATTGTGAAGCCTTTGGCCAAATTGGGACTCATTAGAGAAGGTGCTTCAGATATGGCTTTCTTGATTGTATGGAAGACTTATTTTTCCTATTCACCCCACTTAAAAAAACAAAGTTCTTTTTAACCAAATTTTTAAGTGGCCTGAAAATCTCATAAAAACTGGGAATAAACCTTCTAACAAAATATATTTTATTAAGAAAGGATTTCATGGCATTTTTATAATTACGGTGAGATAAATTTGCAATGGCTTGAGTTCTCTTAGGATCAATCATCATTCCATTTTTCGAAACTACAAAACCAAGCAATATACCTTCAGTGACAACAAAAAAGCTCTTAGGATTTAAGGATATCCCAATTTGTTTACATCTTTCAAATACATTCTTCAGATGCGACAAGTGGTCTGATATCATTTCAGAGTATGTGGTTACATCATCAAGACAAATGACAACTTATTCATTTATAAAGCCACTGAAATAAATGTCCATTTCTCTCTAAAAAGTGGCCCCAACATTAATCAACCCAAAAGGCATTTTATTGTAGGAAAAAGTGCCCCATGGATTTATAAAGGTAGTCTTGAGATGATGAGCAAGAGAGACCAGAACCTAGTTTTAATCTGAAAAAATTTCTAATAAGGACAACATTTCAGAACCAAAGACACATTGTAAAATATGTTCCATGGGTGGAACAAGGTATTTTTATTTATTTGAGGCTTTATTTAGATTGCGTAAATTGGCACAAAGTCAAATATCCTTGTTTTTATTTCTCACATGAACCAAATTGGAAACCCATTGAGTGTGATGGAAAGGAAACATTATTCTAGCTACTAAAAGTTTATTTAGCTTTATTTTAACCATAGGTTCAAGGCTGTGATGCATTTTTCTTAATTTATGTTGAAACATTTTTGTTTGGGGTTTCATTGGAATCATGTGTTGTATTACATTAGGGTCAAAAGTTTTCAAGTCATCTTATGTCCAAGAAAATACATCTTTATAATCCTTGAACATTCAGAAGAATTCTGATTTTTCTTTTACAGTATAATTAGTCCATAAATTAATGTTTTGCAGATTAGACTCAATTCCTATATTGAAAATTTAATATGTCATAGAGGAACTATTGGTTTTGCAATTTACAACCTCTTTAAAATGATCACGACGATCCTAATTTTTTTTCTAACTTGACAACATATTTTGGAGTAGATTTTACCATATTAAACGCTTCTTCCACTGACCGTTATTCATGAACTTTCGAAAAACAAAATATTTTCTTCATGAGTTATTTCATCAATTACATCCGCCTAGAAATTGTCTTCCATATGTAGAAAATCAATAATTTGTTGGTCATCATCAAACCCACACCAATTAGGCCCTCAATCTAGATGCAACATTTGGTAATAAATTTTCTTATTGATTATTAGCTATAGGAATGGAAGTAATATTAAAAGCTATGAAATTAGATAGTGAGTTCCATACCTTTGTTTGATAATTCTTCAGATGAGAATAAATGCAATGAATACAATTCCGTTCTTCAATATTTTTTCATAATCACCAAAAATTTTCAACAATTTAACATTAAGATAAATGGTCCTTTTGAGTCCTTGAATTAGAGATTCATACTTTGTAACATTATTTGTACAATTGAATTGTATTCTACATGCAATAAGCATTTTCTTTTCCTTAGGATCAAGTAACAAACAACTAGCACCAACACCTTCTTTTGATATAGATCCATCAAACTACAAGGACCACACTTTATCATTTTCCACAGTATTAGCACCAATCAATTTTTTATCCGGTGTGACCAACTTAGTAAAATATGCAATTTCCGAAATTCAGAGAAATTTAGAAAAACATAAATACAACAATAAAATTTCCCAAAAACACGATAAAGCCAAAAATTTGCATAGAAGAATCATTTATTGGGATTGGTTCAGTAGGATCGTTGAGATCAGTAATAATATGTTGCATGCACCATTTTCGTATTGAACTTTATTTTGTTTAGCTAACCTTTCCAAGGAAGCCATAAATGTGACCAATCAGTAGCAAAGTAACTGTTTAAACATTGTGACCATTCCCTAGTTAAAAATAAATCATAAGCCTTAGGTATATCAACAACAAAAATTTTATTATTTGTGATTCGTGTGGTAAAATTAAAGTCTAATAAGCATGTAATTCGATTCTCCCACAACATTAACATCAATCTAGACAATTTTAACTTTGTATGGCTAAATTTCTGCATTTAGTATCTTAAAAATAGAAAGAGACAAAACATTAGAGGAGTATCCAGAGTCAACCATACATTTATGCACATTACTGTTGTAAATCTAAAAAGTAAGTAAAAAGGGAGGAACATTAGCCTTCGTTTTTTGTGTGGGTGAATTATCTAAGGAGAATTTTTTAATAGAGACTAGACCTGTCCCAATTTTTTCAAAATTAGCCAATTCATTACTTGGAGGAGCCTTTTTCTTACCAATAATTTCAACCAAACTCTTTTGAGCTATTTTTTATATCAAATGAAATTTCATCAACCCATAAATGGAAATGTTGGCTTTCACTTTTTTGAGACATTCAATGAGATCATATTCCAAATCTGGGATAGAGAGGTTTTTAGGTGTCTCTATTGTTTCCTTAAATTTTTGGTTTTGACAAAGGTAGAAGGATTATAATCATCAGAAGTATCTTTTTTAGGGTGTTATAATGATGTTGATTTGTGAAAAACGTTTCATGTTCTTCCTCAAAAACATCATGGTTTAGGTAAGCAAAGTTTCTCATGGTAGGAGGATATTGATATTCATCATCAAAAACCATTTCCTCATTGCCTTCAGCTTCATTTGGTTCATTTTTTTTCTCACCAGAAGATAAGTCAATCCCTAATATCAAATATTGATGAATATTCCCTAATCCTCTAGCATTCAATCCTTCAGTAGGTGGAGTCGATTTATTTTTGGGATTATGAAATGACTTCTTAAAAGGAGGTTTAAAATTTCCCCTATTGGAAGGTCCTTCTCCTACATTCTTTCTGAGATCAACAATTTAATTTGATAATTTATTAAGAACTTTCTACATACTTTCAAGGTCTAATGCTCCTTGATATTTATTAGCTGGAGGTGGTTTAGGGGGTGCCTTAGGTTTCTTCTAATAATAATAAGAATCATATTCATTTTGAGTATTAGGATTGTTGTTGGGGCTAAGAATATGTTTCTCAACCAATATAGCTTCACTAAAAGCTTCTTGAAGAGTTCCCTTTTGGATTATTTTCATCCACATGGAAATGGTAATAGGTAAGTCTTTGACATAATAGGAAACTATAAAATTTTGTGGAGGCATAGATTCAGTATGAATATTGCTTTTAAAGCTTGAAACCTCACATTAAAAGCTTTGATCCTTTCTTTTGGATCCATTTTCATGTTGGAGAGTTCCATCACCAAGACTTCAATAATTTTATCTTCACCAAAATTTTCAAGAAAAGCAGTCTCAAACTGACCCCAAGAGGTGGTTGGAGAAATACCATGTGGAGGCTTTTCCCTCAAAGGTATAAGGAAATAGTCAGTAGACAACATCTTCATGTTGAAAAAAATTGCCTGAGAGCTAAGATGAATCTCTTGATATGGTCATTTGCAGGTTTCTTAGAATCAAGGTCAAATTTAGGGAGAAACTTATGAGGATTGTTTGGAAAATAGTGTTGGCAACCTCGAACAAAAATTGCATCTATATCAAGCCAAGGTGTAGTAGGTTTATTTTCTTGATTATTGGCCTAGTTATTTACCTGATTATTTTTGATATGTGTTGAATTTTGTGATGTTTTTTATTCATTTGATGAATAATTCCCATATCTCTCTTCATAAGGAGAATAATTTGTATAATAATAGGAAGATGAACTAGGTGGTGAAGGTGGTGGACCAGTTCCTCATGTTTATAGCTTATGTTGCTCTTGTGCAGGTGGTATAGGTTCACTAGAGGGTAATTATGCCTCTTGTTGATTAGGATCAACCTATTGATTAGGGTCAGTGTGTTGATTTGGATTGAATTGACTAGTCAGAATATCATGCAATATTTGATTGAATGTGATGACAATTTGGTAATATTTTGGATGGGGATAAAAATTAAGATTGTCATCAAGTTGTAAATCAACATGTGAGGCAAGACGTTGGGACAATTTTTCCTCCACAGTAATAGCTCTTTCTAATATGACTTGAGTTTTTTTACAAATATTCCTAGGAATTTTGAATCAAATCATCAATTTCATATTGAACTCAAGAATGAGTAGGAGTAGAAGGTTCAATGGCAGTGTGCTCAAAGTGAGAAGGTGGTGCTAAAACCAAATCAGGATAATAGATCGAAGAAGTTTCAGTCATAGGAGGAATTGAATGACTACGAGAGATAATTGGGGAGTGAGCAGTTAGAGGTTTATTACAACTCCATTTATTTGTTGAAGTCTAATAAGGCCCTCCTTCTAGCACCATTTGTTGACAGTTAGAAATGACCACTTGTTAACAAGTGGAGACAACCTGAATCAAGGTTCTTTAAATAACCCAAGATGTTTTGTATGTTTTTTCCTAATGGGTTTAGTGGATTTGTTAGCCAAATATTTCCTTCCCTTGTGAGAAATAAAGAATTAAATCTCTTCTAAGTATCCTACATTAATGTTTATAACTGGTTAAAGTTGTATATTTTAGGCTTTTGCGAACAGTATTTTGTGTCGTAGTGTTTTCCGGGTATGTCGCATCCATGTTTTTCATTTCAATGTTTCGAACCAAACCATTGTGGTTCATCTTCGGGAAGGTTAAAGGTTAAAAATTATATACTTATGTACAACTTATAGAATCACCAAAAGAAACTCTATCTGGTGCAAAGAGAATGTTACAAAAAATTTAAATAATAATTTAAATTTTAAGCAAAAAGAATAATTCTAAACTATAAAATAATATCGACTTTTAACATGAAAGTAAATTGAAAACAACAAGAGAGATTGCGGCTCACTCATTATCTCTTATAAACAACCTGAAATAAATTTTGAATTGCTTTAATGAATTCACATTAAAAATAAAAATAAAATAGAATACAGAAATATATATATCTTGGCCAAGAACATAAGAATAATTAAATTATTATTTTAATTTCTTATTAACGAGACAATCATTCCTTCTTTATGAACCAGAGACATCTAATCATAAAAATGAAATATGAAAACATAGATTAAGAAACTAAAATAGTCATAATACTAATTCAATTTGCATACTTAAAATAAACACTTATTAACAACCGATTCAACACGAAATGCATGTCAGCGATAAAAAGTAATTGTATAGACTGAATTCTGAAAATTAAACTCGATTGCACACCTATAAATCACACTTGTAGGATATAAAACGGATACCATCAACAACCAATACTTTTCTAAAATAGTGGCTATAGAATCTTAGATTGTTTTGCTACTATTAAAAAAATAAATAAAATTAATTTACAAATATCATATCTTCAAAAAGATATGCAAAATAAAACAATTGAACTAAACATGATTCAATTGGTAGTAGACAAATTTTGTAAATTAGAAGTGATGATAACATCAACCCCTAAAGACTTCATTACTACTTTCTTATCTTCCAGATGTAACTTTTCTTTCAATTTAGTGACTTGTCTATTGTGTTGCTTAATCATAATTTTCTTTGCTTCCAAAGTTTCTTATTTTCCTATTGTAATTCATGTATTTTAAGCTTAAGATAAGGTGCTACAACAATATATTTTTCCTTTCATAACTAACTTTGAAAACATTTTTGGGAATCCTTTTTCATTGGCAATCATCATTAGACTCAAATGCAACATCATCAATTTTTTTGAAAACAGAGTTATCCCCAAGATCTTCATTAAACTTGGGCCTTAGGATTTCCCTTTTGATTTTGGGTTCTTTAGGAATGTCTATTATGACAAGAGTAGCAGTATTTGAAACTAATTTTCTAGAACTATTCCTTTTATCTCGAGATATTTGATGCACTAACTTTTTACTTCTAACTTGATACTGTGTAGTTACATTTTCCTCATGTTTTGTTGTTTCATTTGTAAGGTTATCCTGGAAACTGTGTTTTGAAATGTTTGGCTGAAGACCGAAATCACCAGGCAAAGTAGGGTCATTATTTTGTTCCATAAGGGAAATTTTAACCCTTTTAGCCACAATGTGGGTAATACAAGTGGAGATTGATTTTGTAAGCTCGCCACTTGAGGCATTTGGTGTGTTTAAATCAAATAAATTGCTACGGTTTTTTGGCATGGAACTGTGATGAAATGAGGAGATTTGGGTTTCATATACATCTGTGTGATTATCCTCTAAAGCTTCATAAATTTTTGGAGGAATTCTCTCCCTATCATCAGCCGAAGACTTCACTAAATTATTCCTAAGAAGGAATGCCTCCCAAGAATCACCTAATTGAGATAACTAAAATTCAACCAGAAATTGGATCAACCCTTAGTGAAATAGGCTCCTTTCGTGGTGTTTAAATCCTCTCTCATAGAAATTTTACATCTTAGTGAGGCTTTCACACAAATAAGAGGGGTGGTTCAATTTATAACCCAGAAAAACCATAAGAAATCGAATGTGATAATATAAAACCAAGCCATATCAACCTTCACATGTAGTATAGTGTTGAATTATAAATACCAGGTCTTGCCATTTACTTTTAAGTAGGTTAAGTGGCATACGTTTAATATTTTATGATGATTTCTTGGAGACCTGAAACTTTTCCCATAAAATGTCCTTGATAGGGCGTTTTTCAAACCATTTCTCTCCCCCGACAGGTAGGTGAGTAGCTTGTGCTATGAAGACTTCATTAACAAAAATTTCACTATCTCCAACATCATGGCCTGAAAAGGCTTGGATAAATTTCCACCATCCTACTTATTTTAACAGGGCAAGATACTCTTCATAAGCTTTGATCGTCTCATCGCCAGGGTGTTCAAATCTTACTACAAGGGCCATTACACAAGATGGGTATCACATTATTCCTGATTTTTTTCACATAAGAAAGGTAAATCACACGGCTATGGTATAACAAAACAAAACCACATACATCCAAAACAAAAAATACTTCTACGAAAGGCTGAGATTTTGATTGAATTAAGGTTAAACAACATTTACATTGAGGGTTAGATTTAGGGTAACGGTGGGTTTCGCAACATGGCAGGTCTAAGATGACAATGTGGGCAAGGTACTGGTGGTTAATAGTGAAAGTAATGCATAGCATTAAAAATAATGACAAAAATCATCCCTCGGTATTCTTCACTCATAATCATAGTCCAAGTGTTGGACATATAATGCACCGTAGAAACCAGAATTTCCACATAATCAACATTGCCCATCAAACATTCGCTTCCAACATTTTTGACCATTAATAAGTATTCATAATGTGATATGACTATTAATCCTCAAGTTAAAAGGATTAGGAGTTAATACCATGAAATTTTAACCCATATAGTTTAACTCCGTACATATTTTTTTCCACATTCAAATTTCCATAAGGAAATAATTGTGAAGGTTCAATCCTTAATGTAGGTCTAGGTATTATAAATGGTGTTTGCATACACATAAAGCATGTTCAAACAGTAACTCATTAAAACCCTTAAGACAGTGTAAATTCAAACACTAATTAATATAATTTGAGGCCATCATTAAGGATCAAAATAAAATCCTCAACTTATTTAAATAAAATAATCATTAAAAAATGCCATGGATTTAATGAAAAGATTGTAAAGTGACATAAAATATTGTTACAACCATATTTCAAATCACATTTTGATAATCATGAAATTGAAAACATTTTTCATTTATTAAATTATTCAACAATCTTCAAAATTAAAATGATGTTTAGAGTAAAAATGCAATCAATTAAGATTAGAAATATCATATAGAGAAGGGGGACCCATTTCGTTTAAATAAAATGAAAGGGGTTTGGGAAGATAATATATCCCCATGTAGGAATTTTTTCTTCACTTCCATTTTCTTTAATTCAATATGAAAAATGGCGTCGATAGACAACACAAATTTAAATGAAGTTAATTTTCCATGGTATGAAAAATTTCACCAAAATTGATTCCTTCCACCTTACAATATTCCTTTGCCACTTGGTAGGTTTTGTACTTCTCTAAATTAATTTCTACATTCAACTTCTTAATTCCATTAGTTACCAATAGGGTTTGTTCTAGCCAACAACTCAAATATATCCTAAGCTAATATATATCTAGGAAACCCATGTATTCAACCACAAACTTCTTCCAAAGTTTTATATTCATGGAAACAACTAGCTTACTAACAATTATCAGATCATCATAAATTAAAAAAGGAATTAAACTAGAAATAAAATTAGGTGGAGTGTACCTTTCAAGGGGCCTTATATTTTGAATTGATATCCTTAACGACAAATTTTGAGATTCTTCATTTTCTTGTCCATCTTCTTCTATTGATTAATATTCTCCACCCTTAAACTAGAACTCTATTGTTTATGGTTATTGATCTCTTGGTTGGACTTCCTATTTATGAACAACTTTAACCTCTCTAAATACTACATCTTGACAATAAACAATCTTCATTTTTACTAGGTCCCAAAGTGTATAACCTTTATACCATATTTACGACTAATAAAGATACATTTTTTAACTTTTTCATATAGCTTACTCCTATTTCCCCTTGGAACATGCACATAAACATTAGAACCAACAAATATAAGGTGTTTAAAAGAGGTAGTTTTTACTTGTCCATGCCTCATGCGAAGTCATATTTATTAGTGTTGATGTAGGTGATTGATTTAGGAAACGACGTGTAGTACCCACATCCTTTTTCCATAATTCATGTGATAACCTTGTGCCATTAAGCATACTTATTTCATTTTCCATTAGTGTTTTGTTCATTCATTTTGTAGTCCATTTTATTGAGGTGTGTATAATGTAGTCTGATGCTGCCACAGTAGCATAAACCCACATCTACACATAAAAAATGTGTTTCCAAATTAAATATCTCAAATAGACCTCAGATAGAGGTAACCTCATTATCGGAAGTTATTCCCATTTCATATCCTATGGTTAAAAACCATAATAAAATAACCACCTTGACATTTTATCTTTCTGATTTTGACTTTGGTTCAAAACTAAAACAATAAACTTTATAGGCGGAAGCATTATTCTTTCTTCAATCCAAGGTTTAAAAATTTATCCCAATTTTGTTGTCAAACATAATAAAACATCCTCTTTATAAACTTTATGTTTATAAACAACATGAAGTCACCCACCTTATGTAATTACGATTTCGAATTTCCATTAAAACCAAAGTACCAACATAATTCATATAATTGGCCCCACAACTTTACCAACTCACCTTACCGAAAATATGTATCCATGCGTCCGAATTTGGTTAAATAAATACCAAATATCTCAACATATATTAATGTTCAGCCACATGCTTACCAATTCATTCACCTTCCCGCTATTCGCATATATTTGACTTTGGATACAAACCCAAACACCAACATAATATTACACCCAGTCCCACCTTAATAACCTCTGCACAGCTTCTGATGCGAACGCCATCAGATCGTTGCCTCCCTTGATCAAACGGCTATCGCATAGAAATAGCCCCTGCACTTTATCACTCCAAAGTCACGCGAAATAAGCGGTTTTTAATTTCCACGTGTCAACTCCTAACCGCTATCGCGTTCAATTTAGTTTTTACCACTTACCATTTACAAGCTGCCCGATAACTCCTTTGTTGGTTTCCAAAACCACCTTCACTGTTCCTCGTTTATGCGAAAACCGTCTTCACGATTTTGTTGGTTTTTGACTTACCCTTCCGCATTCAGGCTACTCACTATTTCACCGTTCCACTTCATCATTAACTTCTAGTTCCAAACTTCTGATTTTGCTTCTGCTATTCCTTCGCTCTAGTTCCATGACAGAATATGGAGTTTCAAAAAAATATGTCAATATGATGTAAACAATCAAACATTTCTTCTCTATTATATTAAATATCAATTGCAATTAAACCTTTGTTCCAATCCTAATCCAAATTCACTGTCTGATCGGATGTGCTTCTGATACCTATGATCCAATGTATCTAAATGTTGAATTGAAAATTCAGTTCCTCTTCTGTGTCATCGATCGTTTCAGTGATCAGTGACTGAATTTAATAAATGCAACTTCATCCAGTCTTCTCAAATGTATATGTAACCCTTTATGCACTTTAGCTCAAGTCACAATATTGACATTATACCCTGTCTCGACATTTACATCAAATTTTCCATTGTATACAGAACCACGATTTCAAACCCTTATTGTAGAGTTTTATCACACAACTATTCATAACTCTGAGCATTAATCACGCATAATCTACAAGTCAATCAATCATACAATTAATGCAGACCACCCATATTCAATACTTTGTTCATTCATAAACAATATTTACATAAATCTAGAACACCTCATGTTTTGTTTTCTCTTCTTTAGGCCCGATATTCTATTCAGTGCCCATTCCTATAAATTTTCCTATAGGCTTACAACAAAACCCTATTTTCCTAAAACCTGAATCTCTCTCTCTACTCTCTCCATTTGCCTTGAGGCTTTTCAGTTTATAAAAAATATTATGAACCAATTTAGGTTCATATCCTTCATTATCTCAACAAAATCCTCCAAATCCTCTAAGTCCTAAAATCTATCCTTTATCCCTAAAAATCCTTTCAAACTCATAAAATCATGGAACCAATTCTACTTTAGGAATTACAATTAAATTTCAAATCTCTCATTTCCTATGGAATCTCAACTATCCTACTTCCCTCATGTTCTCCAATCATTCGGGAGCATTTACAAATTTCTCTCAATATTTAATTAATTGCTATTTTAAATGTTACTCAAAAACATTAATAATTACATAAGAAACCAATATTCTTTTGAAAACACAAGACCCATATATCTATTAAAATACAAAGGATTTTCTGAGCCTAATGCTCCTGCATCAAACTCCCAAGGTTAAAAATAATCATGATCTCCTGATCATGTGCTTTTAATCTTTGTCTTCCTGGATCCCATACTTTGTTTTGCTGTTGTCCATAAGGTGCATTGTCTTCATCATTCTTCAACTGTACTTTTCTAGGTTCCATATTTTATTCTGCATCTTCCCACTTGCTATGCTTTCACATTCTGCTACTGTCTTTTTCTTGCTTCTACCGCTTCTTTGTTTTACTGCTGCTGTCTTTTTCTGAGACAATTTCACCATTAGCCTTCTTATCAATTCAATTTCTTTGTCTAATATATCTTCTGACTGCTGAGTACTTCTATCTCTTGATTGCTGAATTTATATTTTTTTTGTCGCCCTTTCATCCTTACCCTCTTTTTTTTTGCAACTGATAACTTCTTCCTGATTGTCACTTATGACAATTTCTTTGTTTTCTGACTTCAACAATTCCTTGGATCGGTATTTAGTTTTCTACTCCCTGTCATATTCTTTTCTTTGCTTTAATTTGTTCCCCTGGACCAAACATTCTTTAGTCTTTTCATCAGTACCTGCAATCATAAAACAATCATCAAAATCATAAGGCCTTTATGTCTCTTCTTTCTTCAGCAACATTTCAATTTGATGCTCTAACATTTTCTCCTTTATCGGCACATCAGTATGCTGATTCAACTCCTTCAAATAATTCTCGAGACTGTCAGCTAGTCCTTATTCTACATCATCCATTTCAAGGATGTTTATTTGCTCTGGTTCATAAAAATGAACTTTTTCATTCTCATTCAGCTTTGACTTTACAACTTGAACACTTATCCTTTTTTTTTCTAGCCTCCTCCACAGAATACTTAGCTCATGCCACAAATCTGTCTTTTCATTTGAAAAAATCTTTGTACAATCTTCACTACCTTCTTCTTTATCATAAGTCAAGTTTCCTAGTGACACTATCTCTTCTTCTTTCATCAGAATAGAATTCTAATCCTCCATCTTTGTAATAATTTTAGTTGTCTATCCATCACTCTTAATTTGGCCATTTAATAAAATCAATTTCTCATTGTCATTACCAATAAAAAATTTCTCATCATCAGACATAACTGTCATATCTCCATTTAAACAATTCTTTTCACAAAACAAGGAATTTATGAACTCCTTTTGTTGCAATAATTCAATTTGGTCTTCATCTGAAAGATAATCATCATCATATTTTGCTTGGAAACTTTCAGCCTCACACAATATAGTTTCATCACATGATTTGTCTTCTACAATACCTGCATTCACACACAACTTGTTAGTTTTAAAACCATAAGACCTTATGGTCTCATTTGATGATTTAATCACCAAATCCTCCTGCTGTTCCAAGTCCTCCATACAATTCAGAAATTCTTCAATGGTATTCTCTTCAATCCTCTTAATCTTTTCAATTGATTACTTAATTTCCAACTTTTGGCCATCATCATAAGTTAAATTTCCTCTGCTTCCAATATGTTGAAAAGTAAAACTTTTCTCCAACTGTGTATGGACATTTACAAAGGATCTAGCTGTCCCATTTTCTTCCTTTATGACAATATCAACAGTTTGTCCTTCTTCACATGTTCTTCCTGCAAACATACAAAATTTATTAGATTTAAAATCATGCGACCTCTTGGTCTCAATTGAATTTTCAGTCTTCAAGTCTTTCTCCAAATACTCATTTATTATGAGTAATTTTTCCTTCAACCGAGCACTTATCATTTTCTCCTTCTTCATCTGTAGCTTATGCCACTTTATCTTTCTTCTTACAAGAAAACCCCACCTCTGGTCTTCCTCATTCCTCTGTAACAAATCCAACAACACTTCAAGTTGAACTGCTATCTCAACTTTATATCTCTCATACTCTTCCTTACTTAACTGTCTCTGTATGCCATTTGTCTTGGCATCTTCTTTCTTCACTTTTATTTTGTTGTGGTCTCTCTTAGAACATCTGTCATTTCTACTATGACTATCATTAGTAATGTTCTTCTCCATCTCTATCTTCATGAGTTCCTCAGTCATTCACTATGAGTTGTACTAAAGCCTCTGTAATAACAAGTCCTCCTTATTACAACTAACCTGACCAATCATTTTCTTTGGATTTGGTCTTTTGGAAAACACTGGTCCTCTATTCTCTAGAACCTCTTAAGCATTCCTCTCTACTCCTTCTAGGCTTCAACTCATCCGCACCCTTTTAAGAACACAATTTTTCTTTTTATCCAACCTCTGTTGGAATTTCTTCAAGGTTCTTCCACATTCTTCTTTCAGTTAGAAACCTTTATTGGCTTCCTTCATCACTGCTATTTAAAGCTGTGATCTTCTTGCTGAGATTCTCCTCAATTGTTTGCAATCTGCATTTTGCAAAAATAATCTTCAACAAAATTAAAATTCCTCACCTTCAAGGTTTGTTTCAACACCCACTTGTAATTGTTTCTGCAAATTCTTCGAATATTTTGCTACACTGCATGCTGTCTGTCAGATTCAAATCTAATCTCTTTTTCCTTTTTTCCATCACCATTATACTTGTATTCACATCTTTCAAAACATAACTTGGTAAATATTTAAAGCACATTTGCTTTTAAATCCAGATTCTGCAAATCTGAATTTCCTCATTATCATACTTTCACTACATATCTGCTCAAATCTATAATTACTGTCAATCAGATTTAAAATCTAAGCTTTCCTTATTTCCTTCATCACACATGCATTCCAAAAATTTAATCTTCTAAAGAGCTTTGCCTGCTCTGATACCAAAATGATGCTGCCACAACAACATAAACTCACATCTACACATAAAAAATGTGTTTCCAAATTAAATATCTCAAATAGACCTCAGATAGAGGTAACCTCATTATCGGAAGTTATTCCCATTTCATAGCCTATGGTTAACAACCATAATAAAATAACCACCTTGACATTTTATCTTTCTGATTTTGACTTTGGTTCAAAACTCAAACAATAAAATTTATAGGCGGAAGCATTATTCTTTCTTCAATCCAAGGTTTAAAACTTTATCCCAATTCTATTGTCAAACATAATAAAACATACTCTTTATAAACTTTACGTTTATAAACAACATGAAGTCACCCACCTTATTTAATTACGATTTCGAATTTCCATTAAAACCAAAGTACCAACATAATTCATATAATTGGCCCCACAACTTTACCAACTCACCTTACCGGAAATATGTATCCATGCATCCGACTTTGGTTAAATAAATACCAAATATCTTAGCATATATTAATGTTCAGCCACATTCTTACCAATTCATTCACCTTCCCGCTATTCGCATATATTTGACTTTGGATACAAACCCAAACACCAACATAATATTACATCCGGTCCCACCATAATAACCTCTGCACAGCTTCTGATGCGAACACAGTCAGATCGTTGCCTCCCTTGATCGAATGGTTATCGTGTAGAAATAGCCCCTGCACTTTATCACTCCAAAGTCATGCGAAATAAGTGATTTTTAATTTCCATGTGTCAACTCCTAACCGCTATCACGTTCAATTCAGTTTTTACCACTTACCATTTAAAAGCTGCGCGGTAACTCCTTTGCTAGTTTTTGAAACCACCTTCATTGTTCCTTGTTTATGCGGAAACCATCTTCACGATTTCGTTGGTTTTTTACTTACCTTTCAGCATTCAGGCTGCTCACTATTCCACCATTCAACTTCATCATTAACTTCTAGTTCCAAACTTCTGATCTTCCTTCTGCTGTTCCTTCGCTCCAGTTCCACGACAAAATATGGGGTTTCAAAACAATATGTCAATATGATGTAAACAATTAGACATTTCTTCTCTATTATATTAAATATCAATTTCAATTAAACCTTTTTTCCAGTTCTAATCCGAATTCACTGTTCGATCGGATGTGCTTCTGATACCTATGATCCAATGTATTCAAATGCTGAACTGAAAATTCAGTTCCTCTTCCGTGTCATCGATCCTTTCAGTGATTGATGATTGAATTTAACAAACACAACCTCATCCAGTCTTCTCAAATGTATATGTAACCCTTTATGCACTTCAGCTCGAGTCACAATATTGACATTATACCCTGTCTCGACATTTACATCAAATTTTCCATTGTATATAGAACCACCATTTCAAACCCTTATTACAGAATTTTATCACACACCTGTTCATAACTCTGAGCATTTATCACACATAATCTACAACTCAATCAATCATACAATCAATGCAGACCACCCATATTCAATACTCTGTTCATTCATAAAAAATATTTACATAAATCCAGAACACCTCATGTTCTGTTTTCTCTTCTTTAGGCCTGATATTCTATTCAGTGGCCATTCCTCTAAATTTTCCCGTAGGCTTACAACAAAAACCTATTTTCCTTAAACCTGAATCTCTCGCTCTACTCTCTCCTTTTGCCTTGAGGCTTTTTAGTTTATCAAAAAGATTATGAACCAATTTAGGTTTAGATCATTCATTATCTCAACAAAATACTCCAAATCCTCTAAGTCCTAAAATCTATCCTTTATCCCTAAAAATCCTTTCAAACTCATAAAATCATGGAACCAATTCTACTTTAGGAATTACAATTAAATTTCAAATCTCTCATTTCCTATGCAATCTCAACTATCCTACTTCCCTCATGTTCTCCAATAATTAATTCCTATTCTAAATGTCACTAAAAAACATTAATAATTACATAAGAAACCAATATTCTTTTGAAAACACAAGACCCCTATGTCTATTAAAATACAAAGGATTTTCTGAGCCTAATGCTCCTAAATCGGACTCCCAAGGTTAAAAATAATCATGATCTCCTAATCATGTGCTTTTAATATTTTTCTCCCTGGATCCCATACTCTGTTTTACTGTTGTCTATAAGCTGCATTGTCTTCATCATTCTTCAACTGTACTTTTCCAGGTTTCCATATTTTATTCTGCATCTTCCCACTTGCTATGCTTTCACATTCCGCTACTGTCTTTTTCTTGCTGCTGCTGCTTCTTTGCTTTCCTGTTGTCTTTTTCTGAGACACTTTCACCATTAGCAGCCTTATCAATTCAATTTCTTTGTCTAATATATATTCTGACTGCTGAGTACTTCTATCTCTTGATTTCTCAATTTCTATTTTTTTTTCCGCCCTTTCATCCTTACCCTCTTTTTTTCTGCAACTGATAACTTCTTCCTGATTGTCACTTCTGACAATTTCTTTGTTTTCTGACTTCAAAAATTCCTTTGATTGGTATTTAGTTTTCCACTCACTATCATCTTCTTTTCTTTGATTTAATTTTTTCCCCTGGACCAAAAATTCTTTGGTCTTTTCATCAGTACCTGCAATCATAAAACAATAATCAAACTCATAAGACCTTTGTGTCTCTTATTCCTTTGGAAACATTTTAAATTGATGCTTTGTCATTTTCTCCTTTATTAGCACATCAGTATGTTGATTCAAATCCTTCAAATAATTCTCGATACTGTCAGCTAGTTCTTCTTCTACATCATCCATTTCAAGGATGTTTCTTTGATCTGGTTCATAGAAATGAACTTTTTCATTCTCATTCAGCTCTGACTTTACAACCTGAACACTTATCCTTTGTTTTTCTAGCCTCTTCTCCATAATACTTAACTCATGCCACAAATCTCTCATTTCATTTGAAAAAATATTTGTACAATCTTCACTACCTTCTTCTTTATCATAAGTCAAGTTTCCTAGTGACACTATCTCTTCATCTTTCATCATAATAGAATTCTGATCCTCCATATTTGTAATAGTTTTAGTTGTCTATCCATAACTCTTCATTTGGCCATTTAATAAAATCAATTTCTCATTGTCATTACCAATAACAAATTTCTCATCACCAGCCATAACTGTCATATCTCGAGTGAAATAATTCTTTACACAAAACAAGGAATTTGTGAACTCCTTTTGTTGCAATAATTCAATTTGGTCTTCATCTGAAAGATAATCATCATCATATTTTGCTTGGCAACTTTCAGCCTCACTCAATACAGTTTCATCACATGATTTGTCTTTTGCAATACCTACATTCACACACAACTTGTTAGTTTTAAAACCATAAGACCTTATGGTCTCATTTGATGATTTAATCACCAAATCCTTTTGCTGTTCCAAGTCCTCTATACAATTCAGAAATTATTCAATGGTATTCTCTTCAATCCTCTTAATCTTTTCAATTAATTTCTTAATTTCCAGCTTTTGGCCATCATCATAAGTTAAATTTCCTCTGCTTCCAATATGTTGAAAAGTAAAACTTTTCTCCAACTGTGTATGGACATTTACAAAGGATCTGGCTGTCCCATTTTCTTCCTTTATGACAATATTAGCAGTTTGTCCTTTTTCACATGTTCTTCCTGCCAACATACAAAATTTATCAGATTTAAAATCATGCGACCTCTTGGTCTCACTTGAATTTTCATTCTTCAAGTCTTTCTCCAAATACTCATTTATTCTGAGTAATTTTTCTTTCAACCGAGCACTTATCATTTGCTCCTTCTTCATCTGTAGCTTATGCTACTTTATCTTTCTTCTTACGAGAAAACCCCACCTCTGGTCTTCCTCATTCCTATGTAACAAATCCAACAACACTTCAAGTTGGACTGCTATCTCAGCTTTCTCTCTCTCATACTCTTCCTTACTTAACTGTCTCTGTATGCCATTTGTCTTGGCATCTTCTTTCTTTACTTTTATTCTATTGTAGTCTCTCTTAGAACCTCTATTATTTCTACTATGACTATTAGTAGTCATCTTCTTCTCCATCTCTATTTTCATGAGTTCGTCACTCATTCACTATGAACTGTACTAAAGCCTCTGCAATAACAAGTCCTCCTTGTTACAAATTACCTCACCAATCCTTTTCTGCAGATTTGATCTTTTGGAAAACACTGGTCCTCTATTATCTGGAACATCTTGAGAATTCCTCTCTGCTCCTTCTAGGCTTAAACTCATCTGCACCCTTTTAAGAACACAACTGTTCTTTTTATCCAACCTTTGTTGGAATTTATTCAAGGTTTTGCCACATTCTTCTTTCAATTAGAAACCTTTACTGGCTTCCTTCATCACTGCTCTTTAAAGCTATGATCTTCTTGCTGAGATTCTCCTCAACTGTTTGCAATCTGCATTCTGCAAGCATAATCTTCAACAAAATTAAAATACCTCACCTTCAAGGTTTGTTTCAACACCCACTTGTATTTGTTTCTCCAAATTCTTCCAATATTCTACTACACTGCATGTTGTTTGTCAGATTCAAATCCGATCTCTTTTTCCTTTTTTTCCATCACCATTATACCTGTATTCACATCTTTTAAAACATAACTTGGTAAATATTTAAAGCACATTTGCTTTTAAACTCATATTTTGCAAATTAGAATTTCCTCATTATCAAACTTTCAGTACATATCTACTCAAATCTACAATTATTGTCATTAGATTTAAAATCTAAGCTTTCCTTATTTCCTTCATCACACATGCATTCTAAAAATTTAATCTTCAAAAGAGCTTTGCCTGCTCTGATACCAAAATGATGCTGCCACAACAGCATAAACCTACATATACACATAAAAAATGTGTTTCCAAATTAAATATCTCAAATAGACCTCAGATAGAGGTAACCTCCTTATCGGAAGTTATTCCCATTTCATAGCCTATGGTTAGCAACCATAATAAAATAATCACCTTGACATTTTATCTTTCTGATTTTGACTTTGGTTCAAAACTCAAACAATAAACTTTATAGGCGGAAGCATTATTCTTTCTTCAATCCAAGGTTTAAAAATTTATCCCAATTATGTTGTCAAACATAATAAAACATCCTCTTTATAAACTTTACGTTTATAAACAACATGAAGTCACCCACCTTATGCAATTACGATTTCTAATTTCCATTAAAACCAAAGTACCAACATAAGTCGTATAATTGGCCCCACAACTTTACTAACTCACCTTGCGGGAAATATGTATCCATGCTTCCGAGTTTGGTTAAATAGATACCAAATATCTCAGCATATATTACTGCTCAGCCACATGCTTACCAATTCATTCACCTTCCCACTATTCGCATATATTTGAATTTGGATACAAACCCAAACACCAACATAATATTACATCTGGTCCCACCTTAATAACCTTTGCACAGCTTCTGATGCGAACACCGTTAGATCGTTGCCTCCCCTGATCGAACGGCTATCGCGTAGAAATAGCCCCCACACTTTATCACTCCAAAGTCATGCGAAATAAGCGGTTTTTAATTTCCATGTGTCAACTCCTAACTGCTATCGCGTTCAATTCAGTTTTTACCACTTACCATTTAAAAGCTGCGTGATAACTCCTTTGTTGGTTTTCAAAACCACCTTCACTATTCCTCGTTTATGCGGAAACCGTCTTCATGATTTCGTTGGTTTTTGACTTACCATTCCACATTTAGGCTATTCACTATTCCACCATTCCACTTCATCACTAACTTCTAGTTCCAAACTTCTGATCTTGCTTCTGTTGTTCCTTCGCTCCAGTTCCATTACAGAATATGGGGTTTCAAAACAATATGTCAATATGATGTAAACAATTAGACATTTCTTCTCTATTATATTAAATATCAATTGTAATTAAACCTTTGTTCCAGTCCTGATCCGAATTCACTGTTCAATCAGATGTGCTTTTGATACCTATGATCCAATGTATCCAAATGCTAAATAGAAAATTCAATTTCTCTTCTGTGTCATCGATCCTTTCAGTGATTGATGACTGAATTTAAAAAATGCATCCTGATATATTCTTCTCAAATGTATATGTAACCCTTTATGCACTTCAGCTCAAGTCACAATATTGACATTATACCCTGTCTCGACATTTACATCAAATTTTCCATTGTATACAAAACCACCATTTCAAACCCTTATTACAGAGTTTTATCACACACATTTTTATAACTCTGAGCATTTATCACACATAATCTACAACTCAATCAATCATACAATCAATGCAGACCACCCATATTCAATACTCTGTTCATTCATAAAAAAATATTTACATAAATCCAGAACACCTCATGTTCTGTTTTCTCATCTTTAGGCCTGATATTCTATTCAGTGGCCATTCCTCTAAATTTTCCCATAGGCTTACAAAAAAACCCTATTTTCCTTAAACTTGAATCTCTCGCTCTACTCTCTCCTTTTACCTTGAGGCTTTTTAGTTTATCCAAAATATTATGAACCAATCTAGGTTCAGATCCTCCATTATCTCAAAAAAATCCTCCAAATCCTCTAAGTTAAGTCCTAAAATCTATTCTTTATTCCTAAAAATCCTTTCAAACTCATAAAATCATGGAACCAATTATACTTCAGCAATTACAATTAAATTTCAAATCTCTCATTTCCTATGGAATCTCAACTATCCTACTTCCCTCATGTTCTCCAATCATTCGACAACATTTACAAATTTCTCTCAATATTTAATTAATTCGTATTCTAAATGTCACTAAAAGCCATTAATAATTACATAAGAAACCAATATTCTTTTGAAAACACAAGACCCCTATGTCTATTAAAATACAAAGGATTTTTTGAGCCTAATGCTCCTAAATCAGACTCCCAAGGTTAAAAATAATCATGATCTCCTGATCATGTGCTTTTAATCTTTGTCTTCCTAGATCCCATACTCTGTTTTACTGTTGTCCATAAGCTTCTTTGTCTTCATCATTCTTCAACTGTACTTTTCCAGGTTTCCATATTTTATTATGCATCTTCCCACTTGCTATGCTTTCACATTCTGCTACTGTCTTTTTCTTGCTGCTGCTGCTTCTTTGCTTTCCTGTTGTCTTTTTCTAAGACACTTTCACCATTAGCCTTCTTATAAATTCAATTTCTTTGTCTAATATATATTCTGACTGCTGAGTACTTCTATCTCTTGATAGCTGAATTTCTATTTTTTTTGCTGCCCTTTCATCCTTACCCTCTTGTTTTCTGCAACTGATAACTTCTTCTTGATTGTCACTTCTGACAATTTCTTTGTTTTCTGACTTCAACAATTCCTTGGATTGGTATTTAGTTTTCCACTCACTATCATCTTATTTTCTTTTCTTTAATTTGTTCCCCTGGACCAAACATTCCTTAGTCTTTTCATCAATACCTGCAATCATAAAACAATCATCAAAATCATAAGGCCTTTGTGTCTCTTCTTCCTTCGGAAACATTTCAAATTGATGCTCTGTCATTTTCTCCTTTATTAGCACATCAGTATGTTGATTCAACTCCTTCAAATAATTCTCGAGACTGTCAGCTAGTCCTTCTTCTACATCATCCATTTCAAGGATGTTTCTTTGATCTGGTTCATAGAAATGAACTTTTTCATTCTCATTCAGCTCTGAATTTACAACCTAAACACTTATCCTTTGTTTTTCTAGCCTCTTCTGCAGAATACTTAACTCATGCCACAAATCTCTTATTTCATTTGAAAAAATCTTTGTACAATATTCACTACCTTCTTCTTTATCATAAGTCAAGTTTCCTAGTGACACTATCTCTTCATCTTTCATCATAATAGAATTCTGATCCTCCATCCTTGTAATATTTTTAGTTTTCTATCCATCACTCTTCATTTGGCCATTTAATAAAATCAATTTCTCATTGTCATTAACAATAACAAATTTCTCATCACCAGACATAGCTGTCATATCTCCATTGAAACAATTCTTTACACAAAACAAGGAATTTTTGAACTCCTTTTGTTGCAATAATTCAATTTGGTCTTCATCTGAAAGATAATCATCATCATATTTTTTTTGGAAACTTTCAGCCTCACTCAATACAGTTTCATCACATGATTTGTCTTCTGCAATACCTACATTCACACACAACTTGTTAGTTTTAAAACCATAAGACCTTATGGTCTCATTTGATGATTTAATCACCAAATCCTCCTGCTGTTCCAAGTCCTCTATATAATTCAGAAATTATTAAATGGTATTCTCTTCAATCCTCTTAATCTTTTCAATTGATTGATTAATTTCTAGCTTTTGGCCATCATCATAAGTTAAATTTCCTCTACTTCCAATATGTTGAAAAGTAAAACTTTTCTCCAACTATGTATGGACATTTACAAAGGATCTGGCTGTCCCATTTTCTTCCTTTATGACAATATCAGCAGTTTGTCCTTTTTCACATGTTCTTCCTACCAACATACAAAATTTATCAGATTTAAAATCATGCGACCTCTTGGTCTCACTTGAATTTTCAGTCTTCAAGTCTTTTTCCAAATACTCATTTATTCTGAGTAATTTTTCCTTCAACCGAGCACTTATCATTTTCTCCTTATTCATCTGTAGCTTATGCCACTTTATCTTTCTTCTTACAAGAAAACCCCACCTCTGGTCTTCCTCATTCCTCTGTAACAAATCCAACAACACTTCAAGTTGGATTGCTATCTCAGCTTTCTCTCTCGCATACTCTTCCTTACTTAACTATCTCTGTATGCCATTTGTCTTGGCATCTTCTTTCTTCATTTTTATTCCGTTGTGGTCTCTCTTAGAACCTCTATCATTTCTACTATGACTATCAGTAGTCATCTTCTTCTCCATCTCTATTTTCATGAGTTCGTCACTCATTCACTATGAGCTGTATTAAAGCCTCTGCAATAACAAGTCCTCCTTGTTACAACTTACCTAACCAATCATTTTCTCTGGATTTGGTTTTTTGGCAAACATTGGTCCCCTATTCTCTGGAACATCTTGAGAATTCCTCTCTTCTCCTTCTAGTCTTAAACTCATCTGCACCCTTTTAAGAACACAACTGTTCTTTTTATCCAACCTTTGTTGGAATTTCTTCAAGGTTTTGCCACATTCTTCTTTCAGTTAGAAACCTTTATTGGCTTCCTTCATCTTTATCACAAAAATTTGTGATAATGTGCAGTTATATAATTATATAATCAGATGCAAAAATAATCTTCAACCATTAAATACCTCCACTGCCTTCAAGTTTGTTTCCTTTTCCTTGTAATTGTTTACATAAATTCTTCAATACGCTTTCTTGCATCTTTGTCAGCCAGTTCGTCGATCTCTTTTGCTTTCATCACCATTATCTGTATTCACATCTTTCAAAACACTTGGTAAATCTTTTCGAAAGCACGGTACACCTTCAGTTACTATAAATGCAGTTTCCTTTGTCATAATTTCCTACCATATCTACTCAAATCTATAATTATTGTCAATGTTGATTTAAAATCTAAGCTTTCATGTTCCTTCATCACCTTCACATTTAAAAATTTAATCTTCAAAAGAGCTTTACCTTTCGATACCAAAATGATGCTTTCACAACGGCATAAACCAACATCTACATAACAAATGTGTTTCCAAATTAAATATCTCAAATAGACCTCGGATAAATTGTACCTCATTATGGAGAGATTGACCCATTTCATAGCCTATGGTTAGCAACCATAATAAAATAATCACCTTGACATTTTATCTTTCTGATTTTGACTTTGGTTCAAAACTCAAACAATAAACTTTATAGGCGGATGCATTATTCGTTCATCAATCCAAGGTTTAAAAATTTATCCCAATTATGTTGTCAAACATAATAAAACATCCTCTTTATAAACTTTACGTTTATAAACAACATGAAGTCACCCACCTTATGCAATTACGATTTCGAATTTCCATTAAAACCAAAGTACCAACATAATTCGTATAATTGGCCCCACAACTTTACTAACTCACCTTACTGGAAATATGTATCCATGCTTCCGACTTTGGTTAAATAGATACCAAACATCTCAGCATATATTACTGTTTAGCCACATGCTTACCAATTCATTCACCTTCCCGCTATTCACATATATTTTAATTTGGATACAAACCCAAACACCAACATAATATTACATCCGGTCCCACCTTAATAACCTTTGCACAGCTTCTGATGCAAACACCGTCAGATCGTTGCCTCCCTTGATAGAACGGCTATCGCGTAAAATATCCCCCACACTTTATCACTCCAAAGTCATGCGAAATAAGCGGTTTTTAATTTCCATGTGTCAACTCCTAACCGCTATCGCATTCAATTCAGTTTTTACCACTTACCATTTAAAAGCTGCGCGATAACTCCTTTGCTGGTTTTCAAAACCACCTTCACTATTCCTCGTTTATGGGGAAACTGTCTTCATGATTTCATTGGTTTTTGACTTACCATTCCACATTTAGGCTACTCACTATTCCACCATTCCACTTCATTAACTTCTAGTTCCAAAATTCTGATCTTGCTTTTGTTGTTCCTTCGCTCTAGTTCCATGACAGAATATGGTGTTTCAAAACAATAAGTCAATATGATGTAAACAATTAGACATTTATTCTCTATTATATTAAATATCAATTGAAATTAAACCTTTGTTCCAGTCCTGATCTGAATTCACTATTCGATCGGATGTGCTTCTGATACCTATGATCCAATGTATCCAAATGCTAAATTGAAAATTCAATTTCTCTTCTGTGTCATCGATCCTTTCAGTGATTGATGATTGAATTTAAAAAACACATCCTCATCTAGTCTTTTAAAATGTATATGTAACCCTTTATGCACTTCAACTCAAGTCACAATATTGACATTATACCGTGTCTCGACATTTACATCAAATTTTCCATTGTATACAGAACCACCATTTCAAACCCTTATTACAGAGTTTTATCACACACCTTTTCATAACTCCGAGCATTTATCACACATAATCTACAACTCAATCAATCATACAATCAATGCAGGCCACCCATATTCAATACTCTGTTCATTCATAAAAAGTATTTACATAAATCCAGAACACCTCATGTTATGTTTTCTCTTCCTTAGGCCTGATATTCTATTCAGTGGCCATTCCTCTAAATTTGCTTGTAGGCTTACAACAAAAACCTATTTTCCTTAAACTTGAATCTCTCGCTCTACTCTCTCCTTTTGCCTTGAGGCTTTTTAGTTTATCCAAAAGATTATGAACCAATTTAGGTTCAGATCCTTCATTATCTCAACAAAATCCTCCAAATCCTCTAAGTCCTAAAATCTATCCTTTATCCCTAAAAATCCTTTCAAAATCATAAAATCATGGAACCAATTCTACTTTAGGAATTACAATTAAATTTCAAATCTCTCATTTCCTATGGAATCTCAACTATCCTACTTCCCTCTTGTTCTCCAATAATTAATTCCTATTCTAAATGTCACTAAAAAACATTAATAATTACATAAGAAAACAATATTCTTTTGAAAACACAAGACCCCTATGTCTATTAAAATACAAAGGATTTTCTGAGCCGAATGATCCTAAATCGGACTCCCAAGGTTAAAAATAATCATGATCTCCTGATCATGTGCTTTTAATATTTTTCTTCCTGGATCCCATACTCTGTTTTACTGTTGTCTATAAGTTGCATTGTCTTCATCATTCTTCAACTATACTTTTCCAGGTTTCCATATTTTATACTGCATCTTCCCACTTGCTATGCTTTCACATTCCGCTACTGTCTTTTTCTTGCTGCTGCTGCTTCTTTGCTTTCCTGCTATCTTTTTCTGAGACACTTTCACCATTAGCCTTCTTATCAATTCAATTTATTTGTCTAATATATATTCTGACTACTGAGTACTTCTATCTCTTGATTTCTGAATTTCTATTTTTTTTGCTGCCCTTTCATCCTTACCCTCTTGTTTTCTGCAACTGATAACTTCTTCCTGATTGTCACTTCTGACAATTTCTTTGTTTTCTGACTTCAACAATTCCTTGGATTAGTATTTAGTTTTCCACTCACTATCATCTTCTTTTCTTTGCTTTAATTTGTTCCCCTGGACCAAACATTCCTTAGTCTTTTCATTAGTACCTGCAATCATAAAACAATCATCAAAATCATAAGACCTTTGTGTCTCTTCTTCCTTCGGAAACATTTTAAATTGATGCTCTGTCATTTTCTCCCTTATTAGCACATCAGTATGTTGATTCAACTCCTTCAAATAATTCTCGAGACTGTTAGCTAGTCCTTCTTCTACATCATCCATTTCAAGGATGTTTCTTTGATCTGGTTCATAGAAATGAACTTTTTCATTCTCATTCAGCTCTGACTTTACAACCTGAACACTTATCCTTTGATTTTCTAGCCTCTTCTACAAAATACTTAACTCATGCCACAAATCTCTCATTTCATCTGAAAAAATCTTTGTACAATCTTCACTACCTTCTTCTTTATCATAAGTCAAGTTTCCTAGTGACACTATCTCTTCATCTTTCATCATAATAGAATTCTGATCCTCCATATTTGTAATATTTTTAGTTTTCTATCCATCACTCTTCATTTGGCCATTTAATAAAATCAATTTCTCATTGTCATTACCAATAACAAATTTCTCATCACCAGACATAGCTGTCATATCTCCATTGAAACAATTATTTACACAAAACAAGGAATTTGTGAACTCCTTTTGTTGCAATATTCAATTTGGTCTTCATCTGAAAGATAATAATCATCATATTTTTCTTGGAAACTTTCAGCCTCACTCAATATAGTTTCATCACATGATTTGTCTTCTGCAATACCTACATTCACACACAACTTGTTAGTTTTAAAACCGTAAGACCTTATGGTCTCATTTGATGATTTAATCACCAAATCCTCCTGCTGTTCCAATTCCTCTATACAATTCAGAAATTATTCAATGGTATTCTCTTCAATCCTCTTAATCTTTTCAATTGATTGCTTAATTTCTAGCTTTTGGCCATCATCATAAGTTAAATTTCCTCTGCTTCCAATATGTTGAAAAGTAAAACTTTTCTCCAACTGTGTATGGACATTTACAAAGGATCTGGCTGTCCCATTTTCTTCCTTTATGACAATATCAGTAGTTTGTCCTTTTTCACATGTTCTTCCTGCCAACATAAAAAAATTATCAGATTTAAAATCATGCGACCTCTTGGTCTCACTTGAATTTTCAGTCTTCAAGTCTTTTTCCAAATACTCATTTATTCTGAGTAATTTTTCCTTCAACCGAGCACTTATCATTTGCTCCTTCTTCATCTGTAGCTTATGCCACTTTATCTTTCTTCTTACAAGAAAACCCCACCTCTGGTCTTCCTCATTCCTCTGTAACAAATCCAACAACACTTCAAGTTGGACTGCTATCTCAGCTTTCTCTCTCTCATACTCTTCCTTACTTAACTGTCTCTGTATTCCATTTGTCTTGGCATCTTCTTTCTTCATTTTTATTCTGTTGTGGTCTCTCTTAGAACCTATATCATTTCTACTATGACTATCAATAGTCATCTTCTTCTCCATCTCTATTTTCATGAGTTCGTCACTCATTCACTATGAGATGTATTAAAGCCTCTGCAATAACAAGTCCTCCTTGTTACAACTTACCTAACCAATCCTTTTCTCTGGATTTGGTCTTTTGGCAAACATTGGTCCCCTATTCTCTGGAACATCTTGAGAATTCCTCTCTGCTCCTTCTAGGCTTAAACTCATCTGCACCCTTTTAAGAACACAACTGTTCTTTTTATCCAGCCTTTGTTGGAATTTCTTCAAGGTTTTGCCACATTCTTCTTTCAGTTAGAAACCTTTATTGGCTTCCTTCATCACTGTTCTTTAAAGCTGTGATATTCTTGCTGAGATTCTCCTCAGCTGTCTGCAATCTGCATTCTGCAAAAATAATCCTCAACAAAATTAAAATACCTCACCTTCAAGGTTTGTTTCAACACCCACTTGTAATTGTTTCTGCAAATTCTTCCAATATTCTGCTACACTGCATGCTGTCTGTCAGATTCAAATCTGATCTCTTTTTCCTTTTTTTCCATCACCATTATACCTGTATTCACATATTTCAAAACATAACTTGGTAAATCTTTAAAGCACATTTTCTTTAAACTCAGATTCTGCAAATCTGAATTTCCTCATTATCATACTTTCACTACATATCTACTCAAATCTACAATTATTGTCAATCAGATTTAAAATCTAAGCTTTCCTTATTTCCTTCATCACACATGCATTCCAAAAATTTAATCTTCAAAAGAGCTTTGCCTGCTCTGATACCAAAATGATGCTTCCACAGCAGCATAAACTCACATCTACACATAAAAAATGTGTTTCCAAATTAAATATCTCAAATAGACCTCAAATAGAGGTAACCTCATTATCGAAAGTTATTCCCATTTCATAGCCTATGGTTAGCAACCATAATAAAATAATCACCTTGAAATTTTATCTTTCTGATTTTGACTTTGGTTCAAAACTCAAACAATAAACTTTATAGGCGGAAGCATTATTCGTTCTTCAATATAAGGTTTAAAAATTTATCCCAATTATGTTGTCAAACATAATAAAACATCCTCTTTATAAACTTTACGTTTATAAACAACATGAAGTCACCCACCTTATGCAATTACGATTTCTAATTTCCATTAAAACCAAAGTACCAACATAATTCGTATAATTTGCCCCACAACTTTACTAACTCACCTTACTGGAAATATGTATCCATGCTTCCGAATTTGGTTAAATAGATACCAAATATCTCAGCATATATTACTGTTCAGCCACATGCTTACCAATTCATTCACCTTCCCGCTATTCACATATATTTTAATTTGGATACAAACCCAAACACCAACATAATATTACATCCGGTCCCACCTTAATAACCTTTGCACAGCTTCTGATGCAAACATCATCAGATCGTTGCCTCCCTTGATCGAACGGCTATCGCGTAAAATATCCCCCACAATTTATCACTCCAAATTCATGCGAAATAAGCGGTTTTTAATTTCCATGTGTCAACTCCTAACTGCTATCACATTCAATTCAGTTTTTACCACTTACCATTTAAAAGTTGCGTGATAACTCCGTTTCTGGTTTTCAAAACCACCTTCACTATTCCTCATTTATGCGGAAACTGTCTTCATGATTTCATTGGTTTTTGACTTACCATTCCACATTTAGGCTACTCACTATTCCACCATTCCACTTCATCATTAACTTCTAGTTCCAAAATTCTGATCTGGCTTTTGTTGTTCCTTCGCTCCAGTTCCATGACAGAATATGGTGTTTCAAAACAATAAGTCAATATGATGTAAACAATTAGAAATTTCTTCTCTATTATATTAAATATCAATTGAAACTAAACCTTTGTTCCAGTCCTAATCTGAATTCACTATTCGATCGGATGTGCTTCTGATACCTATGATCCAATGTATCCAAATGCTAAATTGAAAATTCAATTTCTCTTCTGTGTCATCGATCCTTTCAGTGATCGATGATTGAATTTAAAAAACACATCCTAATCTAGTCTTCTCAAATGTATATGTAACCCTTTATGCACTTCAGCTCAAGTCACAATATTGACATTATACCGTGTCTCGACATTTACATCAAATTTTCCATTGTATACAGAACCACCATTTCAAACCCTTATTACAGAGTTTTATCACACACCTTTTCATAACTCTGAGCATTTATCACACATAATCTACAACTCAATCAATCATACAATCAATGCAGACCACCCATATTCAATACTCTGTTCATTCATAAAAAATATTTACATAAATCCAGAACACCTCATGTTATGTTTTCTCTTATTTAGGCCTGATATTCTATTCAGTGGCCATTCCTCTAAATTTTCTCATAGGCTTACAACAAAAACCTATTTTCCTTAAACTTGAATCTCTCGCTCTACTTTCTCCTTTTGCCTTGAGGCTTTTTAGTTTATCCAAAAGATTATGAACCAATTTAGGTTCAGATCCTTCATTATCTCAAAAAAATCCTCCAAATCCTCTAAGTCCTAAAATCTATCCTTTATCCATAAAAATCATTTCAAACTCATAAAATCATGGAACCAATTCTACTTTAGGAATTACAATTAAATTTCAAATCTCTCATTTCCTATGGAATCTCAACTATCCTACTTCCCTCATGTTCTCCAATAATTAATTCCTATTCTAAATGTCCCTAAAAAACATTAATAATTACATAAGAAACCAATATTCTTTTGAAAACACAAGACCCCTATGTCTATTAAAATACAAAGGATTTTCTGAGCCTAATGATCCTAAATCGGACTCCCAAGGTTAAAAATAATCATGATCTTCTGATCATGTGCTTTTAATCTTTTTCTTCCTGGATCCCATACTCTGTTTTACTGTTGTCTATAAGCTGCATTGTCTTCATCATTCTTCATCTGTACTTTTCCAGGTTTCCATATTTTATACTGCATCTTCCCACTTGATATGCTTTCACATTCCACTACTGTCTTTTTCTTGCTGCTGCTGCTTCTTTGCTTTCCTGCTATCTTTTTCTGAGACACTTTCACCATTAGCCTTCTTATCAATTCAATTTCTTTGTCTAATATATATTCTGACTACTGAGTACTTCTATCTCTTGATTTCTGAATTTCTATTTTTTTTGCCTCCCTTTCATCCTTACCCTCTTATTTTCTACAACTGATAACTTCTTCCTGATTGTCACTTTTGACAATTTATTTGTTTTATGACTTCAAAAATTCCTTGGATTCGTATTTAGTTTTCGACTCACTATCATCTTCTTTTCTTTGCTTTAATTTTTTCCCCTGGACCAAACATTCTTCGTTCTTTTCATCAGTACCTGCAATCATAAAAAAATCATCAAAATCATAAGGCCTTTGTGTCTCTTCTTCCTTTGGAAACATTTTAAATTGATGCTCTGTCATTTTCTCCTTTATTAGCACATCAGTATGCTGATTCAACTCCTTCAAATAATTCTCGAGACTGTCAGCTAGTCCTTCTTCTACATCATCCATTTCAAGGATGTTTCTTTGATATGGTTCATAGAAATGAACTTTTTCATTCTCATTCAGCTCTGACTTTACAACCTAAACACTTATCCTTTGTTTTTCTAGCCTCTTCCCCAGAATACTTAACTCATGCCACAAATCTCTCATTTCATTTGAAAAAATCTTTTTACACTCTTCACTACCTTCTTCTTTATCATAAGTCAAGTTTCCTAGTGACACTATCTCTTCATCTTTCATCATAATAGAATTCTGATCCTCCATCTTTGTAATATTTTTAGTTGTCTATCCATCACTCTTCATTTGGCCATCTAATAAAATCAATTTCTCATTGTCATTACCAATAACAAATTTCTCATCACCAGACATAACTGTGATATCTCCATTGAAATAATTCTTTACACAAAACAAGGAATTTGTGAACTCCTTTTGTTGCAATAATTCAATTTGGTCTTCATCTGAAAGATAATCATCATCATATTTTTCTTGGCAACTTTCAGCCTCACTCAATACAGTTTCATCACGTGATTTGTGTTCTGCAATACCTACATTCACACACAACTTGTTAGTTTTAAAACCATAAGACCTTATGGTCTCATTTGATGATTTAATCACCAAATCCTCCTGTTGTTCCAAGTCCTCTATACAATTCAGGAATTATTCAATGGTATTCTCTTCAATCCTCTTAATCTTTTCAATTGATTGCTTAATTTCCAGCTTTTGGCCATCATCATAAGTTAAATTTCCTCTGCTTCCAATATGTTGAAAAGTAAAACTTTTCTCCAACTGTATATGGACATTTACAAAGGATCTGGCTGTCTCATTTTATTCCTTTATGACAATATCAGCAGTTTGTCCTTTTTCACATGTTCTTCCTGCCAACATACAAAATTTATCAGATTTAAAATCATGCGACCTCTTGGTCTCACTTGGATTTTCAGTCTTCAAGTCTTTCTCCAAATACTCATTTATTCTGCGTAATTTTTCCTTCAACCGAGCACTTATCATTTGCTCCTTCTTCATCCGTAGCTTATGCTACTTTATCTTTCTTCTTACAAGAAAACCCCACCTCTGGTCTTCCTCATTCCTCTGTAACAAATGTAACAACACTTCAAGATGGACTGCTATCTCAGCTTTCCCTCTCTCATACTCTTCCTTACTTAACTGTCTCTGTATGCCATTTGTCTTGGCATCTTCTTTCTTCACTTTTATTCTGTTGTGGTCTCTCTTAGAACCTCTATCATTTCTACTATGACTATCAGTAGTCATCTTCTTCTCCATCTCTATTTTCATGAGTTCATCACTCATTCACTATGAGCTGTACTAAAGCCTCTGCAATAACAAGTCCTCCTTGTTACAACTTACCTCACCAATCCTTTTCTCCGGATTTGATCTTTTGGAAAACACTGGTCCTCTATTCTCTGGAACATCTTGAGAATTCCTCTCTGCTCCTTCTAGGCTTAAACTCATATGCACCCTTTTAAGAACACAACTGTTCTTTTTATCCAACCTTTGTTGGAATTTCTTCAAGGTTCTGCCACATTCTTCTTTCAGTTAGAAACCTTTATTGGCTTCCTTCATCACTGCTCTTTAAAGCTGTGATCTTCTTGCTGAGATTCTCCTCAAATTTCTGCAATATGCATTCTGCAAACATAATCTTCAACAAAATTAAAATACCTCACCTTCAAGGTTTGTTTCAACACCCACTTGTAATTTTTTTTGCAAATTCTTCCAATATTCTGCTACACTGCATGCTATCTGTCAGATTCAAATCTGATCACTTTTTCCTTTTTTTCCATCACCATTATACCTGTATTCACATCTTTCAAAACATAACTTGGTAAATATTTAAAGCACATTTGCTTTTAAACTCAGATTCTGCAAATATGAATTTCCTCATTATCATACTTTCACTACATATCTATTCAAATCTACAATTATTGTTAATCAGATTTAAAATCTAAGCTTTCCTTATTTCCTTCATCACACATGCATTCCAAAAATTTAATCTTCAAAGAGCTTTGCCTGCTCTGATACCAAAATGATGCTGCCACAGCAGCATAAACCCACATCTACACATAAAAAATGTGTTTCCAAATTAAATATCTCAAATAGACCCCAGATAGAGGTAAACTCATTATCGGAAGTTATTCCCATTTCATAGCCTATGGTTAACAACCATAATAAAATAATCACCTTGACATTTTATATTTCTGATTTTGACTTTGGTTCAAAACTCAAACAATAAAATTTATAGGCAAAAGCATTATTCTTTCTTCAATCCAAGGTTTAAAAATTTATCCCAATTATGTTGTCAAACCTAATAAAACATACTCTTTATAAAATTTACGTTTATAAACAACATGAAGTCACCCACCTTATGCAATTACGATTTCGAATTTCCATTAAAACCAAAGTACCAACATAATTCGTATAATTGGCCCCACAACTTTACTAACTCACCTTACCAGAAATATGTATCCATGCTTCCGACTTTGGTTAAATAGATACCAAATATCTTAGCATATATTACTGTTCAGCCACATGCTTACCAATTCATTCACCTTCCCGCTATTCGCATATATTTTAATTTGGATACAAACCCAAACACCAACATAACATTACATCCGGTCCCACCTTAATAACCTCTGCACAGCTTCTGATGTGAACACCATCAGATCGTTGCCTCCCTTGATCGAACGGCTATCGCGTAGAAATATCCCGTGCACTTTATCACTCCAAAGTGATGCGAAATAAGCGGTTTTTAATTTCCACGTGTCAACTCCTAACTGCTATAGCGTTCAATTCAGTTTTTACCACTTACCATTTAAAAGCTGCACGATAACTCCTTTGCTCGTTTTCAAAACCACCTTCACTTTTCCTCATTTATGTGGAAAGCATCTTCATGATTTCGTTGGTTTTTTACTTACCATTCCACATTTAGGCTACTCACTATTCCACCATTCCACTTCATCATTAACTTCTAGTTCCAAAATTCTGATCTTGCTTCTGTTTTTCCTTCACTCCAGTTCCATGACAGAATATGGGGTTTCAAAACAATATGTCAATATGATGTAAACAATTAGACATTTCTTCTCTATTATATTAAATATCAATTGTAATTAAACCTTTGTTCCAGTCCTAATCCGAATTCACTGTTTGATCGGATGTGCTTCTGATACATATGATCCAATGTATCCAAATGCTAAATTGAAAATTCAATTTCTCTTATGTGTCATCGATCCTTTCAGTGATCGATGACTGAATTTAACAAACACATCCTCATCTGGTCTTCTCAAATGTATATGTAACCCTTTATGCACTTCAGCTCAAGTCACAATATTGACATTATACCCTGTCTCCACATTTACATCAAATTTTCCATTGTATACAGAACCACCATTTCAAACCCTTATTACAGAGTTTTATCACACACCTCTTCATAACTCTGAGCATTTATCACACATAATCTACAACTAAATCAATCATACAATCAATGCAGACCACCCATATTCAATAATCTGTTCATTCATAAAAAATATTTACATAAATCCAGAACACCTCATGTTCTGTTTTCTCTTCTTTAGGCCTGATATTCTATTCAGTGGCCATTCCTCTAAATTTTCCCATAGGCTTACAACAAAACCCTATTTTCCTTAAACCCAAATCTCTCGCTCTACTCTCTCCTTTTGCCTTGAGGCTTTTTAGTTTATCCAAAAGATTATGAACCAATTTAGGTTTAGATCCTCCATTATCTCAACAAAATCCTCCAAATCCTCTAAGTCATAAAATCTATCCTTTATCCCTAAAAATCCTTTCAAACTCATAAAATCATGGAACCAATTCTACTTTAGGAATTACAATTAAATTTCAAATCTCTCATTTCCTATGGAATCTCAACTATCCTACTTCCCTCATGTTCTCCAATCATTCGGGAACATTTACAAATTTCTCTCAATATTTAATTAATTCCTATTCTAAATGTCACTCAAAAACATTAATAATTACATAAGAAACCAATATTCTTTTGAAAACACAAGACCCCTATGTCTATTAAAATACAAAGGATTTTCTGAGCCTAATGCTCCTGCATCATAGTCTATACTATTCCTTGAACTTATTTCCATATAAATATTCATCATTATTTTTCCTCAACAATGATATTTTCTTATTTTCCTAGTTATCTACATCAGTCTTAAAATTTACCAAAAAACTTTCATTTATTTTGGAGAAAATAGACCCATGTGCTCCTTAAGAAACAATTTATGAATGAAATATAGGACAAAAAATTACCAAGTGATGGAATAGGAATAGATACAAACACATCATTGTGAATCAAATCCAAGATTCATTATTATCTTATAGCACCAATTGGGAATCTCATACAATTATGTTTACCATATATGTAAGTTTTACCTAAATAAAAATCTAATGAACAATCAAACATACCTTCAACCATAGATTTTCCATTAAATTCTTGTAGGTTTTTTTCTCCAATATGTCCTAGTCTTTCATCCCATATCATGGTCTTCTCTTCATAGACTATAGAGGTACTATCTTCTTCATTTTTATCCTCAAGAACAACAAAAACATTACACCCATCGATAAAATTCCTTCTCAAAAATTTGTATATAATTCCAAACCAAAATTTCCTCATCAACAATTTCTCCTCAAACCATCTTACATATGTCATTTCAAATACAAGATGCACACCTGCATCACACATATTACTCATATATATCAAGTTTCTAGCTGGATTTGGAATGTGCAAAACCCCAAGGAGAGTTATACTCCTTCCATGTTTTAATAACAAATTGAACCTTCCACATCCTATCATTTTGGTTTTTGAATCTTCGCCTACGAAAACATTATCTCCATTATAATTTTCATAGTCACAAAACTACTCCTTGTGAGGATTCCTATGAAATAAATCACTTGATTCAATGATCCATACATCATGATGTGAATGTGTACATGTATTCTAAGTAAACATCACCTTCTTTCTATGAAAGGAGCATAAACGAATCCTTTACTTTTATGACCATTCTTAAATCTGCAACATTTATTATAATGACCAAATTTATTGTATTTTTATATTTACCTAAATATTTTCATAGATAATTATATCTATCCCTCAAATAATTATTTTTTCCCTCTCGATATTATAGATTAAAAATCCTTGGCTTGATTCCCTCCATGAAATTTCTCTTCATTTTTTTAAATAAAAAGGATGCAACTAATTTCTCAAACTTCAATATGGATTCAATGGTATTACCAATTTCTACAACTAGATTGACCCAAGGGTATGGAAGAGAACATAATAAGGTAATATGCTTACCTTCTTACTCTATATGAGTATCAATATAGGCAAGTTCACTTACTAGAGTATTGAAGGAATTTATATGTTATGTTATACAATCACCATCTTATTTCTTAAGATGATGTAGATTCTTTTGAAGAAACGACTTTTTTACTAGGGAATCTAACTAATATAAATTCCATAGCTTTTCCCACAACTTCTTTGTAGTATATTTTACATAGACATTTAGCAATGCCAAATCTAAGAGGAAAAAATAAATTGTGCTTCTCACATTTCTTTCTAGTTTTTCCCAACTTTATTGCAACATAATAGTAGGTATTATACATATATCCATAGTAACCTATTATTCTTTATCTACAAATTTATATTCCATATTTAGCTTTCATAAGTCAAGGCCCTGGTTGTTAAAATTCTCTATTTATATTCTTGAACCACTTTCCATTTTATTTACAAAATATTCATTGTGAAAATCTCCCACTAAAGAATAATTGATTGTAGACCCAAAATAGTTTGTATCTTCACAAAATGAGTTAAACCATAACAACAAAGTCACCCATCTAAATCCAATATCCTCTCCCTTATACAACTTGAATAGTTTTATAACTTTGTGCAAGAAAATCATGACTAACATAATTTAAAACATTAAGAATAATAATGGTGTGCACACACACGCATGAAAGTGTACATACAGATAGTGCACAAAAATTATATCCAAGAAAACAAACCAACCTGAAATGTACACCTCTTTTTCCTTGTTCAACTTATTTGTTGTAATGAGGCTTATTTGTAATGGTTGTTTTATTACTTTTTTGAATATATTTGTGGTGTAGTGAGTCTTCTCCACTTGTTGTAGGTTTATCTCAAGGTTTAACAAATGGTATTAAAGTGTTTGTTGTCTTCAATGGGATTCATTGTATCCATTCTAAGGAAATTTGGTTTGTATAACCTTAGGTTGTTAAGGCCTTATTTTATGGTCTCAATTGAAGAGGAAAACAACTCTAATTGTTTGTATTAAGGATATTAAACCAAATAGTGTTGTGTTGTTGTAGTAGCAATTTTTTAAACTGGTAACCTTAAATAAGAGGATGGGAATATATATTTGGTAGAATAAATGGCATCTGCACATTTAGATATTAATTAATTAAATGGCCCAAATTTAAATTTAATGAAGATGAACAAAGGAATATTTTCTTATTAAAAGAGAGCATAAGGAAGTTTTCATGAAGAACATGAATCTTAACATTGTAAAATAAGTGGTTTGGGAAAATATGTATTATAATGGAATAATCTTGAGTGTTCTTAATCTATCCAAGATTATGTGTTAAAGAATGTGTCAAGGGAATCTACAATGAAGAAGGCTTGGGATAAGCTTGGTTCATTGTATAAGGCTAAATCCCTCATAAGTTTGATATTCATATTGAAGAATCTATATGCTCTAAATATAAAGGATGGTGATAGGGTTATATATCACGTTAATTCCTTCAATGCCTTGTTTAATTAGCTCAAATCCTTTGATGACTAAGTAAAGGACATTGAGTAATGTGTGGCATCACTTTGTAGTCTTTTGAATTCTCAAGAAAAATTGGTAGTTTCCATCAATGGGTCAATTACCAAAGGAGAATACAAGGAGAAAAACTTTTGAAATAAATATTGATTTAGAAGCTTCAGTGACTATGGGACAGTCTAAGAAGTCAAACAATGAGGGATCTAGTGGGAGGAAATATAGATATAGAGGAAGATATTCTAGTAAATTTAGGAAATGACAATAGTTTATATGTTGGGGTTTCCATAAAAGAAGGCACAAGAGAGTGACTTCAAGGTTGGTCCTTTAGAGGAGAAAAAATGATATGAAGAGAATTAAATTCCTAGGAATTTTAGTTGTGAGGCTAACATGTATCCCTATTCAACATGTTTGTTAACTAATGTCCAGTATGAGGCATGGGTAATTTATTTGGGAGACCCTTCCATATAACTCCTTAGAGGGAGTGATTTGTGGATTATGAAGGATCACACCGGAATAAAATATTTCTTGGAGATATTTTTCATTATGAAATTGTCCAAAAAATACAAAGTAGTGACAACATTGAATATGAAAAAATTATGTTGTGGCATCTTCCAATGGGAGGTATGAGCACTGTGTATTAATATTTTTTTCTATGGAATTGGTCATATGAAGGACTCATTTAACTTTTGTTAGGCATGTGTGCATGTAGAGTCAAAGATGATTCAATTATCTCTGAGAAACATCAAAGATTATGAGCTGCATGATTCATTGCATTATGATATTTGTGATCCTATGGATGTGGTCTCCATTAGATAATCTCATAATGATGACTTCATAAAAAAACCGCAAATTTATTACATGAGGAACAAAATTGATGCACTTTAAGTTTTTAAGAAAAAAATTTCCTTGGTTTAAAGGAAAAGTGCAAAGAAAATCAAGAATTTGAAAAGTGATAATAGTGGTGAGTATTACTATATTGAGTTCATTTTTGCAAATATTAAGGTATTTTAAGGAAGGAGAATAATATACATACTCTTAAAAATAATGATGTTTCTAACAGGTTCAATCAAAACTTGATGAAGAAAGCATAAAGAATGAAATTGGATGTTGGTTTCAAAAAAAACTTTTGGGATAAAGCAGATAATAAAACAAAATATTTGACCAATAGATCACAGATTTTATTGTTAGGTAAAAAGGCACTAGAAGAATTTTGGATTGTAGAGAATCACCATATTTCATATTTCTAGTTTTTTCGATGCAAGCCTTGCATGTATGTAAGATAAGTGGGAAAAGACTTGATAAATCCCTTACAGTTATATCGAGTGGTTAAGAGTCATATGAGATATCTCTTATCTCTCCACTAAAGTTGATGAGGTCACAATTTCAACTCCATTGATCCCCTTCGGGTTACACTCTATAATCAAGGCTAATGGTTTGTCCCATTTTCCATCCACGAATCATGGGGAAGTACTCAAAGGTTTTTATGCAGTGGTTTCCTTGGGAAAAGAAATGAAAACACCCGATGCCAAATTATGCAATTGCATATTTATTGGTTATTCAAAAGGAAGGAAGGTAAAATTTATGGTTTCCTTATAAGCATTAATGTAACTACATTCAAACTATGATATTCAAGGAGGATAATCTTGTGAATATTAGCATGAATAATTTGTATGAATAAAAAAGGTAAAACATGTATCAATTCAAGATTTCCAATCTAGAGTTGAAATAAAATTAGGAAGTTATCATTGCGGCAAGATACAAACACTCTAGATGAAGAATGTGAAAATCAACATAAGGAAAATCTATCATTAATACCAAATGAAAATATGAATGCAAGACATGATCATGTTGATCAAGGGCACAATTTGCGAATGGGGTAGTTTATTTTAATTATTAAGCTTTATCTTTCATGTTTATGAGCCAAGAAATTTCAAAGAAGCCCTTGATAATGTTGAAGACTTTCATTAAAAGTAAGCCAAAAATAAGAATTAAAGGCATTGGAATATAACCAAACTTGATTTTCTTGCAGGAAGTAAGGTAGTTGGATGCAAATGAGTTCTAAAGAAGAATTATAGTGTAGATGGGACTCGTATAAGGCTTTTTTGGTTGGAAAGGGATACTCTTAATTAAAGAGTGTAAATTATGAGTATACCTTTGTATTACACCAATTTTTGGTCATATAACCTGTTACTATTAGATGGACCAAAGTACACCATGTAAGACCAATTTTACCCTAGTAAAATTGCTTTCACTATGAAAAATAACTTAGTAATCCATAATTTATTAAGTTGTTTATGGTCTAAACAGGAAACCCCATAAGGAATAATTGAATAAATCCTTATTTTTTTTATTTTCCTCAAGGGATAATTAATTAAACCACAGTTTAATTAATATTCCTAGTAATATTTAACCCAATACAGGGAAATTAATTAGATAAATCATTATTTATCTTATTATTTTCTAGGAATAATTATTTAAAACATTATTTAAATAATATTCCTTGTTAAATTTGACTAAATCATTTATAAATAATTGAACAAACCACTATTTATTTAATTATTGCTCAACCACATTCATAAAATAATAAATAAATCATGTATTTATTTATTATTTACAAATAAAGGGATTTGACCAAATTCAAATTTTTTTCCCTCCAACAAAAATAATAAAATATTCCATAAAATTTGGATCTAAAATTGGTTAATAATATTTTAATTATTCTCCAATATATAGACTAACTCAATATTTTGTTATAAATAGAAGGGTTTTTCCATTCATTCACTACCTTTTTTTGCCTAAAGATCGCTCTGGATATATACTTTTGGTCTCACTTTGATCCTCCATCATTGTCATATTTTTCTACCTTTTTGCTTATGAGCTCCCCTTGAGTTCCATTTTTGTCTGGGTTTTCTACACCATCAAGAGAGAGAGATCTTAGATCTGAAGCGCTGAGGACATACAAGAACCCATCCCGTTGAGGGGGACTAGTAACATCTTTCTATGTTCCCTTCCCAGGTGTCATAATATAAAAATTCTTTAAAAGCATTCTTGTCTTGTTAATTGGATGCATGGAGAAAATCTTGATTTTAGTTGTTGTTTAATTTCTTTAATTGCATAGATCTAGATTTCTGTAGCATTTATTCTGATCACTAACTGCATATCTAAGGAAATTGACAACCATCTTTGATGTTAGGGTTGTTTGTTATGCACAGCTAAAGTGAACTTTTTTTGTATGCTTGCGATTAGAATTCACACTAACAACTTGCGAATCCACAAGGGTTTATAATTATGATTGCTGTCGTTTTTCAAATCCCTGCATGAACCGCTGTTTCAACCACTAGGTTTCTTATTTAGCTTCTTATTTATCATTTATTGATGTTGTTTTTAACCTTTAAAACCCAAAAACAGTAAAAATTCTAACTTCCATGTGTTTTTGGGCCTATTGCGCAGGTGACAGGTATGACTCACAGCTGAGATGACAATTCTTTCTGAAACCTACTCCTGAGACGACTGGAAGTGCAGGTCACACTTTTTAGGTCAAAACCTGCAACCTCAACCTTCATGATGCAGAAAAAAGCCTCAAACCTCCAACCTCAGCTGAAAACAAGTTAGAAATTGCAACCTGGACTTTTTGCGGGTGTTTTTTTGTGATTTTTCTAGGTTTTTCTGGGCTACTGTTCAAGTTTGTCTGACCTCCCTCTCCACCCGCCTTGGACATGTACTTTCTTAGTTTTACTTTTCGAAGTAGGAACCAAGCCCCTTAGGGATTCAGTACGCTTCCACCTTTTTAGGAGGAGTTTAGCTGAAGCAGGTCTTCTGAGATTTTAGTGTGTTCAACCATTTTTCAGATCTGAAACTGTACTTTCAGATCCATTTCAAATTAGTTATTCATCCATCCAAAAAACCTCTTTTCAGTTTTGTTTGGTCCTCCTTTAGATTCCCCTCCATTTCCCTTCAGCTTGTAGCCTTTTACCATTTTTTTTGCAGCACTTTTCTCTCTGGTTTTTGTTGTTTTCTGCACCTAGTTCTAGCAGATATGACCTTTAGATCCCAGTCCCTCCTGAACTTAGATCCATTGGCCATTTTGTGTGTTCTTACTAGATTTCTCCCACCCATAGACTATTTGTTGGCATGCCCTCCTCCTTGGGTTTAAATTGATGCATCTTTAGCTGTTTATTTCATGTCATATTCAGTTTCCTTTACTATCATTTTTAGATTTATTTACAGTTATACAACATTTTTTTTCTTTTTTTCTCTACACACATCTAGGCTTAGTTAAAATTAACACACTTATCACATACACGCACCCCCTAAGTGAAGAGTTCCTGGTTTACATTGCCAGGCAAAGAATATAACATTGTAATCAATTGATCCTGCACCCCCCTTCCCTTATTTTAACATTGTAATCATTTTATCTTGCACCTCCTTGCCCTTGTTGGTCTCTCTTTCTTTATTGATCCATGTTTTTTTTCATCATTGTGCCCCCAAGGTGTTTATCCTGGAGACTCCTAGGCCTTCATCCTCAGTTTCCAGTAGGAAGACTTACTCCTCCACGTAGGGTTCGAGTTCGTCCTCCACTGAGTCCCCATTCTGACTTTGCTTCTGGTTCATCGGGTTCCCCTTCTGGTTCTATCCCCGGCTCTCCTTCTATCACCTTCACCATGTCTGGTTCAGGACCTATTGCTGGTGGTAGCCCCAGCCCTAATGCTGGGAATGATACTAGTGGTGCCGCAACAGGAACTATCACGACCTCTCCCTTGCTCCCTTATATGGCAGGCCTCAGTCTTCCCAATTTTAGCCAGTTAATTAATGACCCCATACACCATGATCCTGGTTGGCCTGCTATGCCAACCAAGCTCCCTTTAGACATCCCAAAGTTGGAAGGCCTTGCTGGAGAGGATCCTACTAACCATGTTTGTTCTTTTCACAGGTGGTTTTCGTCTAACTCCATCACTGATGACTCCGTCCGTCTTTGGTTGTTCCAGCGTACCCTTACTGGAGAAGCTTCCAAGTGGTATGTCTACTAGGCCTCTGCCTCTCATACTACTTTTGCGACTGTTTCCAGGGCTTTTCTATCTTACTTCCAACTTCCCCTTGGCTATAACACTGGTACCAAAGTCTTGACCTATTTCCATCAATCGTCTGCAACTCGCCTATCTGATCATGTCCAAGAATGGTGGAGAAGAAAAAGCCTATGTCAAGCCCCTACCTTCGAAGACTGTGTCTACATGGACTCATTTCTTAGATACCTTTTGTCTGTTATAGGAAAATATTTCATATCTCACTTCCCTCAGACCGAGGAAGCTACCCTCTAGATTGCGTTGAAATATGACCTGATCTATACATAGTCTGGTTATGTTTAGATCGTCTTACCCGATCTCCCTACCCTCGGTGGTGCCAATGCACCGGGGGAATCCCATGCCATCAAATATATCATTGGATCCCTTTCACATCCGTACACTCATCCTCCCATGGGTTATGATTTCCATCAGGGAGAGGCCAGCTCCTCCAGCACTTTTTCCCCTCCTGGCAGCATGTATCCAAGATAAGGCATGCCTCCTTATTTTTCCCAACCTATTTATCCCAATGTTTCCCAACCTCCTTATTATCTGTATTCGTAGCCTGGTGCTCCAGCTCCTCCAACATTAGCACCTTAGCCTCCCTTGCCTTCTCAACCCCCGCAACAGTAGCCACCACCCCCTCAGGGTTATGTGTATGTGCAGCAGGGTGCGACTAATCCTCCTACTTCCAAAAAGAAGAGGAAAGGATACCAAAACCAATCTACCATAGTTAATCTAGGAAACAATCCCCAAGGGAATGCATCTAACATTGCAACCTAGTAACAGGTCAGTAAGCCCAAGCAGGACAGGCATGTTTTCACGAACAAACCTTGTTCTTGTTGCGTTGTCTATGGTCACTACACCCACGATTGTCCTCTTTTACCTAAAATGCATTAGATGTGGGAAGCTCAGAAAACATCCCGAGGACAGCAAGCCTCCCCTTCAGTTCCTCCCAATGCTGCCCCTATCCAAATAGCCATGTTTACCAATCTTTTCACCCAGCAAGGATTCGTGGCTACCCAACCCCCTAAAATTCAGGCGGCCAGTCAACCTCCTCCATCTGGTACCTCTATTTACCAGATACTCATGATGAACTCTAACCAAACCATTACTATTGACCTCAACCTTCAGACTCGATCCCGTTAGTACAACAAGCCCCCCACTACGTCTGCTCCCGAGCCCCCTTCTTCATGTCCCACGGAGCCTCTTTCGACACCCAGTGGTCCTTTACTGATCCCTGACCCTAAGGTAGAGGTTCATACCAATATCCCCAAGGGACCATTACACCAAAACACTACTTCTGGTAAAGCTTCCCACTCTTATAGTATAGTAGATGACTTGGCGCAAGCCCCTGCCACCATGTCAACACTTGAAGTCCTCCAGTCGTGCCCTTCACAACGAAAATATCTACTAACTACGATGGAAATTTTGGATGCTTCATATTATCCTTTGATTATCTTCGATGTTTACCGATCAGAACATCCCTCCCTTCCTACTTTTGTCGCCTTCCAAATCCCTGTCAAGATCCAGAATGCCAATGTCTTTCGCTGTATCATTGACGAGGGGGCTGTTAGCCACCTATAAAATTTGTCATATCAAATGGTGGCTAAATCATTTTTCAAGCCTTCAAGAAACAAGTTTCATGCCAAATTGTTAGTTCTTGAAGTCTTAAGAAGACAAATTATCCTTCAGCTTTACTGTTGTTTCCCTCATCTACTCTGAAAAGTCTGTTGTTTGTAAGGAGAAAACACTACTGCAAAGACCCATTTTCCCCTTCATTTTTACCCCTTCTTCCACTCATACTTAACCTCCATTTCATCCCCTTTTCCTCATAAAAATTCCTCCATTTTCATCATTTTAACCTTCAAAATCACTTCAAGACCCTTCTAAAATCATTTGGTCTCCTTCCATTGGTTTTAAAAAGCATTCTTTCCTCTACCGAGACCCTCATTTGTCCTTAAAAACTCTGTTTTAAAATCCAAAAGACAACCTTTTTATTATATAAAGTTTTAGCCCCCTAGGGCTTAACTTTCATAAACCTCTGCTTCATAGGACCTTAAGCCCCGCAACCGAGCACTTAAAAGATCCTAAAACCTTCTTCTAAACCCTCAAAAACCTTTGTTTTCCTTTATATTTTTGTAAAACCTGATTTTTTCATTAATTTTGACGGTTCTTTGTTTTAACAAAAACCAACTGTTGATCTAAAACTGATCAACAATCGATGAAATCTCGCATCGCGCATATTCATTGGGCACATTTGAAAATCCCCTTACTTTTTTTCGATTTCGATGAGCCCCTTTTGGTTAAAACCCCCAACCACTTCCCCACCATATAACCCGCGCCCAAGACCAAGGGTTAAGTCCCGAGCGCTAATCGCAATCAAAGATTTGCGATGGGCTCATTTATTTTGTTTAAAGAAAAGCCCCGATGCGATTGAGTTTTTATTCTATGGACCCCCACCGCATTCTCCACCATTGATCTTTTAAACAAATCAACGGCCCAACACTAATCGCATCCCAAAAAACATTCATGCCATTCCTCTCCTCCTCCGATTGAAATCTTGCGATTCAATCTGGACCGTCGAAAACCACAAGAACCGACAGCCCAGATTGAACATCCTCTGCCACAACCCTCCGACATTTGAACCCACAGAATCATTCCTGACTGTTGATCTCTCTAAGATCGACGGCTCCAATCTCATCGCATCGAAATTTCCTTTGCACCTTTCCTCTCTCCCTCGCCGATTGGCGATCCAGCGATTAGATCTGGGCCACCCATTGCATACATCCAACGGTCTAGATTGAAGCCCTCACCCTTTTTTAAAATTCATGAAACCCCACTATATAAAGTTTTCAATGAATATCCACCGTTGATCTCTGTAGATCAACAGCTCGCATTAACCCAAAATCTGCCCAACCCTCGCCTCATATTTTATTCCCTTAACCCCAAGATTAAATCTGAGCCGTTGATCTGTTTCATCCAACGGTCCATATTTAACCCGATAGGCCCAACTCCTTTGGGTCCTACTTTTCCCTAGATCAAATCCTAATCGTTCATTACTATGATCCAACGGTTGAGATTAAAACCACCTTGACCCTGCCCCACCTCTTTCTGCCCTTGCATCTTATCGCCATCGCGCTCTCCTCACAACCATCTAATCTAAGGCCCCAGATCTGACGGCCAGCGCGCGGTTTCATGTAATTTTATGTCCGAAGATTAACGTTTTAAAATTACGTGATGAGGGTGGTTTTAAAAAGCCACGTGTCGGCTAGAAACACATATCGTGTTCAAAAAGGAAATACAACCTTCCCTTCTTTTCATCGCATGAAACCGGCGGTTTCTTCAGCCGAAACCACCTTTCCCATTCCCATTTCATTTTCTCGTAATAGATCTCCACCGTTGATCTCCGAGATCTAATGGTTCACGTTCAATCTCGTCGTTTGTTCATCGCCCTCCACCCATCCTCTACAGAACTCCATCGATTAACCTTCGCCGTTGATCTCTGTGGACTAATCCAATCCAACGGCCCAGGATCTTTCGGAAACCCCAATTTTTGTTTTAACGCATTTTCCTTCCACTTAAGGTTTTTTGCCCATTTTCTTTGTAATTTCCCCCATTTCATTATAAAGTTGCTCCCCCCACATTATGTTTTCCTAATCAATCTCAACCATTGATCTCTGTAGATCAATGGGCCGGACTTAATTTCCCCACAATTCTTCCAACCGCCTCTCCTTTTAACCTCAGCAAAGTAATCCTTGCCATTGGATGCTTTCATCCAAGGGCTACGATCTAACCAAAACCTCAGAAGCAGTCTGAACCCTTCCCCGCAGGATTTTTTCTAATTTTTCTTTGTTGTGCAGGTTTTAATGGTTTTTTCAAAAGTTTTAAAAGAAAATTGAAGGCCGGGGATGACGATCCCTCAGGCCATTATTCATCAAAGAGATCATTTTGCAGGTTTTTCCCATTATGTTTTATTGGTGCCTCATGAGCACCGAAGCCATTATAAAACCTCTGTAAACGTCTGCACATCAGCAAGACATAACAAAACTTAATCAAACAGTGAGTATCAATGTTAAAGGACCCAGTCACAGCAGAGATGAAGAATTGAAGATTGTTTACACAATTTTGAGGGATTACGGCCTAAATCGACTACCTAAAGCCTAATCCACTCAATTAAATGCAGTTTGAAGAACATAAGACAGAAATTAGGCCTAATTATGCCTAACACACAGATCAGAAGCAAATTAGCCGTGTTTTAGGTCAAAACAATAATATCTATCAGTTCGAGAAGCCTCCACTACCACATCAGAGGCTAATTGAATCCTCTCCAGCTACCAAAAGCCACCTGCAGCCTCAAATAATTCAAAAGAGGCATAGTTATTACCAGAATAGAAGATATTTGCCTTAAGGAAACTGAATAGTTATTTCATATCAAAGAATTTATTACAAACTGTCAGCAGAGTTATTACAAAGATGAGAGAGTTTTAAAGGTCAACAAACTTTGCTGAGAGGATCGAAAACTTAATGAAAACAATTAATACAGAGAAATATCTGAAATCTTCTCCATTGAGCCCCTCAAAGGCCGAGAAGCATTAAACTGTATTAATTGAGCCTATAGATATTTTCTCTCATCCACCTCCTCATTTTCCTATAAAATCTTCTTGAGGAGCACATTGTAAAGGGTTGGTTGCTGAACTTTGATATAATACTTGTGCTCAAAACTTTCTACTTGTAAATAGTGTTCAGAGGCTCTTGAAGCTCTGTTTGTGATCAAATAAGTTAGGCTGAGAAGAGAAGATGATTTCTGAACTGAAACATTGGACTTGAAGAATATAACTGGATTGACATCAATATACAAGCCGATTGTTGGGATCCTGGTCTATATCATTGGTGAAGTGCTTCTTTCTGTGTTATTGTTTTCCTTTCATGTATGCCATTTTTTCCACTTATTCTCTGATAAAGAACAACAAGCATAGAGTTAGGATTTACAGTTTATAGTACCCTTCTCTGACTGATAAGCTTTATCTCTATGTTTTCCTCCTATTGTGTATTTAATAATATCTTAAGTTAAGTGTAAACATTATCAAGGAATGTTGGTTTTCCCTTGTCTTGATGTGCAAAGCTTGAAAAGAGGTTCTTGAATGATATTTTCATTATATACTCAGTAAAGTTAGACTGGAAAAGTTTATGGTTTGCCCTGTCTTCTAGTTTCTTTCTCCAAAAGCAGTTTTGAAAATTTCCCTAAGAGTAAGCTGAAAGCAGTTTAGATTTAAAAGTATCTTATCTGATCTTAGGTTGCACTTTGTTTTCTTATCTGTTTTCATCCCTTCTGAAAGTAATAATGTGGATTACTGGATTGTTTTTTTGATAATTTAGCTTTAATACAAGCTTGTCCAAAGAAGTATATGGTTAGCGCTGTCCTTTGGTTGGTTTTAAATAGTTACTTAAAAGGCTTTTCTTGTTTGGAAAGACTAATAAATCCTAGTTGAAATTATTGTCTTTTTCCACCCCTTCAACGCTTTTATTGTTCCATTCCATCATTTAATATAAAAATATTTTTTGATATAGATGACTTGCCCCTTGGACCACTCTTGAAATTGTTGCACAATTAAACCCTTTTATGACTCCATAGCCCAATGGACTAAAAACCAGCATCATATCTATCTTATCAGCCAAATATTGTTTTGATTGCTTATACGTTCACCCCTTTGAAGCTCTTACATTTTAGGACTTTCCACTCAACTAAAAATCTTGCTCAACCATCCAAAACCAAACAAAAACCCTTTTTCTTAATAAATAGCCTAATATCATACCCAAAAGCCTTAAAGATAAATCGATCTTTGCACTTATAGAGAGATCCCTCTCTAGATTTAGGAGGGCTAGATCCTAGAATCCCAAAGTGGTTCCAATGTCCTCTTCGCAGTTTTAGTCTCACCAATCTACTGAAATTACGGGGAGATAACGGGGGCATCCACCTGTGTGATGTTCGCTTCGATTTAGAAGCAACTCATATCTCCTGAGTTAGCCCCTTCCACTATCACCCTCCGAGCATGGGATGGCCACTTTTCTCAGCCCCTTGGCATGTTCCAAAATTGTCCTATTACTCTTGTGGGCAAGGCTATTTGTGTTGACGTAGAAGTCATTGATTCCCCCTTAGACTACAACATTCTATTAGGTCGTAGATACACTTATGCGATGTCCTCTATCCCATCTATGGTTCACTGTAAGATGTTATTTCCTCACAATGGAAAGATAGTCACCATCGACCAGTTGACATATTATGAACCAAAGTATCATACCTCCCCTGAGTCCATCATCTCTTTGGTGGCCAATAAAAAAATAGTCAAACCTCCAACTAGTGTCTCACCCGTAGTCTATAAAGATTCCTCTTTTCTTGGTTCATTCCCTATTTTCGCTCCTCCTATCTCTGAACCTAGCTTATCAAATGTTTGCATGATGAAATCATCTCGGTCCGACCTCAAACGGACCAGTTCGACTAGTCAGCAGCCCCACCCCCGCAACCTGCTCCTAGCACCTCGACTTAGCCCTCAGGACCCCCTCCTCAAGGCCCCTAATCTGTAGCTGGTGTCCATGAGCCTCTCTACCCTCCTAGAATGGTTCCCCCTGGCCTTAACCATCTTAGAGATGTCTCGCCTGGCCATTACCCCTCCGGTCAAATACCGTTTCTAGCTCCCCCTCCTGGAGTATTTTCGGTACCTATTATGGCTACCTTGTCTCTTCCTAACATGACCTTGGGGATCCTAGTTTGGTACATTGATCCCCCTGCCACTACCCTGCCTAGTCAGCCCAAAAGCTATACTGCTTTGACCTCGGTCCAACCGGTCGCCATGACCCCTCCCTTTTCTTTTGTGCCTCAACCACCTCAACAGGAACATACTCCTGTTGCAAAAGCTTCAGGTGAGGGGGGCAAAGCTCACAAGAAGGAACCGAAAGACAAGGCTACCCAGAAAACGCCTGCTCCTCCTCAGCCTCCAAAGTGTAACCCCCCCGGTGTGCTTTGTGTGATGTTGTTAGTCATGCCACCCATAATTGTATTGAATTGCCTTGTATCAAACCCATGGTTAATGTCATGTTTCCCAAGTCTAAGGTCCCTGAAGCTTATGTTTCTTCCACGACTATAGCCAAGAACCCCAAGAATGTTCACACCAACCACCCTTATGCTTTATGTGATCTCCATGGCCATTATACCCACCTTTGTCTCTGCCTCAAGCATTACCGCACCTCTTTGGAAATAGTTTAGGAGTATGAGACCGAACATAACCAGTCTACTTCTCCCATACTCTTGTAATATGATTCAGGCCAACCTGAGGACACCTCTTCTCCCATTGACATTCCCCCTCCTTATGTAAAGATGACAAAGTCTTCGACCACTATCCTCTACCTGTCATCAGCTATGAGATCCACAGTGGAAGACCCCTCCGAGACTTCCCCTTCTATTTTGCTTGACCTCCCTTCTTCAATCACCTTGGGCTCAACGTCAGTGGATCCCTTATCTGCCTGTTCTTCCATCACCCCCCATGACGATGCACATGTGAACCTCTCTTCTCAAGATGATGATTCAGGTAGCTTTGTCTCATCATGTGGTTACCCTTCCACCAGTCACCCTATATTCTACTGTTATGATGACATCATGGAAGCCTTTTCCACCCTTGATTTCATCTTTCCCGCCTATAAGAGGAATGGCACCATTTGTGTCTATAATGACTTTTGTGACCTAAGAAAAATCTGCCCCCAAGGCAACTCCCCCACACCATCTACCTTTCGGTGTGCGTGTGGTCTAAATCCTACCTAGAGCACTCCCTCTAGTAGTGTTTGTTTGATTTCTACCTTTTGTTTGGGTTGCCAAAATTGTTCATCATCCTCTCATTTGTTGTCTTGTGGCACCTTTAAGATGGACCCCCCATCCACACCATATATCGGTTATGTCAATGGTGCCAGTTGCTACTCCTGGAAGCTAGCCTCAGTAGCCTGGGCCATTTTGACCCCCTTGCATTCACTTGTTCTCTCTAACGGTGTATGAATTGGTACTGCCACCAACAAACAAGCTGAATATGATGCAGTGAGAGGTTTATTATTCGATGCCCTTTCTCGTCACATCCTTCACATTCATGTTTGTTTAGATTCCTTGCTTCTTGTCATGCAATTGAATGGTGTCTATCTTATGTATAATATATTCCATTTTAGAAGATATTTACGAGTGAATATTTTGATGCGTGAATTCGAAATCATTACATTGAGTCATGTACCTAGAGCACAAAATCACTATGTAGATAACATTGTAAACAATATTCTAGATTGGAATTTATCACACGAATTTCACACAACATAATAACAATAAACCATAAAATGATGCATATCCATTATATGTGTGATTCAAAATTTTTTAGAGTCCACCAACTCTGATATATATGACATGCCCATAGCATGTTACAAAAATAAAAACTGGGGGCACCTCATGCCCCTGCATCTAATCACTATCTTGAGGATCTCAAGCCAATCAGCTTCGGTAGCTTGTAGATCGCGCATCCCCTGTCCATCCATCGCCATGTGCCGCATGACCCCTCACCACTTCGATGGTAGACCAATACATGGCTCTATGTACTGTTCGTTAAGATCTTTCAAGCCGTGCTCTGAAACACTGGTCAGTAGTCTCTCACATCTACGATGGATGTCCTCTAGGAGGGCAATTGCATCCTCATTTTGTGGACCCCTCGACCCACCCAGGGCTGCAGCTCCTGATACTGCAGGCCACCCCATATACCCGGTTGGTTTCACTGGTGTTGTATATGTAGACCAAAAGTGAATGAATTAGTACCATATACAATATTCTGAAACTTTAAAATGCACATAAAATATTAGCAACTTGTCACTTCCCGTCGGGCCCCCATGCTTGACCTGGCGACAGTGGCAAGTATGGGTCCCCATGATAACTCATCCCACTATAGGGATAGTCGTCTATGTATAGTGGCATTTGATCCCAATAAGCGAAAAAATCGGTTCGAAACACCAGTCCGACTTCCCCACCTCCCCCTCTGCACAGTAGTTGCCCGTAACGGTGCATCTTGGGCTCTCACGAGCCCCCATCCTATATCTGTATGCGAGGCTGAAGTGTCAGGATCTTCTCAAAGAAGAGCGAGCAAAGCACTGTGCCATATGCATAGTCGTGGTTCACCTACCGCTTACATAGTGAAAACTATCATTTCAACAATGAAAGCATCATTTGGGCCCACCCATAGTAGGTCGCACTTAGCACAATCTCAACAAGCATCATCTGACCCCTAGTGATGTGGTGGAGTGCCTGGTTTCCCAGGATCCACGGCACCATTGCTGCCACCGCACGAATCTCTAGTTGCTCTAGATCTCTGATTGATATATGTGTCCCCTTCACATGGAGACCTGGTCGACAATGACGGTCTGCAAACTCCATAATGTTACACCCTCATGGTAACACTGGCTGTGTGTTTCCCACCATCCCAAGTGGCAAGATACCGGTCAGAAAATATATATCCTGGATAGTCAACTGAATCCGATGCCCCTGCACTATAAATATCTTATGATCTGGATCCCAATAGCTGACAATCCAGGCCAACAAGGGCTCTCAGCTCTCATCAAAGGGTTCTCCATAAACTTCAAGACCCCAAACCTGACCAACGCAGTGCAGACACCATGATCCTCCCAGATCTCATACCATAATGTTTCCAGGTCTCTCTCTCTCCAGTTGATCCTCAACTCTGCCATATCTGCACAAAACCATCATGTTTGTCAGTGTACATAAAGGAAAGACTACATCAAAACCATAAAAACCCAATGCTCAGCCAAAAAATAGCTCCAAAATCCCTCTCTCTGACAAGTCGCACTTTTCAGGCCTTTCCTAGGATAGGTCACATTTTTTTGCCCAAAACCTACTACCCAAGTCACAAATAATGCCCCAAAAAGTGTGACCCGGCTGTGAAGAAGAGTAGGGGTTTGTTCCTGAGCTCTGGGTGCCTAAACTAAACTTTTAATCCACTGAATTGAAAGAGTAGGGTTAGGCCTTTTACTTGCAACTGATGGATCTTGATTCCAACGATCGATTTGTCTACTATGATCGCTGAAATATTTAGGATATTTTCTCCTCTCTACATTCACAACAGCTACACTTGCAAATGAGTCAAATTGGAGGGAAAATGCCTTATTAAAAGAGAAACCCTAGATTGTTCTTTTGCCAGCTATGACCAAACCGTAGCTCAGTTTGACGAACCGTCAGCACCATTGGAAAGCTCTCATCGAGCTCTCAAAAGGGTATCCTTTAGTTTTTTGTGATTTGACACTTCACCCTAACACATTTTTTCCAAGAAGGGTCACTTCACCACTCCTCAAAATCAAATTCTTCACTTGCAACACTTTTAATTAGGGCACCACTTTTCCTTCATACTTGTCCATGCTCGTGTCAATTTTTTTCGTGAGTAACCATCTTGTACTCATGTTTTTATGGTCCCCACCGGACCTCTTCTATGTGGCAACATCATCAATTCACCCTTTTTTAGAGCATCTGAGTTGAGTCATCATCGAATCCATGGAGTCTGTCCCGAGTTCCTTTGTATCCTGCTATAGTCCTCCATCATTCATTGCTTTGTTCCTCTCTCATATCGCACATTTTGGCTTTAAGTCATACTATCCCTTATCCCCTCCGGTGTTGCGTCAGTAGATGTCAGGTCATCCATGCCCTTTATGCTCTAATAAGGGAAGTTGTCAGCCCGCTACTCCGTACCCCCCATTCCAAAATTATCCCTGGTATCAGTCTATCAGTCTCTCTACTATTATCTCTCATACCTTATTTGAGGATCCCTTATTACCTCACCTATGGCAGACCTCCTTCTATCGACATGAGCTTATTCATTCCAGAAGACAGGTCTAGAGGGCGGTGTACCTTGGTTCTAGCTTCCACTCTTGTTAGGTACCTTGAATCAGGCAAAGAGACTCTTTATTTCCATTTCACTTGATTGTTTCTCAGCTCCAGCTCCTTATGGCATGATCAAGATCTGTATAATTAATGGTTCAATGATGCATTTGATTGTATCAGTGATTCCCAGGTGTGTGTGAGATGTTTCAGACCTCATGAGGGGGTGGCCCTTCAGGTAGCCCCCCACATACCCAAATGATTTCTCTATTATAGCCTTGGGTACAGCTCCATAGATTTGATGGTTTCAGCCTCAGCTGCTTGTAGCGCCTCTTTAGTTTGCATGTATCATACATATTTTTAGAGCCCTTTCTTGTTTTACAGGGCCTCTTTGGTTGTATCCAAGCACAATGTGTATGTGGGGTCCATTATCATGATTTTATCTAGCCCATTTTTATACTAGCATGTACTATATAGTGTTGATATTCAACAAGATGATGATCCTAGTGAAAATTAAGCACCTACACTAGGTGGGGCCCACAGGCTATTTTTAAGTGTATGTCTATTTTTCGAACATTGAGAAAATTCTATTTATAGTAGGAGTCTATTTTTAGAATGGTGAGCAAATTCTATTTATAGATGAGTTTCTATTTATAGATTGATGCGTGAAGTCTATTTATAGATCGCATGTCTAAAAATAGAATGCATGTCGGTTATTATTATCTCTTAATAATAATAATTGGACAATAAATATTAATCTATTCAATTGAAGCACTTGATTTCTATTAACTGAAGTGGAAAACTAGTTAGCTGAAGGAATTTCGAGTTCTAAGGTTGGGTGGTGGGACATGCAAGTGGACTTAGTTGTAACTGAGTGATTCGAAGTTGTAACAAAGTTGGATGTGTAGTTATGTGAGTTGTAAATTAGTTTAACTCAGTTAAGTGAGTTAAAGTGAGTTGTGCTAGTTGTATCTAGTAGTAACTAAAGATAAACTAGTGAGAGATCAGTGAATTAAATATTAAATTAATTCACATGGAGTGATCTCACATGCAACTGACTATTTACCATTGTTAACTACATGCATGTCAGATCGAGTGGAGACCTAGTTGAGAGATAGGTGAAAGGGACAGTTTGACTATCTATTTTGACATTAGTGGGTGCACTGATGCAGCCACACACACATTGGGGATGCCAATGAGGATTACGCAGTCAAGGCAAGGCAGTATCTCATTCATTCAAGGATTGTGCAGTGGAGGTAGGTTGTCAGGAGGCAGTAAATTGGTGCATGTATGAGATTGTTTCATGATCCATGACATATACATAATATATGATAGTGGGGTTTTTATCTTTATGATTTCTCGGTAAAAACATCTGTGTTATGTGTGATTGATCTTTCTTCATGTGTTTGCAATTGGCGATTAAATTTCCACAAATATTTTAGTATAAGGATTTTGTATTTAATAATGGCATATAATTGTTAGATAAGGAGAATCCAGGCAATACATAATTGTATTAAAAATTTCTACATGGTATTGGATAAAAGAAGATTGCAATATTGAAGCAGTAGTTGAGTTTGTTGATGGAAACAATTCGAATTTGTTGCAAGAATTTATTGGTGCGACAGTTGAGTAAACATCGAAATGGATTTCAATGGTTTGCGGCTAGAGTATGAACTCAAGGGCAGCTCGAACTACATTGCATGGAAGGACAGGATGTAAGTGGTGCTCGAAGATAATGGCTTTAAGGAATTCATCAACAGTGATGTTCCTAAGCTCACTTCGACGGATGCTACATTACTTGACACATGGCAAAAGAAAGTAGAGAAGATGAGAAGGATTCTCTTGGAAGGTGTACGAGACCATATTGTCTCAAGCCTTCATGGGAAAGCCACTTGATATGTTATGTGGAAGGCTTTGATGGATATTTTCCAAAGTAGCAGCGAACATAGGAAATTGGCGCTGAAGGAAAGACTCAGAAAGATCAAGATAGAGAAGGGTGACAATATTCCTAAGTATCTCACAAAATTTGTCCAATGTTGGGATGAAATGGGGAGTGTGGTAATCACGGTTACTGATGATTATTTGGTGAGCATGGCTCTCTTGGGACTTCCTATGAGTTGGCATAGTTATCAAGACTCTATCAACAGACGAGAAAAACTGTCGGATTGGTAATGACTGTGGTCAAATCTAGTGCAGGAGAAGTTCAGGTGGAACACCAGAGATGGATCTTCATCAAAGCATGATGATGAAGAGGATTTTGCTTTGGCTTCCAAGGCAAGGAAAGGGAAGGGGAAGAAATTCCACTAAAAATACAAGGTTAAAGGCAAGAAGCTAGATTTGTCTAAAGTGAAGTGTTTTCACTATCACGAACATGGTCATCTCGCCACTAACTTCCCACAGAAAAAGAAGAACAAGAAGGTTGTTGGAGCTGTAGCTGGTGAGGCCCTTGCCTCACAATTTGAACTTGATTTCTCTTTGATCACATGCTTGGTATCAAGTGCAATGGGATCAGTGTGGTATCTTGATAGTGGTGTTTCCTTCCACATGATGGGAGATAAGGAGCTTTGCAGTGACTTGGAGGAGAAATATCTCCATATGCATATAGAGATGGGTGACGATGGATGCTATAGTGCAACCAACATTGGTACCATTACCTTTGAGAGGGAGTCAGGTAAACCATTTTAATTGAAATATGTTATGCATGTTCTAGGTCTGAACAAAAACTTGGTCTCAATTGCGATGTTAGAGGACAGAGGCTATGAAGTTGTTTCCAGCGATGGAAAAGATTTCCTGTGACATTAAACAATGGGTCAAGCCAAGAGGATAGGGATTCAAGTCAATAATCTCTACAAGCTGGAGGTAGAAGGCTGCGCTGCCATGATGGGAAAGGCAAAAAAGGTGGTGAGCCGGGATGAGGGAGAATTATGGCACAGGCGATTGGTCCATCTTCATCATGGAGCCTTGAAAGTCATGTAGCAAATATCTATTGGACTTCGAATGGGAACACTTGCTCAGTTAGATCAGTGCAAGGGTTTCACCATGGGGAAGTATGTAAAGTCCACCTTTCATGAAAAGGAGAATCGTGCTTCGGTTATCCTAGAGAGAGTTCACACAGATGTGTGTGGAACATTCTTGGTTGCTTCAACAACAAAACACAAGTATTATGTTATTTTTGTTGATTAATTTTCTCGTAAATGCTGGATCTTCTTCATGCAGAATAAGGATCAAACATTCTGAAAGTTCTGTGAGTTTAAGGCATTGGTTGAGAAAGAGTCGTGGAAGCAGGTGAAGGCTCTATGGAGCAATAATGGTGGAGAATAAATCTCGAACGAATCCAAATACTTCTTTAGCAAAGAAGGAATTCGAAGAGAACTCATAGCGCCTCATAACCCACAGAAAAATGGGGTCGCAGAGAGGAAGAACTGAATGATCGTGGGTGTTGCACGAGCAATGTTGCATGATCAGGGACTACCAATATATTTGTGGTTAGAAGCATGCAACACTCCGGTTTATGTGAAAAACCGTTGTCCTCATAGAGTACTTGGCATGAGTACACCTGAAGAAGCTCTTACTGGTAAGAAGCCGAATGTTTCTCACTTTAAGATTTTTGGCTCATCTGTATATGTGTTGAATGACTATGGTGCGGCGGGATATAAAATTCAATGAGGAGAAAGCCATGAAGTTGTCGCTTGAGAAGGAGCTAGACTTACATGCGGAGGAGGAACTTTTGGTTCCCAAATATGAGTCTCTAGATGTGGATCAGCCATAGGAGGAGGTTCATGGAGTGGAGAAGTCCACTCATGTAGAGACAAACATCATAACTGGTAGAAAGTGTACCATAGAAGATGAGAGGCTAAAGCTTGATGTGGCACAGAATGTAGGAGTCCCTACTTCACAACGTAGACAGAGACAGTCTCCTGACCAATTCATTGGATACATGGCTCTCATGAGAAAATATATTGTGACTAAGCCATATTCCTTTCAAGAAGTAGTGCAGGAGCCCACATGGGTAGATGCAATGGTGGAGGAGTATGACTCCATTGTCAGATATAGTGCTTGGGAAATTGTTCCAAGGCCGGTTGATAAATCAGTGGTAGCTTCAAGATAGATCTACAAGGTAAAGAAATTTGCTTATTGGAGTGCTGATAAATACAAGGCCAAATTTGTGGCCCGGGGCTTCTCATAGATCGAGGGGATTGATTATGAAGAAACCTTTGCACTTGTCGCATGGTATTCTTCCATAAGGACCATGCTTGCCCTCTCAGCGTAGATGGGTTGGCACATTCATCAGATGGATGTGAAGACTATGTTCCTTAATGGGATCATTGAGGAAGAAGTGTACATTGAGTAGCTTGAAGGATTTGAGATCTTCAGCAGTGAGTCGCATGTGTGCAGACTCAAAAGAGCATTGTATGGGCTGAAGCAAGCACCCCGTGCTTGGTACACTTGGATCGAAAGCTATTTCACCGGACTTGGCTTCACCAAGAGTGAGGCGGATGCAAACCTATACCTGATTGTGGTGGAGGGTAAGATTTTAATCATTATTCTTTATGTTAATGATTTAATATTGACTGGTGATGAGTAGTTGATACACTCATGCAAGGAGGACCTTGCAAAGGAGTTTGAGATGAAGGATATGGTCCTCCTTCATTATTTCCTTGGATTGGAAATATGGAAGCGAGATGGTGAAATTTTTGTGTCTCAAAGAAATTATGCAAGGGAGATACTGGGTAAATTTCACATGGAGGGTTGCAAATCCAAGGATACTCCTCTTCTAGGAAACTAGAGGAAAGAGGACGCTACATTTGGAGAGGTATTGGATGTTATTGTCTATCGACAGTTATTGGGTTCGCTAATGTATTTAGTAAATACAAGACCGAACATATGCTATGCGGTGAACCAGCTTAGTCAAGCAATGGTTAAGCATACCAAGCTCTTTTGGAAGGCAGGCAAACATGTCCTGAGATATCTCAGGGGAAAATCTGAGTAGGGCTTATGGTACAGATAGATAGGATGAGGTGAAGTTGCATGGCTTCACGGATGTAGATTGGGTGGGCTGCCCAACTGACAGAAAGAGCACATCAAGAGGGGTCTTCAGTATCGGATCTACAGTTGTTTCTTGGAACAGCAGGAAACAGAGATCCGTCGCACTCAGTTTAGCAGAAGCAGAATACATGGCAACAAGTCAAGCTGCATGTGAGGCTATCTGGATGAGAAAGATCTTGGTTGGTTTGTTTGGTTCTCATTTAGATCCTACAGTGATTCATTGTGATTATCAGAGTTGCATTAAACTCTCTATTAATCCTGTGTTTCATGATAGATATAAACATATAGTTATCCGGTATCATCATATCAGAGATTGTGTGCAGTGGAAGATCATGTTGCTTCAGTACATTCCTATGGAGGATCAGGATGCAGATATTCTGACGAAGGCGCTCACCAGGAGCAAATTCGAATACCATAAAGATAGGATTGGGGTGAAGGATAATCCCTTTCTTGTTGAGAGGGAGTGTTGAGATTCAACAAGATGATGATCCTAGTGAAAATTAAGCACCTACACTACGTGGGGCCCACAGGCTATTTTTAGGTGTATGTCTATTTTTAGAATGTTGAGCAAATTATATTTATAGTGGGAGTCTATTTTTAGAAAGGTGAGAAAATTCTATTTATAGATGAGTTTCTACTTTTAGATGGATGTGCGAAGTCTATTTATAGATTTCATGTCTAAAAATAGAATGCATGTCGGTTATTATTATCTCTTAATAATAATTAGACAATAAATATTAATCTATTCTCTTGAAGCACTTGATTTTAGTTAACTAAAGTGGAAAACCAGTTAGCTGAAGGAATTTCGATTTCTAAGGTTGGTTGGTGGGACATGCAAGTGGATTTAGTTGTAACTGAGTGATTAGAAGTTGTAACAGAGTTGAATGTGTAGTTATGTGTGTTGTAAAGTAGTTTAACTTAGTTAAGTGAGTTAAACTCAATTGTGCTAGTTGTATCTAGTTGTAACTAAAGATACACTAGTGAGAGATCATTGAATTAAATATTAAATTAATTCACATGGATTGATCTCATATGCAACTGAAGATTTACCAATTTTAACTACATGCATTTTAGATCCAGTGGAGACCCGGTTGAGAGAGAGACTCGGTTGAGAGAGAGGTGAAAGGGACAGTTTGACTATCTGTTGTGACATTAGTGGGTGCACTCATGAAACCACACACACATTGGAGATGCCAATGAGGATTGTGCAGTAAAGGCAAGACAATATCTCATTCATTTAGGGATTGTGATCAGCAGGGATTGCGCAGTGGAGGTAGGTTGTCAGGAGGCAGTAAATTGGTGCATGTATTTGCCAATTTTTGTATGACAATGTGAGACGATTGTATATTGTACTGATAGCTCTTAGATTAGAGTTTTGTATGAGATTTTTTCATGATCCATGATATATACATAACATATGATAGTGGGGTTTTTAGCTTTATGCTTTCCCAGTAAAAACATCTGTGTTATGTGTGATTGATCTTTCTTCATGTGCTTCCAATTAGCGATTAAATTTCTGCAAATATTTTAGTAGAAGGATTATGTATTTAACAGTGGCATATAATTATTAGATTAGGAGAATCTAGGAAATACATAATTTTATTAAAAATTTCTACATATAGTTCAGTCCCTTGTTTTCTGGATGCATTATTATTTGTACTTTGTTATCTGGGCGAGCATATGCCTCCCCTGCCTTATGTAGAATAGGTACTCACTCATAAAAGAGACTTGTCACACCTATCAGTCTCACCTCCTCAGGGCCTTGTCCTCTAGCACTCTAGCCTACCTTATATTTCTCTCTCTCTTACTCCCCTTTTTGTGTCTAGTGCTTGAGTTCTTACAACGTACTTTGGTCATACGATTAGCTCCTGACACTTGCATGCTGCGGGGAAATATATTACACCAATTTTTGGTCATCTAACCTGTTACTATTATATGGACCAAAGTACACCATGTAAGACCAATTTTACCCTAGTAAAATTGCTTTCACTATGAAAAATATCTTAGTAATTCATTTTTTTTTTTAATTTGTTTATGTTCTAAATAGGAAACGCCATGAGGAAAAATTGAATAAATCCTTATGTGTTTGATTTTCCTCAAGGGATAATTAATTAAATCACAGTTTGATTAATATTCTTGGTCATATTTAACCCAAAATAGGAAAATTAATTAGGTAAATCATTATTTATCTTATTATTTTCTAGAAATAATTATTTAAAACATTATTTAAATAATATTCCTTGTTAAATTTGACTAAATCATTTATAAATAATTGAATAAATTAATATTTATTTAATTATTACTCAACCACATTCTTAAAATAATAAATAAATCATTTATTTATTTATTATTTACAAATAAAGGGATTTGACCAAATTCAAATTATTTTTCCCTCCAATAAAAATAATAAAATATTCCATAAAATTTGGATCTAGATTTTGTTAATAATATTTTAATTATGCACCAATATCTAGACTAACTCAAAAAAAAATATAAATAGAAGGGTTTTCCCATTCATTAACTACCTTTTGTTGCCTAAAGATCACTTTGGATCTATACTTTTTGTCTGACTTTGATCCTCCATCATTGTCATATTTTTCTACCTTTTTGCTTATGATATCCCCTTGAGTTCCATTTTTTCTGGGTTTTCTACACCATCAAGAGAGAAAGAGATATTAGATATGAAGCACTGAGGACATACAAGAACCCACCCCATTGACGTGGACAGGTAACATCTTTCTATGTTCCCTTCCCAGGTGTCATAATATAAAAATTATTTCAAAACATTCTTGTCTTGGTCATTGGATGCATGGAGCAACTCTTGATTTTATTTTCTATTTAATGTCTTTAACTGCATAGATATGGGATTTTGTAGAATTTATTCTTATCACTAATTGCAGATATAAGGAAATTGACAACCATCTTTGATGTTCGGGTTGTTTGTTATGCACAGCTAAAGTAAGCTTTTTTCATACACTTGCAATTAGAATTCACACTAACCCTTTGTAAGGCCTTATTTTTTGTCCAATGAAAGGCATTTCTTCTTCGATAACTAGAAAAATCATCTTAGATGAGTAATAGTAGTTTGTGATAGGGAGGCTACAAAGTAAGTTGTCATTGAATTGTGAAGAACTTTGAAGGGAATAATTCCACAATGAAGTGCATCATGGGTGAGTATCTTAACAAAAGTGTTCGATCATTATAGAGTTGGGAACCCAATAATTTTTAAATGGAAGAGAAGGAGTATGACCTTCCAATAAGTGGCATGATCACCTCTATTGGATGATTAGTGTAACACTATAACATTTCTAGGATGCATTCTCAAACTTGAAAATTGGTTTCTATAGATCTCTAAGGAATGGAGGAAGCAGAGTGGTGCTAACAAGTTGTAATTTATGAAAACGAAACATATTTTTTTGGATAAGATATATAATTTGAACAACATTACTTTTCTAGATCATTCAATTATGAGGGAACATTCCAAATAGAGGAGGTAATCCTGGTAATGAAGTGGGTCATAATTTAAGGAAGATGTACATAGCCACTTACTATTAGAGAATGGGAAATTGATGAAATTATTTATCCCATGGTCACAAGATATAATGATAATTTGATTTCATGTTTTGTGTGTATGTGTTTGTCCTCCTCCTAAGGAGATAGTTGCAACCGTTAGGTGACTTAAGAAAGGTGAAGGTATCATGGGTACACATGGAGGTGTGGAAAATGAAATGACTCACTCATTTCAAGAGATATTTGAGATTCCTTCCACTGTAAACATTCAAGTTCGAAGGTTTCTAAGGTATTCATTTATTCTTGAATGGGAGGGTTGTTAAAATGAGTAGTTTTGTAATGGGGTTGTAAGTTCAAGGTTGGGTTGTATGAGAGACCCAGGAAACTTTAAAACATGAATTGGAGGAGGTTAAACTTGAAAAAGGTAAGCTTGTTTGTGCTTTAGGAGAAATTCATGCAACTAACTGTGGCTATAAGGATAGAGTAGTCATGTGCTTATTTGTACTTATGTAATATTGTGGATGCTAACCAACTTCATTCTTGTAAAACTCGTAATGTAACTTTCTTATAATAAAATTTTATGTGCCTAACTAGGGCATGACTCATATATTATGTTCTAGTTTACTTTGATGGAATATTTATAATTGTTGTGATTTTATCGCCAAGTGGTATATTTTCATTATTTCGGATGATTTGGAGATAATGGGTGAATGTTGTTTCCCTTGGTAGACTTGGTTGTATAAATTATAACATTAACTAAGATTTTTTGCTAGTCCTTGTCAAAAAAGGTGTAGTTTAGGTGTTAACAACACAAGGTGACCAAGTAATTGGACTATCACTTTCTAACACCACAAGTTTGAAGGATGAAAAAATTAAACATTTAAATAAAAAAACAGGTGGTATTAAAGAATCTTAACCATTATTTTGTGAATACAGTAGTCAAGAATTTGGGCATTGCATTCAATAGAAACTATGGGAATAATTTTTGGGTGGACAACCTCTCTTGCATCATCATGAGACTTAGTTCTAGCACATTTGTTAGTAGTAAGAATATTTTGATAAGTTAGAGGATAAAGTGTGGATGGTGAGAGTATTAAACAATTGTTGTGGACTATAATCAATTTAGACAAGTAGTGGTACAATGTTCCATTGTGACTTAGATTCCACTTTGGTAGCATAAGGGTGCATGCAAAAAAGATGGAAGAAATATTAGAAGTCATGTTAAGTTCAAGATGAGTTGAGCTAAGATGAGAAACAAAGAAGAAAATTGACTATGGTGAGTAGTTGGTAGGTACCCATAGGAAATACACTCAAGGTCTAGGTATGACTTGAATTGTTTATTTCTTAGTGATTTTCATTTAACAAAAAGTTGAAAAAAATTGGTTTCAATGGAAAAGAGTGATGTGAAACCTCCCTTGGAGGAACGAGAATAAGTTTTGGGTGCCTTGATAGGTGGCCAAAGTTGAAACAAAAACCAAGTCATTTGGACTTGAGATTAAAAGGAAAGTGTTGACAGTGTTGGAACTGCCAACATTCAGGGGGTCTCCTCGATATGAAGTCCCAATTAGATGTCACATTGTTTGGAGTAGGATCCCCATCCAGAATACAGCTCGTTTTTTGAAATATTTGGTTTTAATGGGATGCCTTGGTTGCAATAATGCACAGAATAATGTATTTGTGACTTTGGTATAAAAGTGTATAAATATTCGAAGAGTCAAGTGAAATGTATGAAAGTTTCTAACATGACAAAGGCTAAAATCAGTGATCCCTTTATAAACCTTTAATAGTACACAACTTGGAAGGAACACACGAGCATAAGAGAAATCATAAGTTACCTACGAAATAGTTCATGAAATTGTGAGTGTGAAATATTTCGACAAGTGTACCAAAAAGACCTTACTTAAGCCACGAGTGATTGATGACCCTAACAACAGATATGGTCATCTGATTCATTAGATCTGCAATGGAATAGTTAGAATAAGCATGAAAAATAATAGATATGTGCAACAAAAGACATTAAATAGCAAAATATTTAACTAATGTAAAACCTCATAGCATAGACAAATATATTTAAAAGAATGAATGATATATTATGATTTTATTACACCTAGTGAAGGAGACTCATATGATGGCTATAGGTCCCCCTCAAATGGGATGGGTCCTTTAGTTGTCCTCTATTCTTCAGTATTTTGGAATTTTTTCTCTCTCTTTGATGTGTGAAACCCAAAAGGTGTGTTGAACTCAGATGGGATCTCGAATGAAAAAATAAGATAATAATGACGATGATAGTGATCATGGTGAGAAATGGATGAAAAAACCTCTTATTGATAACAAACTATTGGGTTATTCTAAAAACTGGAAAATAATAAAATATTATTAACCACAATCTAGACCTAACCGTTTGGAATATTTTATTATATGTTTTGGAGGGAAAAGATATTTAAATTGGTTAAATACATTTATTTAGAAATAATAAACAAACAAATGATTTATTTATTATTTCAAGGAAGTGGTTAAGGAATAATAAACAATAATGATTTGTTTAATGATTCCCTGGTTATTTAGTCAAATTTGACAAGGAATAGTAACTAAATAATGATTTAATTAATTATTCCTAGAGAAAAATCAAATAAGCAATGATTTATTTAATTATTTCCTGTGATTAGGTCAAATGTGACAAGGAATATTAACTAAATAATGATTTAATTAATTATTCCTAGAGGAAAATCAAATGAATAATGATTTATTTAATTATTCCTCATGGGTTTCTTGTTTTAATTAGAAATAGTTTAATAAAATATGGTTTATCAAATTATTTCCTATACTGAAAGAAATTTTACTATGGTAAAATTGGTCTTACATGGTGTATTTCGATCCACTTAGTTAGAAATGGCTAAGTGATCAATATTTTGTGATAACACAAATAACCATAATTGAGATACATAATAGCACACATCCAATAACATTCATACTATTGCAAACTAAATATTTCATAATAATTAGCATAAATGAAACAACATATATTGCAAACATAACAAGAATAGCCCTACTACATTGTAATATCCCAAAAGGGACTGCTCAACAAAACATGCCTGAAAAATGCATTTTTCAGGGATGTGTGCTTCAGCACCCAATATCAGCCCTTGGATTTCTTATATCTAATAATATAAGACCCAATTCCAAGAGGATATCAAAAACAAAACAAACTAGGTGAGGCAAACAGGCCTCCCACACGTAGTATGGCTTGATAAATGTCCAATAAGGGACTGCAACAATATATAAACACTGTATTGGAGTATCAGCAGGCTAATAACGCATGGTATGTGTTAATAAACACTTTATTATCAGTAATATATGCAGAAACAAGGAAAGTGATCTATCCCTTCAACCAAAAGCAGTGAAAAACAATGATTTAAGCCCTAAAAAGGTCATTTTCAGAAATATGAGTAAAAATAGAGGAAAGTGACGGTTGGATCTGTTATCTTAGGTAATGAGGGACTCCCATACCAAATTTCAGCTTAAAAAAATCATTCTAGCTAAGTTAAACAGGTCTCCCTCTCCCGACAGGGCTAAAAAGGCTCAATCCCCATGGCTTGGCTAATGTAGAATTTATTGAAGCTTAAGTAGCGTGATTTTATGAATCTATTACATGAAAATAAGTGTGAACATTATTAAATCATACCTATGATATTATTTATGCAATATATCAGAGAAAGACATAAGTTTACATGGATTAAGGCTTCAAAATGAGATACTACAACACAAGGAAATGCAGAATGAGATTGACAGCATAATTTTCAGGAGGCTGAAGTAGTATTTCATTATAACTCAGATCTAGGGCAGATACTTACATAAAAATATAGATCTATTATAGATATATATGCCAAAGGGGCTCTTCTTTACACTCCCCTTGGGGGTCTCAGCAAAAGATGGATATCAATGAATAGATATGAGATCTAAGCCACAAATCTGCAGTAATATTCAGAAATTTCTGAAGCATATGATATAAAACAGATCGTATCTGAAATTAACATGGATTGGTTGGCCAATCCATGGATCACCACAATGAAGGGATGGGTCCCTTTCACCAGAGATCTTTCCTCCAAGATGATACAAAAACTCCACTGCAACTCTGCCTGCAAAAAGAATGCAGTCTCTTCAAGGAACTGCATAGTTGAGGATGGAGAATACTTTGGACTGATGCCAAGATCAAAACTGAAGCTCAGACGATTGATACACTCTTCCAGGAGGTTAAAAGACACACTCCATGAGAAGAGGCTCCAATACAAGCTAGATCTCTACAGATCTAGAGTTCCACTTGTTGCAGCTTACAAAAGCAAGAAAACCCTCATTGGATCTGCATTTCAGTTGGAAGTAGAAGCTTGGTCTCTAAACAAATAGTGGACAATAAATACAAGCTCTCCAAAGAGATCCTCAATGGGAAGAGATGGAACTCCTAAACAGGAAATCCCAATGCAATCTAGGCTAAGCAGCCAAGAAAGTTGTTTGTCTAAACAGACAGTAATTTAGAAATCATATCATGAACAACCTCAATATGTTGCCTTCCTCTTCCTTTTATAAGATGAGAGCTTTCCAAAACCCTAAACCACCTTCATTCATTTAACCCTTTTCACATGGAGGACCTCCTTCTAGAACTACGTTGATCATCCATGAGGTTCAATGTATCTAGACTGTGTTGTGATTTGGTCCTATTGACCCAGTCAAATAGCTCAATCCTATTTCACACACAATTGGATTTTATCAAGACATCCCTGATTTACCTCTGTTCACATTTGGGCATGTATTTGTTCTTTTATTATGAGTTTTTGACCCTCCTTTACATAATTATTCTTTGAACAAATAAAACAAAATGAAATTGAATATTCCTATTAAAATAGGAATATTACATACATTCACAACATATGCATGAAAACATGTCGGCTCTGAGCTTTTATTAAAGTGAAATTCCCAAGAATAAAAGTACAACTGATGAACCACGAGTCTCAATAGTGGCACACAAAGCCAACACCTTCTCCTCCAAAGAAAGATACTCCCTCTATGCTAAGGAGAAGCCAAGGCTCTAAAAAAAACTTCCAAGCTTCTGATCATAAGTTAAAAGCCCGGCCTAAAAGCCCCTTACACGACTAATGAGTGTGCATTTATAATAAAAGAGGTGAATTTTCATCTCCCTTTCTGAATTTTTGACTTCCCTCATGACTCTTTAACTTCCTTCAACCATGACCTTTGACCTTCATTACAAAATGACTCTTCACATTCAACAATTGACACTTGGAATTTCACTTACAATGAATTACAATAGAATATTATAATATTGCTCATACCCATATAAGACAAAATTGGGTAGAGTCAACTAGAAGGTCTAATAAGAAAAAAACAAGGTAAGCTTGAGTTTGGGGAAACTCCAACTTAGCCACCTCAACTTGTAGTTTCTCGGTCACATAGTGGTACCAAGATTTTTACCATACGATGAATTCCCCAGAATATGTGATGGGATTAGGCTAGAAGAGAACTCTAGCCTCCATTGCATCTGGTAGACTGCCTTGGAAATAGTTTGATTTTCCTTCTTCAACAGGAGAAACATGTTATTGATCTGGACAGGACAACCAATGTACTTCTGCATATTATGTCTTTTCACCTCAAGATCTTCCTTGTTAGCGATTTGTCTAAGTTGGTCCAAGTATTCTTCAACCTCCTATCTGACTTGAATCCTGCATTTGGATTCAGTGAGTGAGCCAACTGAAGGGATATATGTGACCTCACCATAAAATTTGCATTGTTGTACAACCGTGCATATGAGGCTTGAATGTTTAAAATGAATGAGATGAGTTTCTTATTACTTCAAATGAGCATCCACACCCATTCTTTCTCCAACTCAGGTTGTTATCTTGTCTTCGTCACCAACTCTGAAGGTGCCCCTTTATTCTTCATTGACCACCCATGCATGACAGCAATGGCTATATGAATATCCTTGAGATATTTAGCATTATACTTTCAATTTTTCTACATGTCATGTAGGTGTACAATTGATTTATACACGGGAAAAAGCTCCTCAAACAGGATTCTCATAGTTTCTCCCAATGCCAATACTTCTCCAAGTATGGCTACCATAAGTTCTTCAAGATATGTCTATGTGAGAGATTCTTTCTGGACCTCTGCTTGGAGTTTTTCAACTTCTTTCCTTGCAGCCTGTAAGTTCTTTGCCATTTGTCTATTCTCGACCATGAGATACTCTGTGCCTGACTTGGAAGCTCTTGTGAAGGCCAAGTGGGATATAGAAATGGATTCTGAATTCCTCCTGGTGTTAGTCATAATCAACCTTTATCTAATGAATGCAAGATATGTGGGATCGTCTAGGAAATGTTTCTTTCTTGCTTGTACAATATTCTTTTGTAGCTCATCATAGGTAAAGTTATATATGTCCATCACCAGACCCTCATGGAGAGGAGAAATTTCCTCTTCCTCTCTTGGATGTGCTCTGTTATCGGAGTAGGGGGAGACTGATTAGTGATCTGCTACATGGTCGGCATGAGATATACATATTTCTTTAGCGGCTCAGGTTCCACATCCATATCCTAGATTAATATAAGATCTTCAATTTCTTGAGCAAGTTCCTTCTAGAATTTCTTACTCTTTTCTTATAGGAGTCATTTTTGTTCCTATTATTCTACTTGCATATATGTTGCTCCTTCCTATTTTGTCTCTTCCTTTCTTCATCTTATTCTTGTCTCTACCTTTCTTCCTATAATCTCTTATGTTCTTTTTCTTCCTTTTTCTTTAGTTCATATTTGTGCTTCCGCGGTTTCCTCTTATTTTTTGCTGCTATGGAAACTTTAAAAATGATTGGGTATGCTTTTCATTTTTGACTTTTTTCTTCTGGTAGACTATGCATGACCTTTCTCTTGCCCTTTTCGTGCATTGGGTTTCACCTTTATGTTGGTTCCACCTCCAGAGTGAATTCTTTCTAAGGTGTAACCCATGATGTCCCTGTGAAACTGATTAATTGGCGGGGCCTTGCTACATCATAAAAAAAAATTATCCTTTCTTCCTCATGTCTAGAGAAAGTCTCGCTCATCTATTCGAAATGAATATTTGCACAGTGTTGTTTACAAACACTCCTAGGATCATATGGAGTGAAGTCAAGGAAACTAAATGAAAATTTCTCTATCTCCTTTCGTTTAGCCTCATCAACCTTTATATTCTTGATCTTGTACAACCCGATTTGCAAAGGAAGAGAGGACCAAGGTGTTTTCTTCTTCCTATGCAATACTCCTGAAAACTCTGTGGAAATATAATAAGCTACTTATTGCATGACCAAATTTTTGGTGGAAAACCTTGGGAACTAATGTGGAAACTTATTCCCACTGAACACTCTAAGGTAAGATCCATCTGGCGAGGCAAACCAATCCACCACTTCCAACATGACTTACATCACCTCACGAGACATGAAAGGTGGCTCTTCCTTAAATATAAACTTGTAAAATTGAATGAGGAAGTGATCAGACAGCTTCTTTATCACTCCTTCATGAATACACTCTGAAATTAGCTTGCAATAGATGTGCACAATAGGTTCTTTGGGTGTCCATGTCCACTTAAATCTAGGAAAACAATTCTGAGCACATATTGCATCCAAAAAATAAGAAGACATGTAAAATATAGCTTTCTTTTCCTTGGGAGGGTTCTTGGCATTGGATACATGGATCCTCAACTGGTGAGCCAACAATTCTAACTAGTTAATGGTTTTTCTTCATTTACAACCTTGTTTAGCAATAATTCCCTGCCTTAAGAAAAGGTTTTAGTACTTGTTAGCCATAGATGTGGCAACATGGAAATATCAAGTAGTCAAATTCCTTCCTGCAGGATTTGGTCTTGTAAGTGTTGTTGGGTATCTAGTGGAATTTGGAAGGTTCTTTCACCCAACCTTTGATGACATCCTTTGTGCTCAAGTAGATGGTGACTACATATAATTGAGATTCCATGTAGGCTTTTGGATGTGGCAAATGATAGATACTATGAAAATTATGTGCCATGAAAGAAGCAAGCCTTTGTCCACTGACATTGTTGACAGTCATGGAATTTGTATCTATATGTGACATAATCCAGTTGACAACATCTGCACATGAAAATATTCATACCTACATGCCACCTAATGGAATCCTGACATTTGGATATTAATGTAAAATTGGTTGTCTTCAAGATCTACTTTGAAACAACTTGTTGTGTAAAAATATTTCACTGTGTTCCATGTAATATTTGAGTCTTTCTCAATGAGTAGTTGAATGTATGAAAACAATAGAAAAGAGACAGAAACAATCTCAACTATCTCACCAATGCTTCTTTATATGGCTTCCTTTGAGGCAAATCTCTTGGGTGCCATGATGATAATCGATTGATGGACATATATTACCTCAAAAACATGTGGTACCAGTATGATGAAATGCACTCATGGAAAACATAAATTAGCTTCAACAAAACAATATATTCAGCAAGATCAAGGAAGCAAATCAAACACTGAGGAGAAAATTTGCACAATTTTTGGGCTAAAGGTGGGAGACTATCCTCATGAACTACACATTACGTGTTCTCAATAGTCAAGGGTGCATCTACAGGCTTGAGACTACACAATGTGCAGTCCTAGCTGGGTAGAGTGAGGGAAGGAACTATGCATTGTACAGTCCCAGTGGCTAGGGTTGAGGCTTGAGGCTTGTGACTATGCAATTTGAAGTTTGGAAAACTAGTGATTGTGCATTACACAGTATAAAAGGCCAAGTTGGAAGCTTGTGTCTTGGAGATGCGAAATGCACAGTTGGAGAGGAAATTGTTGACCAAGATTGCATAGATCTTCTCGAGAAAAGGAGATATCAGTAATAGACCTAATTTTTGGGCAGGAAAGAGAGTATATCTATCTAATGGAAAGATATATCAGAAAAAATTAAGTTCCAAAATGCAACATGTAAGAGGAAAAATGAACATGCAAAAAATGACCCAACAACGGCAATTGTTGGGGGGAAAAAGAAATATCTCAACGTGACACTCGAAAAATGTGAATGACAGACCAAACCAACACTTTTACAAGCTAATATAAGTCAAAATTCCAGCTACTGTGAAAATAAATAGGAAAAATAACACTCATAGAAGTCAAATGACAAAAAGCGACAAAAAGTGACACATGCAAACTTACTTGAAAATGCGTCGCAAACTTAATCAAAAGTTCCTTGATCTCCTTGGGAAGGTTAGAGCTCCAAGATCAAGTGTGAAAATGAGCTCTAGGGTCATCTATTAAATAGATCTAGGCAGGTTAGGTTTTCTAACGCACATGCCTAATATCAAGGAAAAAGTGCCACTTGCCTGAAATTCATAATTAGCAGCTTAGTGGACTTGACTAGACATTAATTGGGAAACTCCCAATTTTTAGGTATTCCAACTTTTATTTTTCACACGAGAAAAGGATATTGCGCCATTCCCAATCTCAAGGGCTTGGGCAACTCCTTACCTCAATGATTTTCTTAGTTTCTGAGGGGAAGGATAACTTTACGTAGTTTCGAGGCTCACGACTATTCTTCCTCTCAACCTTATGCAATTTTTTAGCTAAAGGCTAGCTTTCATTCCAATATTGCATATTCCATATCCTGAATGCTGGTATATGATCCGGATTTATGCAGGAACACAACAGAATAAACATATAACCATAAATATAGAGATGCAGCGGAAATAACACTTCATTTCATTAATATCAAAGAACTGAAATTTGCTTACAGACAGAATGGAAATAAAACTAGCTAGGGCGCTGGTAGCTATCTCTGAGAAGAGATGTGGCGGCTACAGGCCTCTGAACCGAGTTACAATGAGGCTCGAGGGCCTATTTATCATTTAGAAACAATGGGAAATCCTAAACAGCCAAAACCCTAACCCTAGGAGATGAAGCGCCAAAACTACGGGCCCCGTTTGGGTAAATTGGTGTTTCAACTTCCCAGGGGCGTAACTTTGGCATACGATCTCCGTTTGACGCGTACCATACCTCGTTAGAAAGATCTATCCGAGGACTACAAATTTGGAACAAGAAACATTGGTCCATGGACCCATGTTGCTCTCCATTTTCCCAAAAAAACGTCGTTTAGGGCCTCAAAACGGCTCCGGAAGTTTAGGACCCGAAAAACTGCTAAAAATAGTAAACTGTGCCGAAACTGAAAAACTGAAATAGACAATGGTGGAGCCCCAGGTGGAATAGGCGGGTGACCACCAATATCCACCTGGATCATTCCTCCCCCCTTAGGAAGCAATGGTCCCCATTGCGTTAAGTTCCTCCATGAGATGAGGAAATTTCTGCTGAACTTAGTCCCTGGTGAACCACTTTCCTTGGTGCAGGAGTTGGCCAGCTTTGACAACCCGATACAGTTGGATCTGCTGTTGACGAGTGTTCTTGATTTGCATGTCCATGATACAATCTGTGGTGGCCTGTTCCATGCAGTCTGGGTTTAACTCTGTTGGTGTGAGTTGTTCGGCAATGTCCGAGGTGTCTAGTAGAGGTGGAAAGTAAGGACGAAGGCGATCCACATTGAAGACTGGGTGCAGACCAAGGAATGGTGGAATACTAAGCTCGAAGGCATTGTTACCTACAGCCTTAGTGATGGTGTACGGCCCGTATCGGAGCGGGCGAAGCTTGCGGTGAGGTCCAGTGAGGCGCTCCTTCTGCAAATGTAGCCATACTTTGTCGCCCACCTGGAAGTGGTGTGGCACCCGGTGTTGATCATGGCGCTGCTTGTACTTCGCCTTGGCTCTGTCCAATATATCATGAACTTGTTGGCGGATGTGTTGAATGCGCTCGATGAAGCTACTTGCTTTGTCAACTTCAGACTGGACATGAGCTGAATCGGCCTGAGCAGCTGCAAACGGCATGGCTATGTCAATGGGACATAGTGGTTGGAATCCCAAGCCCACATGAAAGGGGCTATGGCCAATTGAACTGTGGAGAGCCCGGTTATAACTGTGTTGTACATAGGGGGGGCTCTCGTCCCATGTGCGTGGATGCTTTGAGTTGTACATGCGCAGAATGTGTACAATCATTCTGTTGACGACCTCTGTCTGGCCATCTGTTTGGGGATGGAAATTTGTGGACTTGGTGAGCTTTGTGTCCAACATTGACCAGAGGCTGGACCAAAATGTGCTGAGGAACCTGCTATCTCGATCTGATATGATAGACTGTGGGATCCCAAAGTGCACCCACACTCGTTCAAAGAAGAGTTTAGCAGTGGCTTCTGCTGTGATATTCTTCTTACAGGCCACCATAATGGCCATCTTCGAGAATATGTCAACGACCACGAAAACACAGTCATTTCCATTCTTAGTAGAAGGCAGGCCCGACATGTAATCCATGGAGATGGATTCCCAAGGTCGACTAGGGGTAGGTAGTGGAGTATATAGGCCTTGCTTCTTGATGGTCGGTTTGGCAATGGCACAAGCAGTGTAGGATCTGATGTGCTTCTTGACATCCTTTCGAAGGTTCGGCCAATAGAAATACTTCTGCAGGATTGCTACTGTTTTCTCGACCCCGAAATGCCCAGCGACTCGACTGTAGTGTGCTTCCCATATCATCTTGGCACGCTCGCTTGAAGGAACACAAAGATGTCCCATGTGACATAAAAGTGCATCTTGGAGGTGAAAATTTGGAACTTGCACACCACCCAAGAGTGCCTTGTAAGTTTGGCCGAATTCTGGGTCACTCTCATAGAGAAGCGGCCAATCAGAAGTCTCGTGCCCACAAGAGTTGAGCACAGTGGTGAGTGCCACGATCGGTGGTCGGCTGAGGCAGTCTGCAACATGATTGGTGCTACCCTTCTTGTACTTGATGTTCAAATGAAACTGTTGCAGATATGTGGACCACTTCTGATGGCGATCATTCTGCAACTTCCCTTGTGTCTGTATGAACTGTAGGGGCCGGTGGTCTGTGTGGATGATTGTTTCCTTCCCAAAATGTAATGCTTCCATTGTCGACAGGCTTGCACAATGAAATACATTTCTTTGTCATAGGTGGGATACTTGCGAACTGTCTCAGACAATGTCTCGCTGTGATATGCCACTGGATGTCCCTGTTGAGTAAGAACTGCCCCAATAGCATAGTCGGAGGCATCTGTCTCGATCTCAAATGGCTGTTGCAAGTCTGGTAAAGTGAGCACTGGGGCAGAACAGAGGCGGTTTTTCAGTTCTGTGAACGCCTTCTGTTGAGGTGTTCCAACCAAAAAAAAATTGCTCTCGCTCCTCCCTTGGTGACTTGACTCAAGGGCCAAGTGATATGAGAGAATCCCAACATGAACCTCCGATAGAAATTAGCAAGACCCAAAAAGCTGCGAAGCTCTGTTATAGTGGTTGGGGCTGGCCAATCCCGAATGACTTGGATCTTGGCTGGATCCACATGCACCCCCCTTTCATCAATAATGTATCCCAGATATTGAACCCGGGTCATGCCAAACGTGCACTTCTCCAAATTGGCACACAACTTGTGTTGCCGCAGTGTTTGGAGGACTTGTCGGATGTGATGAAGGTGCTCTTCCCAAGTCTTGCTGAAGATCAGAATGTCATCCAAGTACACCACTACGAATGAGTTGGTGAATGGCCGCAAGATGTCGTCCATCATTCTCATGAAGGTTGCGGGAGCATTCGTCAACCCGAAAGGCATGACCAGCCATTCAAAAAGGCCTTCCTTAGCTTTGAAGGCAGTCTTCCACACATCAGAGGGTTCAATTGGTACCCGGTGATACCCAGACTTCAGGTCGATCTTACTGAAATATTTTGCACCTTGGAGTTGGTCCAGAAGGTCATCAATCCGTGGGATTGGGTACCTATTCCGGACAGTGATCTTGTTCAGCGCCCGATAGTCAATACAGAGTCTCCACGTCCCATCCTTCTTCCGTACCAACACGATCGGGCTCCCACAGGGTGATGAACTTGGTCTGATGTGACCTTTCTGCAACAGCTCCTGAATCTGCCTCTTGATTTCATCATTCTCCAGAACAGAGCGCCGATAGATTGGTCCATTAGGTAGCGGCGCACCTGGGGTCAGATCAATCGGGTGCTTGACCTGACAGTGCAGAGGAACCCCTGTGGGTGAGGTGAATATGTCCCCGTACTCCTCCACAACCTTATCCATTTGTTGTTGTCGTGCAGAGGGGCCCTGTCTGGAGGTCGTGGCCACAGTCTTCTTCTTGCCCTGGGGGCGGATCATCGGGAAAACGAATTTCCTGGTTTGGGAAATGAGCTTACTACATTGTTTTGCAGTAACCAAAGAGATAGCGGCAGGAGGTGGTACCTCTGGTATCCTGTACAACTTATTTCCCAAAGTAACAATAACAGCACGAGGCCGAGACTCATACACAGCATGACGCTTCCACAAGTAAGGTTGTCCTAATAATACATCAGAAACATCAATAGGAGCAACGTCACATAGTACCTCATCCGTGAAGGGCTTGATGCTATAGGGAAGGCGACACTGTCGGCTGACGCGGAGATCTCGTCCTTGGTGAAGCCACCCGATGGTGTATGGATGTGGGTGAGCTGTGGTCGGCAAGCCCAACCGCTTCACGGCGTCTGCGGAAATGAGGTTCTTTTGGCTCCCATTGTCGACAATGAACTGTACAGGGGAGCCCTTTACCCACATCTGGGAGTGGAAGAGACGTTCCTCCTCCTCTCGATCTTCCGGTTCCTCCTTCTGGACCTTTGTAGTGGCAACAGTGGCGTTGGGCTCCGCATCAATAATCTGTTTCCCTTTTTCATTCCCCTTTTCAGGTTCTGATTCGGAGTCGGAGCATGCATCTGACTCAGAAGCCCTCATCTCGGCCACTAGCGACCGCTTGGCCCGACACTCACTTGTGTTGTGAGTGGAGCTCTTATGGAACTCACACCACTTTCCCGTGTCCTTCTTTGGCTTTACGGTGTTGTTCTTTTCTTGTGGCTTTGACGGGTTGTCTTTAGCCGCCATGCCTTGGCTCTGTCCTTTGTTCTGCGGCTTGGAAGCACCTTTTCCTTGCTTTTGATTCGCAGATCCAAAGTCTCGCTTCTTCTGTTTGAATTTCTGCTCAATCTTGGCAGCATACCGGTATGCCGTACCAAGCGAGGAGATGTCGAGGAACTCCATTTCCTCCTGAATGTATCTGTGCAGACAACCGCGATACTTTAGCACCAAATGTTTCTCTGAATCTTTGATACCCAACTTTGTGCGCAGGGTATGGAACAGATTCGTCAGCTCGTGCACATCTTGATCCCTTTGTTGTCGCAGCGTGGTCCATTGTATGTACTTGTCCTCATAGCTCTCCACGGGATAGTACTGTTCCTTGACGGCGTCTCGGAAAGAATTCCAAGTTGGTACGGCCGAGAACAGAGAGGGTTCTGTCTGGTCCTTGTTCTCACAGTAGGTTTCCCACCAGTCCTTAACATGGGGGGTAGCTTTGAGGAGTGCAAAAATAATCTTTTCTCGGTCCGAAAAGTCATGAACCGAGAAATATCCTTCTAACAGATTCAACCATCTATCTATGGCATCTGCATCTATTTGACCCTCAAATATGGGAATGTCAAAATTTACTTGTACCTTAAAAGGAGTCACGCCTCCGGAGTGGCCGCGGATGCATGCGCCTACGGTAAGTAGCCAATGGCACATCTCGAGCAAAGTTATCCATCATCACGCTCCTTTGTCTTTCGAGGGCCTCCTCGAGCAATATTTTGATAGGATCTCCTGCTCCCTCATCTTTCTTTTCGTCCCCCATGGGCGTCCGTCGAGGTTTGCGAGGCCGATCTTGCAAAGGTTCCACCAGATCAAGCCCTAGCTCCTTATACCCCGACCTCGTTGGGGACATGCAAAGAAGGATCGAGAAAAAGCAGACCGCTCTGATGATCCGGATTTATGCAGGAACGCAACAGAATAAACACATAACCATAAATACAGAGATGCAGCGGAAATAACACTTCATTTCATTAATATCAAAGAACTGAAATTTGCTTACAGACCGAATGGAAATAAAACTAGCTAGGGCACTGGTAGCTATCTCTGAGAAGAGATGTGGCGGCTACAGGCCTCTGAACTGAGTTACAATGAGGCTCAAGGGCCTATTTATCATTTAGAAACAATGGAAAATCCTAAACAGCCAAAACCCTAACCCTAGGAGATGAAGCGCCAAAACTATGGGCCCCGTTTGGGTAAATTGGTGTTTCAACTTCCCAGGGGCGTAACTTTGGCATACGATCTCCGTTTGACGCGTACCATACCTCGTTAGAAATATCTATCCGAGGAATAAAAATTTGGAACGAGAAAAATTGGTCGATGGACCCATGTTGCTCTCCGTTTTCTCAAAAAACGTCGTTTAGGGCCTCAAAACGGCTCCGGAAGTTTAGGACCCGAAAAACTGCTAAAAATAGTAAACTGTGCCAAAACTGAAAAACTGAAATAGATAATGGTGGAGCCCCAAGTGGAATAGGCGGGTGACCACCAATATCCACCTGGATCAGTATACCTTCCAATATTGTGCATTTTCTGAAGGGAAGACCAACAATTTTTCAAGATCAAGGCAGAAGATGGCTTGTGCTTGAAAAGGTTCATATCAGAGTTGAAACAAGACATCACAATTTCTGCATGAAGGGATAAGTATATAACATAGCATGAATTATTGACGACAATGATGGATAAGATCCTGTAGATATAAGGGAGGCTCCAAAATAAAATCATGGGAATTTTTTTGAAAGGGAGATGTAGAAGCTACAACACTTGGCGACACATTGATAGAAATCCAGTTCTCTATAAGGGTCAACTAGGTCTATCTCCTTAGGAAGTATTTTTCATCTCGTTTATCATCATAGCTTCTTTACTTGGATTGAATTAAAGATATGGCCCCTACCATCTTAATCGGTGGCACACTAACAAAATAAAATTCTAACTTAGTTGTTTCGATTGTGGATGAGGATTATATAAATTCACAAGTGAAAATGACTATCAGAGTCTTGGTTTTCATCATTGGTGTTTCTCCGAATCTAGTAGGCCTCGATAGTACCCCAATGGATTCACTTCAAGAACACAAACATTTCTTCGCTTCCAGTGAGCTTGGATAGTACCCTAGTGGGGTTTTTTGCTTCACCTCCCTGTGCAGGAAGCCTGTCTCTTCTTTAACCCTTTATATTTTTATTTTTTTTGTATTTTATGTTCATATATTTGTGCATCGACACTTATTGATTTCATGGGGCGAAATAGGGATCCTAAATTATTCAGAGCAGAAGAGGCTGTCCCTTCAAAGAGGTATGTTTAACAACTCTAAAATTCAGTTCACTTGTTTAATTTTCTTCCCTCCTTACTCTACTCGACTTAGTTGACAATGAAAACTTGAATAATCATAAAATATCGATTAGAGTAGGTGGTACTAGTTATAGATTCAAGCATTGTAATTCCACCAAGGCTTTCTCCAAGAAAGAACGTATTTTCCATTAGGGTATCATCGACTAAAGGTGAAAGACCCATGCAAAGAGAGGGAGTAAACATATAACCAAGTATTGACAGTAGCATAATTTCCTCTTGAACTTCACCATTATTGCTTCGAAAACCAAACATGGGCTCATGAAAAATTTATTTACAACGAAAAGGAAATAAAATAAAAGGGAAGAAATAAAATCAAAACAAAGAAACAGGAAATACTACGCCTACTCCTAAACTAACCGAGAATAGGCTAGGATTACATAAATTGAAACTTCCAGTGTAACCATCAAAGCATTGACTGAAATATATAGGCAAGGGGATCAATAACAAGAGATAGTTTTTGGGAGTCACATCCAACCAGAAATATAAAATGAAAAATCCTATAACATCTGAATGTTTAACATGCAAGCATAAAAATACATCAATAAAGCACATGCAATACATTATGCTAATACATTGTGGTGTTTTTGCACATTACAACAAGGTGTCATGCGAAAGAATTCTTTCAAACTTTCAATCTTGGAAAACATAAAGAAAGTGTAAAACTTGTGTTTTTCAAATGAGCTTTTGAGGTATGACTCCTCCAATGATTGAGCAAACAGATCATGCAAAATAGGTGGAGGATGTGAAACTTGTGAAATAGGTTGATTTTCAAATTTTGTGATCAACTGGTGAGGATTTTTCAAAGATAAAGTATTTTCTTGATCATACTTGGAACTAGTATCAAGACTACGAAAACATAACATACACCTTGATAGCTTGTGGTAGTTTCAAAAAATCATATGGTAGATCATCAAAAACTGGTGGCTTAGAATAATCAATACTAGAACATTCAGGGTTGTTATTAGATGATTCAATGAAATCATTATGACTATCATGATCAAAAATTACATTTTCATAAACTAAGTAATCCTCATGATCTAATGAATCTTAGAGAGGAGAATATTGAAACAATGAATTGCATTCTTTGTTTCTTCAAGATGATCATATGATATATGGGAGGAATTGCAAAGAGAATATTTTTCCTCGCCCTACTCGAATGTAAAAATAACATTCCACGAGCTTTGAGTATGATCAATACTAGCATTTTCTGAAATTGATTCTTCGAAATATGTAGCTGGTTTGATAGAATCATGGAAAATATCAAGATAATGAGGGAAAGGTGAGAAAAAAGAATCATAAAATCTCATCGTAGACTCTTTTTCAGAGATAGAATCGCACGCATATTCATTATAAATGATATCACAAATTTTATGACCAACACTAACACCATATTGATTTTGATCCTCATGAGAACTAGAAGAAGCAATTATAATAGGTGGTTGTGACATCTCATAATAAGGAGGATCAAAGGAACCAATAGATTAAGGACAAGGAGAAATAACAACACTGGTAAAATTAGATTCATAGTAAAAACATGCATTTAAATATTGAGTGTGTTGGGAAAGAGAATATGGTGGTAGATTTAAGGATGGAGTTTAAATTTCTCCAACCTCCACCTGCATAAATGGAGTTGGTTGATGAGGAGAAGACGAAGAGACACTCATAATAGAAACTTCCTTCGTCGCATATTTGAGAGCTCCATAACAACATGCATCCAAAAATATGCATACTAATGCAAAAAAAATAGTTCAGAAGCATTAGTGTAAATGAAACAAAATATATTGCAAATATAATAAGAATAGTCCTACTACATTCACAACATATGCATGAAAATGTGTCACGTCTAAGCTTTTATTAAAGTAAAATTTCCAAGCATATATATACATTTGATGAACCACTACTCTCAATAATGGAACATGAAGCCAACCCCTGCTCCTCAAATAAAGATACTCCCTTTATGCTACTGTGAAGCCAAGGCTCTCAACAAAACTCCCATGCTTATGATCCTAAGCCAAAATCTCAACCCAAAGGACCCATACATGACTAATGAGGGTTTATTTATAACAAAAGGGGCGACTTTTCATCTCCCTTTGTGACTGTTTGAATCCCCTCATGACTCTTTGAATTCCTTCAACCATGGCCTTTGGACTTCATTACAAACTAACTCTTCACATTCTAATATTGACACTTGGAATTTCACTTACAATTAATTACAATAGAATATTACAATGTTTCTCATACCCATATAAGAAAAAATTGGGTAGAGTCAACTAGACAGTCTAATAACACAAAAACAAGTCAAGCTTGAGTTTGGGGAAACTCCAACTCATCCACCTCAACTTGTATTTTCTCAGTCACATAGTGCTACCAAGCATTGAATTGTGTGATGACTTCCCCAAATTGTGCGATGGGATCGAGCTAGAAGCAAACTCTAGCATCCATTACATCTGAGTAGACTTCCTTGGAACCAGTTTGAGTTTCTTTCTTTAGTGATAGCATCATGGTATTGATCTAGATAGGGCCACCAATTTTCTTCTACATATTATGTATATTCACCTGAAGATATTTCTTGGTAGTGATATGTATGTGTTGTGTTAATTTTTGGAAACTAGAGTCAAATTCCACATTGGAAAAATCAGATGGTTAAGATTATAATTTCATTAGATTCCTATTTTCGATAGGACCAAAATCGGCCTATAGGTCGCCCCCATCAATTAAGAATAAGTTAAGTTATGAATTATTTTATTATTTTGTGGGTTGGCTTAAACTCATGTGGATTCAATCAAATCCCCAAGCGGTACCTCAAAAATTTATAAATAGAAGCAACCCCAAGTTCATTTGCACACATTCGCTCATGAGGTCGTCTTCATGATCTCTTAGTATTGGTTCATATTTTCTATTTTTTTCTCACACAAGTACGCCAGGAGAAGCTCACACTAAGGATCGGGATCACAGAGAGGGTCTTGCATCCGATCTGGGTGTTCTAGGCCATAACCGGAGGCAATACATGGGAAGGTAGTGGTTGAGCTTAGCCAAAACCACGGGCAGGTCATGTCAAGGCCGTAGTTGAGATGGTAAATTCACTGGCATACAGTCTTCAGAGTATGGCTAGGGTTCCAGGCTTATCATACCCTCAGCCATGGGCAAAGAATGCTTAGGTCGCAGTTATGGGTGATTTAGTCATGGGCGGGCCATATTAAGGTCGTGGTTAAGATATTTACTGGGAAGATATGATTTGGATCACAGTCATTTTCTTTTGCAACATCATCATTCATCCATCAGGCATTCATAGTCACTTTAAAATATTCATTGACAACAGTGTGGATCTAGATCTAGAACTGGGCAGCTAAGATCACTTGGTTTTGGTGATTCATCGGATTAATTATTTTGATATTGTATATATGTATATCTATAGATCTGATATGTTTATTTCTATTGCATATATGTATTGGGTTCATTATACTCTCTGCTGAAAACTTTTTACGATCATCTATTGAAGAAGAATAATTGAAAGGGTTTCCCCCACCTTGGGGTTTTTCCTTGGTCTTGGACCAATCTAATGTCTCTTATGGTTGTGCTATTGTATTCTTTGTCTCTGCATGCATTAGTCTATCTTCAGTTACTATTTATGGTTATTTACACTGCTATTATTTGGATGTAATGATAATGAAAATTAATTTGGGATAAAGTAATTGATTCAACATAGAACAATATTGAAAAATTAACATGGTATCAAAGCTCAGGTGAAGGACAAGCCCAAGAGAAGACAAGCAGTCTATCAGAAAGAAGATCTTTGCTGAAGGTCAAGATGTCTCCCTTTACCTTCAAGGAACACAAGAAAATATGCGATGCATCTATCTTTGCTGCATGGAAAGTCATATTGTGTAATATTCCTAATTAACCTAAGCTAATAGGAATACTTCATTTTGTTTTGATTTTCTAAATTGATGAATAAAATGTAAAGGAGAACGTGTAAACTCCTAAAAACATCAAAATAAATTAATGCCCAAAGTGAACAGAGGAAAATCAGGGTTGTCTCAATAAAATACCCTTATAATGTGAAAAGGGGATCATCTTAGTAGCTGGATTTTACACTTATGGATGTGAACAAGGGCAAATGGATGAGGACATAGTCAAGTTTGACTAAGTCAACATGCATGCATGAAGAAAAAGAGATCATCGATAAAACCAGTTTAGTGTGAACAAGGATCATCATAGGCAGAAATTTGTGAGATGGATTGATTGCACTTGCAGGTGTGAATGGGTTTGAGCTATGAGACTGGGTCAACCTTGACCAAATCTACATTGCAGTCTAGATTCAATGCACCTCATGGAGGGACAACGCAGTTCTAGAAGGAGGCCCTCATGTGAAAGGAGATAATTCCTCAAGGTGGTTTAGGGTTTGCCAAAGATCTCATGTTATAAAAGGAAGGGGAAGGCTCAAGAGAAGGTTTTTCATGATATTATATTTTTAGAGTATATTGTCTGCTTAGACATATCTCATTCTCTTGGCTGTTTAGCAGAGAATTGTGAGGATTTCCTGTTTAGGGATTCGCTCTCCTTCCATTGATTAGCTCTTGGAGGGCATTGTACTATTCTTCCACTATCATGAATTTGTCCAAGGTCCATCTCCCTTAGATAGCATAAATCCTTTTGTGATTTACTTGTTTCAGTGAGCTGCAGCAACTGGAGACTAGATCTGCTCAGATCTAGATTATACTAGTACCTCTTCTTAGTAAGTGTGTCTTTTAACCTACTGTAAGAGTGCATTAGCAGTTGGGCTTCAGATCTTGATCTTGGCATCAGGCCAATTTGTGCTTCAAGTCTACAACACATTTTATCCTCTTGGACTGCGTTATTTCCAGTTGTAGAGTTGCAGGGTATTTCGACATTCAGTTGGAGAAGAGATCTCTGGTGTAAGGAGTCTTCCTTGCACTGTGGTGATCCATGGATTGGAAAACCAATCCATGTATGTTTTAGATATGATTAATTTTTGTATCTACTTCATAATTTCTGAAGCATTATGCAGATCTGCTACAAAAAAACTCAAATCTACTCCTGTTCTTCCATGTATTGCTAAAATCCCCAAGGGGAATGTATAGTAAAGACATTTCTACATATGGATCTATTGTAGATCTAATTGTTTATGTAATATATTTCTCTATATCTAAGTTGTAAGCTACTACTGCAGTATACTGCGTTTTTTAGATCTAGATCTACAGATCTGCACTTTTATGCAGTGGATCTCATGAAACCCTTGCAGGGTTATTCTCTATGATGTATATAGGAGCTTAATCTACATTTTTCTTCACGATTTCATGTAATAAACTCCAGATCTGATATTAAATCTATTTTGTATTCAAACCCTTCAGAAAATCACGATGCATAAGCTTTAGTTACTTTCTGTTGAGTCAAGTCATGGGGATTTGGCATTTTTAAGCCATATCGGGAGTGGTAGATCTGTTTAACATAGCTAGAGTCATTTTTTTGGGCTTAAATTTGGTATGTAAGTCTCTTATGACCTAAGATAAGGGATCCCACCATCCTTTGCCCTTATTTTTACACAAATATATGAAGTTAATGTTTTTAGGGCTAAAATAGTTGCTTTCCCCACTTTGGGTTGAAGAAATGAACCATACTTCTTGCTTCTATATTAAAAATTGATGTTGAAGTGTTTCTTAACACATTCCATGAATTATTAGCTTTCTACAGCTCCATCATTGTGTTCACGTACTGCTGCAGTCCATTATTGGGCATTTTCCAGCCATTCTAGGTGTGAGAGGCTTGTTTATCTCACCTAGTTTTCTTGGTTTCTGATTTCCTATTGGATTTGGATCTTAGATTATCAGATCTAAGAGATATAAGGGCTAATATTGTTTGTTGTAGCAGCCATTTCTAAAAAATGTGTTTTTCAGGCATGCCTTGCTAGCAATCCCAATTTTGGGATATTATAGTGGTATCAAAGCATCTTTCTTGGCTCAGCCTGTAAGTCTCAGCCCGAGAAGATAAAAGGAGATCAGAATGATGAAGAAGATGATATTTCTCTCATAAAATTTTAGATCGAGGAAGGACCTCCCCCAAGAGGTTAAGAAGATGAAGAGTAGCAGTGAAACTCCTAGAGGGTTTCAAGAAGAGGAAGATCCATGCACTTCCTATTCTCAGAGAGGAGAAGACAAGAGGCATAGAGGACACTTGGAATCTAAGATTCTAAGTGAATACAAAGCTAAATCTAGAGCCTCGAAGGAGACTCTAGCTTTACCTCACTTCATTTAGCGCGAGGAAGAGGGATCTACATCTATGCATGCTGTTGATCTAGAGAAACAGAGTTGCACTGCACTGTGCAAAGGCAGTGATGAAGAAAAGAGGACTCATGCCTTATGGGAGCATTCACATGAAAAATTCATTCATGAAGAAAAGGAGGAATAAATGGTAAAGAGTAGACATATTGAAGTGAGAATTCTCCTTTCTAGATGACACTTTCTCAATGAGCACTCCCAAGCTCAAAGAGGAACTTCTACCTGCAACAGTTCTAAGGCCTCACTGGTTTTGGAAGACCATGCATGAGGAGGAGGTCTCATCAAGAGATCCCATGAAAGGTGCACTTCAACATTTCATGGAGTGAAAAGTTCTTTAACAGTCTGAGGAGGCTCTTTCCTTCTCACACTTGGATCTTCATGGATTCAAGGAGGGACAGATAGATGATGGAGGACATCTTCGGATGGATAACATCTCTCATATGTGTGTTGGACACTTCTTGAGCCATCCACATCATGATGGGAGGTTTTTGCCTACCACCTATTTGGATCCTTATAGGGTCAAATTGATCCTTGAGAAGATTGAATTTCAACATCCCATGAGATGCAAGAGCAGAAATATGATTTGGGATGATGGTAGCCTTGATGGGAGGAGTACCAAGATGGGGGATGGAAGGAGACATCCACAATGGGTTGAGTGGATGTGGGTGATGAGCAAGAAGCTGGAAAGCTACTTGCAGATCTATGATACTGGGCAGCAGGAGGCTTGGCTGCACTGGTTACTTTTGAAAGAGTTTGGCCATCATCCTCTTTCTAAGGGCATGCGGAGGAAATATGTGTGGCAGGATACTTGCATCATTGAGCAGCAAAGAGTATGGACACATTGTGTTGACATAACATTCTTCATGTCAATCACCATGTTTTCACTACATGATTTGGATGATGGGAGTATGTGGAGGCAACAAAATATTTTGTTGCTTGGGATGTTCTTGGGAGAGCAAGAGTAGATTTTCTCTCACACATTGCATGATGTTGCAGGAGGAGGAGATAGCATTATCCCCTTAGCCTTGGATGATCTGGAAGTACTTCCACTCCGGAAGGAACTTCTTGTTTTCAGCAACATTATGGAAGATGTCTTTGATAATGAGAATGTCAAAGAAAGGAGCTATGTATTGGAAAGATCCTATTTGCATAGGCCAACAACGTTGTCACTTTGGAGCATGAACTTATGGATGGAGTGTCCCCAGGATCATTCCACTCTTGGTGCACTTGATGGAAGAGGAGGTGAGAAAGATGGAGTAATGGATGGAGACATCTATTGCTATGATATGTTCTTCTTGGCTTGGATTTCCAAGTACATGAGGGAGGATCTTCATGCAACACATGATTCATTTCTCTTCATGAGAGTATATCATATCATTATGGAGAATTTGTTCATGGACCCTATAGCACATGGTCAGGATCTTGTTGTTGCATTTAGTGATCTACATATTCTCACCATTTCTATGGAGTGCATTGCTCCACAAGAGGGAAAGCTTTTCATTGAGCTCCATGATCAACCATGGGCGAGAATTTATGATCGATACAACCATCTCTTATATGGGCATGGGCAAGTGTTGTATTACTTCATGTATGTTTATTTGTTGTATGCAGCAATCTACTATTCTTTATTAAATGAAATAACATACATAGACCACCATGTATCCAGCAACCACTTTCTTTGTAATATTATGAAGCTACAGTTGCAAAAACTGCATTGTAACTTCATGGGAGACTGTTGGTACCTTCCTGCATCATATGAAGCCTTCAATATTTCATTTTTCTTGATGCTAATCATGGTTCCAATTACTGATGTTGATCTTTCTTTTGTGAGGAGCATGATTGGAGAGGAAACACATTGGTTCAATGTGTTCTTTTGGGAAGAGGATTCCCACATTTTCTGCAGTACATGTTCTAAGGGGAACATGGGAGGATTTGTGGCCACCATAGCCAAATATTTGTTTCTCTTGGAGGTGGGCCAAATGTATGATGGGATGCCATATGATGATGCTTTTCTATCCATCACATGTGGAATGTTTTGGGCCAACTGGTTTTACAACGTTGGAGGGAGGATCTTTGGAGATCTATTCTTCTTCTTGCCACTTGAGGGAAACCTATTTGCAGCCCAAGATTAGTATGTACTCTACAATTGCCATGAGTGGAGAGGAAGATAGCATGAGGTAGGCCATCTTGCCTATCATGTTCATCTATTCAGCCCACGTTCTTTGTAGGTGTTAGTGTCGGTATCTTCATCCCTCCGTCAGTGATCAAATTTCTCTTGTTGCATTGCATATTAGATGTCTCACTCAGTTAGTTGCATTCCATTAGGAGCATGTATCATCTGACGGTAGTGGCTTGTTGCTCATGTCCCTCATTTCCTTTACCTGCTGGCCTATTTCTGTTCATTAAAATCATTTGCAGTCACTTTTGCCTCATAGTTTGCAAAGAGTCATTTTTAGCGTTTTAGTGTCATTAGGTCTAGGGTTTCATTAATAAGGTCTTCAGAATGCCAAATAATGGCCAGCAGGCACATGAGGAGTTTGAAATAAGGTTTCAGTGCTAAAAATTTCATAATCATATCCTTAATAATGTATTTTTCTTCAAAACTATGTTTTGATGAAAAATAGAGTATTTTGTCTTTATGTATAAGTGTAATGTGATTTCAAGTTTTCTCAGTTGTAATAATATTTTCACTGGCAACCCTGGTCGCCTTTGTCAAGCTCCAGCCAATCCATTCCCTGTAGGACAAAAAAAAATCACATGATTCAGTCAAAAGCCAAAATGAAGCAAAACAAGTTTTTTAAAAAGTGTCAAAATTTGAAACATTGCAAAAGTGGGTTTTTTTTTGAAATGGAGAATTAAAATCCTTGGCATATAAAAAATTTTTATCTTTCAAAAGCTCATTTGTATGCCAAGAGGACAGAGTGAGCTAAGGAGAAATCGTGAGGAGTAAAGGGAAACAGTTTGAAGGCGAAATTGTGCAAGTTCAGCTACGCGACACATTGGCTGGGTGTCGCAATACATTGGCCGAGCGCGACACATTGGGTCGGCCCCCACTGTGTTGAAATTGCTCCTACGCGACGCATTGGGTTTGTTGCACGACGCGTAGGGCTGCAAGAAATTTCTTTGCCATTCCTCTCAAAGCCTCAACTCTACTCGGTCCCTTTTGGTCCAAGTAAGTCCAGTAACCCCTCCACTACCAATAAACATGTGTCTTGTGTTGTTATGAGGATTTAATACAGGAAATTCAAAACCCTATTTTCTTGTTCAAGGATTGTTTCCTTAGGGTTTTGAAATTGGTTTTGTGCCTATCACTTCTATTTCCCCACCTTGTATTCCCTCATCACTGTTATTCTTGTTCCATCAGCCCATTTCCCTATTCCAATATATCCCTAAATCACTCCTTCCCTATCCCAATTCCCATTATCCCACATCCTAATTATAAACTTCCCAAACCCCAATGCTATCCCAAAAAACCTAGTGACTATCCCTAAACTCTTCAATTGAAAGATTTCACTTGGCAATATTCCATCATTTCCCCTACCCTCTCCCTCCATAGTCCCTCACCTATTATCACATATTTGGCAACAAAACCAAAGACACCAAACTCCTCATTTTCATCCAAGACAACATAGACTTTGGAAATCATGGAGAAAGATACCTCTTATGACCGAGACAGTGACTCCACAACTAAATTGCATGCACCTAGAAGACCTCACAAGAGTGGCAGACATGTGAGGGAGGAGCCCACTTCATTGGCTGAGTTGCAGGGTTGTGCTCTTGCTATGTCATGTTTTCAACAACAGTCTTGTTATCAATTTTTTGAAATGGTTGCTAGGGTCCACCACCATCAAGAGTTGGCCCGATTGTTTGTGTTGCATTTGCATAATGGCCAAGTCACCCTTGCAGTTGTGACATTCACTTTAACACCTGAAACTATCTCTCAAGCAACCGAAATTTGAAATGTTGGAGAGGAATGGAACAAAAGGAAGCAGGTTGACAGGGTACACTATGAGCCATATATCAAGCCTAGTTTTATGAGACAACTCAATAGAGTTTTTCCCTTCCAGTTCCTAAAATATTCATATGCTCCTCTGATGAAACTTATTATCAAATATTTCAGTTGTGAGGGCCGGTTTTCACGTTTTATGCCTATCATATTAGGTTACTGATGCACTTTACCAGGGTGAGGATGATGAACCTCCCTTATTTCATGTGCCGAAATATTGAGAAGATGACCACTCTCATGCAAAGGAAAACTCCTGAGCAGCAGTATAGCAGTATCTATCACTATGCACTCATCAAAATTGTGGTTACGCATTAGCTCGGCTTGAAGGATATTTCATGGGAGGATTTCATTTCTAATGATTTCTTCACAGCTTCTCAGGTACCTTCGGAGGTTTTTCATGAGGCAGGTGAACCTTCATATCAGCATGAAGGTCATGAGACACAGACCACTAGTGTGTCGGTGTTTGTCACCTATCAGAGGGGCACTAGAGGGTTATTTGCAGCAGCCAATCGAGTATTATCTCCACCCGGAGTGGAAGGGGTCTCGCTTCCTTCATCAGAATCACAGGTATAGGACAAGGGTAAGAGGCCCATACATGATGAGGGGCCTTCAGAAGGCCAGGATACATACTTCATACTCATTTATGATGATTTGGGCTCACCAAGCTCGAAGCTGAGAGAGATTGTTCAGGAGCAGAAGGCGGAAATAAACACTTTGTTCGTCAAGTTGCAAAGAGCCCAATGGATAATCAACTACCTTGAGCAGAGAAAAAAATATCTGGAATATCAACAAACTATCATGAAGTTAAAAAATATACGTGAGAACCAACAAGCTGCCAAAAGGAGCCAAACCGAGATGACATCCATTGAGCAAGAGATTGAGGCTGATCGCGAAACTTGGCTTGAAAGGGTCAATATTCATTCAAAAAAGCTGTTGGAGAAGGCCAAAAAGGAAAAGAACATGTTGAGGCACATGGTGAGTCATTATTGGGCAAGAAATCATGTTTGCAAGGCACGAATCAAGATCCTGAAGGCTAAGTTGAAGAGAGCATTAAGGCGTCGAAAAAGGCAAGTTAGACTTCAGATTTTGGCCGAGGCTTCCTTGGCCCAGCATAGTGCATGATGGAGGACACTCAGCCCAAAATTCAATAAATTTGGGACACATTTTTCAAATTTTGTTTTTTTTTGGCCTAAACACAGATTTTTCAGCTCTACGTGTTGCGCCACTTGGCACGCACTTATGATTGGGAGCTCCTCTTCGGTAAAGCTTGATATTTTTGGATTTTTCATGAAAATTTATGCGTGCCTACCCATGGCCAAGAGAGTTTGACAGGTTTTGGGCTTCTAGAAGGGTCAAAAACACCCTAAAATTGACCTTTCTGGCCCTTTTTGGACACAAAGGAAGCAGTGTTGGGAAAACTCATTTTTGGAGGGGCAAATGGAAGCCAAATTCAGAAATTCCACTAGTGTTGGAAATTAGAGAGGTATACCTTTTGAACAAGCCCACTTGGAGCATATTTGGACACCGGGAAGGCCTTCAAAATCGGCTTCAAACGGGCACGACGCATAGAGAAATCAGGCGCAGCGCATTGGGGATTTTTGCTGATTTTTGACTCAGTAACTTTGTTTTTCGCCTAGTTTTGGGCAGTTTGACTTTCTTACTTCCAAATGTAAAAATATTGATGTAATTTGATGTAATTTTGGCAAATTTTTACTCATGGAAGTAGATGCATCCATCAAAATGTGAATTGCAACTGAATGAATCAGTTTCCTATCTTATAGAGGCAAGCTGTTCCATTGCCTATTTTCCAGTTCTTAGTTTAGATCTTGTTGAAACAGCTCCTAAACTTGTGAGCTCGACCCCTAGAGGCTGGGGATGAGTTATGTTTGTCTATATCTTCTAGTTTTTCAGTCATTAGCATGGTTGGACACTTGGGAATGCTTTGAGCATCATTGTACATTTCATCTCTGCAGTTTGGCAAAGGAATAGACCAGGGTTTGCAGCACTCCTTGGGATTCATGTGGCTATTTTTTTTGATGATGTGTTTCTCTCTGTTAATTGAAGTTTACTGGTGCTTTATGTGTATCATATTCCCTCTTATTTCTTCTTAAGTTTAAACAAACAAGGATAAAGGTGGAATTCATTATATTTGCAGTGCTCCACCGTGAGTTTTGTTTAAATTTTCTATGTTTTGAAATATTTGAAGAGGATTCTTGAAAGTTTATTTCCCTCTTCAACCCCTCACCGGTCTGAGCTATCCATTTCATTCAAAATTGAAGCGTCAAAACAGCTGCCTACTTTGCCCCATTCAGACCTCTGCAAAAACTAGGCCTCATTCCCCATACCCAAAATCTGCCTTTCCCTTTGATCCAAAAAACACCCTCAAAATCAAATCAAACTCTCTTACATATATACCTAGCCTAAAATCAGCCTTTATTTCTAGTCATCTCAAGCCTCACTGATCATTCTTCGCTGATATTGACAAGGAGAGAGCCCTCTCCCGATCTGGTAGGGCTAGTTACCAGGTTAAGCGTGGTTTGATGTTACCCTAGACTCTACCTTCCTCAGCCTGAGGTAGATTTAGGCCATAAAATAATGGCGACTCCACTGGGGAATCAAAAAATGGTTTTCTTGTTAGTGTTATTCATTTTATAAACTACAAACGGAGCCTGAAGTTATGCAAGGTAGCCTTCGAAATGCTCTTGCTTTGCATTAGCGAAAGTAGATAAATGCTGCTTCAATCCATCTCCGGTCTAGTCTTATAAACGTAACATCTAACTTGTAAATTTCCCCAGTACATCAGATAATTCTGGACTTTTGGGTGATGAGTCTAGAATTCGATAGGCTAAACAAGTTGGTTTTGTCCATTTGATTTTTGAGAATAATTGAACACACTGGCTTCCAGACGACATACCAGAGCAAAGCTGGATCCTAATCCACCTCCTGTGTATGAAAATCCAAATCTTATTTCGATAATCCTTCGTTGAAAAAGTCCTGTGATTCCTGTGTTCAAATCTCATTCATGTCCCGCTGTTTTTGAGTATCTTGAAGATCTTGAGTTTGATGAACAATTTGAGTTGTCGTTATTTGAGACTAAGTCTAAAAGTGCTATTGATTCTACTGTCCTAAATCCAGAGTTTATCAAATATCTTGAAATTGAAAAAGCTAATAGATCCATTGACAGTTACATCTTGAATATTCAGAATTCCATTATGGCAACAAACATTCCCGAATTCATAGAGTCTGCATCTGCAACTCTTGGGTCATCCGCAATTGCATCTAGTTCACAAATTCCTATCGAGCCTCCTTTCATTCCCACCATTCCCGTGCAACCTTCTATCTCTGATCAAAAATCTGCATTAGTATCGCCTCCCTCCACACCACATACACCTCATACATCAACTGCTCCGACTCCTCCTATATCCCAAAACCCGGTTGTAAATCCACCCAGAGCAATGGCTGCTCGATTTTCACCCCTCGCATTGCCTCAAAAATTGGATGACATGCCCGCTGATTATCAAAGAAAAATTCCATTTTTTTATGGCACTCCTCAAAGTGTTACTGCTCAGCAACATGTGGATAGGATGGCGGATTTCTTTGGCCTTCATGAGATTGGTGCAGAAAATGTGACAATGAGACTGTTTGTAAAAACCTTTGGAGGTGAAGTAAGAAAGTGGTTTAGAACTTTGCCGGCTAGAAGTATTACTACATTGCCTAATCTTTAGAGACAATTCTTGGATTGATGGGAAGTGAAGAAATACCCGCTTCAGATCCTTTCCGAATATGACAATATCAAGCGGAATGTTGGTGAGTCGGTTCAAGATTATTGTATTAGATTCAATTTCTGTTTACAATGTAATTCCTGTTGATATAAAGCCACCTAGGGGGTCAGCTTTGATTAAGTTTCCGGATGGCTTCGATCCTGACATGGCATATCAATTAAGGGAAAGAGATCCGGGCACTTTAGAATACATGCAGAAAATTGCAGTCAGCGTTGAAGCCAATTTTCTTGCCAGGAGAGCTAGAATGAAAACTAAAAAGAAAGTAGCAATAAAGGAAGAGGTTTCCACTTCATATCAAGTGCTTCGTAATATGGAAAAGATGTTTGAAATATTAACACTTGATAAGTCTGAATCGCAGATCAAAAATCCTAACTTTCATGGCCAGCAGCAACCACAATTTAGAATCAAGCAAAGAGAGCAGCGAGCACAAGAACAAGCAGTACAATAGCAGGTGAAGACACCTTTACAGCAGAATTTTCTACATGGTCTGGAATCAAATGATGAAGAGAATGTAATAGGAGAAGAGAATCATTTCTTTACACTTGATGATATGCCAATTTTTATCACTGAAGATGAGGAGTATTCAGAAAACTCAGCTGGACAAAAGGACGAAAATTTCATCTTGGCAAATGAGACAACTCTTGAAGAAGAATCTGATGAATATTAGAGGGGGTATATGAATGCCTTGACCGCCCAGCAGCGAAAATATTCACTCAAAAATAGAGATGTGCCCATTAATCCAATTCAAAAAAGAAAGGAAGCTACAGCACCAAAGAATGATTCACTTGTTGTGCAGAAAAAGGGAAAAGAGACAGCTGATCCCACTACTAGAAAATCGCCATCAGCAAATGAAAGATCCAATCAGCCAAATATATCAAGGGAGAAAACTAAAAAGAAGGATGTTCCAGCTAAAGAGGTAGAGAAAACTTCAGTTTTTAACTTAGAAAATGAAATTGCTAAGTTAAAAGTATCCATTCCTTTGACTGAATTGATGAAGAATAACAACTATAAGGGTCAGCTGTCTAAGATTTTGAATTTAGATCCATTATCTGATATGGTAAACATGGAAGATGATCAACCTGAGTTGATTTTTGGTCCAGCATTGGATGGTGAGTCTCCAGATAGTGATGTACCTCCTTTTTACATTAGCCTTAGATTGCATGACTATGTGTTACACAATGCTATGTTTGATTTCAGAGCCTCTCATAATCTCATGCCTAGGGCAATCATGGAGAAATTGGGATTGGATATCACTAGAAAGTATCATGACCTTTATTCTTTCGATTCTAGTAGAGTAAGATGCATTGGGCTTATCAAAGATTTGGTGGTCAGTTTGGATCAAATTCTGACTAAAAATGTTTTGATGGATGTGGTTGTGGCGGATATTCCTCCTAGATTAGGCATGCTTCTTTCCAGATCTTGGGGAGCGAAACTTAAAGGGACATTGCAGCTTGATTTCTCCTATGCTACTATTCCTATGTTTGGTCAGATGAGGAAATTATACTGGGAGCAAAAGATGAAGTATATGATTACTAGCAAGGAGAAACCGGTAAATCATCCAATCAATTATGTACATACTGATTTAGAATCATAATTTGTTTTGTACTCAGATAGCTTTAATGATGTAAATAGTAAATTAGTTGAAGTAGAAGGCATTCCGGAAATCACTGAAAATTTCAAATAGGTCTTAAATAAAGAGAGACAAAGACTTGATAGTACTGATGAGAAATCAGCCTCCCGATAGCAGCAAAATGTTGATGGACAACAAAGCGAAGCAAAAAAGAAAACATAATTTCAACACTTGGAAGAGGACGAAGATGGTTTGTGGACCATGGATTTTGATGGTGTGGTAGGAAGGGACGGTGCTGGAATTGGAATTTGGATACACAACCCTTTTTCTTCCCCAAACAAAGTGCCAAGTAATGTAAGGGTCTGTTCTTATAAATTGGCTTTTGATTGTTCAAATAATGAGGCTGAATACGAAGCTTTAATTGTTGGTCTGAAAATTCTTAGAAAGTTAAATGCTAAGAGGATTGCAGTGTATGGCGACTCTGAGTTGGTTATTAAGCAATTGAAAGGTGAATATCAAGCTAAGCATCCTCGAATGCAGGCATACAACAATGCGGTACTAGATATCCTGAGATTGTTTTCATATTATACTTTGACATGTGTCCCTCGTATTCAGAATGGTATTGCAGATGCACTTGCAACAGCAGCAAGTAATTTGAAAATTCCGATGAATTCAAGAAACAAATTTGAAATCTATGTGAAGCATCGTCCGACTGTCCCTGATAACCAAAGGTATTGGCAAGTGTTTCAAGATGATAAAGAAATTGATGAGTTTCTGCAAAATGAAGGTAGATTAAAAGACACTTCTATTGATGGGGAGCATGATGATGGCGAAGCAGATGTACAAATCAATTAGATGGGAGTTTTGGAGCTGAAGGATAATTTCATTCCTAAAGGTTTAATACCTTTAGAGGAGCTTTTCGACCAAGATGATGTAGCTCGGAAACCAAGCTTGCTGCCCACCGAGAAAGGAGTTGAAGATGTGAACATTGGATCAGAAGAAAATCCTAAAATGGTGAAATTGTCCAAAGCATTTCCCCCACAGGTAAAAGCAAAGTATATCAGCTTATTATCTTCCTTTTCTGATGTATTTGCTTGGGATTATTCAGATTTGAAGACATATGACACAAACATAATTCAGCATACCATTCCTATCAAGCCAAATCAAAAGCCCTTTCGACAAAAATTGAGAAGAATAAATCCAACGCTGCTGCCCTCAATAGAGAAGGAAGTGAATTGGTTGTACAAAGCTGGTATCATCGTCCCCATAAAATTTTCAAATTGGATTTCTAATTTGGTGCCCGTGCACAAGAAAACAGGTGAGATTCACTTATGCATTGATTTTAGGAATCTGAATAAAGTATCTTTGAAAGATAACTATCCATTTCCCAAAATGGATCACATACTTCAGCGAGTAGTTGGGGCATCCCGCATGTCGCTACTTGATGGTTATTCCGGTTATAACCAAATTCTGGTCCATGTGGATGATAGAGATAAAACAGTGTTCACCACTCCGTGGGGAACTTTCCATTATGATAAAATGCCTTTCGGTTTGAAGAATGTTGGTGCGACCTTTCAGCGAGCAATGGATATGGCATTTGCGAATGAAAAAGATGTTTTTTTTGGTTGTGTATCTTGATGATTTGACAGTCTTTTATAATTCAGATGAAGAGCACCTTTATCATTTGAAGATTGTTTTTTAGCGGTGTAGAAAATATGGTGTGTCTCTCAATCCAAAGAAGATTTTGTTTGCCATGGATGAGGGCAAGATTCTTGGTCATATTATATCGAAGGATGGCATCTGCATTGATCCAGCTTGAGTAGAAGCTATTCAGCAAATTGATCTTCCCCGAAACAAAAAGGAGATCCAATCATTCAATGGTAAGATGAATTTCTTACATCACTTTGTGCCCAATCTTGCAGAACATTTAAGGGAAATCACAAACATGCTCAAGAAGGATAGTGTAGTGAAGTGGACTGAGGAAGCAGTAAAGTCTTTCAATTTAGTAAAATTGGCTCTTTCTTCAACTCCAGTTTTGATTAGCCCGGACTATAATCAGGATTTTATATTTTTTTCATTTGCCTCAGATCATACTATGGTAGCAGTCTTGATGCAGAAAAGAGATCAGCTTGAGAAACCAATAGCCTTTTTCAGCCGAACCATAGGAGATGCAGCCTTAAAGTATAATATTATTTAAAAGCAATCTCTTGCCTTAGTGAAAGCGTTGAAATATTTTCGAGTATATATTATGCATTCTCACATTCTTTCTTATGTTCCTAATGCTACTGTTAAAGATGTCTTAGTGCAAACAGATCCAGAAGGGAGACGAGGCAAATGGATCGCTGCCTTGTTGGAATATGAAGTGGAGATAAAGCCTACAAAGCTCATCAAAGGACAGGGGCTGGCTAAGCTAATGGCTGAGTCAAATTTGCATGCCTTGGACATTAATCTCATTTCTGCTATGTCCGAGGAAAATGAAGAAAGTTCGCTAATTCAGGTATCAGAAATCTTTGTTCATTCTCCTTGGTATTCGGACATTGTATATGTGCTCCAAAATCTGTCACCACCGCTAGGAATGGCTAAAAAAAAAAGTAGGACGCTGAAATTGAAGGCTGCCAAGTTTTGTATCATGAATAATGCGCTCTATTGGAAAGATCCTAGTGGTGTCTTGCTCAATTGTTTGGTTGAAGAAGAAGCAAAGCAGGTTATGGAGGACTTTCATAAAGGATATTGCGGAGGTCACCTTTTTTGGAAAACAACGGCCATCAAAATTTTGAGAGCAGGATATTATTGGCCGACTCTCTTTGCTGATGTGTACAAAACTATTAAAAGTTGCCATGACTGTCAGATTTTGAAGGGAGGAAAAAATTGCAGCGTTTGCCGCTCAAGCCCATTGAAGTAAGTGCTCCTTTTCAGCAGTGGGGTTTGGATTTCATTGGCGAAATACATCCTGCTTCTTCAGCGCAGCATATGTGGATCCTTACAGCGACGGATTATTTTACTAAATGAATTGAGGCAATTCTCACCAGGCAGGCCATAGATTTGGTAATCATTTCATTTCTTGAAAACAACATTTTGTCTCATTTTGGTTGTCCGAATAAGCTGATCACTGATAATGCAACAGCCTTTAAATCTAAAAGGAGGATTGACTTTTGTGATAAGTATCAAATTACTTTGGGGCACTCAACCGCATATCATCCACAAGGCAACGGATTGGCCGAATCGTCAAATAAATATTTGATCAATATTATCAAAAAGCTGCTGGAAATAAACAAGAAAAGTTGGCATAGGAAATTGGTTAATGCACTTTGGGCAGATAGAGTGAGTCAAAAGAAATCTATAGGCATGTCTCCTTTTGAGCTCATGTATGGTGTTGACACAGTATTCCCGACCTCTCTCGCACTTCTAGTGGTTAAAATTTTGCAGGAAGCTAGCAGCGAAGATGATCATATGCAACGGAGAATAAATCAAATAATCCATTTACAACAAAATAGAGACGAGGTTTTTCAGAACACTTTCAAGCTGCAAGAGAGAATCAAGAAGATACATGATCGAAAGGCAAAGGCAGACAAGTTTCAATTAGAATAAGTGGTGCTGAAATGGGATGCAAGAAATGAAGATAAACGTAAGCATGGCAAGTTCGAGAATCTTTGGAAAGGACCTTTCAGAATTGCTGCATATCGAGGCCAAAACGCTTTCCTTTTGAAAGAAATGAATGGAGAATATTGTCTAGGAGGGCCGGTCAATGGTCGGCTCCTCAGATGGTACTATTTTTGAAATGTTTTCTGTTGTCATACATATCATTGTACATACCGGTTTGTTTAAGTTTCATTGCAAGCATGTGCTATCATCATTCTTTCAGTTTGGGGCCCGAGGTGAAGGCTATAAAACTGAAGGTTGATCTCAGTTTTGGTTTCGTTAGGTGAGTCACGTCTTTCAGTCATTTTTGGTTTCAAGATTGAGTCAATTTTGAGTCAATTTTCAGTCATGAAAATGAGTCAAGAGTATTTTTTTGGTTTGTCAAATTTATTGACTCCATAGCCCAATGGAAAAAGGCACTTCTTACTTTCTCAGAGATCTGTAGTTCTTGGCACCTCCAAGGAGCTACCATCCCCATTGGAGCCAATGTTAATGTCGGTATCTTCATCCCTCCATTAATGATCAAATTTCTCTTGTTGCATTGCATATTAGGTGTCTCACTTAGTCAGTTGCATTCCATTAGGAGCATGTATCATCTGACGGTAGTGGCTTGTTTCTCATGTCCCTCATGTCCTTTACCTGCTGTCCTATTTCTATTCATTAAAATTATTTGCAGTCACTTTTGGTCTCATAGTTTGCAAAGAGTCATTTTTAGTATTTTAGTGTCATTAGGTCTAGGGTTTCATTAATAAGGTCTTCAGAATGCCCAATAATGGCCAGCAGACACATGAGGAGTTTGAAATAAGGTTTCAGTGCTAAAAATCTCATAATCATATCCTTAATAATGTATTCTTCTTCAAAACTTTGTTTTGATGAAAAATAGAGTATTTCGTCTTTATGTATAAGTGTAATGTGATTTCAAGTTTTCTCAGTTGTAATAATATTTTCACTGGCAACCCTAGTCGCCTTTTTCAATCTCCAGCCAATCCATTCACTGCAGGACAAACAAAAAGCACATCATTCAGTCAAAAGCCAAAATGAAGCAAAACAGGTTTTTTAAAAAGTGTCAAAATTTGAAACATTGAAAAAGTGGGTTTTTTTTTAAATGAAGAATTAAAATCCTTGGCATATAAAACATTTTCATCTTTCAAAAGCTCATTTGTATGCCAAGAGGATAGAGTGAGCTAAGGAGAAATCGTGAGGAGCAAAGGGAAACTGTTTGAAGGCGAAATTGTGCAAGTTTAGCTGCGCGACACATTGGCTGGGTGTCGCGACGCATTGGGTCGGCCCCCACTGTGTTGAAATTGCTCCTGCGCAACGCATTGGAGGTATGCGACGCATTGGGTTTGTTTCGCGACGCGTAGGGCCGCAAGAAATTTCTTTGCCATTCCTCTCAAAGCCTCAACTCTGCTCGGTCCCTTTTGGTCCAAGTAAGTACAATAACCCCTCCACTGCCAATAAACATGTGTCTTGTGTTGTTATGAGGATTTAATACAAGAAATTCAAAACCCTATTTGCTTGTTCAAGGATTGTTTCCTTAGGGTTTTGAAATTGATTTTGTGCCTATCACTTCTATTTCCCCACCTTGTATTCCCTCATCACTATTATTCTTGTTCCATCAGCCCATTTCCCTATTCCCATATATCCCTAAATCACTCCTTCCCTATCCCAATTCCCATTATCCCACATCCTAATTATAAACTTCCCAAACCCTAATTCTATCCTAAAAAACCTAGTGACTGTCCCTAAACTCTTCAATTGACATATTTCACTTGGCAATATTCCATCATTTCCCCTACCCTCTCCCTCCATAGTCCCTCACTTATTATCACATATTTGGCAACAAAACCAAAGACACCAAACTCCTCATTTTCATCCAAGACAACATAGACGTTGGAAATCATGGAGATAGATACCTCTTATGACCAAGATAGTGACTCCACAACTAAATTGCATGCACCTAGAAGACCTCACAAGAGTGGCAGACATGTGAGGGAGGAGCCCACTTCATTGGCTGAGCTCCAGGGTTGTCCTCTTGCTATGTCATGTTTTCAACAACAGTCTTGTTATAAATTTTGTGAAATGGTTGCTAGGGTCCACCACCATCAAGAGCTAGCCCGATTGTTTGTGTTGCATTTGCATAATGGCCAAGTCACCCTTGCAGGTGTGACATTCACTTTAACACATGAAACTATCTCTCAAGCAACCAGAATTCTAAATGCTGGAGAGGAATGGAACAAAAGGCAGCAGGTTGACAGGGTACACTATGAGCCATATATCAAGCCTAGTTTTATGAGACAACTCAACAGAGTTTTTCCCTTCCAGTTCCTAAAAGATTCATATGCTCCTCTAATGAAACTTATTATCAAATATTTTAGTTGTGAGGGCCGGTTTTCACGTCTTTATGCCTATCATATTAGGTTTCTGATGCACTTTACCAAGGTGAGGATGATGAACCTCCCTTATTTCATGTGCTGGAATATTGAGAAGATGACCACTCTCGTGCAAAGGAAAAATCCTGAGCAGCATTATTGCAGTATCTATCACTTTGCACTCATCAAAATTGTGGTTACGCATCAGCTCGGCTTGAAGGATATTTCATGGGAGGATTTCATTTCTAATGATTTCTTCACAGCTTCTCAGGTACCTTCGGAGGTTTTTCATGAGGCAGGTGAACCTTCATATCAGCATGAAGGTCATGAGACACAGACCGCTGGTGTGCCGGTGTTTGTCACCTATCAGAGGGGCACTAGAGGGTTATTTGCAGCAGCCAGGTGAGTATTATCTCCACCCGGGGTGGAAGGGGTCTCGCTTCCTTCATCAGCAGCACAGGTACAGGACAAGGGTAAGAGGCCCATACATGATGAGGGGCCTTCAGAAGGCCAGGATACAGATTTCATACTCATTGATGATGATTTGGGCTCACCAAGCTCGAAGATGAGAGAGATTGTTCAGGAGCAGAAGGCGGAAATAAACACTTTGTCCGTCAAGTTGCAAAGAGTCCAATGGATAATCAACTACCTTGAGTAGAGAAACAAACAGCTGGAAGATCAGCAAACTATCATGGAGTTGCAAAATATACGTGAGAACTGGCAAGCTGCCAAAAGGAGCCAAACCAAGATGACATCCATTGAGCAAGAGATTGAGGCTGATCGCGAAACTTGGCTTGAAAGGGTCAATATTCATTTGGAAAAGCTGTTGGAGAAGGCCAACAAGGAAAAGAACATGTTGAGGCACATGTCAAGTCATTATTGGGCAAGAAATCATGTTTGCAAGGCATGAATCAAGATCCTGAAGGCTAAGTTGAAGAGAGAATTAAGGCGTCGAAAAAGGCAAGATAGAATTCAGATTTTGGCTGAGGCTTCCTTGGCCCAGCATAGTGCATGATGGAGGACACTCAGCCCAAAATTCAAGAAATTTGGGACACATTTTTCAAATTTTGTTTTTTTTTGGCCTAAACACAGATTTTTCAGCTCTACGCGTTGCGCCACTTGGCGCGCGCTTATGATTGGGAGCTCCTCTTGGGTAAAACTTGATATTTTGGGATTTTTCATGAAACGTTATGCGTGCCTACCCATGGCCAAGAGATTTTGACAGGTTTTGGGCTTCCAGAAGGGTCAAAAACACCCTAAAATTGACCTTTCTGCCCCTTTTTGGACACAAAGGAAGCAGTGTTGGGAAAAATCATTTTTGGAGGGGCAAATTGAAGCCAAATTAAGAAATTCCACTTGTGTTGGAAAGTAGACAGGTATACCTTTACAAAAAGCCCACTTGGAGCAGATTTGGACACCGAGAAGGCCTTCAAAATCGGCTTCAAACAGGCGCGACGCATAGAGAAATCAGGCGCGGCGCATTAGGGATTTTTGCTCATTTTTTACTCAGTAACTCTGTTTTTCGCCTAGTTTTGGATAGTTTGAATTTCTTACTTAAAAATTTAAAACTCTTGATGTAATTTGATGTAATTTGATGGTTTTTGATGTAATTTTGGAAAAATTTTACTCATGGAAGTAGATGCATCCATCAAAATGTGAATTGCAACTGAATGAATCAGTTTCCTATCTTATAGAGGCAAGTTGTTCCACTACCTATTTTCCAGTTCTTAGTTTAGATCTTGTTGAAATAGCTCCTAAAATTTTGAGCTCAACCCATAGAGGCTGGGGATGAGTTATGTTTGTCTATATCTTCTAGTTTTTCAGTCATTAGCATGGTTGGACACTTGGGAATGCTTTGAGCATCATTGTACATTTCATCTCTACAGTTTGGCAAAGGAATAGACCAGGGTTTGCAGCACTCCTTGGGATTCATGTGGCTCTTTTTTTTGATGATGTGTTTCTCTTTGTTAATTTAAGCTTACTGGTGCTTTATGTGTATCATCTGCCCTCTTATTTCTTCTTAAGTTTCAACAAACAAGGATAAATGTGGAATTCTTGAATTTTGTTTAAATTTTTTATGTTTTCAACTGTTTGAAGAGGATTCTTGAAATTTTCTTTCCCTCTTCAACCCCTCACCGGTCTGAGCTATCCATTTCATTCAAAATTTAAGCATCAAAACAGTTGCCTACCTTGCCCCATTTAGACCTCTACAAAAAATAGGCCTCATTCCCCAGACCCAAAATCTGCCTTTCCCTTTGATCCAAAAAACACCCTCAAAATCAAATCAAACTCTCTTACATATATACCTAGCCTAAAATCAGCCTTTATTTCTAGTCATCGCAAGCCTCATTGATCATTCTTCGCTGAGATTGACAAGGAGAGAGCCCTCTCCCGATCTGGTAGGGCTAGCTACCAGGTTAAGCGTGGTTTGATGTTACCCTAGACTCTGCCTTCCTCAGCCTGAGGTAGGTTTAGGCCATAACAGTAGGAACCTAAGGTGGAGGAGACATTTCATGAGTTGCCATGTTGGAGGGTGACTCATCTTGTATGGATGATTGCTTGGGGAAAGAAGTTTTTCCAACCCATTTTAGTTCTATCCTTGCAGTTGCTTGAGGACAAGAAACATTTTTGGAGGGGAGGACTATAATATTCCTAATTAGCCTAAGCTAATAGGAATACTTCATTTTGTTTTTATTTTCTAAATTGATGAATAAAATGTAAAGGAGAACATGTAAACTCCTAAAAACATCAAAATAAATCAATGCCCAATGTGAACAGAGGCAAATCAAGGCTGTCTCAATAGAATACCCTTATAATGTGAAAAGGGGATCATCTTAGTTGCTGGATTTTACACTTATGGGTGTGAACAAGGGCAAATGGATGAGGACATAATCAATTTTGACTAAGTCAACATGCATGCATGAAGAATAAGAGATCATCTATAAAACTAGTTTAGTGTGAACAAGGATCAGCATAGGCAAACATTTGTGAGACGGATTGATTGCACTTGCAGGTGTGAATGGGTTTGAGCTATGAGAATGGGTCAACCTTGACCAAATCTACAGCACAGTCTAGATTCAATGCACCTCATGGAGGGACAACGCAGTTATAGAAGGAGGCCCTCATGTGAAAGGAGATAATTCCTCAAGGTGGTTTAGGGTTTGCCAAAGCTCTCATATTATAAAAGGAAGGGGAAGGCTCAAGAGAATGTTGTTCATGATATTATATTTTCAGAATATATTGTCTACTTAGACATATCTCATTCTCTTGGCTGTTTAACAGAGAATTGTGAGGATTTCCTGTTTAGGGATTCTCTCTCCTTCCATTGAGTAGCTCTTGGAGGACATTCTAATATTCTTCCACTATCAGGAATTTGGCCATGCTCCATCTCCCTTATACAACATAAATCTTGCTTTGATTTACTTGTTTCAGTGAGCTGCAGCAAGTGGAGACTAAATCTGCTCAGATCTAGATTATAGTAGTACCTCTTCTCAATGAGTGTGTCTTTTAACCTCCTGGAAGAGTGTATTAGTATTTTGGCTTCAGATCTTGATTTTGGCATCATGCCAATTTGTGCTTCAATTCTACAACGTAGTTTATCCTCTTGGACTGCGTTATTTCCAGTTGCAGAGTTGTAGGGTATTCCAACATTCAGTTGGAGAAGAGATCTCTGGTGTAAGGAGTCTTCCTTGCACTGTGGTGATCCATGGATTGGCCAAAAAATCCATGTATGTTATAGATCTGATTCATTACTGTATCTACTTCATAATTTCTGAAGCATTCTGCAGATTTGCTGTAGTAAAACTCAGATCTACTCTTTTTCTTCCATGTATTGTTGAAACCCCCAAGGGGAATGTATAATAAAGACATTTCTACATATGGATCTGTTGTAGATCTAATTGTTTATGTAATATATTGCTCTAGATCTAAGTTGTAAGCTACTACTATAGTATACTACATTTTTCATATCTAGATCTACAGATCTGCACTTTTATGCAGTGGATTTCATGAAACCCTTGCCGAGTTATTCTCTGTGATGTATACAAGAGATTAAACTCCATTTTTCTTCATGATTTCATGTAATAAACTCTAGATATGATATTCAAGCTATTTTTTATTCAAAACCTTTATAAAATCATGCTGCATAAGCTTCATTTACGTTTTTTTGAGTCAATTCATGGGGATTGGGCATTTTTAAACCATATCGGGAGTGGTAAATTTGTTTAACATAGCTAGAGTAATTTGTTTGAGCTGAAATTTGGTATGTAAGTCTCTTATGACCTAAGCTAAGGGATCCCACCGTCCTTTGCCCTTATTTTTATGCAAATATATGAAGTTAACGTTTTTAGGGCTAAAATAGTTGCTTTTCCCCAATTTGGGTTGAAGAAATGAACCACACTTCTTGCTGTTGTATTCAAAATTGATGCTGAAGTGTTTCTTAACACATTCCATGGATTATTAGCTTGCTGCAACTCCAACATTGTGTTCACATATTGCTGCAGTCCATTATTGGGAATTTTCCAGCCATTCTAGGTGTGAGAGGCTTGTTTATCTCACCTAGTTTGCTTGGTTTCTGATTTCTTATTGGATTTGTATCTTATATTATTAGATCTAAGAGATCCAAGGGATAATATTGTTTTTTGTAGCATCCATTCCTAAAAAATGCGTTTTTCAGGCATGCCTTGCTAGCAATCCCAATTTTTGGATATTACAGATTGGAGATCATATCTAACACCAACGATTTGTTGGAATACATTCAAAGAAGGATGCCCGAGCCTTCAGAAGATTCCTTTGTCACCGTAAATAACTGATATAAGAAAGGTGAGCCCAATGCAAAACAAATCATAGTTGATGGATTACAAGATCATTTACTTGCATATGTTGGGAATTTAAAAAAATATAAAGACATGTATGACAATATATCTGACATATATGAAGTAAACAATATAAATGAAATTATCACCTTGAAATATCAACTCAAGGAAGTGAAGATGAACAAAGGTGAAACTATTCAGTCTTACATTATGAGTATCTCTCATCTTAGAGATCAACTGCAGAGGGTTGGAGAGAATGTAGCTGACAGAATGCTCGTTATCACGACTCTTAAAGGTATACATTTTTTTTGGAAACATTCATCACTACTATCAGTAATAGAAACATTCTTTCGTCATTTGATGAGATAGTTGGAAACCTCACTCAATAATAATTGAGAATGATAATAAGAGGGAGGATTCAGAAGCATGAAGAAGGAGACCCCACTGCATGTCTCCCAGAACAAAAGAAAGAGATAAAAGGAGGATATTCAAGAATACCTCCTCAAATATCAAAAGGAAATAATGATAGGTCACTTGCCCATATAGAATGCTAAAAATTCCACAATAAAGGTCAATATGCATGTGACTATCCCAAAAAGAGAAAGAGGCCACAATACAACACCAGAAGCAACTTCAATGATAAAAGAAGAAGAGACAATCAAAGGTACAATCGTGATATAAAATTTGAAAGGAGAAGAGATTATTCAAGTGACCATCAAGAATAACATCATTCTCACAGGAAGTCAAGGGCTTCCAGGCATGAAAGTAATTTTGTGAATAAAACTGAATATATCTTGATTTCTGTACTTACTAGTTCTTCTCAAATGAATTCGTGGGATAGTTGGTTGGTTGACAGTGGGGGCACTCATCACTTCTCTGGATAAAAATAAGTCCTCTCTAATCTGGAAGAGAGAGAGACCAAGTTGAAAATTATTCTTGGAGATAACGCCACTCATCCTTTAAAAGGATTTGGATTTTTCAAGTTTCAGTTGAATTCTGAGGAATCAGTATTTTTGCATGATGTTATGTATGTGCCAGGACTTATGAAGAATTTGATTTTTATATCTGCATTAGAAGATAAAGGGATGAGGGTTTCCTTCATAAATGGAAAGGTGTTATCTTGGCCTATTGATTCACATATGAAAGATGCATTCACGTTAGGACTAAGATCTGAGGGACTCTACAAAGTCACTGGAATGCCACTTCTAGCATTGGTCCACAACACGAGTCATCTCACTGAATTATGGCACCACGGACTAGCTCATCTACACTATGATGCTCTTCTGAAATTGAAGAGACTATTATCAGGTATTCCCGATGTTCAAGCTCATCATGAGGGATTTTTTCAAGGTTGCGCAAGTGGAAAGAAAACAAGGGCACCATTCCCCTCTAGTAAGAATAAAAAAATTGACCTCCTCCAGCTCATTCATTCAGATATATGTGTTCCAATGCATGTAAACTTGTTTGGTGGTAATATCTATTACATCACCTTCATTTATGATTTCTCAAGAAATACATGGTTGTACTGCCTCAAGCACAAGGATGAAGCCTTCGAAAGATTCCAGGAATTCAAGTCTTTGGTCGAAAATTAGTTAGGGAAAAGAATCAAAGTTTCGAGGTCTGACAACGAAGGAGAATTCATTTCAAAATAATTCATAGCATTCTACAAGAAGGAAGGGATCAATAAAGAAACTATTATACCTTATACACCTAAACAAAATGGCTTACCTGAAAGGAAGAATCGGTCAATAATGGAATTTTCTTGTGCCATGCTTCATGATCAAAAGGTACCAACGTTTTTGTGGGATGAAGCCACACACGTTGTTGTGTATGTTCAAAACCGGCCGCCTCATTAATAATTGAGAAACAATACTCCGAAATAAATGTTTACAGGTAAGAAACCTGACATCATTCATCTTCGTATTTTTATATGTTCAGTATTCTTTCATGTGCCGAAATACAAAAGAAATAAGTTGGAAGCTACTGGTAGAAAATGTATGTTTATGGGTTACTATGAAAATTATAAGCCTTACAGAATATACATTCCTATTCAAAGGAAGGTTTAAATCAGCAGGGATGTAACCTTTGATGAAAATGTTGCACTCAGTAAAGCTAAATACCTTCTTCCACCTCCCAAGGAAGATGATGATGATAAGGACATTATATATGGTCCTTCTATGCTAGAGTCAGATTATATTGATACTCCCATGGAGCTTATGGATCCTCTAGATACACCTCCCAGTGATCCTCCTACAAGGAAAATATCGCTTTGGCTTCGTGAAACTCTATAGGACAGTGAAAGAAGTATTTCCATTCATTGATCATTTAGAGAAAGGAAGGAACCTTGCACATATTAGGGATATGTAGGTGCTATGAGCACCATTATTCAATTTGAGCCATCCTCATTTGAAGAATTTGTCAAAGAACAATTTTGGAAGGATGTTATGGCTGAGGAATACGAATCTATTGCGAAAAATGATGTATGGGATGTGGTGTCGAGACCACATGGGAAGTTTGTTGTGACTTCAAAATGGTTATTTAATATAAATCATGGAATCAATGGCAGCATTGAGAAATGCAAAGCAATGCATGTAGCTCGAGGTTTCTCTTAGAAAGAGGGAGAAGATTACGATGACATATTTTATCATGTGGCTCGTTATACAACTATTCGTTCGGTAGTTTCCCTTGCTACTAGTCAAGGATGTATCCTTCATCAGATGGATGTAAATACCACTTTCTCCATGGTATGTTACAGGAAGAAGTGTATGTGAAACAACCACAGGGATTTGAAGTGGAAGATCACAAAACGCATGTTTTCAAGTTGAAGAAATCATTGTATGGATTGAATAAAGCTCCTCGATATTGGTATGCTCGCAATGAGAGCTATCTAATGAAACTGGGTTTCACAAGAAGCAATGTTGATGTTGATGATGATATGTTGATGTTCTCTACTAATTCTAGTTCTATATGTTGATGATATATTCTTAATATGAAGTGAACCATTGATGATCAAATTTTAGAGGAAGTTAGCCTTTGAATGCGAGATGAAAGACCTCAGTCTCATGCACTACATTTTGGGCCTTCAGGTGTGGAAAAGACCTGGTGAGATATTTCTCTCACAAGGAAAGTATGTAGTTCAGATGTTGTAAATGTTTAGTATGATCGAGTGCAAATTGATGAACACTCCGATAGATATGAACTTCAAGAAGCAGTGTTGAAAATCAGTCAGGCCTGATATGGAAAATCCATCTGAGTATAGATAGCTAATTGGGGCTCTGATGTTCCTCATGAACAGCCATCCAGATATATGTTATATAGTTAAAAAGTTGAGTAAGTTCATGACTGAACCCCTTCATGCACATTGTATTTCAGATAAACATGTATTGAGATACTTACAGGGATCAATCACACTTGGTATGAGATATTCTGCTGGAGATATGAAACTGTATGGATACATTGATGTTGACTGGGTAGGTAATTTCACCAACAGGAAAATTACATCTGAATGGTGTTTCAGTCTTGGTTCTACGATGATATCCTAGATGAGTAGGAAGAAAAATTTGGTAGCATTGAGCACTGCAGAAGTATAATACATTGTGGCTAGCACAACTAGTCTTGAAGCTGTGTGGTTAAGGAATCTCCTTGGTGAGATATTTGGTCAAGTCTTAGACACTATAGTGATATACTATGATAAAAAGAGAAGGATATATTTAGCAGAGAATCATGTATTTCATGACAAGTCCATGCATATCTAGATTTGATATCTCTTCATCCGTGACATGGTGGAGAGAGGATATGCTAAACTCCAGCACATATTGACTGATGAGAATATAGTAGATATTCTCACCAAGGTACTTCCAAAAAGAAATTTCTTGGTCTTTAGAGAAAAAGATGGACTAATTGATGTAGCCCCTCTAGATAAGGGGCAACACTAATCAAGGACACTGAGCAAGCTCTTCCTACCCTGCTTGAGCTCTTGGGGTGAGTAATTGAGATGAAGGGTTCCTAGGGTTGAGGGATCTCTAGAAAATATGGAATTTGTCTATCTATTACCCAAGGTTGAGATGCTTATCCACTATCTTCATAGGGTCGTATATTTTTCTCCCCTTTTTGGTCTATGTAGAGTATACCTCAGTTGGCATCACACCCTCAAGCAAGGCTTGATGGGAATATCGCTCCTCATTTATCCAACGAGTTGAGAGTGTACTTGAGGTGTACAAACCAAGTCGATTATGATGCAGGTGTTCCACCACTTGACTGATGAGATTCATTAATGGAAATATTGGTAGGAAACATGATCTGGTTGATATTTTCTCGCATTTCATGATTTTGGGTTGAGACCGAGCTCCCTAGTGAGGACCCAGGGTCAGAGATGTGCTCCCCTGTGTGTTAGATTATCCTATTTGTAGGTATGGGTGGAATCTATTGCTTCTTGATTCTTCTTCTTATATATTTGGGAAATTTTCAATTGATGGATTTGATTCGTGATGACACTTTGATGTAAATATCTACAAGCAGAGATTACCCAGTGGAATTCTTCCTAGTTGAGAGCGAGTGTTAATTTTTGGAAACTATATTCATATTCCATATTGGATATATGATATGGTTAATATTATAATTTCATTATATTCCTCTTTTAGAGAGGACCAAAATTAACCTATAGATCGCCCCAATCGGTTAAGCAGAAGTTAAGTTATGAATTATTTTATTATTTTATGGGTCATCGTAAACTCATGTGGATTCGATCAAAGCCCAAAGCGGTCCCTCACAAAGTTATAAATAGAAGCGACCCCAAGTTCATTTACACAAATTTACTCATGATATTGTCTTCATTCTCTCTTGGTATTAGTTATTATTTTATTTTTTTGGTTTGCACAGGTACATCAAGAGAATCTTACACTAAGGATCTGGATCATAAGCAAGGTCTCACATCTGATTTGGGTGTTTTGGGACATAACCGCGGCAGGTAACGGCTAAGCTTAGCCACAACCATGGGAAGGTTGTTTCAAGTCCATTTTGAGGCTGTAAATCCATCGGTATATAGTCTTCATGGTGAGGCTAGGGTTCTAGGCTAATAAAACCCTCAGGTGTGGGCACAGAACGCTCAAGTTGTGGTTATGGGTGCTTTAGCCACATGAAGGCTGTATTGAGGTCATGGTTAAGAGATTTACTGGGAAGATATGATTTGGATCACAGTCATTTTCTTACGCCGCATCATTATTCATCCATCACGCAGTCACAATCACTTCAGAACATTCATTGACATCAATCTGGATCTAGATCTATAGCTGAGCAATTGAGATCGCTTGGTTTTGGTGATTCATTAGATCCATGCTTTTGAAATTGTAGATCTGCATATATATAGATATGATATGTTTATTTCCATTGCATATATGTACGGGGCTCATTATACTCTCTGTTAAAAACTTTTTATGACAAAATATTGAAGAAGAATATTTGAAAGGGTTTCCCCCACAGTGGGGTTTTTCCATGTTCTTGGACATATCTATTGTCTCTTATGGTTGTGCTATTGTTTTCTTTGTCTCAGCATGCATTGTTATATATTCAATTACTCTTTATGGTTATTTACACTACTATTATGTGGATGCATTTTTAATGAAAAGTAATTTTGGCTAAAGTAATTGATTCAGGATAGAACAATATTGAAAAATTAACAAGTTGGTCGAAGTATTCTTCAACCTCACGTCTGACCTAACTCCTCCATTTGGATTTTATGAGTGAGCCAATTGTAGGGATATTTTGTTACTTCACCATAAAATCGGTGTTATTGTAAAACGATGCATATGAGTCTTGAATGTTGGCGATGAATGAGTTGAGTTACTTCTTACTTTGGATGAGCATCAACACCTGCGCTTTCTCAAACTCAGCCTATCGTCTTGCCTTCTTCACCAACTCTTAAGGTTCCACTTTATATTGCATTGAACACTCATGAAAGGTTGTGATGTTTGAGCCTTAAAGTATTTATCATTATCCTTTCACTTCTTCTACATGACATGTAGGCGCACAACTTCTTTATGCACGGTGATAAGATACTCATAAAGGCTTCGCATAGTTTCTCCCAATTTGGATACTTCTCCAAGTATGGATACCTTAAGTTCTTCAAGATATGCCTGTGTGGGAGTTGCTTTCTATACCTTTTCTTGGAGTTATTCAACTACTTGCCTTGCACCCTATAAATTATTTTCCATTTGTCTATTCTCATCCATGAGATACTCTTTGTTTGAATTGGAAGCACCTGCGAAGGCCAAATTGGCTAAAAGAATGGATTTTGGATTCCTCTTGGTGTATCTCACAAACACCCTTTCTCTGATGAATGAAGGAGATGTGAGCTCGTCTGGGAAACATTTCTTTCTCTCTTGTACAATCTTCTTCTATAACTCATCATAGGTCAGGCTATATATTTCCATCACCGGACCCTCATTGAGAGGAGAAATTTCCTCTTCCTCGCTAGGATATTTCTCTATTGTCAGAGGATGGGGAGATTGAGTAGTGATTTATACTACAAATGACCTCCTCATCAGCTCAGAGGAGAAGGACATGTGGATGGAAGAAATTTACCTAGACAGAGACCTATTTTTCCATGGTACCGGACCCCAGAAACTACCAGGCCGAGTTATAACAATTCTCTGCTTCCTGTAGGGAGCATTAGTGCCTAGATTAACACATTGTTTCACCTAAAGGGTAGCGTTAACCATGTTTCATGAAGAATGATGGAAAAATTCTGAGTTAATTGACTGGCATTTATGGCTTTTTCTCAAGGAGTCATTCCAAAAGTTGGCAACATATGGTGCATATCTCTTATTGGACATTTCTAAACCTAACTAAGAATCCAAAGAGGGAAAAATATATAAAAGCATGGAAATATCATGGATTTTTCCCTAATCAAACTAATGGAGAAGAATGTCAAGGTTGATTCTCCCAAACCCTTATAAAATGGAGGCAAGGGCTCATTGTCAAAGGTCGAAAGGTTGATTGTGTGAGGAGAGAAATTTTGCTAGTGTGAGGTTTCATGGTTGGCTTGGTTCATTGAGAACTATTTGCCTAATCATTTTAACACTAGGATACTAAGGAGAGAGAGCTTGGAGTCGGAGGAATAAGGGAGGCTTGACCAAATTGATGGTTGTAATCTTCCTTCATTCATTATAATAGAACTGCATCTATTGTGTCCACTTGGTGTCTTGTTATTGCATCTATTGAGTTATTTGTTAAAGATACATGTTATAAGTGGCTTATAATTATATGATTTCTTGTTTGATTATATGCTTGTCTTTGATTATTAATTTTGATAACACTGTGAATATTATTAGTTTCATTTTTTTCTTGTAGGATTCGGACTTGGAGCTGGTGAGGCAGAATTCCATCACACTACGTTGAGCTTTCCAACAGATCGGCACTACACATCGAGGTAATCCTTCTCTACTTCACCTTGTCAATCAAATACTTGTATGAACATGCATGTATTGTCTTTTTTAATGTTGCAGCTAATCTAACTATCTGCCTTGGGTCCTATTGGGTGCTAACAGGTGTCTTTAAAAACTCCTAATTGCCTCACATTAATTATCAACCAGGGTAAGTCATTTTATCTCAAGAGTGTACACAATATGTGCAAGCTATTCATACAAAGAGTAACAGTAAAACCAATTGTTGAATATAGATGCAATCATAAATCTTAAGCTTTAAAAGGAAGTGATTCATATACACATTAGAACACAAAACTGTAATTCATTCCTAATTCAACTAATTCAAATGATAATCAACCGAGAGCATTGAAGCATTAACCAAGCTCTTTCAGTTGGATCTAAACAATCGAACAAAAGGAAATTAGTGGAAATAATAGTCTATGCTTTAATTAATCAAAGCCAATTCTTTTAACGAGAAACTAATAAATTGGAAATGCGCACTCAAGGGAATAAATACAGAAATCTAAATTATCAAAAGAAATTCATTGTAAAGCAGAAAAGAATAATATACTTGCATTAAATGGAAAATTATAACACAAAGAACAGCAGCGAGATTCACCAGAGACCGGGCCCTTAGCTGCCAGCGAACACTGCTTAGTTACTCTAGAACAATCAAATGAACAGCAACACAAACTATATATTAATCATCAGATTGCTATCTTTGAATAGTTGGTCGTTCTCACAGATTTGTCTTCTGATTTGACCACCTTTAACGCACCTTCTTTTCCCTTGATTAGATCCTGTTGTTCCTTTTTGGGAACAACTATTGTTTTATCTGTTATTTTCATCATAAAAGCAATGGGAATTAGTTTGGACAGTTAAACCATTTCAGGACTATTTCATTCATTTTTTTAATCAAAATCCATTCATGATATTATTATATTATGGCACAAAAATGGATGAAGAAGAGGAAAAATGACAGCATTTGAGAGTGAATACATACCTATTGCAAGGCTCAACAGGTCCCGAGAAGGCCCGAGAGGGATCTTGCTCCAACTACCACCTGTGCATTTTAACCCTAAGTAGAATTAGCGAATCCACTTGGGACTAATCCTTAGTTATTATTTTTTTCATTCCAAACTCTTGGTTCTTTCCCTCTATCACTTCTCGTTTTTCTCACATCCCTTTCTCACCATTTGGTGTTCTTTGCAACCATCTCATCTGCTCACATTTTTCAGAACAGACCTTACTTGACCATACTTTTCAATTTAACCTCTATAACGTGCCCCTTGTGTGTATTCGAGAGCATTATAACACAACCCTTGATTGAGAAAAGTGTGTTAGTCTAGCTATTAATGCACTATACTCTTTTCTAGGCAACGTTACTTAGCCAAAACTTAGTTATCTCACTCTTGTTGTGATTCCCTTGGTTGTTGAGTTGCTGGCTGTCATTTTGGTTCCTGCAACTAAATCTTTGTGCTTGGTTTCTTGTTGGCATATAGTTTTTTATTTTGAAAATTTAGCTTAGTTGCATTTACTTTCTCAAATAAAAAATTTGTTTTTTTAAGTTTTTTTGATATAGCTGATTAAATTCTGTAAAATATTGGGTTAAATAGTTGTTAGAGAGAATTGGTATCTGTATCTTTCATATGATGAACTAAATTATTGGATATGTACTGCTACATGGATGTATGAAAAAATTCTCTTTGTAGAAGTAACTCTTTCATCGAACTGAATCTAAAATCATTTTATGCATTTTTTGTGTCAAAGTCGCATAAACTTCATACGTCCAATCCCCCTCCGGAGACTTAAATGCAAGTACACTAAAATTAAGCACTTGATAAAATCAATCAATGACTCTTTTCCGAGATTATAGAAATATTAGTATAGGCTAGGATCTTGGGATAGGGAGAGTGAAAAACTGCCCAAGATCGCAAAACTTGAGACTAGTGTCATTAAAGAGTGAAAATCCTGTTGCACTCATACTATCAGGACTACTCCACTCATAACAGAGTTAAGCGTGATAAAACATTGGTGTGTGTGAGAAGGTAGCCTGCCAACTTCAATCACATATCCACTGGGTATTTTTTGTATTGGGGTTCCACTCAGGGATGTCAAAACTGGATCGAGGATATAGGTGTTCTACCCATAAAGCATGTTTTCTACCACCGTGACCCCCCTAGTAGTGTCTGTTATTTGAGGTATCCATAGTTTCCATACTTTTAGGGACGTACACAAGGTGATTGGGTTGGGCTGCCCTGGTACCTGACATAGACAGGCCTACTCTATCTTCGGTTTTGGGAGGGTACTCATCTTCATGAGAGTGCTTGGCCCCATTATCTAAGGTTCAGGCGAAGCTCAAGAGTAATTGTAACTGTACATATGAGCATCTCTCTATATTTTCTATTGTGATATTGGGTTTCATATCTAGCGAACGGTAGTTATCAGATAGGGTCTTTCCCCTCTAGATGTTTTATTGATTGAATTTTAGAGTTCTTTTTTTTTTAGGTGTTGGTTTGACTATTAATGAGACTTAATAATACATCACATTTAAATATTGATAAAATTTATTGGTCATCTTGGAATCATTCGACCCTCACCATCCATTTAGACAGAAAAGAGACCTTCCTCCGTTGAACCTAAAAGATTTTTCGAGTCTCAGTGACGCAGAGTCTTCTTTAGAAGAATAGTGTTCAGTTTTGACCCCTTTTTCACATATTTCTCCCCAAGATATTGTGTTTCCTGAGGATACTTTCATGGAAGGAGTTCTGCCTCCTTATAATCCTCCTCACACTGACTCGTTGGGCCTTGTGATGATTCAGGTAGAATCATTACCTGTGATGTCCTCATTTGCACACACATCCAATGCAAAACTGGCGACCAATGGGTCATTGGCACTAGTGGCCAACTTGGTTCCACCGCCACCTACCCCGCCAGTTTTAAGTTCTTCACATCTAACTGGAAACCCTAATAGCCAGAATATTCCTGGTACCAGCAACTTGGTCACAATATCTATGAGTGGAATTCTGAACTTTCCAGTCTCCACTCCTTTCATTTTTTCTCCTCGACTTCTGACTACCACTTCTACAGGTGGGGCTACCACTGTTCCCTTTAGCAACCCCTTCAGTTGGAATCCCTTTTTGAGTTTGAACCTTGGCCTCTATGCCAGGGGGGAGTGTTAACAACACATACATGTTGGGGGGCACTTCGTTACCCCTCCAATCTATGGGACATTCAGGTTCATCCATTTTTAATCTGATTCCCCTTAGTGTTCAACCTTTTGGTGTAGGATGTATGCAAAATGTAAATTATGCAGCTAGTAGTATGCCAGAAGTAAAATTTGTCGTGTATATCTAGGAAACCCTTCCCCAAAATCAATTGGGGAAAAGGGGGAACTATTACCCTGGGGGAAACCATCCTTTTGTCCCATAGTTTAATAACCCTTATGGACAACAACTTTACATCCCTACACCTCCACTACATAGAAACTATTATCATACGAGTCCTGCATATCCCGTTGGGAACACTTTGATGGGAGGACCCTATGGTCTGATTGGTCAACCAACACCTCCTTGGTTAGACTAAGGGGAAACAATACAATTTCCATCCTTGGAAACCTTAGACATAACCGATTTGTATAAATTTACCAACGATCCCATCAATCACAACCCGCTTTGACCTCATATAATGCATAAAATTCCTTTAAATATCCCTAAGTTCGAAGGGAAACAAGGGGATGACCCAGCCACACATGTCACCACCTATCATCTATGGTCTGTTTATAATTCCATGGTAGATGATAGTATCCGTCTCAGACTCTTTCCCCGCACCCTCACAGGTAACACTTCCAAATGGTACACTGAGTTACCACTAGTTGCAGTCAACACTTTTGGTGCCTTAGAAATGGAATTTCACAAACACTTTCAGCTCCCTATCTGGTATGAAACTAGAACGGAACTTCTAACCATGTTGCGCCAAGACACAGCCACCCACATCTCTGATCACATTCATGAATGGAGATGTAGGCATAGGCTTGTTAGAGTGCCAATCCCATATCATCTATTATCGGACTGGTTATGTAAGTCACTCCTTCCTCCCATTTCTAAGGAGGCTTCCTTAGTTAGTGTGGTCACAGAGGACTAATCCATCTATCGTGCACAACATCTAGATCTCATATATTTGCAATATGGCACGTTGTATGATTTACTCCCCCATGCCCCTAAAAACTCCAATTCTCTCGCTACTCAGCAACCCACAGCACATGCCGACAACCACATTGGCACAAACTTCAGTGTTGTTGTAGAAGATCTCAGCAGGCATGGATACTAGCCATCTTTGGCTACCACTGCCGCTACCCAATCGGTTGTTCTTCCAACTGCTAAGGTAAACTATCTAAATTCTACACAAAAAATAGTGGCAAGGACAAGAATAATAAGAAAAACACTGCTCCTTTTGAAGAGCATTCAAACACTCAGAATAATCCAAATCAAAGAAATGTTGCTAAAACTAACAAAGGGAAAGATAAAACTACCAAGTTCCCTTGAAAATTTTGTGCAGAGGACCACTTGACATATAAATGTCCTCGACTTCAAGAATGCACAAATTTTATCACGCAAAAGAATATTGGTAGGACCTCTGTTGTCCTACATAACCTTTTCCCTAATCCACAGCAACAACAAAATCTTTTTGAAAACCCACCACAACCCCCGCAAGGGGGCAATGGTGGTTCTCATCTTTCTGGTGAAGGACCATCTGCCATTTATGACATGGAGATTGTTGAACTCCAAAATCAGGCCAAAACCTATGGAAAACCAACCACTAATGCTTAGGAGCCTGCTTCAAGTTCAAATCCATCACCGCCTGATGATCTTCATATCAAAAGGCCTGGTACTGACCTTGTCATTCGTCCCCCCAAAGGGCCCTTAAACACACGACTCATGACACCTCTACACGTGCTGCCCAAAACTACAACATTGTAGAAGAATTGTTGCAAGCACCGTCAGCTATGTCTACTCTCGAAGTGTTGAAAACCTAACCAACGCAAAGTAAAGCTCTGCTTTTGACCATTGGTGGAATTGACCCCCAGAATTATATGCTAACCATATTTGACATGGAAAAATTCAAACCTCACCTTTCTCATCCACTCTCTTTCCAAGTTCAGGTTGTGTCGAAAGGCAAGCTAATCCATCACATTGTCATTGGCAAAGGTGCTTCGACCTGCGTAATATTAGTTGCATTCTGGATTGCTTTGGGTTCTCCTACTCTGTCTCCACCATCGAATTCCCTCAAAGCGTTCGACGGCCACACCTTCCTCCAAAAAGGCTACCTTGCTAGATACCACATTAATCTTAGTGGGAAAATGATAATCATGGAAATTGAAGTTGTAAACCATAATCTTGACTATAATCTCCTTTTGGGCCACAATTGGTCTTATTCCATGACTGCCATTGTCTCTTCGGTTTTCGGAGTCATCCTCTTTCCTTTGGATGGGATGATAGTTATAGTGGACGAGTTATCCTTTTGCACCCAGGATTATTCCACATTATCTAGAAGCATTGTACCCTAGTAGGAGGATTCCCTAACTCTTACGTTAGTATTGGTACCACTATTCTAAAGGTGTCTTCCTTTATGGGTTGTTTTTCTCTCCTACCGCTCGAGGTTCCACAAATGGTTTCAATGATATCCACCATCTCATATGGCTCTATTGACCCTTGGATCCTATCGTCCCCTTCAAAAATTGATTCCTACAGAGATCAGATGTCGCTTTCACCAGTTGATTTGGATTATCAAGCCATCCAATTAGCATCTGAACCCTCCACTGCTTTGTTTTCAACCAATGATACCCCCCTGTCACCCAACAAATTTCCTTCTAAATATCTCCTCGATTAAGTCCTACCTTTAGATGAAGCTATTCAAGAGATCATGTCTCTAGAAGAACGACCTTGGGATGAGTTTCACCACTGTGCTTCGATGTATGATTTGGGCACAGACACTATGCAAATCCCACGTTTTGACCCATATGAGATCATTCCATCTGTATACACGAATATTCAAACTATCGATGCGGAAGGAAAAATTGGAAATATTTCTAAGACTAAGCTCATAGATATATCAGTCAAAATGGGTATCTTGGGAAATATACAGATTGGAGCATATTGCAGACCAGAGGAAACACACGCTTCACATCCCTTTTTAAGGAGTTTCATAATGTTTTCATTTTTTCTTGCGATGAAATTCCCGGCATAGATCCTTCTATATTCGAGCATGAAATAAAGATTTATTACAATACCAAGCCTGTCTGGAAAAGGCTTTGACCTGTCCACCCTCGCAAAGCAACAACCATCAAGATAGAAGTCGAAAAACTCTTACATGCTAGTTTCATCTATCCCATTCCTTTAACATAATGGGTATCCAATCCAGTTTTCTTAGACAAGAAACAAAGCACCATCCAAGTCTGTGTCAATTATCATTATTTGAACGCTGCATGTCCAAAAGACAATTATCCAACTCTGTTTATAGATCATATTATCGATGATTTTGAAGGATGCGAATCTTTCTCCTTTATGGATGGCTTCTTGGAGTATAACCGGATTGCTATTAAAAAGGATGACCAACATAAAACCTCCTTCATTGTCCTTAGGGCATATTTTCATATCAAAAACTCCCATGCTGCCTCAAGAATGTTGAAGCTACATTTAAAAGGTTTATGGACTATGCATTTCACGCTATCAAACACATTTTTCAAGATTACTTGGATGATCTTCCTGCTCATTCCAAGAAACGAGCTCAACACCTCATTCATCTTCGAGCAATCTTTGCTAGGTGTAAGTTCTACAACATCCGTCTGAATCCGCATAAATGTGTTTCTTTTGTTGAGTCTAGATGACTTCTTTGATTCATTGTATCCAAGCACGGGATTATGTTTGATCCCGATAAGGTAATGGAAATTATTGAATTACCCACGCTAAAATCCATCTTACGGCTCCAAGGTTTGCAAGGGAAGGAAAACTTCTTACGTCACTTCATCGTAAACTATGTTGAGTTAACAAAAGGATTTATGGGCTTACTTAAGAAAGGGCTACCATATCTGTGGGATGATCAAGCTCAAATGTCATTTAACACCTTGAAACGAGCACTCATTTCCACCCCACTTATTAGTTCCCCTAACTATTCGCGTGACTTTCTCCTCTATCTGGCAGCCTCACGATCCTCCCTAAAATGGTTTTGGTTTAAGTGCATGATGAAAATAGTGAGCATGTGATATATTATCTATCAAAATGTCTCATTGGGTTGGCCCTGAATTACAATATTCATATGTGGAGAAACTTTCTTTAGTAGTTGTCTTTACTATCAGTCGCCTCCGACATTACATATTGTTGCGGAAAACTACTGTGATTGCTTTAGAGAATACCATGAGACACATCCTATCTCACTAGATCATTGGAGAAAAATATTACAAATGGATTGTAATCCTCCAAAAATTTGACTTGGATTTCGTTGCTGCAAAGCTAAGAAATCTCTAGTCTTTATCGAATTACTGTCAGATCTTCCCAGAGTTGACCCAGACGAAGTAGCTCACGATCCATTTCCTGATGAATCAGTCTACCTAGTCGACTCTACTGATCCTTGGTATGGGGGCATTCTTGTCTACCTCCAAACTCAATGCTTACACCCAAATCTAATGTTAGATGACCATCGTTGCATTCGTCACCAAGCTAGACACTATCTAGTGCTTAACGATACTTTATATCATCATGGTGTCGATAAAAATTATTCGACGTTGACTCACCCTTACTGAGGCAGAACGCGTTTTAAATTATTGCCACACTAGGGCATGTGGAAGTCATCTTTTAGGCATAGCTACTTCCCATAAAATCTTTCATGCGGGATAATACTAGTCCACTTCGTTTAAATATTGCATTACTGCGGTCCAGAAGTGCCATCTATGTTGAATATTTACTAAGAAAATGTGCGCCCATCATGCCTCCTCTACACCCGATTATCTCTGTCGGTCCTTTTTCCAAATGGAGAATATATTTCATAACATGTAATCACACTTCCACTGATGGAAAAAACTGTGTTGTAGTTGCGGTCTACTATTTCATGAAATGGGTTGAAGCCATTCCGACTTTTTGGGCTAATGGAGAAACCGCTACACTTTTCCTATTCAATCAGGTTATCTGTCGATTCGGTGTACCTTGCTCGATTGTCGCAGATCATGGTTCTAAATTTCAGAACCACATGATGACAAAGTTAACTTCCTTTCTATCCTACTATCCGCAAGCTAACGGTCAAGTCAAAGTTGTAAATGGAATCCTCAAGACCATGATTCGTCGGTTATTTGGAAACCAAAAAATCACATGGAATCGAAAAATATACTCCATATTATGGGCATACCAAATGTCAATGAAAACTGCTATAGGCTTTATGCCATTCTAGTTAGCAAATGACCTAAAAGCATCTCTTCCAATCGAGTGTGATATTCCATCACTTAAGTTGGTCGTTGAACTCTTACCTAGTATTACTGCCAAAGAAGAGTGCTTGATATCACTAAATCAGTTGGATGAAACTCATCGAGATGCCACACTGGCCCTCGAAGCCCACAAGCCTTGATTTAAAGCTCAATACGAAAAAATTGTCAAGCCTTGTTCTTTCCAAGAGGGCAATCTAGTTCTACTTTACGATCAAAAACACGACCTATTGGGGGCAGGAACACTTCAACCATTATGGCTCGGTCCATATGTTTTCACCAAGGTTCTTTCCAAAGGAGCCTATGACCTTTGGGGCTATAATGGAATCCCACTCATTGAACCCCACAACGGGCTCTATCTAAAGAAGTATTTTGCCTAGTATTTTACTGGGCATTTGCTTTGTAATTTTATGTATATAAGTTTTGTCTTTTTTTGGTGTTTCTAGAATATTTTGGGTTTTTGAGTATTTTTCTCATAAAAACTCTCTTCTTTTGCACATATTTCTTCATCACCCTTACCATAAATTGGATATGTGGATGGTGCCAGTTCTCACACATGGCACATTTCATTGACTGCTTGGGTCCTCTATACACCTGAGTCATAACTACTTGGTTCCATAGGAATCTTCCTTGGCAATGCCATCAACAATATTGTTGAGTATATGTTGGTTATTCAACTCTTCACTAAATTTGAGTCTCAGACATCTCCAATTAGGTGGTTCGGTTAGATTCCTAGCTAATTGTTATGAATTTGAACAATCATTATCGCATCTGACATTCTGTCTTATTACATTATTACTTAAGGATACAACTTCTAGAAATTCAATTTGAATTTATTTCTTTTGAAAACATTCCTAAAGAATCTAATGTATTGGCTGATTCGTTAGCAAACCATGTATTGGATTGGCATCTGTCACATTTACTATAGAAAGAGTCACACATGAGTGTACATTTTTTCATCATAAAAATTAAAAAATACATCATCAAAATCACCCAAATATGTATGTATATATATATCATGTCCAGTTGGTTACATCAAGAAACTCTTCAAAAATTGGGTGTTTTATACAAAAAATGGCTCTACTAAGCCTTGATATGACATCTACACATTTATGCCTACTCCTACTGAGCTTGTTGCTCATGATAGTAGATAACTACCCCAACTAACCTCCTAAGAAGCACCAAAAATGTCTTCAGAACACCCACAGTATGCCATTATAGATAGAATGGGATCTCCTTCATGGGAAGAGGCGGCACACCCATGCTCAAACCTTCGAGGTTCCTAGCAACCTCGCGCAGACTTCGTGTGTCATCTCCCTCTTCGGTGGCTACAGCGGCCTCTGCTGCTTCTCTAGCCCAAGGTAGCTGCATAACTCACCTTGCATAGCAAGGGGCTCTAGCTAGTCGTATAGGTTCCACATCTGTGTTAATAAAATGCTTCATGTCAAAAAAAAATCAACCATTAAACAAAAAATACTTGTGCACTAATTTATCGTCTTACCTGTTGTCCCTCACTGAGTGCCAGGTGGAAATCTCAGCTCCGGATCTACTGTAAGGTTCATCCCGGCATAGGGATGATCCTCAATCATAAGAATTTGGCTGCTAAGACACTCAAAGAATGAATTGTCAAAGAAGTGTCCGAGTGGACCCTCTGATCGAGTCTGAGGCATCAAGGCAGACCATCGACCATGTCTAGGCTCCCTTGGTCCAACAATTTCCATGATCATTCGAGGCCTCATCAAGGGCACCCTCTCTAGTATAAATGAGACAATCAATGTACCATACCCAAATTCTCTTTGGGTTCGGATCCTGCAAGCTGTCAAATCCTCTCTAATACGACGGACAACACCTTCACACCAATCAAATACTTGTGGTTGTTGACAATCTAACGCTAGTAGAAACTGAGCCTTGGTGGCCACATGCTGACTCTTGGCTCCTGCCTAGTGTACAATAATCCAAATAAATGACCTCATCATTCTAGAGGTTATCTGTGCTAATGGTATCATGTTTCTCACAGGTGCAATGTTGTTTATGCAGTGAGCCTGGATTAGTCCTGTGGTGGTACAGGGATCAGCTCTAGATCCTTTCAAATTGGGCCTCGGTCCTCTACATGATAGGCCAGTAAGAAAATACACATCCTCTTTCTCTATTGAGAGCTCGTGGCCCCCAATACGGAACATATGATGTTGCTCATCCCACCGTTGGATGATCCAGCTCAGAAGGTCCTCCTTCCCATTCATCAACTCAAGTCTGACATACTTCAATAATATGCATCTTCGTAGAACTAAAAATCATGTTGGATCGGTAACCATTTCTCATTCCTCTTTATCGTGCTCTCTTTCGCGCCAGATACTCATGGTGGCAGCTTAGTACCTACACAATACAAGTTTTTCATGGATCAAAAATTGGCTCAATCATTGGAAACATAAGTAATCAGTGTTTAAATTTTTTTTGGCTGACTAACGTGACCCCCTGTGTTGAATAGGGTGTGCTAGTGCACTATCCCTTAATGAGTATTGCGTTTAATGTAGCCCACCCTTTGGACGACCGTGTTAGCCGCCTAAAATTTCTAGGGATTTCCAAAAACCTAATTTTTAACTAGGAAGCAGCTTGAAAACACTAATGTAAAGCAAGATTAAGGTCTAAGCTCCTACCTGGAACAGACGAAATCAAAAATAGTTTCCCGGATTGTCAACAATCAACCACGAAATTTTCGCCCTCTTTCACACTCCAGAGCTCTTTCATCGAACAAAAACAATGAAAATGAAGGTATCATGTCCTTATTATAGACATTCTGGAGGTATGACTCACTCAGCTAGTTATTGAAATTGGTTCTCTGTAAATTTTTGCTATGTTTTGATGCAACTGTTTCATTTTTTTGTCGATGTTACCTTTTCTCTGATGAATTACCAGTGTTTTTCTGCAGAATTTACCATGCTTGATGTTTGTGCTCAACTTAGTGTTCCTAAATTGAGTTCATTAATTGTCAACCAGGGTTAGTAAACTGTTGAAGTGTGGTGCACTATATGTGCCTAGGTATTTGTTTCTCACTCAAATTTTTTAGTGTTTTATGATGTTTTTGGTTTTTTTGGTTTTATGTTTGAAAAGGGAAAGAACTAAGTGCTGGTGAAAAGAAACTAGTGTTATTACTAAAATAGAACAAAGCCTAAAATATGGATGGCAAACAACAAATGCAAAGCTTGATAATGACTTCATTGCAAGGAATTAAATCACAACATGAGCTTGAACTTATCCAATTCATTCATTAAATATGTGTTGGAAGAGCTTGAGAAATGGACAAGTTAAGTGTAAATGAAGTTCTCCTAAATAAACAATCAACTCACAATATTACAAAAAAAATGATTATTTGTAACACAGTAAGGTTTCTATTCTATATAATCCTATGATGCTGAAGTTACCCTATTCTGCAACTTGACTTATCACTACTAGGCCTTATTCATAGGTTTAGAGATTTTCTAGAACAATGTTTGGGAAAAAGGCTATAGGTGAATTTGTAAAAGATTTGCAGAATAATCAAAGCCTTAAACTGATATTACTGACCCCTGTTCATGAGATGATGTTTCAATATAAATTCAGAACAAAAGTAAGTTGTAAATAATGAAGGCTGAGAGACTAATTTTGACAACTAGTACTACTTGAAATGCAATGGATAACACTAGGCTGGAACGTAATCTATCAATCTTAAAATACAGTGACTACACTAAACTAAAATTCCATTATTCTTTTCTTGAAACAAAATGAACTAAGACCGAACTAGAGTGCTACTAATCTACTTGAAGTACAGTGAACAGAGTTAAACTAGGATTCCATTATCAAACTTGAGATGTAGTGACAGAGCTGAACTAAATGCAATCATCCTCCGGAGTGTTCTAACTAAATTAACATGCAACTAGTCTATGGAATTCTACAGCCCATCTTGTTCAATGTGAATGATATTTTGGAAGAGTTTGTAAAAGCAAGTCTGGCTGTATTATTCAATGCAATTGAACATAAACATAAGATTTGAAAGAAAATACAACTAGGATCTAAGATACCATAGCTGTTTCTTATTCATTGTTAATGATATTTTGGAAGAGTTTGTAGGAGTAAGACCAGCTATGACACTTAGTGTAAACAAGCAGAAATCATAAAATTCGAAAGGAAATGCAACTAAAATCTACAACACCACAGCTATGCCTTATTCATCGTGATGATATTTTGGAAGATTTTATAAGAGTAATTCTAGCTGTGATGATTAATGTAAACAAATATGAAACATAAACTTTAAAACTTGCTTAAGCTAGAAATGAAAAACGAAACTAAAATACTTATCTAAGCCGTATAAACAAAGCTACTCAGGTAGCAGGGGCCCTCTACCACCGGAGTAGCACACAAAATCTACTTCAAGATTGACTCAGTGCTTTCAAAAAAATGATGCTTCTTCCATTAAAAGAGAAATTACTTCAAAATAGAGTGTTTTCGGACTTCTGAAATCTAGCAATTAAACACCAAATCTCCCTTGTCCCTCGGTTTCCCGAGCCATATTTATAACAAAGTTACATAACTGTCTTGAGATAACCTAGGGATAATTGTATTTTAAAATTAAAATCAAACTAGAACTTTGCTGGTGGTCTCGTAATATAATTAAGGACATCTGGACTATCCTTGTCCTATTAGGAGTCTATCTCCTAGTTTGAGTTCCCACGTGCATAACCACCTACAGAATTCCGTTCAAACTTCGTGGAGAGCAAAAAATGATGAGGGAATGATGTGGAATATGACCATATGTGTTTTTCTCTGAGATGACACCTGGAACCTGCGTAAACATGAAGACAGCTACAGAATCGGCAACTAGCTACAGAATGTCTGCATTCTGTAGCTAGTTCTAGTTCAAAAAGTACTACAATGACAAAATCATAAAAAAATAGCAAGTTAGTCATGATATACATTCTTGAAGAAATTTTAATTAATTCTATTGATCATTTGAGCCTATAATTAATAATGGACAAAGGGAATGGAGTGGGATGTGGTGGAAGAAAGAACATCTTTAGAGCTCAACACTTGACTCGGATTGAGCCTTATTTTTAGGGAATTTTTCTAGCTCGTAAAACTAAAAAAACCTCGAGTTTCCTCTTCAGGCTCATTAAACTACCACAAAGAATATTATGAGCCATTATTTACCATATTTTTCTAGCTCTTTAAAAACCGAAAAATACAGATATTTTTTCTTCGTTGGACTCGTTAAATTTTCCCAAATAGGATCACTTTTTTCTTCGTCTGACTCATTAAAGCTTCAAAAAGAATATTTATTTTACTTCATCTCCTTGTACTCATAAGAAAATGAGGTAGATTTCCATTGAACATAGGTTTATCACTTTATCCAAACTCAATGGACTAACTTACAAAAAAGGAATTGTATCGAGCATACTATTACCCCTTTGTCGCACTCGATCATCAACCATGACAAAGGTACCCCCTTAAAGTTATCTTTTACGATCTCTTTCAGACTCCCTAAACATGAAAAGATCACCTATTTTATCCTTTTGGACTCGTTAAACCTAAACAAATGGGGAAAAAATTTGGACAAAGTAGAGACTCACTCTTTATACTTTGAAGGATGATTTGGCAGCAAAACCTTGAACATGGCACTCCTCAGAAAACTTCTTTGCACCAGCTTCTTGTCGAGCCCTACCATTCTATGATTTTAGCCTTCATATCTCGATGTTCCTACATCTTTGAATCCTAACACTCTTTGGTGTTCATGATTCTAAGCTTCCTGGTACCCTGTATATTGTGCCTTCTATTTTTCAAGAAAGCATGCTATCTACTGCTTCCTGTATCGACCAAGCCATCATATGCCAGAAATAATTTTCCTATCATCTGTTTGCACCATTTCTCTAGACTATCTTAAAAAAAAATCATCTTTGTCCCATTTCATGTCAAATAATGTAGGACAACTTATTTCCTACCTTTTGACAGATCTCTTCCTATCAACTTCAACATCTTATTTAGGAAGGTGATCGCAAAACATATCAATACACTGGAACTTGCAGACCTTAGTGGCAGGTTACCTTGTGTTTGATTGAGGGATTTCACCATTGGCTCCCAATCGAATAATTCTACGAGTGTTCTACATCAACACCACTTATTCACAATCACTAGATTGTACTAGGAATCTTGAATACCATCATCCTTATTGATGACCATCCTTGCGTTTGTTAATAGTTTTCATCATTGACTAGTAATCAGAAAATTTCTCACATTTCGACTACAACTCCTTTATTCATATGTGTATAAATATGCAGTTTAGAGAAGTGGTGACCAAGACCTTAGGTAGAGGCTTACATCATTCAACTTTGTTTCCTCTCCCAAGTTGCGTATATTGTTTTCGGAGACAGCTTATCATATGTATCCTGTCATGACACAAGCTTCCACATTATTCTTATCGGTGGACATATTGGTCATATCTCTTCCCGGAGAAATCACTTTGATACATCTACTGAGCATGGGAATGCCCGACTTAGGACAAATATTTATATTTTTGACATATCTTATTTGTTTTAGGTTTCCCTCAGTCCTCCAACTCCTCTCGCTCTACTACACATATATAAAGTATTTCGGTCATCGTCTTCATCTCTGACCTCACACTTTAGGGGGAATATTTTATACTGCAAATGACCTCCTCATCAGCTCAGACGAGAAGGACACATGGATGGAAGAAATTGACCTAGATACAGACCTATTTTTCCATGGTAACGCACCCCAGAAACTACTAGGCTGAGTTAGAACGCTTCTCTGCTTCCTGTAGGAAGCGTTAGTGCCTAGGTTAATGCATTGTTTTGCCTAAAGGGGAGAGTTAACCATGTTTCATGAATAAAGAGGGGAAAATTACAACTTAACTGACTGACATTTCTGACTTTTTCTCAAGGAGTCAGTCCAAAAAGTTGGCAACCTGTGGTGTAGGCCTTTGATTGGACATTTCCAAACATAACTAAGCATCCAAAGTGAGAAAAAGATAGAAAATCATGGAAACATCATGGATTTTTCCCTAATCAAACTAATGGAGAAGAATGGCAACGTTGATCCTCCCAAAATCTTATAAATTGGAGGCAAAGGCTCATTTTCAAAGGTCGAAAGGTTGATTGTGTGAGGAGAAAACTTTTTTTAGTGTGAGGTTTCATGGTTGGCTTGGTTTATTGAGAACTATTTTCCTAAGAATTTTCACACTACGATATTAAGGAGAGAGGGCTTGGATTCGGAGGACTGATGAAGGCTTGACCAAACTAATGGTTGTAATCTTCCTTCATTCAATATAACAAAATTTCCTCTATTTTTTCCACTTGGTGTCTTGTTATTGCATCTATTGAGTTATTTGTTAAAGATACATGTTATAAGTGGCTTAGAATTATATGATTTCTTGTATGATTATATGCTTGTATTTGATTGTTTATTGTGATAACACTGTGAAGATTACTATTTTCTTTCTTTGCTTGCAAGATCTAGACTTGGAGCTGGTGAGGTGGACTTCCATCACACTATGTTGAGCTCTCCAACAGATTGACACTACGAATCGAGGTAATCCTTGTCTACTTCACCTTTTCAATCAAATACGCGTATGAACATGCATATATTATCTTTTTGAATGTTGCATTTAATGTGACTATCTTCCTTGGGTCCCGGGAATGATCGAGACGGAACTTGCTCCAGCTACCACTTGTGCATTTTACCCCTAAGCAGTGATTTGTTGTGGTTGTCATGAGATTATCTTGTTTTAGCGTCTTTGGTTCCACCTCCATGTCCTATATTACTATCATATCTTCAATTTTTTTAGCAAGTTCCTTCTCCTACAATTTCTTGCTCTGTTCTTCTAGAAGTCGGTTTTGTTCTTGTTCTTATACTTGCTTTTGTGTTGCTCCTTCCTCTTTTGTTCTTCGCCTTTCTTCTTCTTCTTCTTGTCTCTTCATTTATTCTACTAATATATATTTTTTTTATTCTTCTTTTTTCTTTAGTTCCTCTTCTTGCCTCCTTTATTCTTCTTATTTTCTAGTGTTATGGACACTTTCAAAATGATTAGGTCTGCTTTCCATTTGTGGTTTTTTTCTTGCATTAGACTATGCACAACCTTTCTTTTGCACTTTTTGCACAGTATGTTGCGCCTTTCTACTGGTTCTGCCTCCAGGGTGACTTATTTTTTAGGAGGAACCTATGAGGTCCCTCTGAAACTAAATGGTTGGTAGGAATTTTCTACATTGTAACAATTCTTTATCCTTTCCTCCTTGAGTCTGGATAAAGTCTCGCTCGTCCATTAGAAATGAATATTTGCACAGTGTTGTTTATAAATGATCTGAGTATGAAGGTTAGTTTTTTTGTGCTAATTTTATTTTTAGATTTAAAATTTACTTGATTATCTTATGCTTGAGGTACATATGTTTCCTTGTTGCTTATGTGTGTCAAACATGTAATTTAACTGATTTTTTATGAGTGAATTCAAGAGTAATGTATGAATTTAAAGTTTTGAATAACATCAACATAAAGAACAGCAAACCATCACAGTTGATCCATTAAAATATAGTTTTTATGAAGGAGCTCACCCCTCCTAGGCTACATCTCCTTGGTCCAGCTTCCATGGCTTGGGCCTCTGTATATCTCAATAGTAAAAAATTTGATTTTTACATGCATCAAGTGCTCCTAAAACATACTCCAATGAGTTCAGAATGTTGAAATATATTAGAAATGACTATTCATTCACTCCATTTGGCCTTCAATAATCTAGGCATGGCCTTCCTTCCTGGTGGCCCTAGGCTTCAATTTTCTTCAAAGTGCCAAAAACACATGTAAAATAGCTCCTCTGCCTCTGCAATCTATTCCAATGTGTTCATAACATGCCAATCTGCAAGGAATGACTCTTCCTGAGCCAAAATTGGTCAAAATTTTCTCAATATATGGTTCATTCAATTTTTCCCTAGAATATTCCTCTAAAACTGGAGAAGACTCCACTTAAGTCCGACAAATTTCGAAATCCCGCCGAATTTTGGTGAAGTCCACTCATTAGGGGAATTTTGAGGTCTTAAATGGGCCTCCAAAGAAAAATTTACAACCAAACTAAACTTTATAATAACCAATATGATTGAAGATGATGATGTCAACCATGGAGAATGATTTACCATTTTTGGAGTAAAAAAGGTAAAAATATTAAAAAATAATAAAATATTAAAACTATTTTTTCAACTTGTATTTTTAACTTATCTCCCTAAGGTTTTACTCAAATTTAGAGCGAGAGTACTCATTGGATGCAAAAATTAATTCCTCAACCAAGGAGTACCCATAGTGCATACTTTTGATGGACCCTACTACATGAAAAATGAGAAATACATGAAAAAACATGATTGCAATCACCGTTTTCATGTATTTCTCATTTTTCTTATATAAGGGTCCATCAAAAGTATGCAACATGGGTACTCCTTGGATGAGAAATCAAATTCAGTATCCAACAAGTGTTTTTGCTTGAAATTGGAGTAAACCCATAGGGAGATAAGTTGAAAATATGAGTTGAAAAATTAGTTTTTCTTTTTTTCCTCTAAAATTTGATGATGTAATCTAATATTATTTTATTATTTTATAATTTCATTATGAGGCCCATTTTAGACGTCAAAGTTCCCCTAATGAAAGCTCCACCAAGTTAAGTATAGTCTTTAATTAAGATTAATCCTATATTAAAGGCAGATAATGACAAATTAAATGTGCACAAAGCGTGTTTGCTATGAGCGCTGGTCGGCGATCAAGTGGTAAGGTCACGTGGGGAGGAGGGATGGCCCACGGGTTGGCCCACTCCATTCCGCCATCTGATTTCTGCGTATACTTCAAATAGAAGTTGGATGTGGAGGCTTAACAAGCCCCGCCCCATGGTCCGTTGGTAAAAGCGTAGAGTTAGGAGGGGGAGGTCACAGGTTTGACTCGCCCTCCGCCCATCCTATATACATGTTTTTTTCCATATTAAAATACATGTGCAAATAAATAAACCCTCTGAAACACCATATAATAAAACCTTTGGTTTATATAGTTCAAAATACGAACTTTGGAATATTACAAAATGCACCCAATTATAATATAGTTCAGAACTTTGAATATATGCGGAATTTAGCAGAATTTATAATATAAGTTTGTATTTAATAATTAATAATTAATATATATATATATATATATATATATATATATATATTAATCCAACCTTAATAATTAAAAAATAATTCCAACACATAATAATTCATCATGAACCCAAATTCAACCTTAGGAGGACATTGGGAAATTTCACCTTCTCAAACCCAAACTGGCGAATCTCGTTGTGACACTTGTCACAGTGCCACTTGGAAAACACTAAATAATATTCCCTGCATGCTGCCTAGGCTGCCATGTCATCAACTTGTCACTATTCTGCAATTTTTTAAAAAATTTGTGTGTTCTAAACAGTGGTCAGCAGGCTATAACTTCTTCATTCGGAGTCAGTTTTCGACAAAACGAATTGCACCGGATTCCTGGTGATGGGCAGGTCATTGTCGTTCAGTTTTAAATCAGTTATGAGCACTTTCATTTTTTAGCTAAATATTGAGCCTCTGATCAATAAACACTACTATGATCATACGGATTGAATTCCAAGTGATTGACTGCAAAGTTCTCTATCTAATTGCCTTCAGCCTCATCAACCTTTATGTTCTTGATCTCATACAACCCGATTTTCAAATAAAACGCGGGATAAGGTGCTTTCTTCTTCCTCTCTAATACTCCTGACAACCCTGTGGAAATATTATAGGCTATTTATTGCATTACTAACTTGTTAGTGACATACCTTGGTAACTGATGTGGAGGTTTATTTCTTCCAAACACTCTGAGGTAAGTTCCATCCGGTCAGGAAAACTAATATTCCACTTCTGACACTTCATCTATCGCCTCACGAGACATGCAATGTGGTTCTTCCTCAAAGATAAACTTGTACAATGGAATGAGGAAGTGATCAATCAGCTTCTCTATGACTCCTTTGTGACCACACTCCGAAAGAATCTTGCAATAGATATGCACAGTAGGTCCACTTCATGTCAAGAAAAGAATCATGAGCACATATCGCATCTAGCAAATAAGGAGACATGTAAAATTTTTCTTTCTTTCCCTTGGGAGCATTCTTGGAATTGGTTTATATGGATCCTCAACTTTTGAGCCAAGTTCGACTAGTTAAATGGTTTTCCTTCATTCAAAACCTGTTTCAACAATAATTCCCCGCCTTTGTAGAAGGTTTCAGTACTTTATTAGCCACAGATGAGGTAGCATACAACTATCAAGTATTGAAATTCCTTCCTGATGGATTTAGTCTTGTAAGTGTTGTTGGGTGTCTGGCATGATTTGGAAGGTTCTTTCACCCAATATTTGATGACATCCTTCATGCTCAAGTAGCTGGTGAGTGCATGGAATCATTAGGAGAATTTTAAGGTCTAAAATGGGCCTCCTAAGGAAATTATATGTAATATTCCTAAAATTAGCTTCAGCTAATGGGAATATTAATTTTTGTTTCTAAAATCAAATTATATGAATAAAGGAGCAAGGAGGCTCAATATTTTCTCTTGCAGGAATAAAAATCCCTTATGGTGTGAAAAGAGGTCATGAAATAACCATGTGGATCAGCCACATGTGTGAAAGGAGAAAGGCATGAGGGATTAGTCAAGGATGATCCCAAGGAGATTTACTTAATCAAGCTTAATTATTTCCAACTGCACTATATTAAGATGGTCTTCACTTAATGGGTCAGCGTAATAATTGATGAGGAAGCTTGGTGAGGAAGCAACCCCTTGGTGGAGTGGGACCCTTAGAGGAGAAGCTTATCATCTATATAACAAAGGAATGGAAACCATTTGATTTTAGATTGGAATTCATATTTTCATATGGTATTTTCAGAATTTCGATATTCTCAGTTGTTTAGCTGAGTTTCTACACTGTTTAGTGCTAGGGTTTTTCTCATGTGGGAATGCCCTACTTTTTATTGGAGATCTTGTAGCAAGAGATCTAAGAGGGGATCCTGATCTGAAATTTCCACATACTGGTGTTTGGCCAAGCACTTGTATTCAGTGAAAACGTAGTCTCTTCAGAAAAATGCGTCATATTTCAAGAGGTGTAGTGGAAGAGGGGTTGAAACCCCAAGCTTTGAGCTAGTTTCCCCAAAGGAGGAGTTTTATTTCTTTGGGAGAGCTAGAGGAAGGCGTCTAAGGAAATTTATTTGGATGTTCAGCTGATATTGAGTATAACTTCAGCCACACAGTTTCATTCCAGCCATAGATCTGCAGCAGTTCATCTTGTACATCTTTTCTGTCAAGAATCCCCTTGTCGGGTGATCTTAGATCTATGTAAAAGAGACTAGATCTCTGTTTTTGTGCCTTATTGATTCATATAATGAAATATCTGATTTTTATCTGTAATTTATGAAGCATAACCTCCATTTACTACGCAGTTCCTTTATGCAGCCATTTTATTATTATGGTAGCTCCTCAATCTTGAGGGTTTTTCATGTAAATATTTTGTTTATCATTGCTTATTGCTCCAGCCATGTTATAAATCTTATTTCCTGATGATTAATACTATTTTCCATCTAAAACCTTGAGAAAATCATGCTGCTACAACTTCAAAACTTTCTACATACTCTAAGTCATGGGAAACTAGGGTTTTCTAGCCTAGTTTGGGAAGGAGAAGTTGTTTAACTGAGCTAGAATGCTTTGTTTGAGTTTAAATTCGTAGAATAGGTCCCTCATGACCTAATATAACAGCTCAAATTGTCCCCGTCCCATTTTTCCACGCATACTTCTGAATACACCCATTTTAGGGCTGAATTAGCTGCTTTTCCCCAACTTTTGCATCATAGATCTGAATCAATGTTGTTGTTCTGGTTTCCAAATATATATTTCAGTATATTAAAGCTATATTAAGCTTATTTATCATTTTAAGTGTGCAATATAGTTAATGTATTGTTGAATCCCTGTTTTGGGAATATTACCTTTCAATAGGTTCTATAGACAGAGTCTACACAAGGGCCAGCTAGCCTCTGGATCTCACCCTCTTTTCAGAGGTGACATATCTAGTAAATTCCCCTACATTCAATCTCTAGAATAGATCCAGTTGTTGATAGGTAATGCTTCTGAAAAAGGAACCTCATTTGCAGAATTCATAAGCAGTTCCTGAAAAAGGAACATTACAGTGGTATCAGAGCAAGAATATTGGCTCAGCCTGTGAGCCCAATAATTATGGATTATTCTCATGGGGAGAAGGATATTTTCAGAAGAAATCAAAGCAAACCCTTGTTTCCTGGAAAAAATAGATTCTTAAAACTTCTCTTTTCAAGTCTGCAGGGCAAAAGCAAGGGCATCAAAGAAATGAGGAGGAAAACACATGAAGATCCCTCACATAGATCTATACAGGAGGAATATTCTAAATCCTCATCTTTTGTATATGAGCACTCATCCATATCATCGAATCTACCACTTCCTATCAGTAATTTCTTCATGAAGGGGAATAAAGGAGAAGTGCCAAAGAAAGATACTCTTGGTGATTATTTGCGGGAGTATGAAGCTCAATCTGAGGAGTTCAAAGATCACTTGAATTTCCAAGGGTTTTGAAAAATTAAGGAGGAAAAGAGCACAAGGAGCAAGAAGCAGGGTGAGGGTAGATTCTTTCTATCCACTTTTGATGGATCACCTCTATGTCCATCTAGGGTTTGGGTGAGGGAGCTAGACACCTTTGTGCAACAACATCAAGTCTCAGGAGTTGAAGCCATCAAATTAGCAGCGCTGCATTTTGAGGGTAAGGCCTATGCTTGGTGGTTGTTTGAATAATTTTCCTTAAAGAATGAAAATATATCTACTTATGCAAAGTTCATTGAAAGATTAGTAGAGAGGTTTGATGATATTTCATGTGAAACATCTTCTATTACAATTATCAAGCCACATCAAACAAAACTTTTGCATTAGTTGGGAGGGTCTATATATCCAACTCCATTTCTGAACAACAATGAAGAGAAGGTGAGCTTGTTTGAAACTTTTCCAGGGCAAGGTAACGCAGTCATAATAAGGGCACCTCAAACACTACATGAAGAAAAGGAGGAGCACTTGCTCGAAGGAGAGAAACTCTTGCACTCTTGCAAGGGGTTTCAAAAGGTCTCACACATAGAGCCCTTGGCATAACACATGAGCAGCATGTACTTTCCTTTCCAAGTGATGGGATATTGAGGATAGGGGGAGGAAAAGAGAAGGAATGGCATCATGAGAGGAAGAGCATGAACCCTCCTCTATTTCAGGGCTTGAAAGAACAAAGAAGGCAAGAGGACCCATGCAATGAAGATAGGGGCAAATCTTTCCACTTACATTCACATCTTACTCTATGCCTTGATGCCTCTTTGCAAGGAGGAATTTCGGCAAGAAGGCCTCCTGATTGGGGGGAAACTAAAGTGTTCTCTCAACTATATACAACAACAACATATTTGTTTAAAGAGGGAACCTTGGAAGGAGCCACTACAACGTTGAAAACCATTGATGGGAGGCTAGGAAAATTTCTGAAATCGACCTTGCTTTCTTCCATTCATCTATTTGCGTTGGAGGGGATATATTCAGGAATTTTTGCTGATGTGAATATAGTATCAAGAGGCTACTCCATAGCTTTGAGGCAGCAAAGGATACTCCAATATATGATGAATATTTCTGAACATAACAAAAAGATAATTTCATTTTTGCATGCAGGAGAAAAGAGGTGGAAGTTTTTGAGAAAAAGAACCTTTCAAGGGAAGGGTGACTTTCCTAAAATCCAATCTTGTTTTGAGAAAAATCAGCTGCAAGAAGGGTAGCAAAAGAAGGTTGGGAATACTCCAACATGTGACTTTGACATCAAGCATGTCAAGGTGGAGAGCCATCATATGACAAATGCATCATTTCAGATTTCTACAATGTTGTTAATGTTGGGAAGCCTAGACCCTTATTGGGAGTCCCAACTCTTGATGGAATATTCTAAGGACCTATTCACATGTGAGGTTCTTGATGGGAAAGAAATGGCTGGAAATTATCAAGTAGTTAATGGAATCATTTATGCTCATGATTAGGTCTACTTAACTAAATATTCCAAGCTCAAGAAAAAACTACTTAACACAATCTATGAGGTCTTGCTTTCAAATCCCACTAGTTTCATTGAAACATGTCATGCTGTATTATATGGATTCATGTGGGAGAATTTCAGAGAGGAGATGCACTCTCATATGAGTAGGTGCATGGACCAATTGCTGGTTGAGGAGGAACATAGCTCTTTGGAAGAGTTATCATTATCACCTCCTTGTTTATTGAGTGTGAAAGGGAGCTCATCCATGAGCTACATTGTTGATTTTAAACAAGTATCTGACAAACATTGTATTGCTGATGTATCTATTATATACTTGTACTCTCTTAACACTCATGTGCAAGTCTTGGGTCCAAGAGGAGGCAATTTTGCTGATGGGCTTCATGAGCTACTGTGGGCCATGAACAGTGGTGATGTTGGCCATTCTTTGGGAGATCTTGGAGGGATGATGTACTATTCATGGTGTGGTTCCTTAACACCAACTATCATATACCTTCTCCAAGCATGCAAGAAGAATGGGGCAGAAAAAAAGTGTTGAGGAGAATGCTTGTCATGTCATACCCTATGGCAGTTAGGAGGAAAACTGTGCTGGTTGCACATAAGGGACCATTGTCCTTCTCCCTTATTGTATATGGCAGCTAGCATGGTCTTACTTATGATCCCACATGCTGAAGATGTTCTTATCTTTGCTGGGGGCATGGTTAGAGGAGAGACACATTTGTTGGGTGTGTCTTTGGGGGAAGGAAGTCCCCACTTTTTCTGCACTACATGTTCCAAGGGGAGCATGAGAAACTATATGGCCACCTTTGCATATCATTTGTTTCCTTATGATGTGGACCATATGTCTGGTTAGATCACTTGGGCTATGCCTCTCATGAGCTATTGGGAGGAGCTTTTCTATGGATTACCCAGCTGGAGGGTGATTCATTTTATTTGGAGGATAGCTTGGGGGAGGGAGGCCTCCATTGATGTTGAAATTCCCCATGATTTTCATCACTCTCTCTCGTTGAGACCATGGAGCAGCAAGAAGATTTCTACATCAGCCTTCCTTTCTTTTATGATGAGAGCCCTTGGATTTATTCACCAAAGTCCAACTTGCACAATGGGGAGGGGCCATTGGGAGACAAAATTATTGCATAAATTTTGAAGCAATGGAGGAGCCTACTTGAAGAAGAGGCCACAAGAAGGAGAAGGGAGATTTTGTAGCACCCTTGTATTTTCTTGAGGGCAAGCAACATTTGGGAGGGGGAGACTATAATATTCCTAAAATTAGCTTCAGCTAATGGGAATATTAATTTTTGTTTCTAAAATCAAATTATATGAATAAAGGAGCAAGGAGGCTCAATATGTTCTCTTGCAGGAATAAAAATCCCTTATGGTGTGAAAAGAGGTCATGAAATAACCATGTGGATCAGACACATGTGTGAAAGGAGAAAGGCATGAGGGATTAGTCAAGGATGATCCCAAGGAGATTTAATTAATCAAGCTTAATTATCTCCAACTACGATGTATTAAGATGGTCTTTGTTTGGTCAATTTAGTGTGTCCTAAATTGCTACATTAATTTATCAATCCGAGATTCGTAAGATGATGAAGTGTGGCGCACTATATGTGCAAGATAACCTATCTCTTACTTTTTGGTCGTTTTTGGATTTTTTATGAAATTCTGAAAAACAAGTATGGAGACAAATATTCAAGACAACAATGTCTTTCTAATGATTTTCCAAACTTCAAAAGAATTTTAAAACACACAATGACAAAATTAATTCTTCAAAGAAAATGAAATTGCATCACTATTCTAGTCAAACAAACAATGAACTACTGATCATGAAACTCATTATCCTTGCTCCTGTTCAAACACAAAAGAAACTATGCTTAAAGAAATCCAAAAGTTGCAACAAATTAAATCTAAATCAAATTACATCAACTTATCTTCTGATCCCTCACCATTAGTCCAGCTATGGTTTTCGGAGGTAACCATAAACAACTTGAGTAATCTGATATCTAACTTGCAGAAAGTAAAATAATATCAAACTACACATTCATAATTCAATCCCTCGCCATTAGTCCAGCTATGGCTTTCGGAGGTAACTGAAAATGTCATGAGCAATTTAATATTTCTAACTTGCAGAAAGTAAACTAATATCAAACTACACATTCATAATTCAATCCCTCGCCATTACTCCAGCTATGGCTTTCGGAGGTAACTGAAGATGTCATGAGAAACTTAATATATCTAAATCTTAACTACTGAAGCAAATGAGCAAGACTAAAATAAACAAAGAAGTACTGAAATTAAACAGAAAATAAGAAAAGAAAATTAGCAGTAGAACAATATTAATTCCATGTCATTAGTCAGAAATTTATGCAAATGCCCGGGCTGCCTATTTGTAATCTGAAACAGAAACACTGATCAGTTAACAACAACATAAAAACATGAAAGATTGTGGACAGAAGTAAGATGTAAAGCATGAAAGATTATAAACAGAGATGAAGCATAAATACCATGAAAGATGTAATGTATAAACACATGAATGACTTATGGCACAATGAGCTTAAAGAAATAAAACAAGAACTATACAATAATGCACAAAACCTCAGCGTGTGCAGGGGCCCTCTGCACCAGCCTTGGAAACAACCTTCAAGTACGAATTACGCTCGGAAACAGAGTCTTCTTATATATTAAAATGCAGTCATAACAGAGAGGTGATATTACAGCACAGTGGCAACGTAATTACATTACAGAACTATCTGGAGGCTAATCTAATGTGCGTATGCAAACGCGTTATTTATAACAAAGGTAATATAACTAATTCCCTAAAGTTTGTGCTGATGGAGACACGTAAATCATCACGTCCAGGGATCCAGCATCATGGCCGCAGTGAGGAGTAAATCTATGAGGAGTGGATGTTGGATTCGGCTTATGGAGTCGTGTACAGGTGTTGATGTGTCTCCCGTAAGTTAGAAACGATCATGCAAATCCTCACGTGATGAGAAACAGAGTCATGTCACCGTGGGACTCTACGATTGAATTCCACTTGGCCACCTTTGACCATAGCCTCCTTAAGTGAATTTGCTCGAGCTAATAGGACACGATCCATGTCCACATCATTTCTGACTTGCCCATGTGGCTAGTTTTACCTGAAGACACCTGTAACATAGACTTTCATAAAATGGCTGCGGAAAGTTGCAGCAGCTACGGAAAGTGGCAAGATTCCGCAGCGAAATGAGCAAAAATTTAAATAAAATAGCAGACACAAAATATAGTTAAAAACCATTTTAGATGCTCTTTTTCAATTAATATACAATGATATTGACAACTTGGAAGGTTCAGGTGAATGAAAAAGGTCTAGGAAGATGTATAAGAAAGATGCAGATTTGAGACTCAACATACCCCCACTGTGAAGGTGTTGCATGTCCTCATGCAACCAAAATTTTGATAATCCTTCTTCAGTTTATATGCCTTGACACTTCAGCCAGTACATCCAGTCCTCTCCTCCTCTTCCTTGGTGCTGCTAACATCCTGGGCTTTTTCATCAAGCATCTAAATTTGATATTAATCAGTGCTCTGCTTAACTTCTGGCATTTCTTCTTCAATTTCCTGTTCTTCTTCTGCCATAGTCCCAGATGTAGCATGGTATTATCATGAATGATTTTGTCCAATTTGCTTTGTTCCTTCAATGTCTCATTTTCATTTTTAATGTGTCTATTTAAAAGCTCTAGCTCAAAGACTTCCTGTTTCAGTGATTGGACTAGATCATTTTGTGATATGTGGGGCTGAATGGACGAAGTACTGGGACCTGTAGCTGCTTTTTCTAAATATTCTATATAATCATATACTTCTTGCTGCTTGGGGTCTATATCAGGTGTCATTTTTATTGGGTTGTCCCCAAAATGCCGTGAAGGAGAGTTGTCTTCAAAATCTGGCTGAGAAGGGTTCACATCAACATCTGGCTGAGAATGGGATGGACTATGTTCAATGTCTGACTGAGAATGAAATGAACCAGGTTCACTAAATGACTGAGAGTGAGATGGACTATGGTCAGCTGGGGATTGTTCAGATGTTTCTTCTCCCAAATCGATAAAATGAGGTCCCTTCATTTGCGTTTTCCTCAACTTCCCCTTAAGCCTGGAACTTCTTCTCACATGCTGTGGACCATTGTCTTTTTGCTTTTGTTTTCCTTTCTCTTTCTTCTTGGCTATAGATAATTGTTCTTGAAGATGAACCAATCTCTCAGATAACACTTGATGATCTTCTTCTTCGGAAGAAGGGGTTTGATGTATAGCCTCAATAATTTTTCTCTCTTTTGATGTTATTGGCTTTTTACCCTTGGTTTATTTCTTCTTCCTTTTTGAAAGTCTCTCTTCCCTACTAGTTCTTTCAATTGTAGTAGTAGGAGTACTTTGAGTTTCATCATTTGTTCTTTTTCTCCTACTCCTTCTTGATGTGCTACCTTCAGGAATTTCTTGAGGTTCTTCAAAGAAATTTCTGATCAAAAATTGTTCCCATGTATCCTTGTTCTCTTTTAACTGTTTTTCAATCAAAATTTTTACAAGACCATGGTGATATAGATGTGGTTCTACATCCCCTAAATGTTTCTGAACAATCACAGAAATCTTCTTCAAACTATTTAATAGAAAATATGGGAGATTGAGAGTTTGATTATCTAGAAAATTCATCAGCAATCTGGTATGGTACATATACATGGACCCAAAACGGCCTTCACAGGTGATGAATTTTTGAACAACTAGCAACAAAGTAGCCCATTCCTCTTTCAAAGCATGAACAGGAATTCCTCTTTTAAAAATAGTTATGTCCATACCTAGGTTTCGTAAGATTATTCTCCAGGCTTCATCACTAATGCTTTTGTTCTTAAACCAACGTTCACCCTCTTGAGGAAGTTCTGTGGCAGTTGCTATAGATGCCTCATTCACCGTGAACTTAAGGTCTCCAATCTCTACCTCCAGGCCATTGAACGACCTTGCAAAAGCTTTTGTCACTTCTTTATGGTAGCCTCTAAACTTTTGGATAAACCGCAGCCACTTTTCCTTCTTCAATATATCCCTGACTTGCGGATATCCTTCCATGAATTTAGGTCCTTCTGGTTCTGCTCTCAACAATTTACCCATCTTTCTTTCTGCTTTTTAAAAACTTGCCTGCGTGAAGTGGTTCAATGGAAGTAGGACGGCTGAATGAACGGAAATGAGCACGATGACTGCAGGTAGATATCAGAGAATGGATATACAGACTGTAACGTAACAGAGAACGAAGCGGAACAGAGAAGGGTTACGTGAGCACGGCAGAGATACGGCTGTGAGATTAATAGAACAATAGGAAGAGTATAACACATCCGGCAGTGTTTGAAATTTGGTGGCTGCAAAATAAATGTAAGCACGTTTAAACAACGGCTACGGATTTTATGCGGCTGAAAGAAGCCGTAGTCAAATCAACTACGTCTCATTGTCACAGGTGGAATATCGGAGTATGAGTGAAGATCGGAGGTTTAATTATGGGACCGTTTGAAAATGAATGTGGGAGGATCATATGGAGATCATGAAAGGGTTACGGAGTTTGTCAATATAATCATTGCACATAATGGAGCTTATGGTTCATAACTATATAAAAATGTGTTTTCAATGCTATTTGAAATAAATTTTACTCATACCTTGGAATTCTTTCCTTTTTCCTTGGTCTTCAATTAGTTGCTCCTCATTGATATCTTGAATGCCCCATGTCTTCATAATTGGTCCTCACACCTGCATTTGATTTCATGGTTATGGAAATAACATCTAGCTGTACATTCTTTTGAAAACAGAGTGGTAGCTGCGGAATCTGCTTCTGGCTGCGGAAACTGGAGTCAGCTGCGGAAACAGATGTCAGCTGCGGAAACTGACACAACTATTATTTGGGTGAATGAACATGAACGGATGACAAATGACTAGATGGAAATGGTCATGAAAAAGAATTTTATTGGTGAAATGAAATGAAATAGATAAAATTAAGTGGAATGGATTGAAATGGAGTGAAATGTAGTGGAATGAAGTGGAATGGGTGATCACAAAAATTGTGAAATGAAAGAGAGATTTTTTTATTTTTGGAAAATATAGGGTGTCAGATGTTCCTGATTTTCACCCTACATTTTCTGTATAAGACTGTCAATCAGTGATTGGTTTTCAGGCTTATACAATATATATATATATATTAATTGAAAGAACAAAAGCTAGGCTGGTGGAGAAGAAGAATTCTTCTGTACCAGCCTGATTGCAGAATTTTCTTGAAACATTTTGACAAATTCCTCTTTTGAGAGTGGCTTATGATAAACTTTCAATCTGTGGCCATTCACAATAAGAGGAGTTTGAAACTCATCAATGGTCTTGATTCTTACCACTCCATTGCTAAATATCTTGTCAATCTCATATGGCCCAAGCCAATGAGTCTGAAATTTTCCTTGAAAATCTTTAAACTTGGAATCAAATAACAATGCCCAATCTCCTTCTTGAAACTTCTTCTCTTTGATGTACTTGTCATGCCATTTAGCTCTTTGATATTGAACTAGATCAGTTCTTAGAATTGCCTCTTGTCTGATCTCATCTAGCTCATTTAATTACTCCATTCTATGCTTTTGGGCTTCTGATAAATTCATCCCCAATTGGACTGCTATCTTGAAGGTCTTGACTTGGAACTCAATGGGGAGCAAGACTTCTTTCCCATAAACAAGTTCATAGGGAGAATGTCCTGTTGTATTTCTCCATGTAGTTATGTAGGCCCACAAGGCTTCAGGAAGCCTTTCTGCCCAATCTCTTCTATGTAGATGAACAGTTTTGGTGATGATACTTTCGAGAACTTTGTTTGTAGACTCCACTTGACCATTTTCTTGCGGATGGTAAGGAGTAAATCTTCTGTGCTTGATTTTGTATTCTTCCATCAACTTCTCCACCAAGTTGGATGTGAATTGGCTTCCCTGATCTGTCACAATTTCTCTTGGAACACCAAAGCGAGTAAAAATATCCTCATAAAGAAAATTAACAACTGAATTTTCAGTAGCAGACACTAATGCTTTGGCTTCCACCCATTTAGTAACATAATCGGTACAAACCAATATATACTTCTTATGCTTAGATGGTGGATTAATAGGTCCAATGAAATCTAAAGCCCATTTTTCAAAGGGTTCAATGAGTACCTGTGGTTGTAATGGCATTTCATTTGAAAGGGTAGGTTTCCCTACTCTTTGGCAGCTGTCACACCTTTTGACATATTGTTTTTCATCTTTGAAGAGGGAAGGCCAATAATATCCTAAAGAGAGGATTTTATAGGCTGTCCTTTTGTCTGCAAAGTGTCCGCCGCATGGTTCATCATGACATACCTTAAGAATATCAGGCATTTCATCTTCCCTGACACATCTTCTGATCACAAGATCTGGCCCTGTTTTAAACAATTCGTTAGAAATCCATGAATATTTTGAACTCTCCTGAATATTTTTCGTTTTTCACTTGGAAATAAATGTGAAGGTAGTTTCCCTGTAACCAAATAGTTAGCAATATCTGCATACCAAGGAGTCTTAATAGTTACTGCAAACAAGTATTCATCAGGAAACTTATCCTCTACAGGAGAATCTTCTTTATTATTCTGAATCCTAGACAAGAAATCAGCTACTGTATTCTGTTTTCCTGGTCTATCCAACACAGTAATATTGAATTCTTGCAAAAGTAAAAGCCATCTTGTCACTCTGCCATTAGTAACAGGTTTGTTCATTAAATATCTAATTGCAGAATGGTCAGTATGAATAAAAGTTTCATAGCCTGTTAAGTAATGTCTAAACTTATTAATTGCATGAACAACAGCTAAGAACTCTTTTTCAGTCACAGTATAATTCAACTCTGTGGGAGTCAAATTTTTACTGGTGTAATAAATGGCATAAGGAATTAAATCTTTTTGACCCAACACGGCTCCAAGAGCTGTATCTGAAGCATCTGTAGAAATATGGAAAGGAAGTTTCCAATTTGGTCCTCTCAAGATAGGTGCTTCAGATATTCTTGTTTTCAAAGTTTCAAAAGCTGATTGACAATCAGGATCCCATTTAAATTCACGGTCTTTTGTAAGCAATTTGAAGAGTGGAGATGCAATTTTAGTGAAGTTTTCTATAAATCTTCTATAGTAACCAGTAAATCCTAGAAAACTTCTAACATCTCTTTGACAATTTGGAATAGGCAACTTGGAGATGACTTCAACTTTTGATCTATCAACCTTAATCCCATCTCCTGAAATATGATGTCCTAAAACAATCCCTTCGGTAAACATCATAAAGCATTTTTCATGGCTTAATGAAAGGTTTGTTTCTTTACATCTTATGAGAAATTTTTCCAAATTTTCTAATGCCTCTTCAAATGAATTACCATAAACTGTAAAATCATCCATATAAACCTCTACACAATCATGGATTAGATCAAAAAAAATTCCTAGTACTACTCTTTGGAATGTTGCAGGTGCATTACATAACCCAAAAGGAAGCACTCGATAGGAAAAAGTTCCCCATGGACAAGTAAATGTGGTCTTATCTTGATCTTCAGGTGCTACTTGAATTTGATTATAGCCACTAAAACCATCCAAAAATGAAAAGTACTTTTTACCTGCTAATGTATCTAATACCTGATCGATAAAAGGCAAAGGAAAGTGATCCTTCAAAGTTGCTTTGTTCAATTCCCTGTAATAAATGCATACCCTCCATTTACCATTCTTTTTAGGTACTATAACCAGAGGAGAAACCCATCGGCTATCTGAAATTGGATAAATTAAGTTTACATTGAGTAGTTTTTGGAGCTCTTCTTTCACTATCTCCCTAAGATTTGGATTCATCCTTCTTTGAGGTTGTCTGATTGGTCTACTGTTTTCCTCAATATAGATATGATGGATGCAAGTCTTAGGATCAATACCTTTCATGTCAGTATACTCCCATGCAAATGCGGTAGAATGTTTTTGCAAGATTTTGGTTAGTTCTTCTTGTTGTGACTTTTCCAAATGTTTGTTGATATTCAATGTTTTTCCTGGAAAAATCTCAATAGTAGAACTACCAAACTCTTCCATAGAGTAAAGAGACATTTGTCTTGATGATAAATATTCTATGTCGGATTCCAACTGAAATTGTGTGGGGTCATATTCTGAAGTTATCTCAAAATTTTCTAATGTGTTCAGAATTTGACTATCCTCACTAATTTCAGAAATGGTAAAGACAGGTTGTATAGTGTTCTCATCATCGACCCATTCATTTTCTCCTATTTCTGTGATTGCTCTTGCTGGAGGATACAAATTGAATTTCTTTGTCGAATTACCATTAGAAATGTACATGTCTCCAGATCTACAACTAATAAAAGCATCAGCTGTGGCCAGCCAAGGTCTTCCTAAGATAATTGGATGTCCTCCTAGATTATTCTTGGGAGTCAAAATCATAAAGTCTACTGGATAGTCCCAAGAATCTAAGGAGACTGAAGTATCTTCTAATACACCATCTGGTTTAATAACCGATCGATCTGCAAGTTGCAATAAAGTAGGTGTAAAAAGAAGGTTAGGAAGTTTTAACTGTTCCATAGTCTGTCTACTCATAATGTTGATAGCAGCCACTAAGTCAATCAATGTGTTTGGAATTTCTATCCCATTTATATGTGTCTTGACAATTGGACTTCCTGGATCTACATACTTCTGCATGGTAATTTTTCCCATCATAATATCTACAATTTTTCCTACCAGGTGGATTCTTCTTGTATCTTTTAGTTTCCTTCCTGGTCTTTTGAAACTCAACTCCTTTATTGTTTTTGCTAGAATAGGAATCTCTCGAATGGCTTGTAGCAAGGGAATCTTGATACAAACATTCTTCAATTCATCTAGAAAATCATAGTTAGGCAACAAGATTTGTTTTTCCACCCCTTGTCAATTTGTAGTCTTTCAGGAAAAGGAGGTGTAGATGAAGATGCAGGTTGCTCAACTATAGGAGTTGTGGGTGTTAACTTTTCTTTCTCTTTTTGAATTTTTGAATTTTGAAGAGATACTTCCTCAGAACCCTCATTGACTTTAAGAGAGTCCTCCTCAGAGGTATCTTGCTCTTGAATATCTATAGAAGGTTTTTCTAAAACTCTACCAGATCTGAGTTGTACATCGTTGAGAGGAACAATCATATAGGTAGGAAATTGTTGTCCTTCTATCATGTAAGTATTTTGAGGATTTTTATTGTTAGGATTTGGCAATGGCTGAGCTGGAAGTTGATTTGTCTTTTGTTGGTATGGGAGCATGAGTTGAGGATTTGGATTTTGTTAAGAAGGTTGTTGTTGTGGAAATGGCAATGAAAGTTGTGGATTTGGGTTTGGAAGTTGTGGAGCTTGTTGATTTTGAAAAGATGGAGGATATTGATAAAATTGAGCAAATCTCCCATAAAGATTTTGCATCCCTTGTACCCATGGCTGATATGGATTTTGATGTTGGGGCCAAGGTTGTTGCCAAGGATTCCAATTTGGTGGGGTTTGAAGATTCATAGGGTTGTTAAACCCTTGAGTTTGTTGTCCCTGCCAAGGTCTTCTTACAACAAAACAGAGAGATTCTACTGAATTTGGGTCTTCTTGAAAAACAGCTTTGAGTCCAGGAATTGAAGGACAATCCTTGATCTCATGATTCTCTGAGCAAATCATACATGTTTCTACAACTTTTGCATCCAAGGGACATTTCCTTAAAGCATGTTTCTTCCTACATTTCGGACAAAAGATGGCTAAAGCATCTGTTTCTGCTTTCTGCTTGTTTTGGATTTTAAGGGTGTCTAGTTGTTCACTAAGGCTCCCTAAGATATCAGTTTTGAATTCATCAAGCATATTACCAATCTCTGCCCTACTTACTGATCCGGTTGCAGATTTGTTAGCCCTAATAAGAGAAGGATCCCTACGCCCTTTTCCTGTTTTAGATTTTCCTCTTGAGAGATGGACACATAGTTATGTTATGTCACGAAGTGGAAGTTGAGAAATGTCTCCTTTCCCAATCATGTTTAAAATATCTATCCATTCATCTCTAATGGCTTTTATTATGAGAGCTTTCAAGGTTTCATCATCTAAGTTGCTCATCTTTGCTCTTTTCAAGTTGTATTGAAATCTTTCAAGTAAGTCTTCCAAATTTTCATCTTCTTTTTGCATCATTTTGAATACCTCATCCTTGTGATTGGTTGGCATACAATAGTCCAAGTATCTATCCAAAAATGTTTGTTTCATATCATCCCAAGTCCTAATAGATTGAGTGGATAATCCCATGAACCATTTCAAAGCAGCTCCCTTCAAAGTTGAAGGAAACAGTTTGAGTTTTTGAGAGTCTTCCATATAGTCATAAGTTCGGCACACAACTTCAAACTCAAACAGAAATGTTTCAGGATCCTCACTTCGCAATCCATAAAAGTTAGGGAGGAAAGATGGTGAGATATTTTTCATTGTTGTATGAGTTTCCTCATCAACTATAGGGAATCCAAACAAGTTGTCTCCTTCCCTATTTCTTCCATTATTTTCTTCACCATTGTTGTCTCCATTGTTTCCTCCTCTTCTACCTCTACCTCCAAATCCATCTATTATTTCCTCTGCCATGATAGTTTCTTTAGAGTCCTTAAAGTCCTCTATTTCTTCTATCAAGGGAGGATGAGAGGGAGTCTCTTCCTTTTCTAAATGAGATTTAGTAGGTGGTATAGGAGAATCCTCTAATTCAGCTGCTCCTTGAATTCCAAAAATCTTAAGGCTAGGGGTAGATGGTGGTGATTCTTGTCTATGACTTGAAGAAGATGGAGTTGTGAAAATCGAACTCTTGGCTTTAGCTATAAACCTTCCCCTAGAATCTCTTGCTCTATGCATGTCATTTTTTTTTTTTTTAAGTAGGGATAATAATTCTCTTTCTGATCTTCCAGGTCACACTAGGTGCAAGAAGAGAGCATACTTAAGAAATTACTAAACCAATAACTCTCTTTTCTGATCCTCCAGATCACACTAGGTGCAAGAGGAGAGCATACTTCAAGAAGTTAGCAAGTTTTCCCTTCTTTTATTATTTTGTTTTTTTTTTAAGAAATTGGCTACCTAGTTACACTTCCCCGGAAACGGCGCCAAAATGTTTGGTCAATTTAGTGTGTCCTAAATTGCCACATTAATTTATCAATCCAGGATTCGTAAGCTGATGAAGTGTGGCGCACTAGATGTGCAAGATAACCTATCTCTTACTTTTTGTCGTTTTTGGATTTTTATGAAATTCTAAAAGACAAGTATGGAGACAAATATTCAAGACAATGATGTCCTTCTAATGATTTTCCAAACTTCAAAAGAATTTTGAAACACACAATGACAAAATTAATTCTTCAAAGAAAATGAAATTGCATCATTATTCTAGTCAAACAAAAAGTGAACTACTGATCATGAAACTCATTATCCTTGCTGCTGTCCAAGTACAAAAGAAACTATGCTTAAAGAAATCCAAGAATTGCAACAAAGTAAATCTAAATCAAATTACATCAACTTATATTCTGATCCCTCACCATTAGTCCAGCTATGGCTTTCGGAGGTAACCATTGTGGCGCACTATATGTGCAAGATAACCTATCTCTTACTTTTTGGTCATTTTTGGATTTTTTATGAAATTCTGAAAAACAAGTATGGAGACAAATATTCAAGACAACAATGTCTTTCTAATGATTTTCCAAACTTCAAAAGAATTTTAAAACACACAATGACAAAATTAATTCTTCAAAGAAAATGAAATTGCATCACTATTCTAGTCAAACAAACAATGAACTACTGATCATGAAACTCATTATCCTTGCTGCTGTTAAAACACAAAAGAAACTATGCTTAAAGAAATCCAGAAGTTGCAACAAAGTAAATCTAAATCAAATTACATCAACTTATCTTCTGATCCCTCACCATTAGTCCAGCTATGGTTTTCGGAGGTAACCATAAACAACTTGAGTAATCTGATATTTAACTTGCAGAAAGTAAACTAATATCAAACTACACATTCATAATTCAATCCCTCGCCATTAGTCCAGCTATGGCTTTCGGAGGTAACTGAAAATGTCAGGAGCAATTTAATATTTCTAACTTGCAAAAAGTAAACTAATATCAAACTACACATTCATAATTCAATCCCTCGCCATTAGTATAGCTATGGCTTTCGGAGGTAACTGAAGATGTCATGAGAAATTTAATATATCTAAATCTAACTACTGAAGAAAATGAGCAAGACTGAAATAAACAAAGCAGTACTGAAATTAAACAGAAACTAAGAAAAGTGAATTAGCAGCAGAACAATATTAATTCCATGTCATTAGTCAAAAAGTTTTGCAAATGCCCGGGCTGCCTATTTGTAATCTGAAACAGGAACATTGATCAGTTAACAACAACATAAAACATGCAAGATTATGGACAGAATTAAGATGTAAAGCATGAAAGATTATAAACAGAGATGAAGCATAAATACCATGAAAGATGTAATGTATAAACACATGAATGACTTATGGCACAATGAGCTTAAAGAAATAAAACAAGAACTATACAATAATGCACAAAACCTCAGCGTGTGCAGGGGCCCTCTGTACCAGCCTTGGCAACAGCCTTCAAGTACGAATTATGCTAGGAAACAGAGTCTTCTTATATATTAAAATGCAGTGATAACAGAAAGGTGATATTACGGCACAGTGGAAACGTAATTACATTACAGAACTATCTGGAGGCTAATCTAATGTGCGTATGCAAATGCGTTATTTATAACAAAGGTAATATAACTAATTCCCTAAAGTTTATGCTGATGGAGACATGTAAATCATCACGTCCAGGGATCCAGCATCATGGTCGCAGTGAGGAGTAAATCTATGAGGAGTGGATGTTGAATTCGGCTTATGGAGCCGTGTACAGGTGTTGATGTGTCTCCCGTAAGTTAGAAACGGTCATGCAAATCCTCACGTGATGAGAAACATAGTCCTGTCACCGTGGGACTCTACGGTTGACTTCCACTTGGCCACCTTTGACCACAGCCTCCTTAAGTGAATTTGCTCAAGCCAATAGGACACGATCCATGTCCACATCATTTCTGACTTACCCATGTGGCTCGTTTTACCTGAAGACACCTGTAACATAGAATTTCACAAAATGGCTGCAGAAAGTTGCAGCAGCTACGGAAAGTGGCAAGATTCCGCAGCTAAATGAGCAAAAATCTAAATCAAACAGCAGACACAAAATATAGTTAAAAACCATTTTAGATGCTCTTTTGCAATTAATATACAATGATATTGACAACTTGGAAGGTTTAGGTGAATGAAAAAGGTCTAGGAAGATGTATAAGAAAGATGCAAATTTGAGACTCAACAGTCTTCACTCAATGGGGCAGCGTAATAATTGATGAGGAAGCTTGGTGAGGAAGCAATCCCTTGGTGGAGTGGGACCCTTAGAGGAGAAGCTTATCATCTATATAAAAAAGGAATGGAAACCATTTGAGTTTAGATTGGAATTCATATTTTCATATGGTATTGTCAGACTTTTGGTATTCTCAGCTGTTTAGCTGATTTGCTGCACTGTTTAGTACTAGGGTTTTTCTCATGTGGGAATGCCCTACTTTTTCTTGGAGATCTTGTAGCAAGAGATCTAAGAGGAGCTCCTGATCTGCAATTTCCACATACTGGTGTTGGGACAAGCACTTTTATTCAATGACAATGCAGTATCTTTAGAAAACTATGTCATATTTCAAGAGGTGCAGTGGAAGGGGGGTTGAAACCCCAAGCTTTGAGCTAGTTTCCCCAAAGGAGGAGCTGTATTTCTTTGGAAGAGCTAGAGGAAGGTGTCTAAAGCCATTTCTTTGGATGTTCAGCTGATATTGAGTAGAGATTCATCCATACAACATCATTCTAGCCATAGATCTGCAACAGTTTATCTTGTACATCTTTTTTGTCAAGAATCCCCTTACCGGGTGATCTTGGATCTATGTAAAAGAGACTAGATCTCTGTTTTTGTGCCTTATTGATTCATGTAATGAAATATTTGATTTTTCTCTATAATTTTTGAAGCATAACCTCCATTGAATGCGCAGTTCCTTTATGCATTCATTTTATTATTATGGCAGCTCCTCAATCTTGAGGGTTTTTCATGTAAATATTTTGTTTATCATTGCTTATTGCTCCAGCCATGTCATAAATCTGATTTAATGATGATTCATACTATTTTCCATCTAACACCTTTATAAAATCATGCTGCTACAGCTTCAGAAATTTCTGCATACTCTAAGTCATGGGAAACTAGGGTTTTCTAGCCTAGTTTGGGAAGGAGAAGTTGTTTAACTGATCTAGAACGCTTTGTTTGAGCTGAAATTCGGATAATAGGTCCTTCATTACCTAAGATAACATCTCAAACCGTCCCCATCCCCTGGTTCCACGCAGATTTTTGAATACACCCATTTTAGGGCTGAATTAGCTGCTTTTCCCCAACTTTTGCATCATAGATCTGAATCAATGTTGTTGATATGGTTTCCAAAGATATATTTAAGTATATTACAGCTATATTAAGCTTATTTATCATTTTAAGGCTGCAATACAGTTAATGTGTTGTTGAATCCTTGTTTCGGGAATATTACCTTTCAATAGGTTCTATAGACAGAGTCTGCACAAGGGCCAGCTAGCCTCTGGATCTCACCCTCTTTTCAGAGGTGATATATCCATTAAATGCCCCTGTATTCAATCTCTAAAATAGATCCGGTTGGTTATTGGTAATGCTTCTGAAAAAGGAACCTCATTTGCAGGATTCATGAGCAGTTCCTGAAAAAGGAACATTACATTATAAATAATAGTGGAAATAATAAAATAACATTAGATTACATCATCAAATTTTAGAGTAAAAAAATTAAAACTACTTTTTCAACTAGTATTTTCAACCTATATCCCTATGGGTTTACTCAAATTTTGAGAGGAAACACTCGTTGGATGTAGAATTTGATTCCTCATCCAAGGATTACCCATGTTCCATAATTTTGATGGACCCTGGTACAAAAAAAATGAGAAATACATGAAAAACGTGTTTGCAATCACGTTTTTTCATGTATTTATCATTTTTCATGTAGCATGATCCAACAAAAGTATGCAACATGGGTACTCATTGGATAAGGAATTAAATTTTGCATCGAAAAAGTACTCCCACTCAAAATTTGAGTAAAAAATTAGAGAGATAAGTTGAAAAAATAGTTTGATTGTTTTATTATTTTTTAATCTTTTTAATTTTTTACTCCGAAAATGGTGAATCATCCCCCATGGTTGAAATCATCATCTTGAATCCTATTTGTTCTTATAAAGTTTATTTTGGTTGTAAATTTTTCTTAGGAGGCCCATTTTAGACCTCAAAACTCCCCCTAATGTGAGATTCCATGTAGGATTATGGTTGCAGAAAATGATACATACTACAAAAATCATGTGCCATGAAAGAGGCAAGCATTTTTCCACTAGAAATATTGAGAGTTGTGGTATTTGTATTTGTATTTGATAGAATCTAGTTGACAACATATGCACGTGGAAAATATGAATACCTACATGCAACCTTGTGCAATCTTGACCTTTGGACATTATTGTAAACCTACCTATTTTCAAGATTTTCTTTGAAACTTCTTGTTGTGTAAAAATCTTTCACTATGTGCCATGTTATATCTTAGTCTTTCTCAATGAGTAGTTGAGTGTCTGAAAAGACAGGAAAAGAAGCAGAAACACTCTCAACTATATTATTGGTGCTGATTTATGTGGGGTTATTTGAGGTATATGTCTAAGGTGCCATGATGATATTAAATTGACTAATGGAGAGGGATGACCTCAAAAATTTTCAGTACCTATATGATGAAATTCACTCATGGAAAACATAAATTAGCTTCAACAAAAAAAATATTCATCAATATCAAGGCAAAAACTCAAACACTGAGGAGAAAATTTGCATAATTGTTTGGCTGAAGGTGGGAGACTAGCCTCATGAACTGTTTATTGTGTAGTCTCAACAGCCAAGGGGGTAGCTAGAAGCTTGATAATACGCAATGCACAGTCCCAGCTAGGAAGAATGCGGTTAGTAAATGCACATTACGCAGTCCCGGTGGCCAGGGATGAGATTGAGTATTATGACTACACAATGTTGTAATATTCCCAAATTCTCACCTGATATTTGGAATATTAGAGTTCTTAATTTTCTTAATGAATTAAGTAAATAAAAGGGTGGAGGGACCCATAATACTCAGTATGAATAAATATCCACTTTTGTGTGTGTAGATGTGGATTAGTTAAGCCTAGATCTGCATAATAAGGTATTTGAGCAACTACTAATGTGAATGGAATTGGAGATCATGTCTCATTTATGAGATAGATCATGGAGGTTGACACAGTCAAATAAGATCTTGAATATGTCAAACAGAAGATCATAGAACATTTATGATAAAGTGATGGAGGATGTTGTGCAATTAAAGCACACATGATGGAGAGGGTGTACATTTCACCTAGACATGATGGTTGATTTGGTCAAACATCGTAGTCAAACTTGGAGGATCTTGTCCACATGAACAGCGTAGTATAGATGAGGGCCAAGGCATGGGAAGGCTTAAATACTATATAAAGAAGATGAATGCAAGGATGAAGGCATGCTGGTTATTCTTGATGTAAGGATCTTTTCAGATCTGGAATTGTCATGTGACATTCCATTGCTTTATCGGGCTGTTTAGCAGCGATTGCAAGTGTTGTTTAGCACAGTGTGTTCCTAGTCAGGAATCCCACCTCTTTCTTAGAGTAGCTCTACAAAGAGTATTGTACTTCATTCTACATCAAGCATTGGTGCCACATCTCTTTTCCTACTTTCTACAAAACAACCATATTCAGAAATTGCAGATTTCTGAAGATCAGTTTGGAAGGTGGAAGTTGTCTTCAGTACTTCAGCTGGAGAACTGGTGAGGGTTTATTCCTATCACCTTGGGCTTATAGATCAGCATTCCCAGAGCTCCATTTCAGATCTGGCATCAGGCCAAAATTTATTGACCTCCTAGCAGTAGTATTTCCTTTAGGAATTACGCTGTCCAATTTGCATATCCAAAAGGAGGAAGGAAGTTACTAGCATTTCAACTAGTAATCCTGTGAGGGATCATCCCCTCACATTTCCATCAGTCTTTCCATCAGCCTAGATTTTATTGCAGCATTTTTTAGCAAGAAGAAGGCCTCTCTTTCCCTCACAACACAGTTTTTGTGTTGCAACAGCTGCAATCATTATTGGAGGATTGAGAAGCTAGATCTAGAGCTTCTAGATTGTAGATCTGAAGAAGGGATCAGACCTTCAAGATTAGATCTAATATTGCAACATATTTCAGCCATCTATTTGACAGATCTAGCCTCAAATCTGTATTTCCTAGAAGATCAAGGATCAAATCCCAGGGAGGTGATTTTCCAAAGTTGTAGATCTAGAAAATCCTTTCTGGGTTATCTTGGGAATCCATCACATTGGCCAGATCTTGAATCTTGGCATCATCTGAGCTCCAGATTTGAGTAGATCTACATTTTCCTTTTCAGCCTACAGCTATATGTTCATATTCTGTTGAAGGGACAACGCAGTATTTACTTCAGTGCCTATTCAGTTACGCTATACCTATTGTAGCATATTTTCTGGGTGATTCTAGACCATATTTTTTTGCTAGGTCTACTCATATTATTGTATATTGTGTAACTGAATTATCTCCATATAATAAAATGGCTCAGCTTCTCTGTAAATTCTGATGTTGTCTTTAGATTTATTGTTTACTTAGCTGTATTCCTTATATTGTGTTTAAGTATTAGTGCATTCTCCCTTTTGGGATATTATAGTGGTATCAGAGCATGATATTTGGCTCATCTTGTGGACACTTCATCTTTTACATCAAAAGAAGAAGTAGATATATGAGATCTATCATGGAAGATGATAATTCTGCCACTCCTTCCTTTAGATCCATGCAAGATCTCTCATAGGAGGTCAATCCAATGAAGAAGGAAGGATAGAAAGAAGATCCAAGAAGAAGATGTGATAAGGAAGGTCCAAGCACTTCCTATCAGCAAAGAAGAAAACCGGAGAATCCTAGATCTCCTCATAGATCCACTATGCCCACTTTCTTTGGAGAAGGTAGTGTAGAAATAAAGAAAGGAATGAACCTGAGACTCATGAGACTCTCAGTCTATATCTTGAAGAGTACAAAGCACAGTCTAGAGCATTCAAGGAGAAGCTAACTCTCCAACAATTCTTCAAAATCAAAGAAGAAAGAGGATCATATGGCAGCAATAGAAGAAAGAGGCATAATAGATTCTATTTTCCTACATTTGATGGATCTTCCTCAAGCACTGTTAAGGCTTGGAGGACAGAGTTAGATGCAGTTTTTAGGCTACATCCTGTAGCTGAAGGAGAGGTTGTTCAAATTGCGGCACTTCATCTTTTAGATGAAGCCAATGATTGGTGGTTTGGTCACATAGAGCATGAAAAGGTGACTAAATATTCATATTTCTTTCACAATTTGAGGAAGGAATTTGATGAGAAAAGACCAGATATGTGTCACAAAGTGATGTTCGCTAAGGAAACAAAGGAGGATGTCAATCTTGTCACTCTGGACAAGAAGTCACTACATTCACCACCAACTGCAGAAATACTTACATCTGGAGAAGAGACACTTGCATCTTTCCAATATAGTCTTGAGCTCTTGACATATAGAGTCCCATGCATGATTTAGGAGATGCATGAGGGAAAGGAGGAAGATTCCAGTGCTGGTACACTTGGTGAAGAGCAGCCATCACTCTTACCAGCAGTTGGAAGCACTATTGTCCCGGTTGGAGGAACTCTTGTGTTCTGTCAAGAGGTTCCCACATATCAGTTGATCCAAGGTATGCATTCAAATTCATCACCTATTGTTTTAGTAGATCTTATTTAAACTTGTGGGGACATGCCATCATGGCCAATGCATGACCAAGGGTTCGATCCAAATGCTGATTTGAAGCAGCAAACTATCATAGCGTAGAGGACCCTTGATCTAATCAAGGAGGAGATGAAAAGCTATCCCAGTTTTTCATGGATGGAAAACATTCAACCTCTTGATTTTAAGTGTAGAATTTCATAAGAAGGGATGAGCATAATCCTATGTACAATGACTAGTTATAAGATCAGTATTGTACCTTGCTTTGGGATAGTATATGTATTACCTTGCAGATCTACAACATTGTCACCTAGTAGCAGTGATAGTGATGAGGCCCCATTATTCTTGGATCATTCTGAAGGTATCTTCACTCATGAAGCAATGGAGGACAAGATGATGAATGGTATACATCTAGATATGAGAAACCTTTTCTCCTTTCTTGATGACACTTTCTCAATGAGCATCTCACAGCTCAAAGAGAGACTTCTACCTACAGCAGATTCTGAACCTCATTGGTTTTGGAAGGCCATTGATGAGAAGAAGGTCTCCTTAAGAGATCTCATTGGAGGTGCACTTCAACATTTCATGGAGTGCAAAGTTCTTCATCAGTTTGGGGAAGATGGTATTCTACAAAGGGAGGATACCATGATTATGCAACACATCACTCATCTTCCATATTGGGTTGAGTGGGTGAGGATGATAAGCAAGGGGTTGCATGACCACTTGCAGATTTATGATATGGGCCAGCAAGCTTGGTTACGTTGGTTTCCCTTGGGATATTTTTGTCACTACCCAAAGGCTCCAATTTCTTTAATCCATGCCTTAAGGAACACCTATGAAATGAAGAAGGAGACATGGCTGCACTGGCTGCTCTTGGGTGAGTATGGGTACCACCCAATAGCTCATATTTTTCTGATTCATGCCTTTTGCATCAATGATAGAATGCAGCAAAAGAAGGCATGTTCATGTTGGTTTCACTTGAGAGATATTGGCCACCACATGAAATCTCCTATGTCTATGTGTTTTGTATTGGGTAGAGCTTGGAATTATGTTCTCATGATGTGCATTGATTATGTTTCTTTGTATTGGGATGATGTGACATCCCATATGTCCATTAGTATGTTTTTGCTTCATGATGTACATGAGGAGGAGAGAAAGCAACAAGATCTCTTGTTGCTTTGGTTGCTTTTGGGGGAGTTTGGCTTGTCCATCTTACATGGAGGAGATGGAGGATGGCAACAAAGGGCCTTACTCCGGTGGTTACTATTAGGAGAATATGGTTTGACATCTTTGTCTACGCATATAAATCCTTTCTTTCTTCTTTTGAATAACGTTGTAATGATGCTTGGATCTAACAAGGCCAATAGGGCTAAGGATGAGAGCATATCAATGCTCAATCAAACTCATAAAGCATGGGATGAAGAGATGTATTGTGAGAGGGAGAGTTTCCTTGGTGGAAGGAGCCACTTTATTATATGTATCTCATGTATTAATGATGAAGTTAGAACTCATATAGTTTTCATTTGATACTTCATGATGGAAGGAGGACATCTAACCATACAGTTAGAGGTCATTCTACATGTTTTTGAAAGACAAATTTGGAACCAAACATACATAACACATTTCAGCAAATGGAGGAAGCCTTCCTTATGTGGATTCCATTTGGAGGGCAACAGATGGCTTTGCATCTACCATTTTAAGTTGCTTGAGGACAAGCAACATTTTTCTGGGGAGGACTGTAATATTCCCAAATTTTCACCTAATATTTGGAATATTAGAGTTCTTAATTTTCTTAATGAATTAAGTAAATAAAAGGGTGGAGGGACCCATAATCTTCAGTATGAATAAATATCCACTTTTGTGTGTGTGAATGTGGATTAATTAAACCTAGATCTACATAATAAGGTAGTTGAGCAACTAATAGTGTGAATGGAATTGGAGATCATGTCTCATTTATGAGATAGATCATGGAGGTTGATACAGTCAACTAAGATCTTGAAGATCATGGAAAATTCATGATAAAGTGATGGAGGATTTTGTGCAATTAAAGCACACATGATGGAAAGCATGTACATTACACCTAGACATGATGGTTGATTTGGTCAAACAACGTAGTCAAACTTGGAGGATCTTGTCCACATGAACATCGTAGTCTAGATGAGGGCAAAGGCATGGGGAGGCTCAAACATTATATAAAGAATATAAAGGAAATGATGAAGGCATGTTGGCTATTCTTGATATAAGGATCTTTTCAGATCTAGAATTGTCATGTGGCATTCCATTGCTTTATCGGGCTGTTTAGCAGAGATTGCAAGTGTTGTTTAACACAGGGTGTTCCTGGTTGGGAATCCCACCTCTCTCTTAGAGTAGCTCTAGAAATAGTATTTTACTTTATTCTACATCAGGCATTGGTGCCACATCTCTTTTCCTACTTTCTGCAGAACAACCATTCAGAAATTGCAGATTTCTGAAGATCAATTTGGAAGGTGGAAGTTGTCTTCTGTACTTCAGCTGGAGAACTGGTGAGGGTTTATTCCTATCACCTTGAGCTTATAGATTAGCATTCCCAAAGCTTCATTTCAGATATAGCATCAGGCTAGAATTTATTGACCTCCTAGCAGCAATATTTCCTTTAGGAATTACGCTATCCAATTTTCATATCCAAAAGGAGAAAGGAAGTTACTAGCATTTCAGCTAGTAATCATGTGAGGGACCATCCCTGTTAGTCATCAGTAATTTTTTCCTACATAGATGACTAAATTTTTTCCCTATATTTCTAGAAACAAAGTTCTTGAACATTGTGAGTTCTAGAAATCTCACTGCCTTCATCATCCTTAAAGATATTTTTTCACTACTTCATCTTTCCACCATGTCTAGCATTGTCTACCAGTCCCAAAAAACCCATCAGTGGCTTATGTCACTATCCCTGCCTATATTCTTTCCACCTGTGGCCCAAATACTCTGTCTTTTTTTTCCTAAAAACCCCCCACTGCTACTTAAACCCACCAAACAAATATCCTTGTTGTGTCTCCCAAAGTACTCTCACACACTGATAGTCTCAAACTATCTCTATAAACTCTTTAGATAAATAAAGTGCATGAGATTTCAGATCTTCAATACATCAGTTTATCCTAAAAACTCTATCTTGCACTCATTAAAGCCTAAGTTATAGGTCTTAATCCAAAAACCAAGTCCAAGAAGGCCTCCACTATATCACCTAGGGTTTTCACAAGGTCATAGGATGGATTTGGTGCCCTATAAACTCTATTTTCCTATGTGAAGAAAATGCATTCAAAGAAGGAGACAAGTCATCTTGTCCTACTTTCACCAAAGGGGTCATTCAAGGAAGGTTTTTAGCCCAAAGCACAAATCTTGCAAGGGGACTATTAGGTATCTGTATTAGCAAGATTGGAAAAGTCCAATCACATAAACAACATTATTTCAACCACTTTGGGATTCTAGGATCTAGCCCTCCTGAATCTGGAGAGGGATCTCTCCAATAGGTGCAAAGATGGATTTGTCTTTGAAGTTTGGGGTAATGATATTAGGCTAGTTATGAAGGCCAAGGGTTTGTTTTGTTTTTGGATGGTTGAGCATGATTACTGTTTAAGGTGGGAAGTTCTAAATGCAAAGAGTTTCAAAGGTGAGAAGTTGCAAGCAATCAAAGTAAGCTTTGGCCAGGAAGATAGATAATTGTAGGTTTTAGTCCATTGGGCTATGGAGTCATAGTAGGGTTTAATTGGAACAGCAAGAGGCAAGAGTGGTTCATGGGGAAAGTCATCTATCTCTAAGGATCTCTTTGAAGTTTGATTTATGGAATGAAATGATACAGCAAGAAGGGGAATTAAACAGATGTAGACAAAGAGCAACCCAAGATCTGGTAAGTACTTTTAAACTAGCCAGCTTTTGACATACACTTAAGAAAAACATGAAAGTAAACTAGAATCTGGTAAGTACTTTTAAACTAGCCAGCCTTTGATACACTTTCAATAGAAAACATTTTAAAACAAAGGGAAACTTAAAGGAAACTGTTGGAGTAGAAACTAGCGGGCCGGGCTCACCACAAATCCCCTCCTAGCTCTGCTTTACTTGGTTACTTTCAAGACAAACACAAAGATAACACAAAATGGCCTAAGATCTGGTAAGTACTTCTAAACTAGCCAGCTTTTAACACATTCCAAGGGAAACATTCAAACAGACTTTGGGGATAAAACTAGGACCAAGGCACACCATATCTTCCTTAGTTCATCTCTACTTAACATATACTGAACATAACATTTAAGAATAATATTTAGCTAAGACAATAAGATGAGGGAACGCCAACATTCCTATGCTTAAACTGAATTGAATCATTCCCAAATAACACAGATTAGAAGAAAACATTCAGATAAATATTTTCAGTCAGAGAAGGGTACTGGTATATAGTAGGTCCTAACTCTATGCATGCTGTTCTTTATAAGAGAAAATGAACACAGTGAAGACAGAAACAAAATAACAAGTTACAATGAGAAAAACATCACTGTCAACATATACCAGGATCCCATAAATCAGCTTGTATTGATTCTCCAAACCAGTTACAGCTTTAAGTCCAATGCTTTAGTTTAGCAATCATCTACTCATCTCAGCCTAACTTATCTATCACAAGCAGAGCTCCAAGGGCCAGTGAACACTATTTACAAACAAAATTTTCCAGCTCAATTACATTTCAAAGTTCAGCAACCTAATCAACCAACCCCTCTCTCTTCTTCTCCAGTAGTATTTATAGAAGAATGAGGAGGTGAGATCTGATAAAAGATCTCTAAAGATAATTAATACAGACATAAATGGCTTCTCGGCCTTTGGGGGCTCAATGAAGAAGCTTACATAGGTTTCTTCTATATTAAATGATTTATATAAAGATTTAAGCTCAGTGGGAGCTCTTTTTGACCTTTGAGGCTCTGTGTGATGTCAAAGTAACTCTGCTGATATTTTGTCATTAATTTTGTTTGCAGAATTTATTCTCTGGCTGCGTTGTGAGGTAGATATCTGATCCTGATCAATAACTTCAGCCTGCATTTGAATGCTTTGAGGCACAGGTGGTACTGTGGTAGCTGGGAGGAATCAATTTTCCTTAGATGTGGCAGTGGAGGCTTTCTATCTGATTAACCTTTATGATTTTCTCCTTTAACTGCATTTTAATCAGGGATTAGGCTTTTGATAAACTATTTTAGATGTAATCCCCGAAGATCTATTTTCAATCTTCTGTTCTGGTGTGCTCTTGTCTTCTATAGTGATACTCTCTGACTGTGCTCGATTCATTGTGTTTTTGCTAGTGTGTAGGGATGCGCAGGGGTGATATGGCATCAATGCCTCATGAAACACTGATGAAACGTGAAGTTTAAACCCTGCAAACGATTCTCTTTGATGGATCGGAGGCGGGAGGATCGTCACCCTCTGAATCTGAATTTTCTTCAAACATAGTGGAGAAAACACTTAAACCCTGCAAAATACAAAAAACATTATGAAATCCTGCATGTATAGGTTTACTGCTTCAGAAAGTGCGTGGAGAGAGTGTGGCCGTTGGATGGCATCATCCAATGGTTGAGATTTATCAAAGGGAGTCAAAGGGAAGCTGAAAGAAGAATTTGAATCGGAGCTGTCGATCGCGCAGAGATCGACAGTCGGGAGTGGAGGCAAAAAGTCAAAGTGAAACAGAGAAAATGTTTTAAACCTTTGTTCTGGACAAAAATGGTCACAAAATCAAGTTTGGGGATCAGGAAAAACGTGGGCCGTCAGATGAGATCGGTCCACGCGATAAACAGCGGAGAACAGGTGCCAATAAACCTTATAAAACATGCCCGGACATCAAAAACTTTAATAAAATCAAGATGAATAAAACCCCCAGGTTCGGAAATGCTGACTGGATGACGAATCAGGGCGATGAAGTGTGGGTCATCGATCTGCAGATCAGATCGATGGTAGAGATGCTTTTAATATTGTGCCGTACCTATGGTGATCACACGGGCTTCTTCGGAGCGTGACCACCGTCCAATGAGAAGCCTCAGATCAGACGACACACATCAATATTGCGCCCACTCCACATCCGACCTTTAACGCGCGATGAGGGCGGTATTTTGACCAGTGCTCAAGGCCACGCGTCAGGCGGTGAATGGAATCGATGCAAGATAGAAAAAACTGCCTCCCTCTTAAAAGCGGTGCGATGAATTCCGCTTTGTTTTTCAATAGTGAGTGGCAGGCGGGGACCACCGGGGCGATAGATCGCGCGCCATCGATCTACAGATCAGATCGATAGTGGAAAGTGACTAGGACTTTGCACCGGTGGAAAAATTTATGATATAGTGAACACCGACAAATTTATATAAACGAAGGTTTAAACTTTGGGGGCTAAATATTAATTCGAAGTGGGTAGGCGCCCGACTACGGGGCCATGGGTTATATGGAAAATCATATGACTGGGGGTTTATGGAGGAAAGGCTAATCATGATCGGGCGATGCGATAAGCACTTGGAAGGCTGGTGCTTGATCCTAACACCAAGGCGTATGGAGGGGAAGGGTTAAAGACTTAGCCCAAAGGGGTTTAAGTCTATATTATAAAAAATGCATTTTTATGGATTTTCAATGGTTTTCAAAGGAATTTGAGGGTTTCGATAAGGGAAGAAAGGGTCTTAAAACCTTATCAAAGGGATTTTGATGAAGGGGAAAAGGAAAAAAAATGAAAATGAGGGGTTTTATGGGAAACGAAGGGGTAAAAAATGAGGTTAGTTTTGGAGGTGGAAGGAGGGGGAAGATGGACTTTGGAGCAATATTTCCTCAATGAAATTAGCAGAATTTCAGAATTTTTAAGATAGGAACAACATTGAAGATTTGGACAGAGGCATGAGGCCTTCAAGAGTTTTCAAGAGCCAACACTTTTTAGCAATAAAATTTTTTCCTTGAAAGCTCCAAAAAATTTTAGCCACCTTTTGCTATAACAAATTTTATAGGTGGCTAACAGTGGCTCCACTTGGGGATGGTGCCTTCTTGAAGGCATCAAGAACTTCAGACTTGCATTCTCTGGGAGGCTGACCTGTGCCACATCCCTTGTGTTCTCTGGGAGGCTGACCTGTGCCTCATTCATTGGGCTGCCCTTCCTTTGCTAGGATGATCTTGCTCTGAAAACATATTAGCAACCATAAAAAAAATGGATCTTCATTAATACAAGCTTTCTACTTACCCAATCCCACTGATCTAGCATTTTTTCTTCTTTAGAGTGCACTTGGATTGGAAAAATATTTTCACAACATTTTATTCCTTTGAAAGCAGGAAATCTAATCTATTTCTACTCCTTATTTCTCCATGGGCTCAGATTAAACAGTTTAGCCCATATGATTCTCTACCTAATCTACCATCTGTTGGGATTAAACTATCTAACAGACTTCATTCTCTAAATTTTACAATAGAAATTTAAAAGCATACAAGTCAAGATTTAACAGTCTAACTTGATGTTGATCTATGGCATAAAAACACGCTGCACATAGAAATTATTTTACAGAAAATTAAATCAAAATGGAAGGCCCAAGACCTGAAAGTTTCTCATCATGGCCTTCTCTTTTCTTTACAACTCTTTTTTTACTTTTGTTTGAGTTGTTCCTTCTTTGTTCTCTGGTTTATATTTTGAGCAGGTTAGAACCAGATTTACATATTTTTTGACTCAAAAAATAAAACATATTCGAGTCATCTCTCTTTGGAAACCTAGGTTCAGATTTTGAGCTTGTTTGAACCTTTAATTTCTATCCTAATCTATCTACTGATAAGCCAAGATTAAACAGTTTGGCAAATCGAATTGACTATCTATCAGCGGAAAATTTAAAACTAATTAGTAAAGATTAGGTTGTTTGACTAACTAGAAGTTTGTTTTTCAGGAGTGACATTTAAGCTTGCACACTTTCAGAATTTGTTTCTCTTTTTGGTATGGGGCTATACCTTTCTTGTTTTCACAATCTGCCCTCTTTTCTTTCTTTTCTTTGTTTTTGTATTTTTAATTTTTTATAACTTTGAATGCAATGATGGGTGGAGTATTTATAATGAGAAAAAGATAAAAAGGCTTTCGGATCATAACATTAATCAAGAGAAGTAATGCTTAAGCATCCTGCCATTGACAGGACCCCCAAACAATTCTGCTCCATCCAACTCCTGTAAGAAAAATGCATTATTACCAGCAACTGAATGAATAGAGTAAGGGCCAAGCCATAAGTTGTCAAATTTCCCGTGCTTGCCCTTGTCTTCCCTCCTTGAGTCCCATTTTAAAACTTTGTCCCAAATTTTGAAATTGCTGGTCTTTTTTCTCCTATCAAAAGTCTTTTTAATGTTTTCCTGTCTCTGTAATGCTTTGTTATAAACTTCCTCTCTGGTTTGCTGAAGATGAATGGTCTGATTTATTCTTCTAATCATGTCATTTTCTTCAGTTTGCAACTCTTGGATCAAATTCATCACTGGTACCCCAAGGCTGTTTGAAAAAATTGCATCAGTACCATACACAAGCTGGAAGGGTGACATGCCAATAGATTTATTCAAAGTCAATCTGTCAGCCCAAAGTGCATGAACTAGCTTTGTGTTCCAAGACTTTTTATTTTCCTCCAATAGTTTCTTGATTATGTTCACTAAACTTTTGTTTGAGGATTCTGCAAGTCCATTACCTTGAGGGTAATAGGACGTGGAATGCCCCAATGTTATCTGATATCTATGAAATAACTCAACCATCCTCTTTCATCCAAATTCTACTGCATTATCAGTGATGATCTTGGTAGGATAGCCAAATCTGGAGAGAATGTTAGTCTCCATGAATTTTATAATAACTAAATCATTGGCTTGCCTACAAGGTATGGCTTCTATCCACTTAGTAAAATAGTCTGTGGCAGTGAGAACCCATCTATGTTGTGCAGAAGATGGGGGATGGATTTCTCCTATGAATTCAAGTCCCCACTGCTAAAAATGAGCTTCAACAGTGATCGGATGCAGAGGTAGGGGTAGCAGTTTTCTTTTGCCTTCAAAAAGTTGACATTTATGACAGGCTATGATCATTTTGTGCACGTCATGGAAAAGAGTAGGCCAATAGAAACCAACCCTCAAAATTTTGTTGGTTGTTGTATTCTAGTACAAATGACCTCCACACTCTCCTTCATGGAATTGGTGCTTAACCTTCTCTGCATCAAACTCAGGCAAACATTTAAGCAATACACCACTTGCATTTTTCCAATAAATACATTTATCTATAATGCAATAGTTTACAGCCTTTAACTTTAAGAACCTTGCCTTTGTTTTTGTCAAACCAGGAGGTGTATTCAAATTAAGCAAAACATAAACAATATTAGCATACCAAGAGGAATTCATCAAATGGTCTTCAATAATAGGAGTTGAGAATCCTTCTTGGTCATCCAAAGCATCAATCATATTAATATCAAGAACTTCAAAATTTGATTCATCCATTAATCTGGCTAGACCTTGGCCTTTGATGAGTTTAGTGGGTTTTATCTCTAAATCATATTCAAGGATAACAACAATCCACTTACCTCTCTTACCATCTGGGCCCTGTGTTAGAATGTTTTTAACAACCGAGTTTGGGATGAAGGCAATGATGTGTGAGTGAAGGATGTACACTCTGAAGTCTTTCAACTCTTTAACCAAAGCAAAAGCTTGCTTCTACATAATGTTATACTTCAGAGGGGCATCCCTCAATGCCTTGCTAAAGAATGCAATGGGTTGCTCTTGTCCTTGCGGATTCTTTTGTAAAAGGACAACAACTATGGTATGCTCTGATGCAAATGAAAAAATATAAAAATCCTTTGAGAAATTAGGACTTATTAGAACCGGTGTTTTGGTTAACTCTTTTTTCACCAGCTCAAAGGACTTCTTTGCTTCCAAGGTCCATTTTACCCCTTTATCCTTCTTCAACATGTTTGTGATATTTCTAAGGAGCTCAGCCAAGTTGGGGATGAACCTTCTCAAAAAGTTAATCTTTCCAATGAAAGATTGCAACTCCTTGATGTTTCGAGGATGAGAGATTTGCAATATGGCCTTAATCCTCTTTGGATCTATCTTAATACCCTCTTCTAAAATAATGTGCCCAAGAATTTTACCTTCTTGGAGACCGAATAGTGTCTTCTTAGGGTTTAAAGATATTCCAAATTTTCTGCATTTTTCGAAAACCTTTCTCAAATGTTCTAGGTGTTCTTCATCTGTTTTTGAAAACACAGTGACATCATCAAGGTATATAATGATGAAGTAGCCCAGTTCTTCCGAGAATACTATGTCCATGGCTCTCTGAAAAGTTGCTCCAACATTCATTAGACCAAAAGGCATTTTCACATACATGAAAGTGCCCCATGGTGTAGTAAAGGTTGTCTTTAATTGATCAGCAGGATGAACTAAGATCTGATTGTACCCTGAGTAGCCATCAAGCAAAGAAATTCTTCTAGACCCTACCACCCTTTGTAAAATATGATCCATCTTAGGTAAAGGGTAGTTGTCTTTCAATGAAGCTTTGTTCAAGTCTCTAAAGTCTATACAAAGCCTGATCTCTCCAGTTTTCTTCCTAACTAACACTATATTAGACACCCACTCAGAATATCTAATAGGGACAATAATACCAGCCTCATACATTTTCATTATCTCCTTCTGAACCAAAGGCAACTAGACAGGGTTTATTCTACACAGCTTCTATTTGAATGGTTTTTGGTTTTCTTTGAGAGGGATTTTGTGCTGTATTATTTTAGTGTCATAGGATTTCAGATCTTCGTAACTCCACGCAAAAACATCAAAAAACTCTTTAAACAACTCTATGTATTTAAGTTTAATGTGAGCTGGTAAATTTTTGGATAGTTTAATCATTTTCAATTTAAGTTCACTGCCTATATTGCACTCTTCCATCTCAGCCTCTACAGGTTCCAGTATTGGTTTATTTTCCACATCGTTAAAATCGAAAAACTCTTCTAAAGGGGCCAGACCCTTAGGCAAACTTTCATATTTAGAGTGCAGAGTTTCTAACTCCTATGTTTCTAACTCTGCATTCAATTCTGTTTTGTTTTTAAGTTTTCCAGTCAAAAGATTAATATCGACAAGCTCAGGAGACGGCTCTTCTTCACCAAGAAAATTTTCTTCACCACAGTCTGTATCATAATTTGAGTCTGAACTGTTTAGTTCGAACTCATTTCTGAATTGCATGAAGTCTTCTATTTGTTTGTCTCCGTCAAAAACCTGCCAATAATTTTCATTATCATGCATGACTGGTCTAAATTTTATCTGAGTTGTGCAGTCTTTGGTTTCATATGGCGTTAGTCATGTTCTAGCTGCAAAGGCTAAATTGTGGGCGACAATATTTCTTTTTCTTGGGACAAAAATTAATTGGGACTTTCTGAATGTTTTTAAAAGTTCCATGACATCATTTCGGTAGGCCCTAAGTCTGGGATGATTTGCGTTATACTCCCCATTGACTTGCCTAATGACTAACTTTGAATCCCCATAAACTTTAATTCTCTTGGCTCCTAACTTTTTCAACAGATGTAAGCCCAAAAGCAGGGATTTGTATTCCGCTATGTTATTGGAACACTGAAAGTTTAATTTGCAGGAAATGCAGTCTGTGTGGTTGTTTTCAGTGTTGGAAATCCAGACACCTGCACCAACGTTAGTCCTAGTGCAAGATCCATCAAAATACATACTCCACAGATGACTATTTTTAGTTTCATCTGTTTGGTGGTTGTCCTCTTCAACTAATGTGCTTCTTGATTGTAGTGGAATATCAGCACTTAGTTGTAATTGTTTTGATTCCCCAAGATTTTCGTTTATTTGAGGGATGCTTGCTCGACTGTCAAGGTTTAAGAGTAATGGACTCATGACTTGTAGTTCAAGACCTTTGTTTGATTTGCTGACATTCATAGGTTTATCCAACTGTTCTGACACTTCTGCATTGTGTTCCTCTTCCTCTCTATCTGTCATTAAATCAGACAAGATCACTTGTTCACTAAAATTTTCATCATTGAACATAATAAAAGAATCAAGGCCTGTATTTACAGAATAAAGGGGAGAGTTATGTGGTCTATCTTGGCTTGTAACTGTGTATTGCATATGGGATTCCCTGTAAATTCTTCTATTCTGATTGAAAACAGGGATAGTCACATAGGTCATGTCCATTTGCATAGTCCCTTGTAACTTGTCCCCCCACGATCTTGACAACAACATTCCATACTTGGGGGGAACATCAGCCACCACAATATCCATGACTAAGCATTTGGCTGGAATCTGGGCTAATTTAACACAGAGGTCTTTTATTATTCCTAAACACTTTACTCTGCTAGAATCAAAGGAGTACAGGTCCTTGTAAGGTCTGGTGATTTCTAGACCCAGGCTCTCCATTACAGCCTTTGGCATTAAATTATGAGAAGCCCCTGAGTCATGCATAGCGTTGTGCAAAATTTTGTCATGAACATTTAAACTCACATAAAAGGGAGGAACAGGTCCCTCTTGATACATACCTTCAATATTTGGACCAAAAATAAGCTCGGGCTAGTCCTCATTAAGATTGACTGTATCCTCATTTTCCTCTATATTTAAAGCCTTCAAAATTTGGGTCCTATATACATGTTGGGCAGCTAACTTAGTCAAAGGAATAGAGATTTTGATCTTTGAAACTTCCTGCTCCAGGCTTAAAGGAATTTGACTCTTTAAAGTACCTATTTCAGCCTTATTAGTTGTCACTCTATCAGCAATATCAGCTTGCTAATTTGTCCTAATTACATTTGACAAAAGGGTTTTAACAGGAGTACTAGCTGAGATGATAGTACTACTAATGTCTGCACTCTGTTTTTCATTTTTTTGAGTGCCTTTTTGTTTGCCATTATCAAAATTTACAGCCATTGTTTTGTCCTTTTGTTTGACAACTTCAGGCTTGGTTACAGTGTTGTTTTGTGAAGATTTTTCAGAGGTTTTGGTGTTGGGAGTTTGTTGACTAGTTTTACTTCTAAGGTCATATTTTCTTTGAGATTCTATGATGAGATTTTCCATGTCTTAATAATAACTTTCATCATCATCTCTTTTGTCATCAGAAGGCGTGTAAAGACCTTGTTTTCTATCATAATGAATCTCAAAGTCATCATTATCTCCCCCCAGGATGTTGATATCATCTTCCTCTGTTATCTCATATGTTTCCTCAACCTCACTTACATAGTTTTGATGAAAGGGAGGAGCAATCTGTTGATCATCTTCCCTAGGTCTGTTTGGAGGTTGGGTCCTTCTAAAATTCTGATTTTGGTTCTGGTTTCTGTTTTGAGGAGCAGTTTGGTTTTGGCTTGCTTGTGCTCTCTTAATTATGCTCATCTCTTTCATCATTTCTTCCATCATTCTCTCCATCTTTGAGTTGGAAGTAGAGGCTATAGATTCCTCTCTAAAGGACACTCTCCTTTCATTTTTCATTCTTTCTCTCTTCTCCATTAAGTTGACTTCCATAGAAAGAGCACCCTTTTGCATCTCTTCAAGAGTTGCAGGATCTCTTTCCCTCAGCTGATAGGCCATCTCAGGGTCAAACCCTTTAGGAAACTTGTTTAAAGCTGAGCCTTGTGGAGGTTTTAGCTATGGGGAAAGTGCATTATACACACTATTAAATCTAGTGCAATAAGCTTCCACACTTTCCCCAGTGTTTCTATGGAGGTTCTTGTAATCAAAAAGGACTTGGAGAGGATTCTTCTTTACTTCCCATTTGTTTAAGAATATATGATGGAAAGCTTGGAGATCATTGATACTATGGGGGGTTAAGCCTTTAAACCATTTTCTTACTTCTCCCCCCAGACTTTGAGAAAATAATCTAAGCTTGACAGAATCATTATCAATTTCATTTCTGTCCAAGTAGTCATTCATCTTATCCACATGTTGTGATGCAGTTGTAGCATTACTAGCATCATATAAAGGAATTTTGGACTGATAGTCCTATGGGAGATTGACTAATGGTACAGTAAGGACTAAGAGAGCATACCATGCTGCCATGATATGTGGTGTAGGTGGATTTACAAGTGGTGGATAACCAAAAGGGAAAGTGGGCTGAAGTGGAGTGGTTTGAACAGTGGATGTAGGGTGAGCAGAAGTGGATGGATCAGGAGTAGATTGCTGAGCTGATCTTGGGTGAGAGACACCTAATTTGTGAAGGAAATGTAAATCAGGAGGTGTTGTTTCTCTGCTACCAGGATGTTCACTTGTTTCAGGAGATGAAAGTGAAGACTCAGAATCTAAATCACCAAGAGACCTAGTTCTAAATGGATTTACTAAGTCAACTTGTGATTGTTGTAGAGCTGAAATATTTTCAGGGACTGAATTAGCTCTCAAGGGTGATCTGAAAATAGTTGATAATTTAATCCTAGGATACTTCCTAAGAATACTTTATGGGTTATCAACTATCTCAGGTGGATCAGGGTCAGGATGGGCTCTAGTGTGAATCTTTCTAGGAACCACTATGTTGTGTTTTTCAGACCCAACTTAAACAAAAATAATTTAACCAGATATGGAAATATTTAAGAGGTTAACTAGTCTATTTTACACAAATTTTTAATCCTACAGTCCTCTAACTGAGTTTAAAACAATGCTATAATGACAAAGGTTCTTCCCAGTGGAGTCTTAAGGTATGTTGAGGATTGTGGAGTCGCCAAGTGGAAGTTTTTAGCTCTTTTGGAGGTAAAAGGTTTTATGGTCTACCACCATGTTTATTATATACCAATATGAAATAATTTTAGGTTTTCTGAGTTATTTTTCAATTGTGTGGTTTCTAAGAATATCCTAACTCTATTTCAAAACTTAGCTACGGTCATGAGACAAAGATAGTCTACTCTTATGGCTAAGTCAGCTGATTTTTCAAGGTTAGATAAAGACTTAGGAGAATCCTAGGGTTTGCCTAGTTTGTCACTGATTCAAAAAAGTTTCATCATGATTACCATTTCTTGGTAGTGCTTGAAAAGGCTACTTTTTACTCACGAGGTTTTATGAAATTTCTAAAGGAAACTAAGTTGAAAATTCGACTCGGTTCCCCAGTGGAGTCGCCAGAAATGTTAGGTATCTGTAATTAGCAAGATTGGCAAAGTCCAATCACATAAAAAACATTATTTCAACCACTTTGGGATTCTAGGATCTAGCCCTCCTGAATCCGGAGAGAGATCTCTCCAATAGGTGCAAAGATGGATTTGTCTTTGAATTTTTGGGTAATGATATTAGGCTAGTTATGAAGGCCAAAGGTTTGTTTTGTTTTTGGATGATTGAGCATGATTACTGTTTGAGGTGGGAAGTTCTAAATGAAAAGAGTTTCAAAGGTGAGAAGTTGCAAGCAATCAGAGTAAGCTTTGGCCAGGAAGATAGATAATTGCAGGTTTTAGTCCATTGGGCTATGGAGTCATATTAGGGTTTAATTGGAACAATAAGAGGCAAGAGTGGTCCATGGGGCAAGTCATCTATGTCTAAGGATCTCTTTGAAGTTTGATTTATGGAATGAAATGATACAACAAGAAGGGGAATTAAACAGATGCAGAACAAAGAGCAACCCAAGATTTGGTAAGTACTTTTAAACTAGCCAGCTTTTGACATAAACTTAAGAAAAACATGAAAGTAAACTAGGATCTGGTAAGTACTTTTAAACTAGCCAGCCTTTGATACACTTTCAATAGAAAACATTTTAAAACAAAGGGAAACTTGAAGGCAACTGTTGGAGTAGAAACTAGCTGCCAAAGTCACTGACAAATCCTTCCTAGCTCGTTTTACTTAGCATTTTCAGACAAACAATGAAAGACACACAGTAATTTGCCCAAGATCCGGGTAAGTACTTCTAAACTAGCCAACTTTTTAACACATTCCAAGGGGAACATTCATTACTCTTTGGGGATAAAACTAGGACCAGGGCACACCATATCTTCCATAGTTCATCTCTACTTAAGTAATACTGAACATAAAATTTAAGAATAATATTCAGCTAAGGCAATAAGACGAGGGAACGCCAGCATTCCTATGCTTAAACTGAATTAAATCATTCCCAAATAACACAGATTGGAAGAAAACATTCAGATAAAGATTTTTAGTCAAAGAAGGTTACTGATATACAGTAGGTGCTAACTCTATGCATGCTATTATTTATAAGAGAAGATGAAACACAATGAAAACAGAAACAAAATGACAAGTTACAATGAAAAAAACATCACCGTCAACATAGACCAGGATCCCATAAATCAACTTGTATTGATGCTCCAAACTAGTTACAGCTTTAAGTCCAATGCTTTAGTGTAGCAATCATCTACTCATCTCAGCCTAACTTATCTATCACAAGCAGAGCTCCAAGGGCCAGTGAACACTATTTATAAACAGAAGTTTCCAGCTCAATTACATTTCAAAGTTCAACAACCTAATCAACCAACCCCTCTCTCTTCTTATGTAGTAGTATTGATAGAAGAATGAGGAGGTGAGATCTGATAAAATATCTCTAAAGATAATTAATACAGACTTAAATGGCTTCTCGACCTTTGGGGGCTCAATGAAGAAACTTACATAGGTGTCTCTGTATTAAATGATTTACATAAATATTTAAGCTCGATGGGAGCTATTTTTGACCTTTGAGGCTTTGTGTGATGTCAAAGTAACTTTGCTAATATTTTGTCATTAATTTTGTTTGTAGAATTTACTCTCTAGCTACGTTGTGAGGCAGATATTTGATCCTGGTCAATAACTTTGGCCTGCATTTGAATGCTTTGAGGTGCAGGTGGCACTGTGGTAGCTGGGAGGAATCAATTTTCCTCAGATGTGGCGGTGGAGGATTTCTGTCTGATGAAACTTTATGATTTTCTCCTTTAACTGCATTTTAATCGGGGATTAAGCTTTTGATAAACTATTTTAGACGTAATCCCCGAAGATTTTTTTTCAATCTTCTGTTGTGGTGTGCTCTTGTCTTATACAGTGATTCTCTCTGACTGTGCTTGATTCATTGTGCTTTTGCTGGTGTGTAGGGCTGCGCAAGGGTGATATGGCATCAATGCCTCATGAAACACCGATGAAACATGAATTTTAAACCCTGAAAATGATTCTCTTTGATGGATCGGAGGCGGGAGGATCGTCACCCCCTGCCTTTGAATTTTCGTCAGACATAGCGGAGAAAACACTTAAACCCTGCAAAATACAAAAAACATTATGAAATCCTACATGTATAGGTTTACTGCTTCAGAAGGCGCATGGATAGAGCATGGTCGTTGGATGGCGTCATCCAATGGTTGAGATTTATCAAAGGGAGTCGAAGGGAAGGCGAAAGAAGAATTTGAATTGGAGCCGTCAATTGCGCAGAGATCGACGGTCGAGAGTGGAGGGGAAAAGTCAAAGTGAAACAGAGAAAAGGTTTAAAACCTTTGTTCTGGACAAAAAAGGTCACAAAATCAGGTTTGGGGATCGGGAAAAAAGTGGGCCGTCAGATGAGATCGGTCCACGTGATCAACGACGGAGAATAGGCGCCAATAAACCTTATAAAACATGCCCAGACATCAAAAACTTTAATAAAATCCAGATGAATAAAACCCCCGGGTCCGGAATGCTGACTGGATGACGAATCAGGGCAATGAAGTGTGGGTCATCGATCTGCAGATCAGATCAACGATAGAGATGATTTTAATACTGCGTCATACCTGTGGTTATTGCACGGGCTTCTTCGGAGCGCGACCACCGTCCGATGAGCGGCCTCAGATCGGACTGTACGCATCAATATCGTGCCCACTCCACATCCGACCTTTAACGCACAATGAGGGCGGTATTTTGAACAGTGCTCAAGGCCATGCATCGGGTGGTGAATGGAATCACTGCAAAATAGAAAAAACCACCTCCCTCTTAAAAGCGGTGCGATGAATTCCGCTTGGTTTTGTAATAGTGAGTGGCAGGTGGGGACCACTCAAGCGATAGATCACGCGCCGTCGATCTGTAGATCATATCGATGGTGGAAAGTGACTAGGAATTTACATTGGTAGAAAAATTTATGATATAGTGAACACCGACAAATTTATATAAATGAAGGTTTAAACTTTGGGGGTAAAATATTAATTCGAAGTGGGTAGGCGCCCGACTATGGGGCTGTGGGTTATATGGAAAATCATATGACCGGGGGTTTATGGAGGAAAGGCTAATTGTGATCGAGCGATGCGATAAGCACTTGGAAGGCTGGTGCTCGATCCTAGCACCAAGGCGTATGGAGGGGAAGGGTTAAAGACTTAGCCCAAAGGGGCTTAATTCTATAATATAAAAAATGCATTTTTATGGATTTTCAATGGTTTTCAAAGGAATTTGAGGGTTTCGATAAGGCAAGAAAGGGTCTTAAAACCTTATAAAAGGGATTTTGATGAAGGGGAAAAGGGCTAACCATGAAAATGAGGGGTTTTATGGGAAACGAAGGGGTAAAAAATGAGGTTAGTTTTGGAAGTGGAAGGAGGGGGAAGATGGCCTTTGGAGTAGTATTTCCTCAATGAAATTAGTAAAATTTCAGAGTTTTTAAGATAGGAACAACAATGAATATTTGGACAGATGCATGAGGCCTTTAAGAGTCTTCAAGAGCCAACAATTTTTAGCAATAAAATTTGTTCCTTGAAGGCTCCAAAAAATTTTAGCCACCTTTTTCTATAACAAATTTTATAGGTGGCTAACAGGGACAGCTGCCCTTTTCTCACATTTCTGCAAGAGGGTTAATAAGCCATCATATCAGCAATGAGGTAAGGTAAAAGATAAAATCATCATAAGAAGACCATTCATAGCAAGAAGAAAGAATCAAGCATATGTTTGATGGAAATCATGGTTTGAAACAGTTTTGACCAAACAAGGAATCAGTCCTAGGGTTACAAAGGCAAAGGCCTCCTCTACTCATTCAAGTGCACATTGAAGGACATTAGGAATGATTAGTGAGTTTTGTGAAGTTTTTGAGAGCTTAGAAGACAACACTAGTTACTTTTTCCTAAGCAGGCCTAAAACCTAATAGTTTGGTAAGATGGACAAAGATGGTCACATGGTGACAAAGAAGCCTCCTTCATCATAGCAGATGGCTTCAAAGGGTTTCAAACTATCCACAAGTGTTTGGCCCATAAACCCTAACTCCACCTCATCAAAGGGTTAATATCAGACAGCTAAAGGGATCTAAGAAGGTAGACCCAAACACCAATACTCCACTACACCCAAGGAGGTATGATGAGGAAGAGACAGTGATCAAAAGAAGAAATTGTGTGGGCACCTGCAAGAACAAAAGTGGCCAGCAAAAGCACAAGAATGGTTTAGAAAACTCACTTCACTCACTGGACATCCATCATTTGCCAAACTAATCAATGGAAACAAACATATAGCTGGTTTGAGGGTAGTAAAGCCATCCAAAATGTCTTCTTTATCAAAGTATACTCTACAAAAGATAGGTGAGTCATAAAATGACATTTCTGCAGGATTGTCAAAATGGCTACCTACAGGAAAATTGATAAAAATGAGTAGATCAAATGATTGTCATAATGATGGCCCACATGGAAACTAAAGGGACTATTAATGCCTTATGCTAGGTTTCTCATACTGAGATACTGTTTCACTGTTTTAGAGAGGAAACTAGACAGAATGTGAATCACAGGAAAAAAGTCAAATTGATCAGAATCTGCTTGTTGCAAAGTGATAAACATCATAAGGAAGTTTCATTTTCCAAGGTGATTTGAAGGCACATGCTTAAACTTGTTTGAAGGGTTGGTGAACACAAGGAAGACATTAAGAGGCCTTCAGTAGTAAAAATAACAAGGCTTTTGTCAAATTGCCATCTCCAAGACCAAAAGCAGTAAAAAAGACAGTGGAAAAGGGAACAAACCTTATGAAGGGAGTTTTGACATCAAATCATTGTTCAAAAGGACTATAAGGTCTCCTTGACCTCTTCCACACCTCATTTTCCCCTGAAAAGAAGAAGAAAATTGTTGGAGAGAATGTTTTGGGGTTCTTGTGCAAATTTGAAGAAAATTTGCAGGCATTGTGCATCGAGGCCAATTCTACACACCTGGCCCTCAGCGCTACACATAGATAGGGTAGCCACAATGTTATTTAACACTGCACTACGCACCTGGTGCACGGTGCTATGCACCTAGGCAGGTGTTGTGCACAGGCCCAGAATGGCCCAACTGCCCACCTACACATCGACGATGTGCTCCGACAGGCCCGACAGGCCCAACTCGACCTGAACAAGAAATCGGGCAGGCGCTACGCACAGCGAGCCTTTCACCCAATTTTCTCAAAAAGTCTTAAAACTCAAAATTCTTACCTCCAAAGCTACACTTTCAATCAAACAAGCTTGGTTGACTCTCTTCCTCACTTTGCAAGCAATCTTTTCATAAACAAGGAGGACATTTAAGGCTTAAAATGACCAAACCCTAATCTCAGTTAAGATCAAATATTTAACCCTTCCAAGGAAAAATTAACAGGTTAGAGGTTTTCCTTAGCCTAAAGGTACTCAGTGCATATAACCCTCCTCCTAAAAATCTAAATTTGTCCCAGATTTTTTTCATTTTTCCCTCATTTGCAAAATCTGTCCTTACATCACTCATTGTCATCCCTTGACCTAGAGGCTCTCAAACAAATTTTAAAAAATCTTTGCCTCTAAACCAGCCACCCTGTCTAAAGAAGAGTCATTGAGTCAAAGACAAGGTTAAAGGAAGAACAAAGGAGATGACATCAGCAAGGAAGAGGCAGAGCGTAATAAGAAAGATCAAAGGGATGATGATAACATGGAAGAAAGTGGTGAAAATAAGGTAAAGGTAGAAAATAGTAAGGCTACTACAAAGCCTAATCAAGAATATGAAAATAATGAAAATGATAAAGACAGTTGGGCAAAAACAGAGTCTAAAGAGGAGCAGCAACAGAATGATGATGACTAAGAAGGTTTACATGACAACCATGAGGAAAGAGTACTTGTTCATAACAGTGATCAAAATGATGGTGCAAATAATAACAACATGAAGATGATGAAGAAATATAAGATCAAGAATAGGTAGATGATAAGGCTAGGACAGATTTTGAAGAGGAAGGATAGGGCCAAAGTGAAACAGATACAGGGGTTGATGATCAACTCCATAACCAAGGAAACAGCACTAAGGATAGTAGGATAAAAGGTGAAGGGATGGTGAACAAAAATAAGAGGGTGGTTTTCGTGCCAAGTAAGGTGATAGTGAGAAAAGTGTAGCAAGTAATTCAAAAAGAGGAACAAAGTGAAAATGAAAAAATCAACAAAAAAATTCATTTAAATTAAAAAAACACTCAAAAAGAGTAAAAGACCAAAAAAACTTGGAGACATAACTCAATATTTTTCATAGGCTTATCTAAACCCTTGAAGGACCTCTCCACCAAGTTTGAGACAAATTGGAAAACTTTTGGTTTTTTCCAAAGTTTGACCCCTAGGAGCACAACACCTTAGGCGCTACGCACAACATTGGTGCATCCTCAGCTCTCAAAGTTTGAATTTTTGGACTTCTCACATCACCAACAGTCTTCTCACCAATTTTCAGATCATTTGGAGCATTTGTATCCCCTCAAAAGGTCAAAAAACATCAAAACTTTGACATTTCTGCCTCATTTTCAGATCAGGTGCTGCGCACAGAGCAGTTTTGGGCGATTTGAATTTTGGATAGGTAAATGACATCCACATAGCACAACTCAAACATTTCTGGAAATTATACTCACCAATATTTCCAACGGGCCATCACGAAGCCAAATCCGGTGTCGGGAAGGGGTCCAAAACTCAGCTGCAAGAGACCCTATTTTCTGCTGAAGTGGCGCTACACACAAAGGCTGCCTAGTGTGTTTTGGAGCAAAAGTCAACAAAACACACTCATTTATGGAAAATATATATTTTTGAGTTTTTTAAGGAAAATTTAGCTAGAATTAGGTGCAAATAGGTATTTTAGCATTTATTTCATGGGATATTATGTGCCTTGGGCCTTGCATGGTCTCTTGGCCATAAATAACATTTATGACTATCTTTGACATTTTCCTACCACATTTAGGGTTTTAGTCTTCATTTTATCCATAAATAGAGCATGAGGCCCCTATGTATTTTGTTGGCATTTGATGAGCTTGAAGATCAATATACATGGTTTCATGAGCTTGGAGAAGAAATTGGTTTTGTGAAGTGGATGAATGGCTTGTTTGTTTGGATGATGGAGAAGCTTGTTTGCAAGATTCCATAGCTTGGTGAATGGTGATGTTTTCGTACTTTGGCTTTTGTTTTCTTTTTTATCATATGTTTCATGCTTCTTAGCTACTATTAAACAGAAAATTATAAGTTGAGACATGTTCTTTGAGGCACCTCAGTCCTCCTGTTTGTTATAGCCTTCATGTTTTCTCTTTTGGCCATCTTAAGGAATTATTTACTGCTCCTTAGGTCCACCAAATTTTATTTTATTTTTCATGCATGGTTAGTATGTTATCTTACAAGTAAGATTTATGGTATGCCCTGCTTATTTGAAGTTCTCAAAACCCTATCTTGAAGCCTTTCTGTGGAATATTGATTGATTAAGTTAAGTCAAAGAGATCTCGTTCGATCTTTCCCTTTGTCCATGCTTGTCAACTTGTTTTAGAGTTCCCAATAGCTTGAAATATGATTTTTAGGAGTTCCCTCTTCATAAATTAAGTTATTTGTTTAAATCTTGTATGTTTTCCCAAAATCTAAAGGTGAATTTCTAAAGTTAGGATTTCTAATGCTTCTATGTTTAACTGGAATGTTCATCTTATATGTTTATCAGTTTGAGTATTGTTTAATGAGATCAATGGTTTGCGATACCTCATGATTTATGCTTCAAATTATATATGTGTAAGACCTCTCAGACTTTTCCCAAACTTAATGTTCATTGCATCATCATACATCACTTTAAGGATCCTTTCACCCTACTAAATCGGCCCTGTAACTCACTCTGTTTCATCATTTAGACACTCTTGATTTTCAGTTGACTCCAAAGCCCAATGGCTTTGACATCCTCTCACTCCTCTTATTACATTTGACCATCTTACCCATCCAAAACAAATCAAAAAACCCTACACCTAATAACTATCCTAAAATCAAAACCCTAGAGAAAAAAGAACGCATCCTTTGCCCCCAATAGAGAGATCCCTCTCTGAGTCCAGGAAGGCTAGGTCCTCGGACTCCAAAGCTTGGTTCTATGTTACCCTGTCATTTGGCGTGCCAATCTTCCAAATCATTGGACCCTAACATTCTGGAAATCATGGTGGGACGTTCTGAGTTAGTGAAAATATAATTATTCCTTAGGACTCCAAAATCCCTTGTTAAAGAGTATCCAATGATCATTTTTCCACCTCATCGCCACACTAACATTCTGGCGATCACGGTGGGACCTTCTGAGTATATAGCTACTTAGCAAACCCCTATAGACTCATTTGAACCTTCTATTGAGCTTAGAAAATTAACTGATAGTATTTGGTGGCTCATCTGCTACCTCATCACCACACTAACACAATGGTGATCATGATGGACCTTCTAAATTAGTGACAAGCTAAGTAAACCTTATAAATTCAAATACCCTCATTAAAATCATTAAGAAACACACACTGTCAGCCAAAGATTAGACTCTATTTTCTTTATCATCCAAGCAAAATGATGACTCAGGTATAGGACACTCTCACAAACTTTAAAAGACTCAGAAAATCCCAAAACTCCCTTAGATTGGTTTTTTATTACTTATTGGTGGTGGACCATAATACATTTTACCTTCAGAAAAGCTAAAAAGTTCCACCTGGTGACTCCACTAGCCTCCAGTAGGCCTAATTGCTTCATGAGCACTCATTTGACTTCTTAAAGGTTGTTTCACACCAATCCTAAGAAGTTTATAAACTAATTCATATATTGTATAAATACCAAGCCTTAAGAGAGGTCAGCCTTAGAAAACAGTTCTAAAACTTTCAGCCTCTCTGAATTTTAAAAATTGAAATCTGGCTTCACATAGAATCAGTACCAAATCTCATCTGGACCCAAACCCTCCCAACATAGTTGATGACCCGGAAAATATTTGTGGCAAACTTCTAGATCTGGAAACTTAACCACTGTTAGGACCATCCATAGAACAAGCTCTGTACCTGAAAATCTCACAGCTTTGCAAGATCCCCAGTTTGACTTGCACCATACCAGGAACCACTTCAGAAACAGGTCTCAAAGTAATACTGACAAAACTAAACTTGAGCCCTTAGATTTTCACCATATTTTGAGTAGAGAAGCTTCTCCTTCCACACCACCTGACTTTCAGCTTCTCCATCACTTCAACTCTTTCCATACCAAATCTACTCAAAACCAGTTTGTTGGTCCAAGTACTTCCACCACACCCATCCATACCACCACTATGAAAACCACTTAACTTCATCCTACACCCCCTATCACAAACCCACCTCTTGTAAACCCTCAAGCTCCCATCATGGTAGCTTGGTATGCACCTTTGGTCTTACCCCAACCCCTAGTGCCTTTGCCAAATGACTATCAATCTACGATCCCTTATTTCACTGGGGTTGAATCCATCACTGCCCAATACCATGTAGATAGAATCGATGATGCTTTTTATTACATGGAGATAGAGGAAGAAACCCTTAAGATGAGAATATTTTCACAAAGCCTAGGAGGAGAGGCCAAAAAATGGTTCAAAGCATTAACTCCAAATTCAATACATGACCTCCCTTCCCTCTACCAAACTTTCATAAACAAGTGGGAAGTCAAGAAAAACCCCCTCCAGATTCTATCTGAATATAATAATATCAAAAGGAATGTAGGGGAGAGTGTGCAAGACTATTGCACCAGGTTTAACAGTGTTTACAACTCCCTCCCACCTCACATGAAACCTCCACTAGGCCTAGCACTAGTAAAATTCCCTAAAGGTTTTGATCCTGACATGACTTTCCAATTAAGAGAAAGAGACTCTGAAACTTTAGAAGAAATGAAAAATACAGCTATTAGTGCATAGGTAAACCTAATTGAAAAGAGAGCTAGGTTGAAATCAGAAAGGAGGGTAACCTACAAGGATGAAACCATGCCATCAACCTCCTCTGCTCATACCAAAATAGACAGCCTAATGAGGACTGTGGAGAGAATGATAGAAAGGATAAAATTAAATGAGAGGGCCCCTCCTAGGGACAACCAATTCAATTCCAAAAACCGAAACAGAACTCAAAAATTTAGAATAGATACCCCTCAAATCAAACAAAGGGAAAATGGACAACAAATCAGACCTCCCTTTCAAAAAAATTGTGTAGATGAAGATGAAGGAGAAATTATAGAACCTGAAGAAAGCCATATAAATTTAATAGGTTCTAATAATGAAGAGGATGTTTTTCTCACTGAAGAAGAACAAGGTTTTTTCTCTTCAGATCAAACTGATACAAAAATTGAAGAATCTGAAGACTACCGCTTGGGGTTTGAAAATGCCATCATTGAAATCCATAAACAATATGACCATAGGATCAAAAAGTGCCTAGATTCAACCAGGAAAGACCAACTATAGGCTATTGTCCAGAAAGTACCTGAAAACACCCCTAAGAAAATAGAAAAAAATGTCAATCCTATGGTTAAGAAAGCTGAAGCAAACAAAGGGAAAATCAGCCAGCCAAACAATGACCTTAGTTGTCCTAGTACCTCCACCAATGACCCTAAGAAAACCATTCTGACTAAAACTTCAAATCAGGATCAACTAATCAAGAATGTTGAGAAGATCATGGTTGATAAAGCTGATGTTAATGTGTCCAAAACATTAGTGCCTTTCATTTTTTAGGGAGAGATTGCCAAAATTAAGATAAATATGTAATATCCCAAAATGGGATTTGCTAGCAAGGCATGAGTGGAAAATGCATTTTCCAATAATGGCTGCTACGGAAGTGAAAACCAGCACTTGGATCCCTTATATCTGAGTATCTAAGTCCTAAATCCAAGAGGACATAAAAAATAAATCCTCCTAGGTGGGTTAAACAGATCTCCCACACCTAGTTGTCTTCATAAATGCCTCAAAGAGAGACTGCAGCAATAACAAATGACCCTGCTCAGGAAATAATGTAGTTTCTACAAAGAAGTGATAGGAGGCTCATGAAATATCCTTTAATATTATTTACAGAAGCAAATGATTCATTCAATTAAGTTTATTAAGTACATGGCTGAAAATACAAGTCATAGACATAAGAAAACTCCTCAAAAGAGGGTTGCAACCATATGTTTAACAGGAAGCTACCTTGACAGCGTTATTCTTATTAAGCTGCACTACTATATATTACATGTCAGATCTAGAGTAGATCTGTGCATAAAAATTTAGATCTATATTAGATTCATGCACTAGAAGAGCTCCTCTTTCAGATCCCCTTGGAATTTCGGGGCTTGCACCAAGCATAAGTAGTAGATCTGAGATCTAAGGAAGAAAATCTGCATAAATATTCAAAAATGTTGAAGTATTTTGATTATGGAAATTAGATCTGGAAATTACAAGAATAGATCTCATCCATAATATCTCAAAGTGAGGAGTGGATCCTCATCACTTCAAAACCAGCTCTCCAACTAATGCATCCAAACCCCTTGCAACACCTCCTACAAGAATAACACAGATCTGGAGTAGAAATTGTGCTGTAGGGGATAGACAGCTGATGGCCACATGCCAAGATCAAAATCTGAAGTTCATGCACTCCAATACACTTCCTTCAATAGAGCAGAGGCCTCCTCCACTGAAATAAAGCACTGAAATGACTTAGATCTGAAGAGATCTACCCTCCATGAAAATAACGCAGTCCCTCAAGGGAGACTATGCATCATATTAAATAACTGATTTGGCCTGATGCCAAGATGAAAAATTGAAGCTCCAATAATGGATGCACTCTTCCAGGAGGTTAAAAGACACACTCACTGAGAAGAGGCTCCAATACAGGCTAGATCTGAACAGATCTAGTTCTCCACTTGTTGCAGCTTACAAAAGCAAGCAAACCCTCATTGGATCTGCATTGCAGTTGGAAGTATAAGCTTGGTATTCAACCAGATAGTGGACAAGCAATACAAGCTCTCCAAAGAGCTCCTCAATGGGAAGAGTTGGAACCCCTAAATAGGAGATCCCAATGCAATCTAGGCTAAGCAGCCAAGAAAGTTGTTTGTCTAAACAGACAGTAATTCAGAAATGAAATCATGAACAACCTCAATATGTTGCCCTCATCTTCCTTTTATAAGATCAAGAGATTGTAAAACCCTAAACCACCTTCAATGATTTAGCCCCATTCACATGTGTAGCCTCCAACTTGACTGTGCTATCCTTATAGGAGATTCATTGTATCTGGACAGCGTGGTTGATTTGGTCCTGGTTGACTTGGTCAATAGATTCAGTCTCTTCCACACTCAAGTGTGTTTTTACAAGTGGCCCAGATTTAGCCTTGTTCACATTGGGCATTGATTTATTCTTTTATTAGGAGTTTTATGAACCTCCTTTACATATTTATTCTTTAAACAAAGAAAGAAAAACAAAATGAATATTCCTATTATCTTAGGACTAATTAGGAATATTACAGTCCTCCCCTCCAAAATGTTGCTTGTCCTCAAGCAACTCACAAGGACTTTGCAGAATATCCAATGGAATTGTCTCCTCCCAAGAATACAAGTTTTCCTGTGGTGGATGAACCAAATAGCTATCTTCATGAAGTATTGAGAGATACATGAAAATAATCATATGTTGTCCATTGGCCTTCTCAAGGAATGAGAGATGGTAAATATTGGGTACTTAAACCCCCAAGAGAAACTTCAATCTCCATGCTATCAACCAAACAAAGTGAGCCATCCTTGATAGCTCAAAGAAATAGTCTCCAATCCCCAACATATGCAATGTGTAGGGGATCCATGGCTGGAAATTAGAGATAAGAATTCTCAATTCACGCTGTCTCTCCATCCATTTATGATAAATATGGAGCTAATGATCCTGGGCTACAGTAATATAGTCCTCATGAAGCCAAAAGATACTTGGAACTTCATGATTCCCTTCATGGATTCTAGTGAGCCTCCTTGCCCAATCTTCCATGCATATAGTGAATAGAGGATCTTCACCATATGTGCTCCAAAATAAACATGGACTAAGTGTCATATGACATATTGGATGGTGAAAATAGTCCCTCCCTTGAGACTAGCATTTTCCTTTATCTTTCTGCCTCAAATCATAGTAGAATAAGTGGCCATCCCACCACCTTCTTGCTGCAAAAAGCTTCTTCAAAGCTTGGAAATAGTAGAGGATAATAGGTGTTGGCTGAATATGATTCAAGCAACACATGTCTTGCTACAAATTCTCCCAAGTGAGAGAGTTCTTCCAATGACATAAGCCCAACATATGGCTCCTTGCATAAGAAAACAAAGGATGTGATGTAGAAGCCATACAATGTGATATCCTCCTCTTGAAGCATGAATGAATATGGGAGATTTCATTCCCAAAGGACACACTCAACCAATGTGTCATCCCTCCTCTCATGTTCCTAACAAAGATCAAAGCATCATCATCATCATCATATAAATAAGCTCTCTTATGCCACCTCATGAGAAGGTTACATTCTCCCCCAACCCAAGGTACATACATGATTATGATATTTGTTCTAAACAGAAATACATGTACATACATCATAGGTATAAGAAAATTTATGGACATGGAATTCATCATGGGGTGACCATACTTTCTTCTTGTCAACCAAAGCAGCCATGCCTCCTTCTTATGCATCCCTTTCTTGAAATACAAGGCATGAGACAAGAAAATAAAAAACTTTGGGTAGTATCCACACTCACCCAATAGAAACCAGCGCAGGTCATCTCCTCCATGCTTCAAATCTAGATGTGGTAAGTGGTTTACATACCACTTACTTGTTTCCCTCATCATCCCACCAAGGTTGAAGGTGAAATGTATATTTGGTGCTTTAGGGAAGCACCCATCATGCTGCGGAATCTCCCTTAGCCCATCAAGGGAGTGGCCAAGTTTGAAAATAGTCCTGGCCCATAGTTGGCCATGGAGTTTATAAGGTAGGACACTCATTTTAGGAGTCATGGCCTACACATGTAAAGCAAAATAATGCATGCAATCAGAAAGTAAAATGTACCTTTCATAAGCATGCTTCTTACCCAAAGTCTCCAACGCTGTGATAGTTCCTCTCTTGGAAAAATGTATCACTGTACAAGGTTGAGATAACACTTTGCTCTTTCCAGCAAGGATTTTCCCTAGAGGGCTTCTTCCAAGTAAGGAGACATCAAGGCATAGATCATAATAGACAGATGTATGGACTGATGTGTCCTGGCTTGTCTTGCATATATCTCCATGCCTTCTTCGCACATCACTATTTTGAAATAAAGAGGGGTAAATGTTTCTGTCCAAATGAAGCTTGTCCTCCTCTTCATCTTCTGCAATATACAGGATCTCACCATCTGATAATGATGGCACATGCTGCTCATGAATGGTGCCATAATTTCTATATGTGAGACTCTTTGAAACTCCTTGCAAGAATGCAAGAGCTTCTCTTCTTGGAGCAACTGCTCCTTCTCCTTCTTCATGAAATGCTAGAGATGCCTCTGTCATGACTACGCTGTCACCCCTAGCCTTCCCTTCAATGGTGGAAGATGCCTCATCATCAATAGGAGACCTTAGATATTGGTATACCATTGAAACAGGAATCTTCATATCTTCTTTTTGAGAAGAAGACTCTCCATCCAAATGTGGATGCCTCCAATCCCTTTCTCGTTTGGTATCTCCCCAATGGATATTACCAATCTCCAAAAGCAATTATTCCTCCTTACACCTCATGGGAAGTTGAGATGTAACCCATTGGAGATATTTCAGAAAATACCTCTCATAAATGATCCTCTTGGATCCAACTACTGCTACAGATGGCTGTCCCTCCATGATGCTGACAGCGCTGGTATAAGGCTCCTCTAATGGAGAACATGGCTCCTCCTCCTCTGATATTATACTACCAAATATTATAATTATCTTCTGAGTGAAATAAAAAAAAATAGGTACTCTTGCATGACTTCCGTGGCTGACCCACCAAGAGCTTGCCTTGCCCTCCAAGTGCAGCACTGAGATCTCCACAACCTCTTTTTCCACTACTGGATTTAGTAAGAAAAAGGCTTCTAGTTTAATCACCCAAGTCTTTGTTTCACACTTGAGTGATCCATAAAATGTAGACAACAGGAATCTGTTGCCTCTTATCATTCTCTTACTGCATGGTCTTCTTTCTTCTCTCAGTTGAATAAACTGAGGAAAATCTTGGGTCTCTTTGAAAGCCCTAGGTTGGAACTTGTATTCTACCAAATACCCACTCAGGATATCATGTTCTAAGTGTTCTTCTTGCTCTCCACTTCCTCTAAGAGAATAGGAAGTGCATGGATCTTCTTGAAACCTTCTAGAGGTCTCACTGCAGCTTTCTTCTTCTTGAAACCCTCTAGGAGTTTCATTGCTTTCTTCTTCTTCTTTCCTCTTAGGTCTAAAAATTGATGAGAGCAATCTCATCCTCTCCATAATTTTTTTCCCTCCTACTCCTCTTTGTAGTACTTTGGCCTGAAGCCCACAGGCTGAGCCAAAGATCTTTCTCTGATACCACTGAAATATCCCAAAATGGGATCTTCTAGCAAGGCATGACTGGAAAATGCATTTTCCAGTAATGGCTGCTACAGAAGTGAAAACCAGCACTTGGATCCCTTAGATCTGAGTATCTAAGTCCTAAATCCAAGAGGGCATAAAAAAGAAATCCTCCTAGGTGGGTTAAACAGATCTCCCACACCTAGTTGTCTTCGGAAATGCCTCAAAGAGAGACTGTAGCAATACACTTCCTCATGTCAAGATCAGAATCTGAAGCTCATGCACTCCAATACACTTTCTCCAATAGAGCAGAGGCCTCCTCCACTGAAATATAGCACTGAAATGACTTAGATCTAAAGAGATCTAACCTCCATGAAAATAACGCAGTCCCTCAAGGGAGACTGTGCAGCAGATTAAATAACTGAGTTGGCTTGATGCCAAGATTCAAAACTAAATCTCCAACAATGAATGCACTCTTCTAGGAGGTTAAAAGACACATTCACTGAGAAGAGGCTCCAAAACAGGCTAGATCTGAACAGATCTAGTTCTCCACTTGCTGCAGCTTACAAAAGTAAGCAAACCCTTACTGGATCTGCATTTTAGTTGGAAGTAGAAGCTTGGTATTCAACCATATAGTGGACAAGAAATACAAGCTCTCCCAAGAGCTCCTCAATGGGAAGAGTTGGAACCCCTAAACAGGAGATCCCAATGCAATCTAGGCTAAGCAGCCAAGAAAGTTGTTTGTCTAAACAGACAGTAATTCAGAAATGAAATCATGAACAACCTCAATATGTTTCCCTCCTCTTCCTTTTATAAGATCAAGAGATTGTAAAACCCTAAACCACCTTCAATGATTTAGCCCCATTCACATGTGTAGCCTCCAACTTGACTGTGCTGTCCTTCTAGGAGATTCATTATATCTGGACAGTGTGGTTGATTTGGTCCTGGTTCATTTGGTCAATAGATTTAGTCTCTTTCACACTTAAGTGTGTTTTTACAAGTGGCCCAGATTTAGCCTTGTTCACATTGGGCATTGATTTATTCTTTTATTAGGAGTTTTATGAACCTTCTTTACATAATTATTCTTTAAACAAAGAAAGAAAAACAAAACAAATATTCCTATTAGCTTAAGACTAATTAGGAATATTACAAAATATGCCCCTCATTGAACTGGTTACTCAACCCATATATAGATCTCAGATGTTGAAGGTACTAAACATAAGCAATGATGTTGACACTTTACACTTGGCTGATGACACATGTGAGTTGTTATTTGGACCTAAAATAGAAGGAAATTATTAGGAAGGAGCCATTCCACCTTTCCATATCAGCCTAAACATACATGACAAAATCTTACATAATGCCATGTTGGATTCCGGTGCCTCTCACAATCTCATGCCCAAAGTTTTGATGGAGAGATTAGGCCTAGAAATAAATAAACCTTACAAAGACCTGTACTCCTTCGATTCCAGTAGGGTCAAAATTTTTGGCCTCATCAAGGACCTTTGTGTTAACCTGGCACAAGTGCCTACAAAGAATCTAGTCATGGACATAGTAGTGGCAGATATTCCTCTCAAGTATGGTATTCTCTTATCCAGATCCTAGGGAGCCAAGCTTCAAGGGAACCTTCAACTAGATATGTCCTATGAAACCATCCCTGTTTTCAACCAGACAAGATGATTATATTGAGAATCACGTGTGAAATATATGGTTAGCAGTCAAGACAGACCAAACAACACTCCTCTCTATTATATTCACTCAGATCTTGATTCTTTCATTCTATATAATGAGGAAGAAAATGTTGAGCAGGTATATGGAGTTGAAACACATCAAGATACACTACAATAGTCAAATCAGTACTTACATAGAGAACTCAGTATTCATACCTTTAGCAATCTTGAACAAACACATCATGACAAAATCAAACTTGACTCCATATAGACTAACAATGAAACCTCAAAACCAATGGTTAGTTTGACATATGGATCAGGTTACTCAAAGGGAGGTAAAACATCATACACCCAACCCTTCCCTTTTACCTATTCAAAAATTCTAAGATGTCCTCATAAGACAATAATCCTAGGTGATCCTAAACAAATAAATCTTATGTTCTTACCTTATCTAGACACCTCATTATCAGAGAGTCTTGTTTCTCCTGAAAAGTTGTTGACCCTCTCTGATGTGTCCATCAATCCTAAAGGGATGTATGTTGAAACTTATATAGAGGGATAAAATATAGGCACTCTAAGAAGACCCAAGGTGATTAACTTATCCAAATCCTTGCCATTACACACAAAAATAAAAAACTTGAGGTTATGCAAGAAATTTCAGGATGCTCTTGTTTATAGAACTAAAAGTTCAAAACCTGATGACATAGACATTGTTCCAAAGAGACCTCTTTCCAAGAAGAACTATGAAAACTTTGGAAAAATCCTATTACTAACTAAGAAAACCAAAGGATGAACACTATGTGTGGATTTTAGACACTTAGGAAAATCCTCCATGGAATACAAACACCCTTTTCCCAAGATAAGTTACCCTATGCAAAAAATAGAAATTTCTAACAAGGTGACTTTGATTGGTAGTGTTTCAGGTTTTCATGAGATGATACCACTTCAAATCAATCAACACAAAGACATTTTCAAAGTTACTTGGGATGACTACATGCTTGACCAAATTTTTCCTGGAATAAGGAAAGCTAAAGACACCTTCCAAGAGGCCACAGCTCCTATTACCAAATTTTTTACTATGATTTACATTGATGACTTTGTCATAAGTTAAAGAGCTAATGAAGATGGCCTTTTTCACCTAGAAAATGTCTTTTACAGAAAGAAGGTTTGGAAACAAAACTCAAAGAAGGAGTATAAAGGAGAACTTGGCATATTTGAAAATTCTTGGCAGAAATCTTGCATTATGCCCCCAAAAATAGATATTCATGTTCCTTTTCTGCAAGAACTGAATGAAAAAGGGTCGGTAGATGATCCTAGGGAAAACAGGGTAATCAAATACCATGGCCATTAGAGTCTTAGTTAGAAATTCTCATTCATTGTACATATCATTGTTTGATGAAAAGATATTGAGAGAAATCACAAAAAAAAAAAAAATACAAAACAAAAAAATAGAAAAGAGGGTAGATTTGAAAAGAGGTAAAGCCCCATACCCAAAAAATAGAACTTCTGAAAGTGTGTTAAAATAAATACTACTACTAGTGCTTAAAGGAGTCTTGTTTCAGTTATCTAGCCTAATCATGGCTGAAGCATGTTTTAAATTTATTTTTTGATAAGTTAGTGAAAAGTAATGGGTCAAATTGTTCAAGCTTGACTTGTCAAAGGATAGATTAGGTAGATCGATACTGATTCCACATGCCTAAAATAGAACCAAAGAGAAAAATAGGGATGAGTAACAAACAATGTATCCTAGCCCTAGTTTTTCTAGTCTTGTTTTGTACAAAAATAACATTTGTGTGCAGCTTCGTTTTATGCCACAAATCCATGGTAAATCAGATTGTATAATCCTAATTTAACCATTGTTTCAATTTCATGTTTGTATCCTAGTGAATAAATCCTGTCAAACAGTTTAACCTTGATAGTTGAATAGTATAGGTAGAGAATCAAAGGATTTCATTAGCCTAATCGAAGCTCCAGGAAGACATAAGGTAGAATTAGGTACTTATTTTGCTATCAAAAAACAAAAAGATGTCAATGTTGCTAGTCCAAATGCACCAGAAGAAGAAAAAATGTTAGGCAAATAGGTTGGGTAGGTAGAGATTGATTTAAGCTAATCATATCTTTTAGATTTTTTAGATCATAAGCTTTGAGCAAGCATCAGCAAGAGAAAGAGGTAAAATCTACCCAATGGATGAGGCACTGGTCTTCATAAAGCTAGAAATATGAAGTTCTAGACACCTCTTGAAAAGGAGTTGCCCTCCCCAAGTGGAGCCACTGTTAGTCATCAATAATTTTTGCCTGCATAGATGACTAAATGTTTTCCTTAGATTTCTAGAAACAAAGTTCTTGAACATTGTGAGTTCTAGAAATCTCACTGCCTTCATCATCCTTAAAGATAATTTTTCACTACTTCATATTTCCACCATGTCTAGCATTGTCTACCAGTCCCAAAAAACCCATCAGTGGCTTATGTCACTATCCCTGCCTGTATGCTTTCCACCTGTGGACCAAATCCTCTGTCCTTTTTTGCCTAAAAACCCCCCACTGCTACTTAAACCCACCAAACAAACAACATTGTTGTGTCTCCCAAAGTACTCTCACACACTGATAGTCTCAAACTATCTCTATAGACTCTTTAGATAAATCAAGTGCATGAGATTTCAGATCTTCAATACATCAGTTTATCCTAAAAACTCTATCTTGCACTTGTTAAAGCCTAAGTTCTAGGTCTCAATCCAAAAGCCAAGTCCAAGAAGGCCTCCACTAGATCACCTAGGGTTTTCACAAAGTCATAGGATGGATTTGGTGCCCTATAAACTCTGTTTTCCTATATGAAGAAAATACATTCAAAGAAGGAGAAAAGTCATCTTGTCCGAGTTTCACCAAAGGGATCATTCAAGGAAGGTTTTTAGCCCAAAGCATAAATCTTGCAAGGGGACAACTGCCCTTTGCTCATATTTCTGCAAGAGGGTCAATAAGCCATTAGATCAGCAATGAGGTAAGGTAAAAGAGAAAATCATCATAAGAAGACCATTCATAGCAAGAAGAAAGCAACAAGCATATGTTTGATGGAAATCAAGGTTTGAAACAGTTTTGACCAAACAAGGAATCAATCCTAGCGTTACAAAGGCAAAGGCCTCATCTACTCATTCAAGTGCACAATGAAGGACTTTAGGAATGATTAGTGAGTTTTGTGAAGTTTTTGAGAACTTAGAAGACAACACTAGTTACTTTTTCCTAAGTAGCCCTAAAACCTAATAGTTTTGCAAATGAGGAGAATGTGAGGAATGATTGGAGAACTTTTGTAAAGGGCCAAGAGCTGAGAAGCTCTCCATTGTAATATTTGGCCAGAGAATTTTTATATTTTTACATTGTAGTTGATTGAATGGCTCTTTCTCCTTTGTGCGAATTTTAAGTTGAATATTTTTATGGTTTTATGTGAGGAAAATTGAGCATTTTCATAGTGTGTGAAGAAATGATTTTTTTATATGCTAGGATCTTCTTTCTAGCAGAATCCCTGCATCATGCTAGGTTTCTCATACTGAGATACTGTTTCACAATTTTAGAGAGGAAACTGGACAGAATGTGAATCATAGAAAAAGAGTCAAATTGATCAGAATCTGCTTGTTGCAAAGTGATAAACATCATAAGGAAGTTTCATTTTCCAAGGTGATTTGAAGGCACATGCTTAAACTTGTGTGAAGGGTTGGTGAACACAAGGAAGACATTAAGAGGCCTCCAGCAGTAAAAAGAACAAGGCTTTTTTCAAATTTCCATCTCCAAGACCAAAAGCAATCAAAAAGACAGTGGAAAAAGGGAAAAAGGAACAAACCTTATGAAGGGAGTTTTGACATCAAATCATTGTTCAAAAGGATTATAAGGTCTCCTTGACCTCTTCCACACCTCATTTTCCCCTGCAAAGAAGAAGAAAATTGTTGGAGAGAATTTTTTTGGGTTCTTGTGCAAATTTGAAGAAAATTTCAGGCACTACGCACCTGGCCCTTGGCGCTATGCACAGACAGGGTAGCCACAGTGTTATTTAACACTGCGTTACGCACCTGACGCCCAGCACTACGCACCTGGGCAGGCGCTACGCACAATCCCAGAATGGCCCAACTGCCCACCTACACGCCGACGTTGTGCTCTGATAGGCCTGACAGGCCCGACCCGACCTGAATGAGAAATTAGGCAGGCACTACACACAGCCAGCCTTTCACCCAATTTGCTCAAAAAGGCTTAAAAATCAAAATTCTTACCTCCAAAGCTATGCTTTCAATCAAACAAGGTTGGTTGACTCTCTTCCTCACTTTGCAAGCAATATTTTCATAAACAAGGAGGACATTTAAGGCTTAAAATGACCAAACCCTAATCTCAATTAAGATCAAATATTTAACCCTTCTAAGGAAAAATTCACAAGTTAGAGGTTGTCCTTAGCCTAAAGGTACTCAGTGCATATAACCCTCCTCCTAAAAATCTAAATTTGTCCCAGATTTTTTTCATTTGGCCCTCATTTGCAAAATTTATCCTTACATCACTTATTTTCATCCCTTGACCTAAAGGCTCTCAAAAAAAATTTAAAAAACCTTTGCCTCTAAAGCAACCACCCTGTCTAAATAAGAGTCATTGAGTCCAAGACAAGGTTAAAGGAAGAACAAAGGAGATGACATCAACAAGGAAGAGGCAGAGCCTAATAAGAAAGATCAGAGGGATGATGATAGCATGGAAGAAAGTGGTGAAAATAAGGCAAAGGTAAAAAAGAGTAAGGCTACTACAAAGCCTAATCAAGAAGATGAAAATAATGAAAATGATAAAGATAGTAGGGAAAAAAAAGAGTCTAAAGAGGAGCAGCAACAAAATGATGATGACTAAGAAGGTTTACATGACAGCCATGAGGAAAGAGGACTTATGCATAATAGTAGCAAACTGATGGTGTAAATAATAACAACATGAAGATGATGAAGAAATAGAAGATCAAGAACATGTAGATGATAAGGCTAGGACTGATTTTGAAAAGGAAGGACAGGGCCAAAGTGAAACAAATACAGGGGTTGATGATCAACTCCAAAACCAAGGCAGCAGCACTAAGGATAGCAGGATAAAAGGTGAAGGGATGGTGAAGAAAAAGAATAGGGTGGTTTTCGTGCCAAGTAAGGTGATAGTGAGAAAAGTGTAGCAAGTAATTCAAAAAGAGGAACAATGTGAAAATGAAGAAATCAACAAAAAAAATCATTGAAAATAAAAAACACTCAAAAAGAGTAAAATACCAAAAAAATTGGAGACATAACTCAAGATTTTTCATAGGCTTATCTAAACCCTTGAAGGATCTCTCCACCAAGTTTGAGACAAATTGGAAAACTTTTGTTTTTTCCAAAGTTTTAACCCTAGGAGCGCAACACCCTAGGCACTACGCACAACATTGGTGCATCCTCAACTCTCAAAGTTTTCATTTTTGGAATTATCACATCACCAACAATCGGCTCACCAATTTTTCAGATCATTTGGAGTATTTTTACCCCCTCAAAAGGTCAAAAAGCATCAAAACTTTGACCTTTCTGCCTCATTTTCAGACTAGGTGTTGTGCACAGAGTAGTGTTGGGAGATTTGACTTTTGGATAGTAAAATTACATCCACTTAGCACAACTCAAATATTTCTAGAAATTAGACTCACCAAAATTTCCAACGGGCCATCACAAAGCCAAATCCGGTGTCGGGAAGGGGTCCAAAACTCAGTTGCAAGAGACCATATTTTTATGCTAAAGTGGCACTATGCATAGAGGCTGCCTAGTGTGTTTTGGACCAAAAGTCAACAAAACACACTCATTTATGGAAAATAGATATTTTTGAGTTTTTTAAGGAAAATTAAGCTAGAATTAGGTGCAAATAGTTATTTTAGCATTTATTTCATGGGATATTGTGTGCCTTGGGCCTTGCATGGTCTCTTGGCCATAAATGGCATTCATGACTATATTTGACATTTTCCTACCACATTTAGGGTTTAAGTCTTCATTTTATACATAAATAGAGCATGAGGCCCCTATGTATTTTGTTGGAATTTTATGAGCTTGAAGAGAAATATACATGGTTTCATGAGCTAGGAGAAGAAATTGGTTTTGTGAAGTGGATGAATTGCTTGTTTGTTTGGATGATGGAGAAGCTTGTTTTGAGGATTCCATAGCTTGGTGAATGGTAATGTTTTCCTAATTTTTCCATTGTTTTCTTTATTATCATATGTTTCACGCTTCTTAGCTGTTATTAAACAGAAAAGTATAGGTTGAGACATGTTCTTTGAGGCACCTCAGTCCTCCTGTTTGTTATAGCCTTTATGTTTTCTCTTTTGACCATCTTAAGGAATTCTTTACTACTCCTTAGGTCCACCAAAAAAATTTGTTTGTTTCATGCATGGTTATTATGTTAGCTTACAAGTAAGATTTATGGTATGCCCTGCTTATTTTAAGTTCTCAAAAACCTATCTTGAAGCCTTTCTGTGGAATATTGATTGATTAGGTAAATTCAAAGAGGTATCGTTCGATCTTGCCCTTTTTCCATGCTTGTAAACTTGTTTCAAAGTTCCCAATAGCTTGAAATATGATGTTTAGGAGTTCCCTCTTCATAAATTAAGTTATTTTTTAAATCTTGTATGTTTTCCCAAAATCTAAAGGTGAATTTCTAAAGTTATGAGTTCTAATGCTTCTATGTTTCACTGGAATGTTCATCTTATATGTTTATCAGTTTGAGTATTGTTTATCAAGATCAATGGTTTGCCCTACCTCATGAGTTATGCTTCAAATTATATATGTAAGACCTCTTAGTATTTTCCCAAACTTAATGTTCATTGCATCATCATACATCACTTTAAGGATCCTTTCACCCTACTAAATCGGCCCTGCAACTCACTATGTTTCATCATTTAGACACTCTTGACTTTCACTTGACTCCACAGCCTAATGGATTTGACATCCTCTCACTCCTCTTATTACATTTGACCATCTTACCCATCCAAAACAAAACAAAAAACCCTACACCTAAGAACTATCCTAAAATCAAAACCCTAGAGAAAAAATAATGCATCCTTTGCACCCAATAGAGAGATCCCTCTCTAAGTCTAGGAAGGCTAAGTCCTCGAACTCCAAAGCTTTGTTCTATGTTATCCTGTCATTTGGCCTTCCAATCTGTAATATTCCAAAATTTTCCTATAATAAATTGGAATATTATTTTTTGCGGATTTCACCTAGGAGGAGAATAAATGGGTAAGGAGGCCCATGCATAATGAAAATATCAATAAATTCCCTCATATTATGAAAGGGGATCATCATTGGAGTTGGGTTTCACACCCTCATCTGTGAACAGGGTCATTTGCAAGTGGACAAGGTCAAGTTTGACCAAGTCAACAACGTTGGGATAAGAGGTGGAGAACACTTAGAGAAACAACGCAGTATGAATGGGAAGAGGGTTATTTGGTGGAGGAAGCCCTAAAAGGAGTGGGACCCATGGAGAGGGGGCCTTCACTTGTTTAAAAGAAGGGAAAGGAAGCCATTGTTTCTCATGTTATGGATTATTTATTTTATGGTATATTCAAAATTTGTGCAATCTCTGGTTGTTTAGCTGAGTTGTGTGCTGCTTAGCACAAGGATCTCCTGGTTAGGAATCCTTCTACTTCCAAGAGAGGCCTCTTGAAGGATCCTGTACTTCATTCTCCACATTCAGGCTCAAGGCCAAGCCTACTCCTCCAGGACAACGTTATTTATGTAGCAGAATAACTATGTGTTGTAGGGTGTTGCAGTGGAGGACCTCAACACCATTTCCGGAGCTAATTTTCAAAGGAGGGAGTCTCCATTTCTTTGGGAAGCTAGTGAGGAAGGTTTCAGAACTTATTGCAGAATTTGGCATCAAGCCAACTCATTCCCTTGCCCCTACAGCATAGTTTCATCCAGTGACTGTTATTTTTAGTGAGCATTTGCAGTGGGGCTCTTTAAGATTGTTTGGAGGGTGAGATATTTGGTGAAGGGATCAGCCTTTCACTTGAAAGATCCATTGGAGGAGGCATATTCAGTTTGGGCATCATCTACAGCCATCTCCATCCAGCTCTATTTCTTGACTTGCAGCTACTACCTAGCAACTCTGGCATTTTGCATATTTTGTATATTATAGCCAATCCTTCCAGGATTGATATGAGGTAGCCTTTGGGAGTTGAGATATTCACTCCCAATGTTTTATGGGACATATATTTGTATATCCATGTATTTAACATATGTTAGCATGCAGTTTCTCTTATAAAACTGCATAGTCATAGCTTGGCCACACTTGTGTAGCAGTATTTTATCATGATTTATGTACTTGTCTCTTGAGGCTGAGCATTGCCTATCTTGAATAACATTTTCCTCAAGGTCTTGTATTCATTTTTTGCTGCTATTTCTTAAAAATATGGCTATGGATATTTCTTACATTCTATGAGTTGAGTGTCACTGCTACTCCATTGTTGTGTTTGCATATTGCTGGATATCCAACTTTAGAATATCTTAAGATATTCTTACTGTTGTAGAATTTCCCTGATTTGGGATATTATAGTGGTATCAGAGCTTCAATATTAGCTCAACCTATGGATCTCGGGCCATTATATTTCAGAGGAAGGAGATATGGATAGAAATCAGAAAGCTTCAGTATGTGAAGGGAGAAAGGAAGACAAGCTTACAAAGCTTCTTCCAAAATCTATGTGAAGCTTTCAAGGAGAGCTGAAGAAAATGAGATTGGAGATGGGATCTCCAAAGGAGTTTGAATCTAGAGTTGAATCTAGATCTTCCCATGGTGAGTGTGAGCATGTAGCTACACACCATGATGCATAGTGCAGTCAAGTGCCCAGATCTATCTTGAGATGGATGGGAGGAGGAAGAATGCCTAAGAGGAGAACTCTTAGTGATTTGTTGCGAGAGTATGAATCTCAAACTGACACGTTTAGAGATCATACTGATTTACAAGGGTTTTGCAAGATCCAGGTGGAGAAGAGAAAGCAGCGGGATGCAGGTAGATTTCTTCTATCTACTTTTTCCGGATCACCTACATGTTCAACTGGAGCTTGGGTGAAGGAGCTAGACTCCTATTTGCAGCTGCACCCTATTTCTGAAGATGAAGCCATCAGATTTGCAGCGCTGCATTTCATAGGTAAGGCTAATGCATCATGGATTTTTGAATCGTTTTCTTTAAAAAATGCAAACACTTCCTCTTATGAAAGATTCATAGAAACTTTGATGGGAAGGTTTGGTGAAAAAATTCCTAAGGAACATGAGCAAGGAAAACTTGAGAAAATAGAACCCTTACATGTGATGAAGGACACTCCAGTGCAGAAAACCATGGGAGGAGTTGACATCTTGCATTACACATTGCCGTAAGCAAGACCTCCAGTTCATATTCTTGAACAAGAGGGCATGGGGATCTCCTTTTCACAGGAGGATCCAACTATTGAGATGTTGCCCATACACATTGGTGAAGATGAGGGCAACTGCATTGTCACATCTAGAGCACATCCAGTACCTCATGTAGAGGAAGGAGGAGCACATGTTGCGACAAGAGGGATTCTTGCATCTTTGCAAGGAAGTCCCCAGGATCTCATACATGGAGGTCCAAGCACAATCAGTGAGTAGCATGATTGTGCAGCATTGTAGCTGGATGGAGGAGGTAGGGATGAAGAACAACATCATGTGATGAGAGGCACGCACCTTTCTCTCTTTCAGAGAGCTAGTGAAAAGAGCAGGAAGACTGTATTGAGCTGTGAGAGCAAGGGCAAGGTTGCCCAACCATATGTTTAGTCCACTCTTGACATTGATGTCTCACTACATGGAGGCATTCCACTGGGGAGGCCACCTGATCTAGAGTTGATGAAAGACATCTTGTCTTTGGATTCAAAACCCTTGGATTTTGGAGAGGTGAAGAGTTTGGAGAAATACTTTGGCATGGGGGATGTCAAAGTAGCAGGTAGCAGCATGAGGAGAGCTTCACATGCTAGATCACCAGCGCTATCTCTTAGGAGTATTGATCCTTATTGGAGATCTCAGATCTTGGTAGAGTACTCCAAGGATCTTGGTGCATGCATGATTCTTGATGACCCAGATGGAGATGATAGATACATGGTGGATGATGTGGTCATCTATTCTTATGGCAGGATCTTCTTGACTAGATCTTCTAGTCTCAAGGAGAAGCTACTACATGCAGCACATGAGGACTTCATTTCCATGCATTTTGATGCATATCTTGCCTTGGCAGAGGAGTTCATTTGGGAGGGCATTCAGCAAGACATATTTCAGAATATGGAGAGATGCATATCCTGGATGATTATGGTGAGGATGTCACAGCCACCTTCCTACTCATTGGGAGTAAGGATTATTTTCAGTTGAGCCATTTCATCTCAAGTCTTCGATTACATAATGGAGAATGTACAATTTCACCTTATGTTTTGTACTTCTTGTCTTTTTATGAGCAGTATATTGTACCAAGGAGGATTATTCCTTCTTGCATATTGTATAATGATGTACTTGAAGCCATTTGTAGCATTGAGATTGGCTATCTCCTTGGTGGTTTGTGGGGAAAGCCACATGACTTTTGGTGTGCACCGTTGACACCCTTTTGTACCTTCATGCTTATGTCTTGTAAAATGATTTTGGCAGCAAAAAAGTGGCTGGAAAAGAACTTGTTTTTTTTTTATTTGATGCAGTCAAGGGATGCGCTATGCTGGTTCCTTGTATGGGACCTTGATCCACTTTCTGGTTGTCATGTGACAACTTCTTTCTATTGGTTTTTGCTTCCATGTATTGTTGGTATCTCTATGTTCATGGGAAGCTTTTATTGGAGAGTGGGCTTAAGACTGAAGATGCCCATTGGGAGCATGATTCTCCCTACTATACATGTTGTACATTTCAGGAGGAACCATGGGCCAACCATGAATGTCACATTACATTTCTTTTCTTCTTGTGGGAGGGACCACTTGAAGAACTTGAAGAGGCACTCCATGGATCATGAGAAGATGGAGGAGTTAGCACAGTCAACTCTTTTCCCTTTGAGGATAAGGGGAGACTCATCTATGAGCCACTCCATTTATATGATCAAAACATATGGTAAGAGTATTTTTGACTTGCATAGTGATTTGTCTATATATATGCATCTCTTAACCATATATGTGTATGGATTTGCTCAAAGGTGGGATATTCTTCCTTCTAGATTTGGTGGTCTACATAAGGCCATTATGGATGATCACTCCCTAAGTGGATATGGGGAGGATATTTCTCATGGAGAATATACTCACATTGCAAATTACATCATTCACTTTCTCCAGATTTGTGAAGAGATTGGGGCAGCAAGAAAATGGTGGGGAGGCCACCCATCATTTTATTTTCTATGGCAGTGGAGAGTCAAACTGCATTGGCTACATTTGAGGGACCACTTTCCTTCTCCTTTACTTCACATGGCAGCCAGAATGATTCTCCTTATGGTTCCCTTGGTTTATATTTCTAGAGATTTTCTTGGGAGCATGATTGAAGGAGAGAGACATTGGGTGAATGTGTCCTTGGAGGGAGAAAACTCCCACACTCTTTGCACCACATGTTCTAAAGGGAGCATGGGAGATGGTATGGCCACTACAGCAGCACCTTTGTTTCCTTATAAGGTGAGCCTTATGAGGAATGTGATGTCATATGATGATGAATTCCAACTCATCACATATGAGAAGATTTGGGCCAACATGTTTCACAACATTGGAGGAGAGATCCTTAGAGGATCAATCTCCATCTTGCCATTAGAGGGCAATATCATTGCAGCCCAGGATCAGCATACACTCTACACTTATCCTAAGTGGAGATAAGGAAAATGTGGGGTAGGATATTTTTTCTACCAAGCTCAGATTTTTAGCCCACCTACATTGCCAGAGCCAGAGGTGGAAGATGACTTTCAGGAGTTTCCATGTTGGGAGGTGGCTCATTTTGCATGGATGATTGCTTGGGGGATGGAGGATCCACATGAGGAAGATGTTCCTCAACACATCATAGACTCCATGCCTTGGGAGGAGGCTTTCCAGTCCTAGCCTTGCAGTTTCTTGAGGACAAGAAACAATTGGGAGGGGAGGACTGTAATATTCCAAAATTTTCCTACAATAAATTGGAATATTAATTTTTTCTGATTTCACCTAGGAGGAGAATAAATGGATAAGGAGGCCCATGCATAATGAAAATCTCAATAAAATCCCTCATAGTATGAAATTGGATCATCATTGGAGCTGGGTTTCACACCCTCGTGTGTGAACAGGGTCATTTGCAAGTGGACAAGGTCAAGTTTGACCAAGTCAACAGCATTGGGATAAGAGGTGGAGAACACTTAGAGAAACAACGCAGTATGAATGGGAAGAAGGTTATTTGGTGGAGGAAACCCTAAAAGGAGTGGAACCCATGGAGAGGGGGCCTTCACTTGTTTAAAAGGAGGGCAAGGCAGCCATTTTTTCTCATGTTATGGATTATTGATTTTATGGTCTATTTAGACTTTGTGCAATCTCCGGCTGTTTAGCTGAGTTGTAGTGTTGCTTAGCACAAGGATCTCCTGCGTAGGAATCCTTCTCCTTCCAAGAGATTCCTCTTGAAGGATCATGTACTTCATTCTCCACATTCAGGCTCAAGGCCAAGCCACCTCCTCTAGGACAGTGTTATTTCTGCAGTAGAATAAATCTGTGTTGTAGGGTGTTGCAGTGGAGGACCTCAACACCATGTTTGAAGCTGATTTTCAGAGGAGGGAGTCTCCATTCCTTTGGGAAGCTAGTGAGGAAGGTTTCAAAACTTATTGCAAAATTTGGCATTAGGCCAACTCATTCCCTTGCCCCTACAGCGCAGTTTCATCCAATGACTGTGTTATTTTTAGTGAGCATTTGCAGTGGGGCTCTTGCAGATTGTTTGGAGGGTGAGATATTTGGTGAAGGGATCAGCCTTTCACTTGAAAGATCCATTGGAGGAGGAATATTTAGTTTGGGCATCATCTATAGCCATCTCCATCCAGTTCTATTTCTTGAGTTACAGCTGCTACCCAGCAACTCTGGCATTTTGCAAATTTTGTATATTATAGCCAATCCTTCTAGGATTGATATGAGGTAGCCTTTGGGAGATGAGATCTTCACTCCCAATGTTGTATGGGCCATATATTTTTATATCCATGTATTTGATATATGTTAGCATGTAGTGTCTCTTATAAAACTATGTATTCATGGCTTGGGCACATTTGTGTGGCAGTATTTTATCATGATTTATGTACTTGTCTCTTGAGGCTGAGCATTGCCTATCTTGAGTAACATTTTCCTCAAGTTCTTGTATTAATTTGTTACTGTTATTTCTTAATAACATGGCTATGGATATTTATTACATTTCTATGAGTTGAGTGTCACTGCAACTCCATTGTTGTGTTTTCATATTGCTGGATCTCCAACTTTAGAATATCTTAAGATATTCTTACTGTTGTAGAATTTCCCTAATTTTGGATATTACATAATCTACCAAATCACGAGACCCTAAAAATCCCCTCACATTTCCATCAGTCTTTCCATCAGCCTAGAGTTTATTGCAGAATTTTTTAGCAGGTAGAAGGCCTCTCTTTCCCTCAAAGTGCAGTTTCTATTGGCAGTTGTATTGTAGCAACTACAATCATTATTGGAGGATTGAGAAGCTAGATCTAGAGGTTCTAGCTTTTATATCTGAAGAAGGGATCAACCCTTTAAGCTTAGATCTGATCTTGCAACATATTTTAGCCATCTATTTGACCGATCTAGCCTCATATCTATATTTCCTAGCAGATCAAGGATCAAATCCTAGGGAGTTGATCTTCCAAAGTTGTGGATCTGGAAAATCCTTTCTAGGTTATTTTGGGAATCCATCACATTGGCCAGATCTTGAATCTTGGCATCATCTGAGCTCCAAATTTGAGTAGATCTGCATTTTCCTTTTCAGCCTGCAGTTATATGTTCATATTCTGCTGAAGGGATAGTGCGGTATTTACTTCAGTGTCTCTCCAGTTACGTTGTACCTACTGTAGCATGTTTTCTGGGTGATTCTAGACCATCTTTTTTGGCTAGGTCTACTCATATTCATGTACATTGTGTAACTGAATTATCTCCATAGAATAAAATGGCTCGACTTATCTATAAATTCTGATGTTGTCTTAAGATTTATTGTTTACTTAGTTACAATCCTTATATTGTGTTTAAGTATTACTGTGTTCTCCATTTTGGGATATTACAAATGCGCAATTGGGAAAACCAGTAATTGCGCATTGTGCGATATCAAAGGTCAAGTTGGAAGCTTGTCTCTTGGAGATGTGAAATGTGCAATTGGAGATTCAACGACTGACCAAGATTGCACAAATATACCTAGGAAAGGGAGAAATCATTAACATATCTGAGTGTTGGGTAGGAAGGAGAGAATATCTGGCTAACAGAAAGATATATCAGCAAAAACTAAGTGCCAAAATCCAACATCCAAGAGGAAAAATGAACATGCAAAAATGACCCTGCAGTGGCAACTATTGTGGGGGGGGAGAAAGATCTCAATGCGACACTTGAAAAATGTGAATGAAGGGCCAAACCATCACTTTTAAAAGCTAACATAATTTAAAACTCTAAATATTATGAAAATAAATGGGAAAAATAACACTCATAGAAGTCAAATGACAAAAAGCAATAAAAAGTGACACATGCAAACTTACTCAAAAAACACTGCAAACTCAACAAAAAGTTCCTTGATCTCTTTGATAAGGCTAGAGCTCCAATATTGAGTGTGAAAATGAGCTCTAGGGGTGTCTATTAAATATATCTATGAAGGTTAGGGTTTCTGGCGTACATGCCTAAAATCAAGGAAAAAGTGCCACTTTCCATAAATTCATAATTAACATATTAGTGAACTTAACTAAACATTAATTAGGAAACTCCTATTTTTTAGGGATGCCAACTCTTATTTTTTGGGAAACTACTTTTTTACACTGGAAAATGATATTGTGCAATCCCAGACTCGAGGGCTTGGGAAATTCCTTGCCTCAATGAATTACATAGTTTTTGAGGGGAAGGATAACTTTGCATAGTTTCTAGGCCCAATATTGGTTTGCCTCTTAGCCTTGCATAGCTTCTGAGCTCAAGGCTAGCCTATCTTCCAATATTGTGCAGTTCAAATCCTCAAGGCTTGCCTGCCTTCCAATATTGCAAAGTTCCTAAAGGGAATACCAACAATGCTTCAAGATAAAGGCAGGAGATGGCTTGTGCTTGAAAAGGTTCAAATCGGAGTCGAAACAAGATATCACAAGCATTTCATGAAAGGATGAGTCTTTAACATGGCATGAATACTTGATGACGGGGATTGAAGAAACTATGTCTTTTTCCTGAATGTTATGGTCTTATGTTATAATTCATGTTATGATCTTATTATGTATGATTCATGATTTATATCTTTATGTTTATATGATCTAACATTCATATCACGGGAATGATTTGAACTACTTGTTGTATACATGCTTCTCTGAAATTTATTGCAGGTCTGAAGGCCTTGGAGGAACTAGAGGATTTCGACCCTATGGAAATGAAACCAAACGTAGGACCTACGAGTACTCTCTCCTAACCCAACTTTAGTTTATGCATTAGGACTGTGTGATTTCTTACTTCTTGTTGATTGATGTCCTTCGATCTGTTGGGGTTCTCAACCCTAACCCTATGGAGTTTTCTCCCACAATAGAATTGGCGACTCTGCTGGGGAATATAAACTTGTATTTCCTTATAAGGGTTGTTTCTCTCTTATTTTGGGCCTTTTTGTTTAGTTCCTTGACTTTTCCAGTGTCATTGGCTTGTTTGCAGTCTGGATAGGTAGTCTAACCTTCTGTATCAAACCTGTATTTTTGTTTTTCTTTGTTGGTATATATATACGTAATATTTTTTTCACACATTCATGTAAATATGTGTTTAATTCCAAATAAACATGTGTATAAGCTAGTTTCCTTGGGCATAGTCGCGTACATACGCATGTATGTCCCTATACAGTCGTGTATATTTCGTTTTGGTTGAATTTTTCAAATCCTATTTCCCGTAAAGGGTCTTGCCTAGTTTTTAGTGCTTCCTTAGAGTCATCAATTGTCTGGAAAGGTCTTGTTTCTTGTTTATTATTATTCTCCTATCTCTTTTTGTGAAAAGACCTTGTCAACCTAGGGTTTTCATTTCAGTTAAGTTTTGGTTTTTAAAGTTTGGGTTCAAGACATCTTGGTGAAGTACTTGACTATTATGAGTCTTTGGGATTTTGAATTGGTTTCATTTCACTCATAACCCAATATTTTCATTGCATTTTTTTTCTTTCTTTAAATTTGACCTGTTTGGTTTTCTCTTTGTATTTGAGAAGTGCTTTTACAATCTTGAAATTTTTTTGGTATTCCTGAAATATTTATTGCTTGTGGGAGTTTTTATGTTGTTGCTCAGATTATTTTGTTTAGTTTGTAGCTTCTTTTGACTTTAAGTATTATCATTTAAATTATCATTATGACTTATGAGATTTGAGGTCCTTTGTGCTTGAATTTGATCCTGAAATTATTTGTGGTTTTGTCTTCTCAAAAACTCTCTTTGTCCTTAAAAATAAAAGATAAAAACATTTTTGTTTCTTGCCTTTCTTTCCTTTGGTTTTTTTTGGTCATTTTTGTTTTTGAACAAGTGTGAAATTTTCCCTTAAGGTTGAAATTTCTTTGGTTTGGGAGATATTTTCTCGCTTTAATTTCTCCTTGTGTTTTTTCCTTTTGTTTTTCTTAAAAAACACATTTGTTTTCTTTAAGAGTAGTCCATAGAATCTTGCATTTAAACATTTTAGTTTGCATTAAGGTCGTTGCACTTTAAGCATTGTAGTATTTTTGATATATTTTTGAGGGTGTGAGTGTGTTTTAAAATAGAAAAGAAAAGAGTTATGCTTTCATAGTTTTTTCGTGAAACCTTTGTAGCAATCACTATTCATCGAAGAAAAAGAGTTGCATTTCATGTAACTATGTTGTCTATTGGTTTCTTCTTGCATCAAAAACATCATAAGTTGCACTTCCATTTACCTGTGACTTAAAAAACAACCATTAAAATCAAGTGCTTAATTAAAATGAACTATAATTTTTTTATTCGTCATATATACATCAACTAGTCTAGGGAATTTAGGGCCCTGGAATAGGTGTGTGGAGAGTTAACTCTCTAAGGCCACTCTAAATTTAAACACAGAATTTGATTAAAAGAGTGAAATCCAATCTCGTTAAGCTGTATGAGAAATCTCTTGTTATAAGGTAGTTAAGCACAAGGACGAGTGAAGATAGGGAAAGAGAAATACCCCCTATCCTACTTGTTGGATCTCGTGCCTTGGACTATTCCACTCAGCTTCTGATATGAACTAGTGAACTTAGATTCCTCTCCTAGGGACCACATAGGTGACTGCGGGGGGGGGGGGGGGGGGGAAAACCCAGGGTACCTGAGGCAGACATTGTATCACTCTCATTATTCCTTCTGGATTGTGCCCTTGCGAAGCTTGGGTACTTACACCAGAAAATTATTTTGTATGGAGGTCATCGTAAATATTTCTGTTACATTCGTTGGTAGGACTAAGTCGTAAATATCCTAGACTGTCTTCAGAAATCCCTTATCCTCACTTTCTTGTATTTTGGTGTCTAGTCCTAATAACCTTGAGCGGAAATACCTGGAAGTTTCTTGTTTGGTTGTATATTTAGGAATTTATAGTTGATTTATTTTTTCCCGTTGTATTTAGTTGGATTTAGGTGGATTTCTGTCTTGTCACTTTGGACCTTCACTTCTGAGGGATGGACCAACCACTCCACTGGTCTTGAAAGGCTCTAGATATTTCTTTTGAAATTGTGGAGTTTCCTCCTTAATGACAAAGTTTTGATTATGCTTCTCTCTTCCTTGAAAATTCATTTGAACTATCCTGTAAGGGAAGGATCTGTGTATAAGTTGTGTATGGCCAATATTCCTATGGATACCAATAAAGGAACCCCTCCAAAAGTGGAACCTTGTGGTTTTCCTTTATTTGGAAATATTAGTACCCCCTTGATGGCCACTTTAAATATTTTTGGATTAAATATTGGACTACCATTTGGTTGTGGTCCACTCTAAATATTTTGAATGTTCTTGAAGATTTTAATATGAATGCTTTATTTCAAGAGCACCAAATGGGTGTTAATTCTTCATCCTCTTCGCCAGAGAAATACGAGTTTCCGCTTTCTCCCCCATCTTTTAATAAGAAATCTAAAAATAAGATAAATATGAGGAATAAGCAGAAGAAGAGTTCTCTCCATGCATTATCATCAACCTCTACTAGTCATTTTGGAGATGAGCCTCCAGCCGCTGCAAGTCATGCTGGGGGCATAAGTCTATTCATTGTAAGTCATACTAGTAATGATTTACCTACCTCTAACAGTCATGTTGATGATGACTCACATTCTTTTGTGAGTCAGGCTAAGGGCATAAATCTTATCTCTCATGGGAAAGAGTCACCAACCTCTACAAGTCATGTTGGAGACCCTCCACCAACCTATGCAAGTCATGTTGGAGATATTCCGTCAACCACTGCTATTTATACTGGGGCCATTAATGTTGATAATAAACCTAGGTGTAAAATATTTAAACCAATCTCCCCTTGTAATATTTGTAAGGGATATCATCTTACTCATTTGTGCCTTGAGATTTCAATGGTACAAAGGTTGTGGTCTGAGTCTATAGTTCTTCTACTCCTAAACCTATTATGGTTTCTCAATAGTCAAATCAACCATTGGTTGATGAAGTGGTCAAGCTAGTGAAATATTTGGCCAATACCACTCCTCTCTTTGTGGGTGAAGCGTCTAATAGAATACACTTCTTGATTTCTAGTTTAGAGTCTTTTAGTCTAGGGGGCATGTCGGTCTCTTTGAATGTACCCCCTCAAAGTTATAGGAGTGTTTCTTTTGATTGGGATATTCTTGTTGAACCTTGTCTTAATTTTGTTTCACCTTTCCAAATAAGGGTTAGAGTTAAGTCCACAAATGTTTATCAATGTGAGGTGGATGAAGGATCTTCTACAAGTATTATATCCTCCTCAACTTGGAAAGCTTTGGTTTCTCCAAATTTGCTGGAAACTGATAGTCAATTTCTAGCTTATGATAGAAGACTTGGTGAATCTATGAGTGTTCTTCCTCAATCTCCTATCACTTTAGGTGGGAAGACTTTCTTAAACGATATGATGGTGGTTGATCACTCTTTAGACTTTATTATGCTACTTGGGCATGATTATGTCTATGATATGAATGTTTTCGTGTCTTCACTCTTTCGAGTGATGTATTTTCCTCATAATTGAAGTATTGCCAATATTAACCAACTTTCATCTAATAATTACCATCCTAATTCGAAGTTAGTTCAAAATACCCCTTGGTATGTTCCAAGTGTTCAAGTTGACTCTATCTTGCCATGGGTGAACTATGTGGCATTATATCCTCAATGCTCAATTTCTTCTTAGAAGGATCCTTTGAATTATTATTTCCCTTCCTAGGATTTGACTTCAGCAGTTGATCCAGTGATTTCTCCTATGGGTATATGGGACCCCTTGATTTCCTCTTTTGATCCTTCTAGTTCTCATGATTTCTTGGATGTTTAGTTGCCTTCGTAGGAGGAAATTTTTGAAGCCATGAGTTTTAGATGCTAAAGGAGTCCATGGTTTGAGTCTCGCAAGGGACTTGTCCTAAAGAACTATTATGCATAAGTCATAAGAATGTGTGGTTCCTTGTACCATATTTTATATATAAGGTACGTGTTTTCAAGCTTTGTATTCAGTAAACACAAGCCTTTTCCGAAGTTTCTATATGGGATGTACTAACTTCTTGTCGAGTGTTCATAACTATGTCTACAAAACTTTGAAGATTTTTCCTTTGGGTATTTTTATGGTTGATCCTCTCTGACAGGTATTGGTTCTCGAAACTGGAATATAGGTTATGTTCTCCACTTTCAATGTGCATTATTAGTTTCATTTTCCTTTTTGGCCTTGGGATCGACCCCCCCAAGTTGTGACACAAAACCTTCTTGTTGCTTATAAGTGCCATAACTTGTGTGGTAGGAGCCTTCCTCATCATGGACGCACTAGATAGTACCTTTTTGTCACTTGGCACCCATGATGAAATTTTGTTCTTAGGCTCAGGAGTCCTCTTTATTCCCGCCATGACTTTACGTTGAAGCTGCATTCCTCATTTTCTTCGCTATATTTCTGGATATATACCCTATAGGCTCCCACATGTTAAGTTGTATTTTTGCACTGCATGTTGGCTATTTGTACCCTTTTGGCCTTAATTCGGCTTCATTTGGACTCATGTATAAGCCACTTTTTTACCATGACTTTCTACAAATTCAACCTTGCAATCAATTAGCCTCTGCGACTTGACAATTTTCACCTGTGGGAAGAACATTCCTTTGAGTGTCATTGACCAGTTTCGTCACCTTGCATTGAGCATAGGAATGTTCCAATGTTATAAATAAGGAAATTGTTGAGTTGAGAGGGATCTTAGATAGAAGAAAGGGTATATCTCCCCAGTTAAGAACATATTATGGAAATCATAGTAATACCTTGAAGAAAGAATTAAACTGAAGTTTGAAAGAAAGTATTATGGATGGATTTTCAAACAAAAGAGAAATATTGAGGTTGTATTTGGTGCTACTGAAAGAAAAAAAAAAGTGAAAGAAGAAGAAATATTTCGACAAGTTATATTTGGATAAACTTTATGATGATATAAGTACCATTAGAATGACCCCAAAGGCTTGTGTTTACTTGTACATATATTTAAAGGTTTATTATAGATTGGGGTTATGATTGTGCATGATCTCTCCGTAAAAATATTGAACGCTTGATGCATGCTTGGATTGGTGAATATATATCTAATTGAGATGATTAAGAGAGATAAATCATCCTGGGGAAATAAGATGCTTGGGAGGATATCTAGCCAGCCTATGTGTTTATGTCTATATCCCTAAGTAGTGAGGATGGTGATGGCCTTGGAGCTCTGAACTTGGCTACGCACCTAGATAATTGGGTTGGTGTTAAAGCTTAAAAGCTTCATGGTACCTAGAGTGGATAAATCTTAGTCCCACCCGATTAGAGTAATGATGGTTAGGTATCTAATTTGTAGCATTGTGTGTGTTATAACTCTTCATAGAGCATATCATTTTGAGATATTCCATGTACCTATGTATATATGTAATTATGACTATGTCCATAGTTAAGATGAGTGTTGAAAAATGTAACTAGTGACGGTCTTCATAATTGTATTTGAGTCATAATGTAATGTATTTTTTTTCAAAAGAAAGAAAAATGAATTATTGTAAAATAAATTGATTTATTAAAGAATTGGTTTCATGCTTGGGCCAATGATTTTTAGGCCAAAGCCTCCATTGTAGGCTTCTAGGGTTTGTGTCAAGAGTCCTTGTCCTTGTCATTATGTAAAATAACTTTCTTTGGCTTTAATTATTAAAGAAGAAATTTATTTTGACGTAAATTAGATCTTTTAACCCTCCTCCACCAAGTCTGCCTCAGCCTAGAAAATTCAACCTAATTAAGATGCAGAATCGACTATATAAAAGAAGCAACTCGACCTCATTTGGAACACATTCACAACAAGTTCGATCAATAGTTTTTGGAGAATAAAAGAATGTGTGAAATTAAAGGAAGAAGGAGAAAAACCCGAGCGAAGAAGAGGAAACACTAGAGAAGAAGTTTGGATACTTTTTTTCTCTCTCTTTTACTCACACGTGAAAAATTTTGAATCTGCTAGGGAGGCTAAAATTTCAGATCTGCAGTAGGGCTAAAATTCTAGAAGCTAGGAGCCAAAATTATGGATTTTTTTTGGGTTGAAGTTGTTAGACAAGAAGAGACTACTGAAGTTTGTTGAATCATATTGGAAGGTTTACTTGGTGGAGGAGGAAAGTCTTTTGGTCAGGTTTAAGGTCTTGGTTTGTCTCAATTTGATTTGACTCTATTATTGGAAGAGTTTGACGACGTATTCCCCTATAGAGGGTTTTTAGTCCTGGTTGAATGCCTATATTTGGTTTCGTTGATTTTCATGTTTTAATTTTATGATTGCTTGATAAAAAGAAGATAAAAGAATCACATAAAGAGAAGTTAATAAGACAAGAATAATATCACAAGTAATTATCAATATAAGATAATATTTCCACCTTTTTTATTTTCTAACATTCCTAAGAAGAGGGTCGAAGCCATAGAATTCCAGAATAGAGGATCAAGAAGGCCTTAATACTTGTTCCAGAGGGTCGAAAGGGCCTCAAACCGAGTTCAGGAAAGTCGAAAGGCCTCAGTGGGGGAACATAAGAGGTCGATTAGCGTCAGATTGTTTTCCAGGAGATGTGGAGGTGTCTTAGGCCTATGGGGAGGCTAGTGAGGGAAAGAAGAAAGGTTGTTGTTCAAGGGTAGTTTGAGTATTCGTTGGATTGTGAAGTAAAAGGGGGTGAACTTATTTGTATCAAAATTTCCTTTAGGTTTGTTTCCTTGTATTACAGAGGCATAATATTCCCTTGAAGTTGTACATTGTCATGAACCTTGTACTATATGGTTTAAGAAGGCTCCTTGACAATTATGTGTAGAAGATGCCTTGTATGTGTGGTTGAAGTTAAAATTGTATTGGCTAAGAATTTTTTCTAGGGTCTTGACAAAAAAAATTGGGATATGGAAAATTTTTTCTTTCAAGAATTTGAGATATGATCAATTTGATTTTATTCAGGAAATTTAATGCAGAGCCAGAGGGATATGAGCATAAAGGCTCTCTCATATAAAGCAAGAAAAGGCATAACACTTATATGAGCCCTTCTTGGAAGACTTGGTAGATTAGGGTTTATAAACCCTAGAAAATACTTGAAGGTTATTATTTAGAAAGCCCTAGGGTGTATGTATAAACCTTAGAGATAGACCTAGAGTGTTGAAAATTGATGAATTTGTTGAATAGAGAAGCCCTAGCTCATAGGATAATTCAAGCAAGGAAAGGAAAGAAAAATGCATTAGAAACTGATGATGAGTATGAGCTTGATGATTTTGCAGATGGATTTCAATGATTTCTGCATGGCAAGGATAAAGGGGAGTTGAAAATTCCCTACAATCCTCAGATCAAAAGATAAGTACTTTCTATATTTCCTATTTGATTATTGTTACTTTATTATTGGTCCTCTTTTATTTGTATTATTTTGTTTGGTTAAAATTGTTTCTTCCATGGCCTCCTAATGATATTTTCAGGTACATCATGAAGGTTGTCAAGGCTCTAACAGTAGATGGAATAATTGGAAAGAACAAATCAAAATTCTGGCAAGAATATTCTCTAAGGATCGAGCATAAACTCTGCAAGACTGATTTATGTTTGAGAATGAGAAATTGCACAGACATCTAGAATCGTTTCAAATGAATGAAATATCTCTTAGTTATGTGGGAGCATACAACCAAGTATTTTGGAAGGATGACATGATGGAGGAATATTAGTTCATCATGAAGAATAATGTGTGGGAAATTTTGTCGTGGCCGAGGGGGAAGTCAGTGGTGACTTCCAAGTGGATCTACAAGATCAAGAATGTAGTATATGGCAGCATAGAGAAGTATAAATTGGGAATCATGGAAAGAGGGTTCTCCCAAAAAGAGGGAGAGCACTGTGAAGAGACATTTTCTCTAGTTTTCAAGTACAATTCTATTAGAACTAATATTTCTATTACTTCAATTGGATTGGAAATTTCATCACATGGATGTGAATACCTCTTTCCTCAATGGAGTAATTGAGGAAGAAGAAGTGTAAATAGAGCTACCTCAAGGATTTGAAGTACATGATGTTGGAAATACTAAGAGGGGGGGTGAATCAATATTTATTATGAAATATCACTTTTAAATATTTTCATAGCATTAGTTGATCTTCAATTATTCTTGATGTTTATCCAGTAACAACAGTAAACAATAGAACACAATAGGCACACAAATTTTAGGTGGAAAACCCCCTCCGGGTTAAAAAACACCGAATGCTTTTCTAATAAATCATTTAACCTTCAGCCCCAACTAAAATTAAACGTACAACTTCCTATAATTCTAGAAAAGCATTCTTCTCCAGCTCCCACTCGAAGGATGCCCCAATGCCCTAGTTTCTTCAGTAGTCAATTGAATGGATGCCTCGACATCCTATACCGGCCTACCACCCTAAATTATTCACAGGTTCCAACATGTAGGTGACTTCATGCACCAACCTAGGACCTTCCTGCCACCCTATAATGATCATAAATAAGAAAATAGTGTGGAATCTCGTACTAGGTACAATGATCCACGATAAAATATGATTCACAATGATTTTCTTGACTAGACCAATCACCCAATCACACTATGACATGCAACCCAACCATAACATTATCCAAACATGACACTTATACCACCCGACAATGCCTCTCAAACTCTAGGCAGATTGACTATTTTACAATAATGACTCTTTTACAATTTTATAATGATGATTTTTACAATACTGATTTTTGACATGATCTGATACTTGACTTGACATTGCTCCTTTGAACACTAGTAGCTACTGAGGTATTGTTGTGCTTGCTTCAAGTAATGGTACTTTGGCATTGCATTGTCCTTCTAGTATGTGTTTGATTTTTCCTATTGTGTCCACCTTCCTGCACATGCATTAATGAACAAGACCCAAACCAATATACAAACAAAATACTTACATTGTCCTGAAAACCATATGTTAGAGAAATATTCAAAATTCAAATGTAAATATGTTTAAAATTTATGAATAAAACCCAATCAAACATTCATATAAAATACTTACACTATCCTATAAAAACACATGTCAAATATGATATTCAAATTAAAATTAAAACATTAATCATACATACCTTGTTGTAGCAGACTTACCCTTGATTTTTGATGTCTTGTCCTTACTGCAGTGATCCTTGAATGCATATTTTCTTGCCTTATAGAATCTTGCTATTGAATCTTTGTATCTATGTAATTTTATATCTCCAAAGTCTAAAATTGTGTCCTATGGTATCCCTCTGTGTCCTCTTTCCAACCCCATAATTCTGATCAATATTTGATTCTTCAAGAAATATTTATCCCCAATCTCCTACGATGACCTGCTTATAGACTGGTTCAGTAGAGCGAACTTATATGAAGTGCCACGTGTTACTACTTCCACCTTTGGTCCTGAAAATGATACACAAAAAACTATAGCCTGTCCTCTTTCTGTCACTTTTTATGAAATTTTAATCCAATGCTCAGAGAGAAAGTTATGACTATTTTTCCAAGGTCACTTGTTTAATATGAAATTCAAGAGCCCGCAAAAACCCTAGCTTCCTCAGAACATATCTCCAAAAATATAGCGAAACAATATCTAAAAATTGGACACTTGCTTCATTAGGATTTCAGCTCAAATTGGTTTTTTTTCAACATCTAAATATTCGCAGAAAACAATTTATAGTGAAAATTCCACGATGACCTGTTTTAAGTAGCAAAATATTTACATGAGGAGGATATGAGGATCACAATTTATATAAATTATTAGATTGAGAGGGTCTTCAACATGTGAACATTGGAGGGCTTTTAGGAGCTTTAAAAATTATTGATTATTTATTATTCAATGACTGCAACCAATTATTAGTGTCATGCCACAACCCCATGAGGTTTTAGCCCACTAACTAGGGTTACTAACTTCAAACATGAATATCTCTAAAACTGTGAATAATTATGTGGCGTGCCATATATCAACAGAAACATCTCGACAACTAGAAACCATCCCAAATATCTATTAATCATAATAGAGTAAATTTTCAAGCCAAATTCCCATGCAATATCAGGGTATCCCCTCGTACTGCTTGGGTTGACATCAATGACAACCACTGATCAACATTCTCTCCCTTTGGCATTGATGGAAACATAAGTACTCCCCTACAATCATGACACCTCTTCCTCCAGCATTCTCTCCCCCTTTGTCATCAATGGAAAAGGGTAACTCACCTTAACAAATGTCGTCCTGCGAACCTGTACACACCTCAACTCCCCCCATTTTTTTTACTTAGTTAGATAAGAGAAAGAGTCTAATGAGAACTATGGAGAATCCCAAGCTTTAGAAGAATATACTCAAATGTTTCACGAGGTAATGGTTTGGTAAATATGTCATCAATTTGTTCGTTTGTGCCAACATATTCAAGCTTGATATTATATTCATTGACTTGATGTCTAACGAAATCATATTTTATCGAATATACTTTGTTTTGGAATGCATCACAGGATTCTTGGAGATATTGACAGCACTGGTGTTATCGCAAAATATGGGAATAGCCTCATCAAACTTGACTTTAAGATCTTGCAAAGTGTGCTTCATCCAGAGAACTTGAGTAAAACAAGATGTTGTTGTGATATATTCTGCTTCTACTATGGATAATGAGATTGAAGGTTGCTTTTTACTTAACCATGAAACAAGGCAACCACCTAGACAGAATGTTTCTCCACTAGTACTCTTTCGATCATCAACACTTCCTACCCAATCTGCATCTGTATAAGCTTGGATAACTAGATTATTTCCTTTGGGATACCATAAACCATATTCTATTGTGCCCTTAAGATATCAAATAATTCTTTTGATGGAAATAATATGATATTCTTTTGGTTCTTCTTGGAATCTTGCTACTTGTCCAACTTCCTGCATTACATCTGGCCAAGAAGATGTCACATATAGAAGATAACCAATCATAGATCTATACAACCTCTAGTCCACATCCTTTGACGAATCATCTAAAATTAGCTTGCAACATGTTACCATTGGGGTAAGGACAGGCTTGCAATCTTCCATCTTGAAATTCTTGAGAATTTCCTTGATGTACTTGGTTTGATATATAAATATTCCTTTATCCTGCTGAGACATCTGAATCCCTAAAAAGTATGTTAGCTCACCAAGTAGAGACGTTTCAAACTCACTTTGCATCTTTGTGGAAATTTTTTTACTTAATATATCATCATTTCTTCCAAAAATTATTCCTTCTACATATGCCTCGATAATTATTAGGTTATCTTGATCCACTTTCACATAGATATTGTTGTTTGCGCTTCCTTTCTTAAATCCTTGTTGATGTAGATATCCATCAAGACGAGCATACCAAGCTCTAGGAGCTTGCTTGAGACCATATAGTGCCTTCTTTGATCTAAAGACATAGTATTCCTTTCTAAAGGGCAGAAAATCTTTAGGTTATTCAATCTAAACTTCTTCTTCCAATTCACCATTTAGAAAGGTTGACTTAACATCCATTTGGTATACCTTGATTTTTCTCGAGCATTCATAAGTGAGAAACATTTTGATAGCTTCCATTCTGTAAATGAGAGAAACTTTGTTGTGAAACTAGCTCCAAAATAGAAGAAAAGAGATATCAACACCTTAGAAATAATCCACTTCAAGGGGGCAACCTCCGATACATTACATGAATGAAAAATTCTTGGATGATACAAATTACAAAACCTCCTTTCTATATGTAGGAGTCCATGGGGCTACAATGTAATCTTAGTGGGGCCACAATGTAATCCTAGCCGACCTAACAATAATAATTTAAGGGCACAATAATAACAATATGGGGGTTACATGGGTACAATAATAACAATAACGGGGTTACACTAACAACAATAAGGGACTATACTAGTAATATAGGGACCTAACATGCCCCTCTCCTTCAAAAAAGTGTTGTCCTCAACGCTTGAGTAGCTCCTTTAAGAGCTGGAGAACTTCTTGTTGATGCTTGATGCGATCTTCCACTACTTGAACCTTTGAATTTTCTCTTAAAGATTATGTGATGGATGGTGGATGATATCCATAAAGTGCCATAAATGGGGTCATTTTTGCTGCAGTATGGAAGGAGGTGTTATACCACCATTCACTGAGAGGTAACCACTTGACCCATTGTGTTTGTTTATCGGATACAAAACAATGAAGATATCCTTCCAAACATTTATTTAATATCTCAGTTTGACCATCGGATTGAGGACAATAAGATGAGCTATGAGCTAATTGAGTACCCAAACAAGAAAATAACTCCGTCCAAAAATTTCCAGTAAAAATGGGATATCTGTCGCTCACAATAACCCTTGGGTTTCCATGTAGCTTTTGAATTGTGTCCATAAATGTAGTAGCAACTGTACTTGCTTTAAATGGATGAGATAATGCACAAAAGTGTGCATACTTGGTAAGTCTATCAGCTACCACCATGATGACACTCTTTCCTTCAGACTTAGGTAAACCCGTGATAAAATCCATTGAAATCTCCTCCCAACGTTGACTTGGAATGGATAAAGGTTGTAGAAGTCCCGGGGTCTTAATTGTTTCCACTTTATTCTGCTGGCAAACCAAACATTCCGCCACAAACTTTTGAATATCAGATTTAAGGCCATCCCAAAAAAATTATTTCTTCACCTTGTGGTAAGTTTTTAAAAATCCTGAGTGTCCTCCTAAAGGAGAAGTGTGCAATTCCAGAAGAATCTTTTGTTTTAGTTGGGAATTCTTACAAAGATATAAGCGATCTTTGTACCATAAGAAATCATTTTTCCAACTAAATGTATCAGATGTACTAGGATCTTGCTGCAACTTTTGAATGAGTGTCCATACATATTTGTCCTTCTTCCATTCATCTCTTGCTTCAGTTATCCAATCTGGTTGGATAATAGAAATTGCACAAAGCAATGCTTCCAATAATTCATCCAATAATTCATCAATCCAATAATTCATCAATCACAGGAATGGGAAATTTATCTTTAATGGTGAGCTTATTGAGCTCCCTATAATCCGGACACATGCGCCATGATCCATCCTTCTTGTGTACCAATACTACAAGAGCAGAGAAATAACTTTGACTAGGTTGAATTATACCAGCCTCTAACATTTATGCAATCATATGTTCAATTTCGCTCTTTTGGACATAAGGATATCTATAAGACCTGATGTTTGGAGGAACACTTCCTGGAATCAAATGAATAGCATGATCATGATCACGAATAGGTGGGAGTCTTTTGGGAGTTTCAAAAACCTTGGAATGATTGTCCAAGACTTTTTGGAGATCTGCAGAAATAGATGATTTTGATGTTGGAACTTCTAGTGAGCACAATTGTGCAATTACACCTCGTTGTTATTTCTTTATAAGCTTTGTCATGAAATTAGAGCTTATTATCTTTCCGGCTTCCCTGCAATACCCTGTAATTCGACTTCCTTTCCTTCTGAAAAAAATTTCAATAAAAGTTCTTGAAAATTAAAAGCTACCGTCCCCAAATATTGTAACCATTGTACTCCTAGTACAACACCAGCACCTCCCATAGGAATGGAAAGCATTGGACTATTCAATACATATTCCCCCGTGGTTAGCTTGATATTATGGCATTTTCCAGAGAAATTTATAGTTCCTCCATTTGCAACCATCACTTGACATTCTGGTGCTGGGTATAGGAAACAATTCAATTCCTTTGCTACCTTACAATGAATAAAATTATGGGTACTACCTGAATCAATCAACACTATTACCTTTTTCTTCTTGATATTTCCTTCTATATTGAGAGTTTGAGGAGTGGTAATTCCTGCCAATGCATTACACGATATGGTCGGACTCATTTCTTCCTCTTCTAGGGCTGGTTCCTGGTGTATATCCTCTTCTTGTTCATTTTCTTCTTCCTCTTCACAATCTATGTAAAATAATTTCTTCTCAGCACACTTATGACCTTTAGTATATTTGCTATCACAACTATAGCAAAGCCCTTTTGCTCTTTTTTCTTCCAATTGTTGTGGTGTCAACCTTGTAGGTTGTGGAAATCTAGGCGTAGCAACACTTCCTTCTTTATAGAATTGAGTGGTAGGCTTCCTTGTCGCCATAATTTTACATTCAACTTTTCTTGCCAACCTGAATGCCTTCTCCAGTGAATCAGGTTCCAAAACACGAACTTCATGTTGGATGTTATCCTTTAGAGTACCTAAGAAGAGATCAATCCTGTGTTCCTCTGGAATATTAGTTACCCTTGTATTCAATTTTTGGAAGTCCTCAATGTGCTGCCCCACTAAACCCTTTTGTTTGAGATTTATCAATTGGCTAAAGAAGGTGTTGCTCTTTGTATCCTCATAATGTGCTATCGTTTCCTCCGTAAAAATTGACCAAGTGACAATTTTTTTACGGGAGCAAAGCCATCGATACCATACAAATGTATTTTTTTCTAAATGTAAAGTTGCAATACGTACCTTTTTTGTGTTTTGCACATTATGGAGATCAAAATATTGCTCCATCTGTAGTATCCATGTTACAGGATCCTTTCCATCAAAATTCCTAATATCCATTTTTGGAATATGGTGGTTCTTCCCGCCAACATTAGAGTTTATGAAATCACGATTAACATTTATTTTGTTCTCATCATGAGTTTCCTCTATTATCTTTTCACCATTAGGAAAAAAATTTCACCATTAGGAAAAATTTGTTGTATCAACTTTGTCAAACCTTCGATGTCTACTTTTAGATCATTCTTCATGTTTTCCATTTTTTCATCGATATTAGCTTCCATGTCATCCATATTAGCTTCCATGCCAACTTCCATGCCATCCATATTAGCTTCCAAACCATTCATCTTAGCTTCCACGACTTTCTTCAAACCTTCCATTTCATTTTTTGTTGCTCTTTGCGATAGCAAAATTTGGTGCACTTGCTCATGGACTTTTGATATCTCATGTTGCATTTCTTCGTCTTCATGAGTCATAGTAGAGAATTATAAAGGCTTGATGGGTGTTGAATTGCTCAGAGAGAGATTTATCAAGATTTTCCCACGATCACCTTTTTGAGGTGAAATTTGGGAGCCTGCAAAAGACCTAACTTCCATAGACCATATCTCCAAAAATATTGCAAACCAAGCTCTGAAATTTTGCGAAGATATTCCTCAGGAGCTCTTCTTCGCTCCCGAAAAATTTCAACTTCTGCACCTTTGCAAAAAAAAGTTATAACAAAAATTCCACAATGACCTGTTTAGATTAAATTCGGGAGCCTGTAAAAAGACCTAAATTCCACAGATCATATCTCCGAAAATTTTGTGAACCGAGCTCTAAAATTTTGCGACGATGTTCCTCGGTATTTCGGCTTTTCACTCTAAAAATTTTAGATTCTGAACCTTCATATAAACAAAATTATAGCCAAAATTCCACGATGACCTGTTTGGGGCAGCGAAACCCTAGAATCCAAAGCTCTGATACCAAATGTTGTGAAACCAACTCCAAAAATAGAAGAAAAGAGATATCAACACCTTAGAAATAAGCCACTTCTAGGGGGAAACCTTCAATACATTACATGAATGAACAATTCTTGGATGATACAGATTAAAAAACCTTCTTCCTATCTATAGAAGTCCATGGGGCCACAATGTAATCTTAGTGGGGCCACAATGTAATCCTAGCCGACCTAACAATAATAATTTAAGGGCACAATAATAACTATATGGGGGTTACAGGGGTACAATAATAACAATAAGGGACTATACTAGTAATATAGGGACCTAAAAAAAATTTTCTTCAAAATCAATTCCTTCAACTTGTGCATATCCTTTTCAGACTAATCTTGCCTTAATCCTGGTAACTTGTCCATCCTCATTCAATTTGTTTCTGAAGACCCATTTAGTTCCAATAACATTTTTATCCTTTGGTCATGGAACCAATTCCCAAGTATCATTCTTCTCAATTTGATCCATTTCTTCATTCATAGTTGCTACCCAGTGTTCATCTTGAATATCTTCCTCAAAATTTCTAGGCTCAAAAGTTGCTAAAAATAAAGGTGGGCTTGTTGTGATGAATGAAGCTTTCGACTTCTTCTAGTTCCAATTACTTCATTTATGTTGCCAATGATTTGATATAACAGGTGATTATTTTAACACCATTATTTAAATCTTTTGGAGAATTTTCTTGTACATCGTGGTGATCATTTCTTATTTCCTCTTGGTTGATTGTTGTTTCCTTATTTGATTAGTCTTGTTTTGGAGCTTCTTCTTCATCCTTCACAGATCCTCCCTCATATTTTATTGAAGGGAAAATCTCATCGTCATCCTTTGTAACACAATCTTCATCAAAAGTAAAATTTATGCTTTTCACTATTTGTTTTCGCCTCATATTGTAGCATCTATAAGCCTTCCTTTTGTGTGAATAACCAACAAAAATACCTTCATCGACATGGGAATCGAACTTTTCTAGTTTTTTATCTTCTCTTTTGATGTAGCATTTGCTTCCAAATATTTTGAAGTAATTGACGTTAATCGGTCTTCCCTTCCATAATTCGTTTAGAGTCATGTTACAATTGTTCCTTAGAAAACCTTTGTTTATAATGAATACAGTTGTATCAATTTATTGAACCTAGAATTTATCATCTAATTTTGAGTCATTTAACATTATTTTTCCCATTTCCTGTACAGTTCTTTTTTTCTTTCAACAACTCCATTTTTTTGTGGTGTTCTAGCTGTTATTGTGGTGTTCTAGCTGTTAAGAATTTCCTTTTTATTCCATTTTTGTCACAGTAATGGTGAAATACCTTGGAAGTGAATTCTCTGCCACTATCTAATCTCAGAAATTTTATCTTCAAATAATTTTCATTTTCAACCAATTCCTTGTAGATTCTAAAACATTCGAATGCCTCAGTATTTTTCTTTAATAATTTGACAGTTGTCATTCTGGTGTAATCATCTATCATTAGCATAAAATATAATTCTCCATCTAAACCTTTTGTTTCATAGTACCACATAGATTAGTATGTACTAATTCCAATGGACATGATGCAAAGTGTTATTTTGTCTTGAACTCAACTTTTGTCTACTTTCTGTGTCGACAAGATTCGCATATCATATTGGTGGGTTTTGAAATTTTATGAATTTCTTTTACTGCTTCTGTCTTGTTGATCCAGACCAAATTGTCGAAATTTATATGTCCCATTCATTTGTGCCATAACCAACTTTCGTCTTCTTTTGCCAAAAATCACCCTTTAGGTATCTCATCCAAAATATATATGTCATTTGGAGATTTGCTTGTTGTAGCCACAATTTTACCGAACTTACCTTCCCTAATTTCACATTTCTTAGAGTTAAATAGCATTATGTGTCCTTGATCGCACATTTGTCCAACACTGAGCCGATTGTGATTCATATTTTCAACCAACAACACATCTTTCACTAATGCATTCTTGCTTCCAAGTGTGATTTTACCTACTCCTATGATGTTTGAAGACCTATCATTTCCCAAAGACATTGTTCCATCCTTCTTTTCCTTCAAGGATATGAACTTATTCCTATCTCCAGTCATATGAGTTGAGAAACCACTATCAACATACCAAACATTTATGTTGCTTTGAGCCTTGAGGGATGTGATAGCACATTTTTCATTCTTCTTTTTCCATATTTTTTCATTCTGATTTTGCGAGAATTCCTTTGAATAACTTCCAAGTCTGCAATCTTTATCCTGGTATCCAAAATTGTTACAGTTGTAACATTCGACATCATCTCTCAAATGATCAAAGCTGTTAATATTTTGTTGAGTTTTGAATATCCATTTCTGAAAGATCTCCTGAAACTATATTTATTCCAAACATACATGTCACATTCTATATCTCTATGTCCAAACCTTCCACATGAATAACAATGACCATAGAAGATAGGTTGATACCTAGGAGGAAATATTCTTCGAGAAAAATTTTTCCATGGTTTTTCCTGTGAGTGTTGATCTCTTGAGTTGGCTGGAAGGTCTACCTGCTAATTAGATTTTTCATATCCATCTTCTTTTGTTGTCATAGAAGGAAGTGCCTCATTTTCATATTTTTCTTTGTAACCAAGACCAGTCTTTTCACTGTTTGATCATTGATAGTGATGATTTATTCCAATGCCTTGGAGCTGTTGGTGTAGTTTTAAAATGTTTTTCCATTTTTTACTTGCTTTCGAAGAGAAACTATTTCAGCTTCCAATGCTTCTCTTTCCTTGTTGATTTCCTTTAATTATTACCTGAGCGATCCTTAAACTCATTTGTATTATTCAACCTTGATTTTAAGATTTAGGACTTGTTCCCTTTCTATCTTTAATTCATCTTCAAGAGCGTTGACATGCTTCTTCTAAACCTTGAGTGCTTTGATAACCCTGATCACTTCGTTTTGAAATTCAACCTTAGTCATCTCTTCTTCTTCATCCCATTCTTCATCAGATGCTTCTTGCCTATTGTGCTTGGACATAAACAATACTCTTCCATTGATTTCTTCTTCGTTATCACCGTCTTCATCATATGAGGAGCTATCTTCTTTGGAGAAAAAACTATTATTAAACCATTTCTTCTTGCCTTTCTTGTTGAACTTCCTTAGACCTTTCTTTCCTTTCATAATAGCCTCATTTTTGTGAGGAAACCTAGTTGAAAAATGCCCAACCTCACCACAATTGAAACATATCAATGGAATTTTACCTTTAAATTTCCCCATACATGTTCTCATTTTTCGTGTGAAGTAGGAAAATTGTTTATCTGAAAATTCTTCTTCATCTTCTTCCTTTTCTTCTTCCTTACAACTACAAGTTTTCACTTTCGAAGTATGCTTGTCCTTACCAGTTTTCTTGGATGCGGCGAATGTTGTTTCTAGGTGAGATGTGTCGTCCTTCTTCAATCCTCATTTCATATGTCATAAGCACTATGTATTGATGCATTTGACACGAGGGTGTACGAAATGCACGGTGCTTGGTAGGGGAGGTTGCTTTCCTACAAGAAATGACACAAGGAAAAAATAATTTGTTATATGGTTAGTGAAGCATCATAACATGTAGAAAAAATAGTTATAAAACATAACATACTACAATAGAGGAGGAAACAAGAAACAACAAAGAAAAATATAACACAAGCTCAATATCGAGTTTAAACAAACTGATAATACCAACGGAGAAAAAATCCCCTTTTATTAGCTGATAGTGGTAAAAAAGAGGTAAAACACTAAAACACTCGCAGTGAGTCCTTAGAGCTATGGAGATATAGTACTCAAAGCAAAGAGGGCTCTTCCCTTAAGCTTCTTGCAAGCCTCTCTCTTCTCCTCGAATGAGTGATCAGATAACGAACAACTGATGCACTTCTCCTTTGGGATTGAAAGTTTGGATGGCCAACAAATGAATCCCTTCATTCCTTTGCTGCTTGGACAACACACTACTAGTTTTCTCATGGGAAATTTGGCCAGCATAAAAATGTGTTCTAATTTTTTCTTCTCATTGTGATATTTTATAGGAAAAATTCAAATCTTCTTCCCTCTCTTGGTACAATTGTGGATGGTGACCCAATATTGGAGGTTGATTCCATTATCTTCTACGCTTGAGGTCTCAATTTGGCTCCAAGGCGGCTGTCCTTAGCAATCTTGAGTAGAGAATATTTTTCCTTAAGTGTGCCAAGTGGTCCTGAATGGTGATCTTCCGCCATACCCAATGTCGTGCAGCCTTTTAAAGGATAACTGTGTAGATTTGTGCTAATATAAAATAAAAGGTCGTGCAGAGTGCTTATTTCCAGTGCTTTCTGTGTGCGGCTTGATAAATTTGCCTGCTTGACCTAAGGAAAAGTTAAATTTTCCAGATTCTGTAATGTTTTATTTTCCTGTAAATCCTTCTGCTTGACATTTCATGATGTCATCTGCCCGTCCAATTTTCCAATGATAAAATTTTCCCCTTAATGTATGAGGTATAGGAAGAACTATATAGCTGAAATAGATTATAGCTTCTTTTCTGTATAACCCGTGTTGAGAGAGAGAGAGTAACTTGTGTGAAGCCTAAGGTTGGAGACCCCTTTCCGTGAGTAAAAGAGGGACCATGTTTTGTAGGAAACCTCCAAGAGATAGTATAAATACAAAATTTCTACGAGGCAGGCATGTCCCATGCTCGTGATGCTTTGGCTAGTTAAAGCCTGTTTGACAGATATAGGTTATGTCTGTGTCACTTGTATGGTAGTGATCTGTTGATTTGGTTGATGACAACAATTTTTGACGCCCTCAATGGCATTTTGTCTTTGACAATAGGTCGAATGTAGTGCCCACATTCATAATCTTGGTATGGCATATTTTTAGAATCAATGCTCATTGTATGCATGGGTGTATGACTGGGACCTTCCCATGTAAGCATTGATCAAAAAGATGCTTATGGTGGCACTGGTCTTCGATGAATTCTGACAAAGTGCAATGGTTGTGAAGTATGATACCATATTGACATGAAAGCTTGTATTGAAGTCAAATGTCAAGAGGATCAATGACATCAATGGGCAATGATGATTCCCATAGTGTCATCCAATAATTCCCCTATTGAAGTGAGTATCTATCTAAGGTACTGCTTCCTTCTTAGAAAATGGTTGTTTATGTCGATAAGAAGTAAGCCTCAACTGATCGAGAGAAATATTGATGCAAGGGAATAGGGTCTTTGGTAGAGCGGGTGGGGAATGATAGGTTAACATAGGCATGATGGCGAGAAATCACTGAAATAAGATGATGGGAGTTCAATGGCCCAAGGTCGGAGCTTGTAAATGCAATTGGAGGCAGTCATAATGATTTCTGGTGAGGAAATCCCTAGAGTAGGTAGGACGTCTAGGGTGGGTATATGCTTGTTATGAATGTCGTGGCGGCTTTGGGTGAAGGATGTGAAGCTCTGATCAAGGGTGATTAGGGACTACTGCTAGGGGATAAAATTGGATGGGTGGGTGGGGAGTTTCTCTTAAAAAATCTTTGTACACTTGCCAAAATAATATAAAATGGGTTTGGATGTACAAAAACGGAGACGGGTGCCCCAAAAACATGAAAAATGATAACTCACTGATGATGTGAGGAAGGTGTTTTTGCTAAGGTTGGGGGATCCATTGGTTAGTCTCAGTGCAGGGGTGTTGAAGCAGATGGAAAGTGTCACAGATGGGCTATGTTGATGGAGGTATGGTAGGCAAAATGCAAGACGCGGTGGTGCGTGTTCAATCTGCTTACGAAAATGGTAGTCCGAGAAAGGGGTTTTATCGTGACATGGTAAAAATTGACTTGATGAATGATGGATGGATGAACATGAAGTGCTTCCCAGACTGGAGTGTTATGGCCATGGTGTCATATTCTTTGATGCATGGTCTACTTGAGTGATGGACACCATGGAGAGTGAGGCTCTACCAACCGACAAGAAATTTCATCATGTACAAGATGGGGTGATGATAAACATGGTCGGGTGACTAGACCCTATGGTTGATTCTTGTGGAGAAATGATGTCAGGATATGCAAAGCTTCTCTGGGAGCCTATCATGTTGGGGGCAGAATGATACCGACTCTGAAACCTTCAGTGGCTAGGGAAAAAGTTGGTTTTGTCATGCTTAACACCTGCAACCAATACCCCAAGTGAAAGCATATTTTCCATTCAAATATATTAAAAAATGTGTTGAATGAAAAAAAATAAGAGAGGGCATACCTGTTGTAGCTGAAAAAATAAATTTTTCAGAGGTGTGGATGTGTGGAGCCTCATTTGGACATTATGAGGTGTTGATCACTATGTTTCTTTCATTTTTACAATTGGGCATTTTGGGCTCCCGTTATGATCTGTTGAATAATTCAAAAATGGAAATATATAGGTCAATATGGCTCATTTCAGTTAATTTGTGTCATTTGAGAGTTGTTAGGTTAGAGTTGAGCCCTTACTGTCGAGCCTTTCTTGTCGTTGCGGTCAGCCTGTGTACTAGGGATTCGCATCGTTGGAGCTAGGTAGGCCCCAGAACATCCTGTAACTTAATGTTTTAGTCTTATCTGGGTGGGGGTTTGTAAAAATTACATTTGTATGGACCCTTACTTATTTTTGGCCTTGGTCGTGTAGGCGATCAAGGTACAAGCACGGAGACCTCGCGGAAAATTGAGGATTTCCTTGGAGATTTCGCGCCTATCTGAGGTTTTGCGTGCGGCTTCTGTGTCTATCTGTGAGACATATGCGTGGTCAGTGTGCCTGTATGGGAGATAGGCATGGTGAAAATCCAATCCATTTTTTTTTAAATTGAATTTTTAAGTTTGATGTCACTAATGTGATTTTTTTTGGTGACAAGATGTTGTGGAGGGAGCGTGACTAGTCGGATCTTTGCATAGTTGTGGCACATGATGCCAATGCACAGATGTTACTAGCACAGTGGGGTCTTCTCAAGTTTCTTTAGAATGACCTCCTGAGGTCGCAGGATCGCCTGTTGCACTTCTTGGTCCGTAGCTAGAACAAGAGGTGAAAGGTGATAGTCTTGTGAAGGAAGGGAATTCATATACGTCTAGAAATGAATATCTACTTTGTGACCGTCTTGTTGCCTCTGTGTGAGGCACTTCCCCGCCCACTCCCGCCTGGTAGGGTGGCGCTCTAGCGTTGGTCAGAGTAGCACTATGGTGGGGCACCACTTTCGGAGTGGTTTATCCTTATCTCATCAGTGGTTGATGTAGCTGAGTAATGTGTTTTAGCTATGATCGTATGGTTGACAGGGTCATTGTCGCCACATAGGGTGTCTGGACCTTAGATTGGTGTTCTACGCTGGCCCTGGACCAGCCATTTTTATGTCTGGGCGCGTCATGTTTATGATGGCATTGTGTCATAGTTGGGGAAGTTTCGAGGAGGATCTTCCAAATTATTCACATATGCTAGCATCATTTGCAACATTATTTTTGATACAGTGGTACTGCTGCGACCCGTTGTGCCTCTTCCTATTAGGCCTCGTCGAGACCCTCAAATGAGGCGATGGGCGCTAGTGATGACTTGAGGTGGGGGAGGGGAGGCGGGTCGATACTGGAATGCGACCACAGAGGCATGGTTAGAGGTGAAACCCCAGATGTTCCTAGAATTCCCATAATTTGGGATGGATTTTTTAGGAGATCTGGATATGGGTATTCGTGTTGGTTACACGTGGGGACCTGCAGGTATGATTTTTTAATTTTTTTCTGCATTTGTTGAGTATTTACGATATGCATATTTATATGTGTATTGTTGATCTAAATGGAAATATTTGTAACGCTATGCAAAGTATCCAAAATGATATAATTAAGTGTGCAAAGTGTTCTCCATGAATTGCAGGTTAAACAAAGTAGTTTTGGTTATGTATTTGAGTTTTCAATGTGAGGATTAGTTAACTGATTTTATTATTTAACATAGTATAGCAGAAATACACAGCAATTAAAATTCACCAGCACAATACACAACAAATTGTTGAGGTAGTTCACCCCTCCTGGGCTACATCTGCCAGTCCAAGGCTCCCCAATGGCATGTCCTTGCTCTATTAATTTTCTCAAAATGGTTGTACAGGTAAAAATGTGCCTCAATAGAAAAAACCAACTATAAATTCAGCTTCAAAAGATAGAAAATATCTAGAAATGGCTTTTCATTTACACTAAACAGTGAAAGAGAGCCCAATACACTGCCTTCTCCATGATGGCCCTGATGGCTCCTTCATATTCCTCGAAGAAAAAGCTATTGTAGATCGCCTATGTTCAACCTGAAACTTGTTCCAAACTTCTCATAATGCTCCAGAAACCCAAAATTGATTATTTTTTCACCTCGTTTGGTCGAAAACTAAAGAATTTATGGCAAAAACAAATTTTTGCCCAGTGTCCCCCAAAATCCTCCTCCAAAACTGGAGGAACTCCAATTAGGGTCGAAAAAAATGGCAGTCCACTTGGAATAGCGGAACTACGCTCCAAATTAGGCAATAGCAATCAATGTTGTGATTATTCGTTGGCGCGTTCACATGCGAGAAAGCTGCTAATTGTAAACTTATGGGTCGATAAGGTTAAAGCCGCACCCTTGGTCATTGCATAAGAGTCATATGGTGTTGGGGCTAGCCGCTTAACAACTTCTATCGGTTCAAAAAATTTACGCCATGGTTCCGAGGTTATGGTCACGTGACAACGGGGCTGCCCTGAGGGGCGAGCCCCCCAACCTTTTCTCTGCCAACCAACGAGCCGACTATTTGTTTAACAGCTGCACAACTCGTTCAATAGAATGTCACAAACGGGCCGGTCAGGTCCCTCTGCCCAAGTTTTCGGGTCGGGGGTTCAAACCTCATGAACCAAAAAAAATTGCACGTGAATTTTAAACCTACGACTTGGGCCACGTGGTAGCCTCTGGGCAGGCCACGTGGCACCCTCTAATAGGCCCTCAAAACATTAAAAAAAATAACTTGCCGCATATTTTTTTTTATAAAAATTGGCATAGTCAACTTAAGTCAAAAATTCATGTTTTGGAGTTCATTGGACGATTTCAAACCTCAATAACTTTCACATACGACCTCGGTTTTGAGAACCATTCACGGTGCCAGAATCGCAGCGATGAGGCATTTCCGATCGTTCAGATTTCAACCATTTCCAAGCACTTTCATTTTGGAGAAAATTTCATAACTTGGACATGATATTCGGATCACACCTCTCCATTGGGAAGCTTTTGGACCCCAAAAACCTTCAATTACCTGTTCAGAAGATGAGGGTACAAACCCCTCACCTTTTCCACCTCCATCCATTTTTCCTTACTCCGTTTGTTTCCTTTAAGACGAATCCGAAGATAATCGACACTTCCCCTCTTAGAAGTGTGTGTCCTCCTGTCAAGGATAGTATCCTCTTTAAGTTCATCCAAATATTCTGGCGAGAAATATTCTATGGATGGCAGCTGAATGTCACTCCCTTGATTAGCAATCAAAGGAAGCTCATAAAAATGTAAATTTTCCACATTAACAATGGAATACATTTGCATATATGAAGGAAAATCTAGTTGAAAATCATTATTTCCAACTTGTTTAATAATATTGAATGGACCATAATGAATAGGCTTCAGCTTCTTACCTTCTCCTTGCATTCTTTCTTTACTAATATGCAGCCATACCTCATCTCCTTCTTGAAACTTATGATCAACTCTGTGTTTTTCATGCCTCTCCTTGTACTTGCCTTGACTCTTTTCAAGCTGTTCTTGAACTTGCTGATGTAGGAGCTAAATTATTTCAATGAAAATATGAGGTTTTCCAATGTCACTATGCCCATCAATGGCAACATCCTTCTCAAGAATGAAATCTAAAGGTGACTTAGGCAAATACCCAAAACAAGCTTCAAAAGTTGAAGTATTTGTAGAAGAGTGCTTGGCCCAGTTGTAAGCATGCTAAATGTAATGAAAATGCTCATCCCAAAGCTTGGGATGTTTGCTGCAATAACCTCTCAAAAGATGTACGATGGTTATGTTCACTACCTCTATTTGGCCATCTATTTGCGGATGAAAAGTAGTACTCTTTTTCAACTTATTGTCCATCATTTTCCATAAATTGAACCAAAAATTCCCAACAAATCTGGAATCCCTATCACTAACAATAGAAGTAGGCAAGCCATAATGAACCCAAACATGTTGAAAATATAAATCAACAGTTTGTTTAGTAGTTATAGATTTCTTACATGGCATAAGAATACACATCTTGTTGAATCTATGAACTATTACATAAAGCTAATCATGCTACTTTCTAGACAATGGTAGAACTCCAAAAAAATCCATAGAAACACTTTCCCATGGTCTAGAAGGTACCGGTAATTGCGTATATAAACCAAAATTCCTATTTCTAGGCTTTCTTGTAGCACATAATGAACAACCTCTAATGAAACGTGAAACACTATCTACCATGAGAGGCCAATAACAATACCTTTGTAAATGTGCCACCGTTTTGCCTACCCCGAAATGTCGAGCAATAAGAGAAGAATGAGCTTCTCTCATGACACTTAGTCTCTCTCCCTGTGGTATGCATAACTTTCCCATATGAAACAGAAAATTATTATGCAAGTGATAATCATTCTCCTCAAATTTATTTCCTTCAATTAAGTTAGCATACACATCCTTAAAATCAACATCTGATGCATATTGTTCTATGTAACTCTCATGTACAATAGAATAATTCTTAAGTAAAGTAGTAGCACTAATAATAGGCCTTGAAAGCATATCATAAAATTTATTGAAAATACCTTTCTTGTACCTTATTACCAAGTGAAATTGTTGTAGGAAGCCCATCCATCTGAAATGTCGTGACTGCTGCAATTTAATTTGTGACTGCAAGTACTTTAAAGGATGATGGTCGGTATGAACAACTGTCTCTTTTCCCATCAAATATTGTTTCCAATTTTTGATGCTTTTTACCAACGCATACAAATCTTTATCATATGTAGGATAATTCACAACAGCACCATTAAATGTCTCAGAATGAAATGCGATAGGCTTACCATGTTGTAAGAGAAATGCACCCATGGCATAATCACTAGCATCGGTCTAAATCTCGAATGGTTGTCTCAAGTCTGGTAATGCAAGGACTAAAGCTAAAATTATCTTCTCTTTCAAAGATTCGAAAGCTTTCTGTTGCTTGCCTCCCCATTGGAAAGCACGCTTCACACTTGTCACTACATGCATAGGAGCTTCTATGGCAGAGAAGTTAGAAATAAACTTCCTCCAATACTGAGCTACACCCAAAAAAATTCTTACCTCTGTAATGGATTTGGGAGTAGGAAAATTCACAATGGCTTCTACTTTAGAAGGATCAATTCTCAAAGCTCCTCCTCCTACTATGTGTCCCAAATAAACCAAAGAAGTCTTTCCAAATTCACACTTTGACATTTTAAGAAACAACTTCTTTTTCTTCAAAATATCAAGTACTTTCTTAACAATCATGACATGCTCTTCTCTAGTATTGCTAAAAATTAAGATGTCATATAAGTAGACAATAATGAAATCATCAAGAAAAGGATGTAAGACATCATCCATAACCCAAGGCATAACAAGCCACTCAAATATTCCCTGTTTGGTTTTGAATGCAGTCTTCCAAATGTCACTTTCTACAATTCTAACTTGATGATAACCACTACGTAAGTCTAACTTAGTGAAAAATTTAGCATCTTTCAGCTGATCTAACAAATCATCTATCTTTGGGAGTGGGTAACGATTCTTTACCATTATTTTGTTCAATGCCCTGAAGTCCACACACATACGCCAAGTTCCATCTTTCTTTGGAATCAACACTATCGGTGACCCACATGGCGAAGTGTTTGGTCTTATGAAACCTTTGTCCAACAAGTCTTTAATTTTCCTATTTATTTCAGCATTCTCCATGATAGACATGTAGTACATGCTTATGTTAGGAAGAGGAAAACCTTGTTGCAACTATATTTCATGCTGTGTAATATTCCCAAATTTCCACATCATATTTGGAATATTAGAGTCCTTGATTTTCTTAATGAATTAAGTAAATAAAAGGGTGGAGGGACCCACAATCCTCAATATTAATAAGTATCCACCTTTTGTGTGTGAAATTGGATTAATTAATCCTAGATCTACATAATGAGGTAGTTGAGCAACTACTAATGAGAATGGAATTGGAGATTGTGTCTCATTAATTGAGATAGATCATGAAGGTTGATATGGTCAACTAAGATCTTGAAGATGTAAAACAGAAGATCATGGAACATTCATGATAAAGTGATGGAGGATGTTGTGAAATTAAAGCACACATGATGGAGAGGGTGTACATTGCACCTAGACATGATGGTTGATTTGGTCAAACAATGCAGTCAAACTTGGAGGACCTGTTACACTACAAATTGTCACCATGACCTTTTACTGTCTGTATGGGTTCATCATTACTCATATATTACTCCCTTAGAAGTCTACAAATATCAAGTTCCTAAAACCAAGCCTTGAAATTGAGAGAAAATCTTATAAAAGTCATAAAAAATACTTGTACCGCACTTTCTCTTAGTATTACCTGTGGTGCCACATCTGTTGGTTCTAGAGAATGCGGAACCTGCCGCACTTTTTCTTCATTAAAGGTGCGGATCCTTGTAAAAGGTAAAATGAAGGCGGAAGTAAAATTTAGAAGCCCAGCTGGTTGAATCTAGAAGCTTCTGGAAGCAATTATCTAGTGGAAAGTTCGCTCCTTTCATGTACATTCATCACTCCATTAAAGGAGCCTACCCCTTGGTATGTGGAACTTAATCCATTTGAAAGAGGATTCTATCCCCTCTTATTTGGAGCTACAACCTCTTCTCTTTTGCTATAAATTGAGGCCATATTTCAGCCTCAAAGGAGTTTAGGCTTTGAAATTTTTTGAGGAGAATTTTTGGAGAAACTCAGACTCTCTTAACTGGTCATCATATGGGAATGATTACACACTCATGTATATGTTAGTCGAGAGAGTGCAAAGGTTTGTCAAAGTAGAGGAAATGCTTGTTCCAGACCTTAGAAGGACTTGTATGACATCAAGGCAAACACGGTTGTAAGGCTCATTTTTTCATTAAAGACAATACAAATGGATCCTGTTTTCTCAATGAGTTGTTTATTTAAATGGCTTATTTCTTGAATTCCTTGATCATCAAGATAGATTTATGGTCTATGAATTAGTATATATTATGCAGGTGCTTCTGATTCTTTCATGTCTTTGATTATAGATCCCAAAAGGAGACTTATTCAAATCAACAGGAAAGAAGACTACGATCAGTGCTGGACTGCAGGTAAGTCCTAAATCCTTCATTATAGATAATTCTAGATCAAATATAATCTAGAGAAAGTAGTTTACATTTGTCTATTTGTTTCTATTTATCCGTAGGATACTAGGGATATCTGTCTTGTCTGCAAGAATGAATTATCCTTCCAAAAAAATGGCGACTCCGTCGGGGATTGGATCTTGAACTTAGTTTTCTTTTATTTTTTATTTTGATTGATTGATACTGGCTTGGGTAATTTATTCCTGCAGAATCTTTGAAAAGTGCTTTAGAATTTTTTATTTTTCTTTAATTTTTCTGGTCTCCACACTTTGTCTTTAGGCACAGTGCAGTCATCTCCGCTGTTTTCCTATATACATAGTGTGGCACCACACCTATTTACACTAAAACCTGCGGACCCTAAGAAAATTTTTGAAAAATTTAAGATTCTCTTTTCTGGAACTAGCTTATATGATTCTTTGTATTTTCCCACACTTGTCTTGACTGTCAAAAGCCTTATGTGAATTTCTTTTCAGCAGTTTTACAATCTCATCAGTCTCCTTTAAGTTAATTGGGTGTTTTGAGTTTCTTTTTTGGAGAAATTATTAATTTTATTTCCTTTGGTCATTACTTCAAGGTTTGTCTCGGTCTCTTAACAATTTTGCATCTTTTTTCTTTTCTTTTTTTGCAAAAAAATTTCCCCATCATTCGCCGAGGGGGGGGCTAAATTGTGTCTGAGTGTTAATCGCCTTTGAGTGTTTTTATTTTTGATCTTTGGAACTCTCACCCAATTCTATTTACTTACACTTGATTGGTTATTAGATTACATTAGAATCATCTTGTGTTTGAGAATTCTCTTGCATAGATTACATTTGCATAATTAGAATTCTCATTTTCAGAATATGAATGAAAAATGTGCATAGATTACATTTTCATACTTTTCAAGTGAATTGTGCAGAGATTACAAATGCAGTTTACATTCTGGAAAACTCAATCGTAGATTTAGATCGGTTTCTTTGATTTGAATTTACATGTTTTTATGCTTGTTTTAAAAGCATAAAAATAAAAAATTTGGAATTGATTAGCATTAGTTTTTCTTGATGAAATTAGTGCATTAGAAATTTTTTTATATTTTCTCTTATTTATCAATTTTTTGCATTGTTGGAAGGGAATGGAAACTCTCTCCTTACTTTAGTTAGGATTCATCGAATTGAAAAGATTACATTATCATATTTTTTTGCATTCAGTTTTGGGTTGGGTCATAACACCATTGGTTTCATATCCATTTACCCTTTGAGTAATAACAGCGTAAATAACATAGCGCTTAATAAAATTCATCTAGTAATTTTTACATTTTTAGGGCTCTTTCCACCAATCTAACTCAGGATTAGTGCTTTGGAATAGGTTGTATTTAAATTTCCAAAGAAACTAAAATAAACAAGTAGTCGATCTTGCGGTAGGAAAATTTCCAATTGTTGCATGTATGCTCTAGGAAGCTCCTCCTAAAGGAGTCAAGCACGAGATCATATCTAAACCAGTGAGGTAATCAATCCTTCCTCATTGGGAACGATAGAAGATATACACATATTAATAATGGTAAACCTTGAATTTACCATTGTCGAGGAGCCTGGGGTCACTTGTCGGTAAACCTTGGATTATGTCAAGGAGCCTTCAAGGGGATTGAGCTTTGTTACTCTTCCCTTGTGTGTGTATCAGATCGTAGACTGTTCCCCCAGGTATATTTGTTCCTGTTGGTGACCTTAGTGGCCATAAACTTTAGGATTCTTTCCCAAGGTGGTGGTGGAGGGAAGATCCCACTGTACTTGGAGTAGAAGTCGACTAGACTCACTTGGACTCTCCGGAGGGTTCTCTTCACTCGATATGGCATAGTGGAGAAACTTGCACTGGTCTGTTTCATTAAGCAAGTTGTTGGGGTAACTGTTCCAACCGCCATTTCTGCATTAAAATTCTACGATGTTGGATTTCATCACCAACTAGTGTTTTTAGTGCGGGAAAATATTTTTTGTGTGTGGTTTGACTCCTAGATTTGTTAGCGTGTGTTCATTTGTTTGTTTTTACTTTTAGAGACCATAGGTGTCAATTGTGAATTTTAATTTTTTAGGTGTGAATTTTGAATTGTGAATATTTTTAAATTGTTAATAAAATTCACTGAAGTTAAATATAATGGCAACTGTTCCGGAATTTACCAACTAAGGAACCCCTCTTAATGAGAATCCTAGTACTTTTTCTTGCTTTGGAAATGTTAGTCCTCCTTATATGGCTACATTTTCATTACCTAGATTTACAATAGGTTTACCGATATGGTTATTTTCAACTTCGTTGGCCCCGAATACTCCAATTGTTCCACCTCAACCAGATGCTTCACCTTAATGGAGTTCACCATCTCAACATCACCAACCTCATGTTGACCCTTTACCTTCTTCACCCAATATGTCTTCCTCCCTTTCTTCCTCTTCGCTTGGTAAAATCCTTAACGCTAATAACTAGGTGGCTAAGAAAAATAAGAAAGAAGTCAACAAACCAACCATGGCTGTAAGTGTTAGTAGTGTTGAGGAAACCTCCAGCATGCATCGTAAACCCAAATACCCTTGCAAGATTTGTAAGGGTGACCACTTCCTTATCAATTGTCCTGGTATTCCAAAGGTCTTAGAAGTATGGTCAGAAAAATATCATCAACTTATCGTTGATCCATCAACTAGTGATAGTCAGGTTCCTGGGAAAAAGGGTAAAGTTAGGCTTCCTTGTAGGTTATGGAAAGGAAGTCATCAAACTCACATTTTCCCTCACATGGATAAAGCCTCAAAATTGTTGGAAAACTTTACTATTCCACAACAAAAATTTCCAACCAGTTACAATCAGCTTTCTCCCAACCTACCGTCAACTGATGGAGTGATTGATCTAATTCCAAGTATATTCAATCCCACTCTTCCATTGGACAGTGAAACTGATATCACTGAGGTTGATGATCCATTAGTTGATCAAGTGGTCAATTCGATTTCACATTCGATCGATCCCACTCTCCCTGTAGAGAGTGAAATTCATACCGCTCAGGTTGTTCTTGTTACATCATATTCTTCTATGCCAGGGGGCATTTCACCTGTTCCTACAGAACCCCCTCCAAGTACTGAGGTATTTTCCTTTGATTGTAATAGACTGACAAAACCTCTTCTTCCTTCCTCCATCCCTTTCAAAATAATTGTGAAGGCATGCGGTACGAATGTATGCTGCACTCGTGTAGATGAAGGTGCTTCTATTAGTATTTTAGCCTCAATTGCTTGGAAAGCTTTGGGTTCCCCTCAGCTTGTGCCTGTTACATAGAATCTATTAGCTTTTAATAGAACCATTAGTGAACCTTTAGGGACCCTTCCTAAGTTTTCTATTACTTTGGAAGGTAAAACTGTCTGTATTGATCTTATGGTAGTTTGAGGCCCCTTGGATTTCAATTTAATCCTTGGGAAAGACTATGTCCATGTAATGAAATCTATTGTATCGGCACTCTTTCATGTGATGTCTTTCCCTCACAATGGAAACATTGTGACTATTGACCAACTTTCATTTGCTAGTCCTTATTCGACTAACAATAATCCGACACCCCTAAACGTTCCTTATATGGAAGTAGTATCTACCCCGCCATGGGTTAATTATGTGGCAACCTATCCCATGTTTTCAGTTGCCGATGCAAGCAAGCCTCTCACTGTTTTCTCGACTTCCTTTGACTTAGATCCAGTAATTAACATGGAAAACTCTATGGGATTATTTGAACGCAATGTTCCTATCCCTTTTGAGTCCCTTGACATGTGTTCCTTCCAGAGAATTGTTCTTCCATCTGATGAAGACCTTTTGGAAGCCATGATTGAGGAGTGTCCCTTGACATGTCTTTCTTCCAGTTGGAAGCCATGACAAGGTCACTGATGAGGATAATTCCTATTACTGTGTCAACCTCGTTAAAAAATGAATCAGTGAGTCATGAGGATAATTCCTTTTATTGTGTCAACCTCATTAAAAAATGAATCAGTGGGTTATGAGGATAATTCCTTTTACTGTGTCAACCTCATTAAAAAATGAATCAGTGGTTCAAGAGGAAAGTTCCTTTTATTGTGTCAACATCGTTAAAAAATGAATCAGTGGGTCATGAGGAAAGTTCCTTTTATTGTGTCAACCTCGTTAAAAAATGAATCAGTGGTTAATGAGGAAAGTTCTTTTACTGTGTCAACCTCGTTAAAAAATGAAATAGGCCCATGAGGACATTTATTTTCCTGTGTCAACCTCATTAAAAAATAAAACATGTCTTAAATGAGGATGGTTCTTTTCCTGTGTCAACCTCATTAAAAAATGAATCAGTAGGTTATGTAGGTAGATTGTAGATATTATATTAATAGATTCCATGAGGATGGTTCTTCTCCTGTGTCAACCTCATTAAAAAATGAAACAAATTCTAAGAGGAAATTTTCTTTTACTATGTCAACCTCGTTAAAAAATTAATCAGTGGGTAATGAGGAGAGTTCCTTTTACAGTGTCAACCTCGTTAAAAATGAAACATGTCTATGAGGATATTTCCTTTTACTGTGTCAACCTCGTTAAAAAATGAAACATGTCTATGAGGATACTTCCTTTTACTGTGTCAACCTCGTTAAAAAATGAAACAGACCATTTTGAGAAATGTTCCTATTACTGTGTCAACCTCGTTAAAAAATGAAACCAGTCTCTGATGAGCATAGTTCTTTTCCTGTGTCAAGCTCATTAAAAAATGAAACAAATCCTATCCTAGTCAAATTCGAGTCTTTCATCTGATCTCATAAAATGCACCTTCATTCCATCCAACTATTAGTAACTAGTAGTCTACTTAGTTGAATGCAATGAAGCTTGGGGGGCATGTGCTCTAGCAAGTTATGCTTGGGGGGCATCAACACTTATCTCAAGCACAGTTTTCTCTTTGTTTCAAGCTTGTGTAAAAATGAAACCAACCTATCTTAAGCATGATTTTTACTTTTTTTCAAGCTTGTATAAAAATGAAACCTATCTCGAGTCCATTTTGGTTATTATTTTCAAGACTCGTTAAACTCATGAAAATCCCAAGATTATTTTGCTATCTTTCATTCTCGTAAAACACATGAAAATGCCTAGTTCTTTCTGTCTTTTCCTGCTCATAATTTAAATTGAAAGTTGGCCATATGAGTACAATTTTTATCACTTTTTCAAACTCGTTAAAACTTACGAAAATGAGTACATTTTTATCCCTTTTTCAAACTCGTTAAAACTTATGAAAAAGTGAAAATTATGATTATACTTTTATCACTTTTTCAGGCTCTTGAAAATTACGAAAAAGAAAAATCTTGGAGTTCTCTTTTAAGCCCTTTTCAGACTCTTTAAAAATGAAAAGATTGTTGAGTACTTGACTATTCAAACTCGTTAAAGGAAATGAACAGTCGTTCCTTCAGTATAATTTTACCCATTTTCTGGACTGAAATGGACTATTTACGAAAAAGGTATACTTTGACTAATCATGGTCAATAGAGTTCTCTCTTGTATTATTTTATCCCTTTTCAGGCTTGAGAAACTAAATTTATGAAAAAGTACACCCACGAAGTTTCCTTAAGTTTTTCTTCTGACTCCCTAAAATTGAAAAACACCAAGTTTCTCCTATACTAGACTCGTTAAAATTTAACAGTAAAGGACCTATCGATTACAAACAGGAATGAACCACTCCTTCTTAGGGTTCAATTTTATACTAAGTTGGACTCATCCGAAGGATGAGCTTATATAACAAAAAAATGTTATCCTCCTCAAGCTTGTCAAAAATAAAGAGGTACTTGCCAGAAATGGTTGGGGAAAAAGAGAGAAAACGAATCCGTTTTTCACACTTTGTTTAAAAAGCAGTTTACCACTCTTGAACACGACACTTTTTGTCACACTTCTACCTGGGTTGGGAAAATCCTTTTCCTATCAGTTAATCAAACCATATTAAAAGTCCTCAGCGGGTTTCTAGGTATTAGCTTAGGTCAATTGTCACCAAACCATCTGTAGTGTCGTTATGTGTTCAAGAGTACAGTTCAAATAAACCATTCATTGCAAACATTCGTCTCCATTCGCGTTGACCATCCCTGAGTGAGTCCTTGCAAAAAATTTCTACAAAACTTGATCTAATGGTTTTGTGTCGTGGGTTTTCCTACGACGGATCACTTTCTATCGACGATAGCTCATCATCTATGAAGTTGATCTAGAATCCTTCAGTACCTTGGAATCTGCATGCCTTAATGGCAAGTTTCTCGCCTTCGACGATAGGTTGCATCATTGACCTTTGATCGAACGATTCCGTGAAATGTTCAACTTCAGATCATTTGTTCACATTTCATGGATTGTACTGAGTAATTTGAGAGCCATTGTCATTATTATTGGTTTCTCTCACACTTGTTAGCAATTCACATCATTGACTAGTAATCAAGTGGTTTCTACCATGTTCGACTTCGACACAATCAATCGCATGGATAGAATCGTACTAGTTCGGGTAGCGGAAATCAAGACCCTTGATCTAGTTTCCACCATCCAGGCTGCGAGGAGTTTTATTATTCATTATATAGTAGACTATTCATAACATATGGTTGCGTCCATACTGTGTCTACATTATTGATGTGATAGTAAGACCATTTCCACATCATAACAAGTTTTAGTTAGTGTTTGATCTGAGTATGGGAATGCTATATATATATATATATATATATATATATATATATATATGTTTTGCATTGAATGTTTTTACAGGATTCTGACTAGGGTGTCCACAAGCTAATCCTCGAAATGATAAAGCACATCACTCTTCAAATGGTCTCAGACTTCGCACTTTAGGGGGAAATTTGTTACACTAAAAATTGTCACCATGATGTTTTACTGTCTGTATGGGTTCATCATTACTCATATATTACTCCCTTAGAAGTCTACAAATATCAAGTTCCTAAAACCAAGCCTTGAAATTGAGAGTAAATCTTATGAAAGTCATAAAAATACTTGTACCACACTTTCTCTTAGTATTACCTGTGGTGCCACATCTATTGGTTCTAGAGAATGTGGAACCAGCCACACTTTTTCTTCATTAAAGGTGTGAATCCCTGTAAAAGGTAAAATGAAGGCGGAAGTAAAATTTAGAAGCCCAGCTGGTTGAATCTGGAAGCTTCTGGAAGCAATTATCCGGTGGAAAGTTCGCTCATTTCATGTACATTCATCCCTTCATTAAAGGAGCCTACCCCTTGGTATGTGGAACTTAATCCCTTTGAAAGTGGATTATATCCCCTCTTATTTGGAGTTGCAACCTCTTCTCTTTTTCTATAAATTGAGGCCATAGTTCAGCCTCAAAGGGAGTTAGGCTTTGAGATTTTTTGAGGAGAATTGCTGGAGAAACTCAAACTCTCTTAACTGATCATCATATGGGAATGATTACACACTTATATATATGTTAGTCGAGAGAGTTCAAAGGCTTGTCAAAGTAGAGGAAACGCCTGTTCTGAACCCTGGAAGGACCTATATGACATCAAGGCGAACACAGTTGTAGGCTCCTTTTTCATTAAAGATAATAAAAATGGATCCTATTTTCTCAATTATTTGTTTATTTAAATGGCTTATTTCTTGAATTCCTTGATCATCAATATAGATTTATGGTTTATGATTTATTCTATATTATGTAGGTGCTTCTGATTCTTTCATGTATTTGATTACATATCCCGAAATGAGACTTATTCAAAGCAATAGGAAAGAAGACTACGATCAGTGCTAGACTATAGGTAAGTCATAAATCCTTCATTATAGATAATTCTAGATCAAATATAATCTAGAGAAAGTAGTTTACATTTGTCTGTTTGTTTCTAGTTATCCATAGGATACTAGGGAGATATGTCTTGTCCGCAAGAACGATTTATCTGTCCAGCAACCTTGTCCACGTGCACAGCATAGTCTAGATGAGGGCCAAGGCTTGGGAAGGCTCAAACATTATATAAATAAGATGAAGGCATGTTGATTATTCTTGATGTAAAGATATTTTCAGATCTGGAATTATCATGTGACATTCCATTGCTTTCTCGGGTTGTTTATCAAAGATTTCAAGTGTTGTTTAGCACAAGGTGTTCCTGGTTGGGAATCCCACCTATTTCTTATAGAAGCTATAGAAAGAGTATTTTACTTCATTCTACATCAGGCATTGGTGCCACATCTCTTTTCCTACTTTCTGCAGAACATCCATATTCAGAAATTGCATATTTCTGAAGATCGGTTTGGAAGGAGGAAGTTGTCTTCAGTACTTCAGCTGGAGAACTGGTGGGGGTTTATTACTATCACCTTGGGCTTATAGATCAGCTTTCCAGAGCTTCATTTCAGGTCTAGAATTAGGCCAAAATTTATCTACCTCTTAGAAGCAGTGTTTCGTTTAGGAATTACGCTGTCCATTTTGCAGATCCAAAAGGAGGAAGGAAGTTACTAGCATTTCAGCTAGTAATCATGTGAGGGATCATCCCCTCACATTTCCATTAGTCTTTCCATCAGCCTAGAATTTATTACAGCAATATTCAGTAGGCAGAAGGCCTCTCTTTCCCTCATAGCGCAGTTTCTATTGGCATATGTGTTGCAGCATCTACAATCATCATTGGAGGATTGAGAAGATAGATCTAGAGCTTCTAGCTTGTAGATCTGAAGAAGGGATCAACCCTTCAAGATTAGATCTGATCTTGAAACATATTTCAGCCATCTATTAGACAGATCTAGCTTCAGATCTGTACTTCCCAGCAGATCAAGGATCAAATCCTAGGGAGGTGATTTTCCAAATTTGTAAATCTGGAAAATCTTTTCTGGGTTATCTTGGGAATCCATCACATTGGCCAGATCTTGAATCCTGGCATCATTTGTGCTCCAGATTAGAGTAGATCTACATTTTCCTTTTCAGCCTGCAACTATATGTTCATATTCTGCTGAAGGGACAGCGTAGTATTTGCTTCAATGCCTCTCCAGTTACGCTGTACCTATTGTAGCATGTTTCCTCGATGATTCTAGTCCATATTTTTTGCTAGATCTACTCATATTCTTGTACGTTGTGTGACAAAATCATCTCCATATAATAAAATGGCTCAACTTCTGATGTTGTCTTAAGATTTATTTTTTATCTTGTTGCAGTTCTTATATTGTGTTTAAGTATTACTGCATCCTCCCATTTTGGGATATTACAAGTGTATCAAAGCATAATCTTGGCTCAGCCTGTGGATCTCAACCATTATGCTATCAAGAGAAGAAGGATAAGAGAAGGTGTACAGAAAATAGAAGACTCCATTATGTGGAGGAAGTAAGGAGGAGAGGCTCTCAAAGCTTCTTCCTAAATCTATGCAGAGCATTAAAGAAGATCTCAAGGAAATGAGAAGGGAGATGGAATTTCTAGAGGAGTTTGGATCTAGAGCCAAATCTAGATTTTCACATGATAGGAGTGAGCATACAGCTACAACCTATTATGCACAGTGTAGTCAAATGTCCAGATCTATCATGAGAGAGATGGAAGAAGGAGGAATTCCTAGGAGGGAAACTCTTAGCAATTTTCTCCAAGAATATGTGTCTCAAACTGAGAAGTTTAGAGATCATATCACTTTCCAAGTTTTTTGCAAGATGAAAGTGGAGAGGAGTAGGCAGCATGACATGGATATATTTTCTCTATCCACTTTTGATGGATCACCAACCTGTTCAGCCAAAGCTTGGGTAGAGGAGCTACACACTTATTTGCAGCAACACCAAGTTTTTGCAGATGAAGCCATCCGAGTTGCAACACTGCACTTTGAAGGTAAGGCCTATGCTTGGTGGACATTTGAGTCATTTTCATTAAAAAATGCCAATATTTCTTCTTATGCAAAGTTCACTAAGAGATTAGTAGAGAGGTTTGATGGAAGACATTCTAAAACACTCTTGGTAGAGCCAAACAAACCAAAATTTGTGCATGGGTTGGAAGAACCTAAAAACTCAAATCCACTTCAGACGACTATTGGAAAATCTCACATCTTGCATAACACCTTTCCAGAGGCAAGATCTCTATCTCATATTGAAGAGGAAGAGAAGGATGTGGGCAACAGCGCTATCACATCTAGAGCATATTCGATCCCTCATGTGGATGAAGGAGGAGCACATGCTCCAATAGGAGCAATGCTTGTATCATTGCAAGAAATTCCCCAGGATCTCACATGTGGAAGACAAAGCACAATCAATGAGCAGCATGATTGTGAAATACTAATGATCAAAGGAGAAGGTAGGGAGGAAGGTCAACATCATTTGATGAGGAGCACACACCCCTATATATTCAAAGAGCTGGTGCAAAGAATAGGAAAACTGGTTTGTGTTGTGTGGGCAAGGGAAAGGTTGCCCAACCATATGTACAGTCTACTCTTGACATTGATGTCTCACTACATGGATTAATTCCACCAGGGAGGCCACCAGATCAGGAGTTGGTAAGAGACATCTTTCCATTTGGTTCACCCCTCTCAGATTTCGAAGAGGTGAAGACTTTGGAGGAGTCTAGTACAGTGCAAATAGTTTGGGATAGACTCAAGGAGGAGGGGGACATCCTTCCATTTTCAGCATCACCCACTCTCACTACACATACTGCACTGACAGAATTTGATGTAGTGATGGAGGATGGCACCTTCATGGTGCAAGGGAGCTGCTCCATGGATTTGGAGAAACAGAGGGTACTTCTTTTAAGGAAGGAATCCTCCCTACATTGGAGCAGATGGAGGCCACTCATGCTTACATTGGCCAAGATTGGGAGATTCTTTTTGGATGGGAGCTTCTCATGGGAGGCCAACTTCCAAAGATCACTACTTCCTTTTTAGCATGAGTAGTTGCATGATGGGCATGGCAGAAATTTGGAGGATGACTTTGGCATGAGGGATGTCAAAGAAAAAGACAGCAGCATGTGGGGAGCTTCACATTGTAGAACATCAACGTTGTCTCTTGGGAGGATTGATCCATATTGGAGGTCTCAACTCTTGGTAGAGTACTCCAAGGATCTTGGTGCTTGCATGATTCTTGATGACCCGGATGCAGATGATAGATATATAGTGGATGATGTGGTCATCTATTCTTATGGAAGAGTCTTCTTGACTAGAGCTTCTGGTCTCAAGGAGAAGCTGCTACATGTAGCACATGAGTACTTCTTTTCCATGCACTTTGATGCATATCTTTCCTTAGCAGAGGAGTTTATTTGGGAGGGCATCCAGCATTATATATTTCAGCATATGGAAAGATGCATAGCCCGGATGGTGATAGAGAGGATGTCACAGCCACTTCCCTACTCTTTGGAGGTGAGGGAGAATTTCTGGTTGAGCCATTCCAGCTCAAGGTCCCAAGTACATGGTGCAGAAGGTATAATTTCACATTATGTTTTGTACCTCTTTACTTTATATGAGCAGCATGTTGTATGAAGGATGATTATCCCTTCTTGCATATCATATGATGATGTACTTGAAACCACTTTTAGCATTGATATTGGCTATTACATTGGTGGTTTGTGGGGGAAGCCACATGATTTTTAGTGTGCACCATTGACACCACATTTTACTTTCATGTTTCTATCTTATAGAATGATTGTGGCAGAAAACAAGTGGTTGGGAGAGCACTTGTTATTACTTGTTTTGATGCAGGAAAGGGATGCACTACACTGGTTCCATGTGTGGAACTATGATCCACTCTCTGGTTGTCATATGGCATCTTGTTTTCATTGGGTTTTTCTTCCATGTATTGTTGATATTCTTATGTTCATGGGAAGCTTTGTTTGGAGAGTGCTAGATGAGTTGGAGATGCCCATTGGGAGTGTGATTCTCCCTACTTTACATGATGCATGTTTTAGGGGAATCAATGGGCAGCCCATGACTGCAAAACTACATCTATTTCCTCCATGTGTGAAGAACCATCGGGAGAGTTTGAGTTTTTGGAGAAGTCACTTCATGGATTATTTGTTTAGTGGGGTAGCTTGGGCCACTCTTAGAGGTCATGAAATTTCATCCCAAGATTAGCAGCAGCCCCATACTTACCATAAATGGAGAGATAAACCACTTGGATGGGAGGATCCAATCTCTCCATGCAGCCCAAACACATTGTATGAACCGGGGGTTGAGGATATTTTTGATGAGCTACCTAGAATGGTTCATTTCATTTGGATGGTAGCATGGGTATGGGAGTCACTCATTGGGAATAAGATTCCCCATGTTTTTCATCACTCCTACCTTGAGGAGGCCATTGGACAGCAAGGAGGTTTCCACTTACACCTTCCACTTTCCTATGATGTGAACCATGTGGTTTTTCATACTTGGGAGGAAACATTGGAGGGAAGATTTGTTGTAGATTATTCTGAGCAGTGGTGGGGACTATTGATGAGGAGGCCACAAGAAGAGGAGGGGAGGAATTTTGCTCCACCTTTACATTTGCTTGAGGACAAGCAACATTTTGGAGGGGAGGACTGTAATATTCCAAAAATTCAACCTTCAATATAAATGGAATATTATAGTTGTTTTATCACTAGGTGGGTGAATAAGTGGGTGAGGAGGCCAATACGTCTCTTGAACAGTAATAAAAACACCTTAAGTGTGAAAAGAGACCTTTGTAGCAGCTAAATAAAACTCCTCCATGTGTGAACAGGGTTTGGATCATGTTGAATCAGTCAACTTTGACCAAGTCAACAATGTTGTTAAGGAGGAGTGGAGATTAATTATAAGATAACGTAGTCTTGGAGAGAGGTGAACCTCATGAAGAAAGTGACCTAATTGAGTGGGGCCAAGGACATGCAAGCTCACATTCTACTTAAGGAAGAGGATGGAAACCATTTGAGATCATGTTTTGAGATTATTATTTGATATTGGTCTGCTTAGACTATTGCTTCCTCTTGTTGTTTAGTAGGGTTGTTGTGCTGTTTAGCACCGGGTGTTCCCCAGCGGGAATCCCACCTCTACCCTTGAGAGGCCTCTTAGGAGAGTATTGCACTGTATTTCTCCACATCCAGGCTTGAGGCCAAGCATCATTCTTCAACTACAACATTATTCCTGTAGATAATAGTGCTATGTTGCAGGGTGTTGCAGTGGCGGATTGATAACACCCCTTCTGGGTTTGTTTCTCAGTAGAGGGAGCTTTCCTTATCTTGAGAGATCAGCTAGGAGGATTTTTGGGCTCTTTTCACATCTTGGAACTTGGCCAAAGTATTCCTCATCTCCTACAATGTAGTCCCTTACAGGAACTGCGTCATTTTGCATAAAGTTGCAGCAGCAGGGTTTAAGCCCTTGTTTTTGAGCTAGTTTCCTAGGGAAAGGGCCAACCCTTCTCCCGAAAATCTAGAAGAAGGGATTCTCATCCCTATATTTTATTATTAAGCTATTTTTATGTAATGTTACATTGATACTGCATTATTTCAGATCTGAATATTCAGATCTACTCTTTGTACTCAAGATTTCAAGAAACCCTTGCCAGGTTATTTCTATAATGTATTAAGGAGGTCAGATCTCTATTTTCTTAGCATATTGTTCAATAAAAATCCAGATCCATGAATTTATATCATGATGTTGCAGAAACCCTCATAGAATGACACTATCACGTGCTTCAGAAATTTTGCATATCTTAAGTCATGGGGTTTGGGCATTTTTAAGCTGATTTGAGGCCGGGAGATCTATTTAACTTAGTTAAAGGGATTTGTTTCTGATTCCCTTTCATATATAAGGGCCAATATATATATATATATATATATATATATATATATATATATATATATATATATATATATATATATAGTATAAGGAAAATAAGTGTTATTTCCCCTTGTTACAGTGTAATTTCCTAGAAATAACGTTTTTATGGTCTAAATGTTGCATTTTCCCCACTTGGGATGATGTAGAGGAGCTCCTTTTCGTTGCTGTTATATTCATTTGATGGCTTTGTGTTTCTCAACACGTTTTATGAGTTAATTTCTCCCTACTATTCTAGTATTGTGCTTATGCATTGCCGCATTCCATTTTGGGGATACTACATGTTGAATCTCCCTTTTAGGAGGCAAACCTGTTGGCTCCTGAAACATCTCATGATGTGCATCAACTACATCATATAAATCTGATTTTAATTTGGAATCACAATTTTCAAATGACTCGTGATTCACATCAACCTTAGGCTTAACCATAAGAAGAACAAAACTCTTACTAGAATTCACTAGCCTTTTTACCAATCCAACATTTACCATCGCTATATTTGTCTTTTTGCGATGTGCTCTGACAATAAAATCCTTTCCATATTTTAATAGATGATACTTTTTCTCATGGAGATGGAATATTTCTTTCCTCTCATATAAGTAAGGACTTCCCAAAATAATTACTGATATATCAAGTAGAACTACATCAAGTTCAACTATGTCAATGAAATGTGCAGTAATTGCAAAGTGCAATATGCACTTCCTTGAAACCTATAAGTTTGCATCCTTGCAAATCCAACCAAGTGGATATGGCTTTGGATGTGGAATGGTACCAATTTTTAGTTGTTTGACTAAGTCTTCTAAGATAAGATTCGCTTGCGACCCACTGTCAAACAATGTGTCAATTTTTGTATGTTTTGAGATTACCATCACATGGAACAATTCAATTCTTTCTTCCTCATTTGGAGCTTGTACATAACAGTTTGAAGCACTAGTACTTGGTTTAGTTTCAATTTCTTTTCCCTTCATATTATTCAAGCCCATGGTTGTAATTTTAGTTTCATCACCTGAATCATCACCTAAGTCTTGTTGTGTAGTTGTAGTAGCTGCAGTTTTCTTCTTCTCTTTGTTTTTGTTAAACTGAGTTCTTTTTTCAAGATGAAGTTTCCAACAGTTTTTCTCTTCATGGCCTTCTCTTGAACAGTGTTTACATATCACTTTCTCATCCTCTTTTTTGACAGATACATTCTTTTTTCCTTTTCCTTTTGAGTTTTTATCTTTGTTTTTCCCCTTAAAAGGATTGTTTCTACCCTCATCAAAAGTATGTTTCCCTCTAGCCTCTAAATGCATGGCTTGGACACAAACCTTGTCTAGACTAGTAGGATTGAGCATAAGGATAGTATGTCTAAGGTAGTTGTGCAAACCACCTATATATTTCAGCAAAGTGTCTTGACTTTGTAAGTCTACCCCTAATAAGAGTGCTCTTCTCCTAAACTCTTGGGTGTAGTCTTGTACATTTTGTCCCTTAAGTTGTCTGAAATTTCACCAATTCATGATAGCCTTTTATAAATGAGCTAATGGATAAAATTTTTTCTTAATTGCAGTAATAAAATCAGCCCATGATAAAGTGATCTTACCATGTTTTCTAATCTCCTCCTTGGTTTTGGCTTCCCACCAAACCAATGCTGCACCATCCATTCTCAAAGAGGCTAACTGAATCTTGGTGTCGTCATCATGAAGGTTCTATATCCTCAAGTAAACTTCCAACTGTCTTATCCAATTGTCAATTTTTTCTGCATTTACTTCACCATCAAACATAGGCAAATCAAACTTAACATCAAGATTTAAAAATTAACTTTTACCAGTGTTCTTGGACTTGTGATATTGATTCACTGAAGTTGAGGATGACGATGTAGAGGAAGAGGATGAAGATGGGGATGGTGGATCACCATTTCCTCCATGTCCTTTCTTTGACTTGTATTCACTTTTCTTTCCTCTTGAAGATCCCTCTCCTTCCTTGTGATGTTTAGACCCCTCTCCTACAAGCATTTCATTCCTTTCTTAGGAGAGTATCCTCACCATCTCAGTCATGTCTAGGAATTCCTTTCTGAACACCCATTCTTCTTCTTTGGGATCAATGTCTTCAGGAACTTCTCCTTCTCTTGAAGACATGCGTATGGCTTCTTCTGCTTCTCTTGGAGGTGAAATCGAAGGTGGAGATAATGGAACTCTGGCCCTCCTTGGTTGAGGATTACTTTGAGCTCTAACCAATTGTCCTTTCTCCTCTCTTGAGCTTAAGCCTAGTAAGCATCAAAACTTTGCAAATAGTCAAATATGTATTTGCACAAGAAAAAATGCAGAGTAAAACTCTATCTTTGATACCAATTTGATCTGAATGGAAATATTTGTAACGCTATGAAAAGTATCCAAACTGATATAATCAAGTGTGAAAAGTGTTCTCCATGAATTGTGGGTTAAACAAAGTAGTTTTGGTTATGTATTTGAGTTTTCAGTGTGAGGATTAGTTAAGTAATTTTACTATTTAACATAGTACAGCAGAAATACATAGCAATTAAAATTCACCAGCACAATACAAAACAAATTGTTGAGGCATTTCACCCCTCCTGGGCTACATCTTCCGGTCCAAGGCTCCCCAATGGCATGTCCTTTCTCTATTAATTTGTTGAGAATGGTTGTACAAGTAAAAATATGCCTAAATAGGAAAAATAAACTGTAAATTTAGCTTCATAAGATAGAAAATAGCTAGAAATGGCTTTTCATTTACACTAAATAGTGAAAGAGATCCCAATACACTGCCTTCTCCATGATGGCCCTAATGGCTCCTTCATCTTCCTCAAAGAATAATCTATTGTAGATCACCTCTATTCGACCTAAAACCTATTCCAAACTGCTCATAATGCTCCAGAAACATAAAAATGACTATTTTTGCACCTTGTTTGGTTGAAAACTGAAGAAGTTATGGAAAAAACATTTTTTTGCCCAGTGTCCCCCAAAATCCTCCTCCAAAACTGGAGGAACTCCAGTTAGGGTCGACAAAAATGGCGGTCCACTTGGAATAGTGGAACCGTGCTCCAAATTAGGTGGTAGCAATAAATGTTGTGGTTAGTCATTTTCTTCACATGCGAGAAAGCCGCTAACTGTCAACTGCTGGGCAGATAAGGTTAAAGTCGCACCCTTGGTCATTGCATAAGAGTCATATGGTGTCAGGGCTAGCCCCTTAACAACTTCCTCCAGTTCAAAAGTTTTACGCCACGGTTCCAAGGTTATGGTCATGTGACGATGGGGTTGGACCTGAGGGGCTAGCCCCCCAACCTTTTCTCCACCAACCAACGAGTCGACTATTCATTTAACAGCTGCATGGCTCATTCAATAGAATGCCACAGATGGGCCAGTCGAGTCCCTCTCCCAGAGTTGTTGGGTCGGGGGTTCAAACCCCATGAACCAAAAAAAAAAAATCACGTGAATTTTCAACCTATGGCCTGGGGCCATGTGGTAGCCTCCAGGAAGGCCACACAGAACCCTATGATATGCCCTCAAAACATTAAAAAAATTAACTTGCCTCATATTTTTTTATAAAAATTGGCATAGTCAACTTAAGTGAAAAAGTCTTGTTTTAGAGTTCACTAGACGATTTCAAACCTCAGTAACTTTCGCATATGACCTCAGTTTTGAGAACCATTCACATCTCCAGAATCATAGCGATGAGGCCTTTCCAATCATTCAAATTGAAAATATTTTTTAGCATCTTCATTTTGAGAAAATTTCATAACTTGGACATGATCTCCTGATCAATTGTGGTGACACTGACACTATATTTGTTTTTCTTGTAGATGTGGGAGTAGTTGGACATCCTACTGCTTGATTGGTGGAACACCATGACCTTAGAAGGGTTCCAGGTGTAGGTGTTCAATCCCGGGGGGGGCGTGGCATGCAGGGTGTTTGATGTTAAAACAGCCTCAGAGTGGAGGGGGGGTGATGGTGTTGGCCCCTCAGGGGAGGGTAGCAACTCGGATGCTGCTTAGTATGCTGCTACTATTGCTCGTGCTGAGGCGGCAGAGGTGTGGATGGTGGATATGGTGGAGCAGCTAGTTGCGGCCGAGGCTCGATCCACCAACCTAGCTGATGCTTGGGATCGAGTGAAGAGGTTGACCCAGGGTATGTCAACCCAGGGTTTTCTTAATGAATTAGATTATACCTGGCTTGAGGCACTGATGGCTCGAGAGAGAGAATATTGTCCGACACTACTCTCTGTGGCACTTTCTGTGTTGGCTGTTGCCCCAGTCTTGGCACCGGGTGCAGCTGTGCGTCCATATGGCCCACCTGGCGAGGCTCAGCCCAAGAGATACTTTTGTATTTAGGGAAATCACCCATTATGAGGATTCTTCCCTTATTTTTGATGACATGTATATATATTTTTTGGCTGACCTACAGATCATAGACACGACTTCTGTATTTGGACTCACACATTTTTTGGTATATATGCGAATGTATTTTTTACAGATCTTGATGATGTTTCTATGGTTATATGATTCGATGTATGTTGTGTATCATTGATGGAGATCTATTTTTTAAGTTTTTGGTTTTATGTATGATGGTTTATACGAGATGCATTCTAGTATAGGATGTGAGTAGTTATGTGATCCATTGTTTGGTTTTGATTTCTTGATACATGTGTGAATGTAAAATGATCAAATTAACAGCTTAATATTTTTTCATGCAAATATTTTATAAACAGTTGAGAATCATGTACTTGAAATTCTTGGTTTAAATACGAAACCACTAACTGGGAATCAAGGTAGATATGCAAGTGGAAGATTCCTTGGTTGAAGGCATCGCTCATGAGCCTGATGACAGCGCCATATTTTTCTTGATTATTGATAGCAGATCTGATGCATACTCTGTTGGTGAAGAATGGAAATTGGTCGGGATAGTAGATGACCCAGGTGGCTGCTGTTATATTTTGAGACCATCGCGATGCTCCATCAGTGAATCCAAAATAATGGTTGGGGGGACAATCCATCTGTGACACCAGAGCACTTTTTAGAACAATTATGTGATGTATGTGATAAAAAAATAGAGTTTGTTACATGCATGTTATCTCTAGGATTGAGGCCTCCTGACCCTTATGGGTAAAATTTCTTAAGGTAGATCCATTAACGGGGTTTCTTAGGCATGTTCCATCAGGCTCTGGAAAGATATATGCCCCCTTGAGGAGGCAATGATTTATAACATAGGGACCTTTCCACAGTGTTTCGAAATTCCTGGGCCCTATGGCTTATTTCACAACATCGTAGTGGAGGACTAACTCTCCTTCGGTAAATGAGCAAGAGGTAATTCGAACAATGCTTTTACCCGTTTTTTATGGGCCTCACTATGTTGGAGTGATTGTCGTCAATTTTTGTTGATGAGTTCTAGTTTCACCAAGAATTTCTCTAGGGTTTGGGTATCATCGAGGAGTTCGATGGCATCATGTAAGTTGGTTATTTCGCGTTCTATGAGAATCATCGCTTTGACCCCGTACACCAACTAGAAGGGTGTGAACCTTGTTGAGGTTTTCACTACTGTGTGGTATGCCCACAGGGCGGAGAAAACCATGTGGTGCCAGTTTATCTTATGGTTATTCACCATACATTGTAACATCATTTTGAGCACTTCCTTCACAGCTTCAACCTGTCCACTAGACTCGGGGTATTATGGTGAAGCGAATTCATGTGTGAACCCGAGGTGGTGAGATAGTTCCTAGAAAATCTTGTTTTCAAAATGTTTTCCATGATCGAAGGCTAAATCTTTTGGTACAATGAACCGGGCAATGACATGGTTGAACAGAAATCGTGCACCAGTCTCTGTCGTGTTGTCATATGTGGGCATGGCCTCTGCCCATTTGGTGAAATAGTCTATGACTAATATAATTTATTTGTGGTTTCCAAACGATGTAGGGTTGCAAGTCATGAATTCAATCCCCCATTTTCAAAAGGGACAAGCTACTATGAACAGGTGCAGGGGAGCGAGTGGCGTTCTTTCCTTGTGAGCGAAGCATTGACATCGCTCGCACCTTTTGACTGCTGAGATGTAGTCATGGAATAAGGTGGGCCAAAAATATCCTACCCACAGAAATTTTTGGGTGGTAACCATTTCGGAGAGGTGGCCACCGCAAGCTCCACTATGAAGTCATTAAGGGCTTTCTCAACTTGGTCGTGAGTGAGGCATTGATGTAAAATTGTGTCGATACCACGCCGATAAAGGACATCTCCCATGAGGAGGTATTGAGGGGCCTAGTGGCGTATGCACCTGCAGTTATCACATATGAGCTTTGGTTTGAACTTTTGGGTTCATAAGACTAAGAGAATATCTATGTACCAAGGGTCGTTAGTCGTCACTAGGAAAAGATGTTCGTCCGGTAGTGAGTCGTTGACTGGTGATCCTTTAGTTTGACATGGGAGGTCAATGGTATACTCAGTTGAAATTAAAGCCTTCTTGATTTTGGGGGAGCTAAACTGTAATTCAAACTCTTTCAATATAACTACCCATAGAGCGCATTTATGGTTCATCAAACGGTGGGTCAGTAGGTATCTCATGGGGTTGATATCTACAATGACTGTTGTAGTCCTTAAGATAATGTAGTACCAAAATTTTTGGACTGTATGTATTAATGCTAGGAAATTTTTCTCTTCAAGGTCATACCTTAACGCGAGGCCAGATAATTTTTTTCTAACGTAATAAATTACTTGTTCTTTTTCATCGAGCCCTCCTGGATTAACACCCTGGCCAAAGCAGTCTCGGACGCTGACAGATATAAGGTGTAATATTTTTCATAGTTTGGTGGAATGATCAATGGTGCTGAAGATAATGCATCTTTTAGTGCCTCAAACGATTGTTGGTCTTGATCGTCCCATTTGAATGGGATGTCCTAGCGGAGGAGGCATAGGAATCACTGAGCGCAAGTGGCATAATTTGGGACAAAGCGTCTCAAAAAATTGGCTTTTCCCTACAATATTTGGAGTTGCTTGAGGGTTTGAGTGTGTTAGTAATCCATAATTTTCACTATCTGAAGATGACTAAGTATTGGTTCTAGATTTCTAGAAACAAATTTCATGAACATTGTGAGTTCTAGAAATCTCACAGCCTTCATTATCCTTAGGATAAATTTTCACTGTTTCATCATTCCTTCATGCCAAGCTCAACTCACCCATCCTAGAAGACCCATCATGGGCTCATGCCACTCATTATCACTATGTTTCGCCACCTTTGGCCTCAACCCTCTATTTTTGTTTTTCCTACACTCCTCCATTGCTTACGACATTTTTCTTGTTTTTGTAATGTTTCCATTTTATCACATGGCTAAATGGAACATTTAAATTTTTCTTTTATCATATTGTAGCTAAATAAATGGGTAAGGAGGCCCATGGTTATGAAAAACATCAATAAAATCCCTCACATTATGAAAGAGGAGCATCATTGGAGCTTGTTTGCACACCCCATGTGTGAAAAGGGTTAATTGCAAAGAGGACTAGGTCATGTCGACCAAGTCAAACTACGTAATAGATGGAGGTGTGGCTTGCATGGGAAGCCTACGAAATTGCATGAGGAGGAGGAAACCCTAATGTGTGGAGTCCATGGCTAAGGAGCCTTCATTTTCATAAAAGGAGGGGAAAGCAACCATTTTGAGCTAGCTGGGATATTTCAAATTGCTTGCTTTCTACAGTTGCGCAACTCTAATAGCTGTGTTGTTTAGCACAAGGCATTTCTTGTTCAAGGATTCCCTCCCTTCTTGAGAAGCTCTTGAAGGTTTGATCTTCATCTTCTCCACGTCTTGGCTCAAGGCCAAAGCTATTCCTTTCAGTGCAGTGATTCCTGCAGCAAGAGCCATTGTGTTGTTGGGGTTGCAGTGGAGGTTCCCACATCATCATTCCAGAGCTCAGATTTCAGAGGAGGAAGCTTTTATGCATCCAAGAGATAAATAGGGGAGATATTAGCTCCATTTCTCATATCTTGGTAGGAGACCAATCTCTTCCCATCACCTACAGTGTAGTTCCTCTCCTTGACTGCGCAGTTCTTGAGTGCAATTGCAGTGAGGGGTTGCACCGGCATTTTGGAGGGTGATATCTTTGGTGAAAGGATCAACCTTTCACTCTAGATTTCCATTGGAGGAGGAATATACATTTTATGCAGCATTATTCATCCATCTCTTTCATTTTCTCATTTTAGAGTTGCAGCTACTCCAGCAACTCTGGCATTTCTTCAGATTTTCCATTTTGTATGTATTGTAGCCAATCCCTTTAGGGATTGTTTATTATAGTTTCCAGGGGTTTATATCCATCTCTCTCTTTCTTTATTTTATCTTATTATTACCATATCTTCATTGTATCATCATTTTGCAGCAGTCTTCCTTCATTGATTGTGCAGTCATAGTTAGGCATAATATATGTAGCAGTGTATTTCATGTTCATTGTACTTGTGTCTTTAGTGAAGGATTTGCTTCATCTTGAGTGATCATTTCCTCAAGATCTTGTACACATTTCTGCTACCATATTATCAATGAGAAGGCTATGACGGTTTATTGCATTGTCTGAATTTTATGCATTCACTTCTATTTTCCAGCTCATGTTTATGTATTGTTGTAGCTCATTCCCTTGAGCAAGATCTTCTTGAGGAAGAAATATTTGCATAGCTATAGGAAGAGCCTAAGAAAGGGCTAGATAGCCTCTAGTTCTCATCCTCTCTTTAGAGGTGACTTAACTAGTAAAAGCCCTCTCATTCCATCTCTGACATAGCCTTGTTCATATTTCCGACAAAGGAGTTCTCTATGGTGTAAAAGCTACTGATTTCCATTTCGGAACATTACAATGGTATCAGAGCATCGAACTGGCACAGTCTGTGAAGTTTTAATTTCAGAATCAGAGAGCCCAAGGATGAAGAATATGAGATTGCTCTCATCTATTTTCAGATCTAGAGGAGACCTCTCCAAGGAGGTCAGGGAGATTGAAGGAGGAGAAGAGGAAAGACCATGCACTTCCTATTCTCACAGAGAAGTAGAGTAGAAGCATGGTAGACACTTGGAAATCAAGATTCTAAGTGAGTATCTAGCTGAATACCAAGCAAACCCTAAAGTCTCCCAAGAGACTTTATATTTTCCATAGTTTATTCAACAGAAAGAAGAAGGAAGACACCACAACCACAGGATGATGAGAGGAAATAGATTTCTATTGTCCACATTTGATAGATCACTCACATGTGCAGCAGAGGTTTGGGCAAAGAAGCTAGAGGCCTTTTTCCTGCTACATCCTATAGTAGAAAAAGAGGCAGTAGAAGTTGCAGCACTGCACTTTGAAGGTGAAGCAAGGAGTTGGTGGATCAGCCATCTGACCCATACAAGGGTTTCTACTCTTGTTGAATTTTCTCAAAGATTGATCAGCAGATTTGGCAAAAAGAGGGAGGAGCCCTCACCACCATTTTATGAGACATGTACCAACACTGTTGAGACCATGGAGGAGCAGCCTTCATCTTCAACAGTTTGGGAGGTTAATACTCATGAGGAATCAACACTTGCAGCCTTGCAAGGAGCTTCCAAGTTTCACCAAGGTATGATTGGAGATCCATTTCTTGTCATTTCAGCAAACACCTTAGATGGGTCTCCATCATTGCATGCAGGTGACTTAGAGCAGCAGAATAATATTGTATTGTACAAGAGCAGTGATGCAAAGGAGATCTCACAGAGAGATTTCAATGGAGGTGCACTCCCACACTTTTTTGAGTGCAAGGTTCTTCAAAAATTGGAGGAGGGTTTTTCCTTCACACAGGAACAAATAGGAGATGAGGAACATCTTCAGATGGATAGCTTCTCTCATGACTGTGGTGGAAATTCCTTGTGCCACACATATCACAATGGGAGGTTTTTGCCTACCAACTATTTGGATCCTCATAGGGTCAAATTGATCCTCAGAAAATCTGTATTTCAAAATCCCATGAAATGCAGAGGTTTGATTTGGGATGAGGGTAGTCCTCAAAGGAGGAGTACCAGGATGAAGGAAGGGAAGAGACATCCACACATGGCTGAGTGGATGTGGTGGAAGAGGAGCAAGGGGCTAGTGAGCCACTTGCAGATTTATGATACCGGGTAGCAAGAGGGTTGGCTGCACTGGTTACTCTTGAAGGAGTTTGGCCATCATTTTGCATACTCTCTTTCCAGGGCTATGAGGATGGAGAAGATGTGGCAGGATTCTGGCATCATTGAGCATAAAATATTATGGGTACATATTGATGATGAAACATTCATATCATACACTATGTATTCATCACATATCTTGTATGATGAGAGCATGAGGAAGCAACAAAAACATTTGTTGTTGGGGTCATTCTTTGGAGAGCAAGGGAAAATTTGCTCTCATTTATTGTATGATGTTGCAGGAGTACTGAGATGGCACTATCATGGTGCAAAGGGGATACTCCTTGGCCTTTGATCGGGGATCACTTCCACTTTGGGAGGGATTCCACATTTGCAGCAACATTATTGGAAGTTTGCCCATTTATTTTGGAGAAGCTGAGGGCAACAACGATGTGCCACCTAGAGATTATCTAATTCCTCATGCAGAGGAAGGAGGAGCTCTTGCTCCGGGTAGAGGGATTCTTACATCTTTGCAAGTAAGTCCCCAGGATCTCAAGCATGGAGATCAAGGCACAACTCATGTTTTACATGTGCCATTTTTGAGGAGGTGTGGAACCATGGAGACACTAGGAAAAGATAGGGAGGATGACCAACATGATGTAATGAGGAGCCCACATCCCTGTCTATCTTATGTGGTTGATGCACCTAAGAGGGTGATTGGATTGCACAGTGGAAGCATGGACAGACTTGTCCATTTATATATTCAGTCATCTCTTGTTGAGGATGTCTCATTACATGGACACATTTTTCCGGGGAGACCACTAGACCAGCAGAGGATGAGAGATGCTTCACATATTGAGGCACCATTCATTGATTTCAGGAGGGTGGAGTCCTTGGGAGACAACTTTACAGTGCTGAGAGTCTTGGGTAGACTCAAGGAGGAGAGACACACTCTCTCAACATCATTTGTACCCACTCTCATTCCAGATTCTGTGTTGTGGTAGAAGCAGCAGGGGAAGGATAACAGCCTTCAAACTTGCATCTTTGGCATAGGAGATGTCAAAGAAGGAGATGACCATGTGACAGATGTACTTCATAAGGAATCATCAGCTTTGTCACTATGGAGGATAGATCCATGTTGGAGCTCCAAGTTGATAGTGGAGTATTCACAGGATCATCTTGCTTGCATGATATCGATAGATCAGCATATGAGGAGATGCATAGATCAGGTGCAGATGGAGGAGATACACAACTCCTTAGAGGAGTTAGCACAACCACTTCTCTTCTCTTTGAGGATGGGAGGGGATTCACTCTTGAGCCACTCCATTTGCATGGGCCAGACTTATGGTGAGGGTGTTGTTTACTTGCATGATTATGTTCATCCCTTAACCATATGTGTACAGGAGGTTGAATGGATTCCATATGATGCTGAATTCCAACTCACCATGTATGAGATGATTTGGGGCAGCATATTTTATAACAATGGAGGAGAGATTCCTGGAAGTCTTGTCTTCATCTTGACACTAGAGGGCAACATCATTGCAGCCCAAGATCAGCATATACTCTGCACTTATCCTAAGTGGAGAGGAGGACAGCGTGGGGTAGGCCATTTTTCCTACTAAGAGAAAATTTTTAGCCCACCTATATTGCAGGACCCAAAGGTGGAAGATGTAATTTTTAGACCACCATGTATCCAATAACCATTGGGAGATGTAATTTTTGTAGGAATTCTGAAGCAATGGTGGAGACTATTGGATGAAGAGGCCACAAGAGAAGGAGGGGAGATTTTGCAGCACTCACCTTATCATTTGCTTGAGGACAAGCAACATTTTGGAGGGGAGGATTGAAATATTTCTAATTAGCCCAAGCTAATAGGAATATACTATTTTGTTTTCATTTTCTTGTTGCAAGAATAAAATTGTAAAGGAGGATAAATTAAACTCCAAAAATAGAAAAATAAATCCATGCCCATGTGAACAAGGCTAAATCTAGGCTGCTTTAGAAAAACACCCTTATGTGTGAAAGGGATTAAGTCATTTGACTGGGTCAACTGGACCAAATCAACAGCGTTGTCTAGATACATTGAACCATCTAGATGCACAACGCAGTTTTAGTTGGAGGCTCATCATGTGAATGTAGCTAAATCATTGAGATGGTTTAGGTTTTGGCAAGGATTCCATCTTATTTAAGGAGGAGGAGAGCAGCATGAGAGGGGTTTTTTATGATATTATTTCTGAAAGACTTGTCTTCTTAGACATTTCTCATTCTCTAGTTGTTTAGCTGAGAATAGTGTTGTTTAGCACTAGGGTGTTCCTGATCAGGAATCCCACCTCTTCCATTGAGTATCTCTTGGAGGATTCTTGAATTTCTTGACCACTATCAAGTATTTTTCCAAGCTCTTCTTCCAACTACAACGCAAATCCTATTGAGGCTTTGATTGTCTTTGTAAGCTGCAGCAAGTGGAGGGTAGATCTGTTCATATCTAAGCCATTCTAGTGCCTATTTTCAATGGGAAAGTTGTCTATCCCCCTGGCAAGAGAGTATTGGATGAGGAGAGCTCATTTTCAGATCTTGGCATCAGGCCACATCATGCTCTAGAGCCTACAGCGCAGTCCATCTTCCAGAACTTCGTTATTTTCAAGGAGAAAGTTGCATGGTCTTTTGGCACTTCAAGAAGAAGGGATCTATGGTGTTGGGAATCTGCCCCTCACAGTGGTGATCCATGGATTACAGATCCAATCCATGTTCCATTTAGATCTGATCTGAATACTAATGTATTTGCTTTAGAAATTCTGAATAATTCTGTAGATCGGCTGCCCTAGATCTCAGATCTACTTCCTGTACTACATTTTCTGCTGAAAACCTCAAGGGGCTTTTGAAGAGGATACTCTATAGTGTACAGATCTGATATAGATCTATATTTTTGTACACAGATCTGCTCTAGATCTTAAGTGTAACTTATAGCTCTTTCAGCTAATAAAATAATGCTGTCAAGCTTGTGCAATCATATCATATGGTTGCAACCTCTTATTTTGAGCCAATCTTCATGTAAAGTATATTGCTTTCTGTTCTGTGATTTAAGAGCCTAAATATAACTCTGATTTTCTATTATAAAAAATCATATTGAACCTCCAAATTGGCCTCCTGCATATATTTGGCTCAACTGCGTTATTTTCTGAGCAGTTTTGTCACATAGTGTTGCAGTCCCTCTTTGGGCACTTTTTAAGCTGTACTAGGTGTGGGAGATCTGTTTAACCCACCTAGAGATATTTTTTTCTGATCTCCTCTTGGATTTAGGAATTATATACTCAGATCTAAGGGATCCAAGGGTTGATTTCAAGAGCTGTAGCAGCCATTCCTAAAAAATGCGTTTTTCAGGCATGCCTTGCTAGCAATCCCGATTTTGGGATACTATATTGGAGGTGGGAGACCTTGGGGATGGACTATGGCCTACTGGTAAGAATTATACCACCGTAATATCCCCAAATTTTGATTTCTAGCAAGACATGCCTGAAAAATGCATTTTTCAGGCATGTCTTGCTAGCAATCCCAATTTAGGGATATTACAGTGGTATCAGAGCATGATCTTTGGCTCAGCCTATGAGTTCTAGCTATTAGAAGGGGAAAGATCAGAATGATGAAGAGGATGAGCTTGATTTCATCGCTTTTCATATCCAAGAAGGACCTCCCCAAGGAGGTTAAGTAGATGAAGAGTTGCAGTGAAACTCCTAGAGGGTTTCGAGAAGAGGAAGAGCCATGCACTTCCTATTCTCGAAGAGGAGAATACAAGAGACATAAAGGACACTTGGAATATAAGATTCTAAGTGGATACCTTGCTAAGTACCAAGATAAACCTAGAGCCTTCAAGGAGACCCTAGCTTTACCACAGTTCATTCAGCTGGAAGAATAAAGGAGACTCTACAACCATGGAATGATGAGAAGCAATAGATTCCTATTTTCCACTTTTGATCGATCACTCACATGTGAAGCAAAGGCTTGGGTAATGAAACTAGAGGCTTTCTTCCTACTACATCCAATAGTAGAGAGAGAGGTTGTAGAAATTGCAGCGTTGCACCTTGAAGGTGAAGCAAACACTTGGTGGTTCAGCCATTTGAGCCATGCAAGAGTGTCTACTCTTGCTGAGTTTTCTCAAAAGCTAATCAGGAGATTTGGGGAAGGGAGATCAGAAAAAAAGAGACCTTCACCACCACTTGAGGAAGCATATACTAGTTTTATCACAACCTTGGAGGAACAGCCTTCATGTTCAGCATTAAAGGAAGCCAACATAGTTGAGGGAGAAACCCTTGCTCCCACATTTTACCAAGGTATGCTTAAGTTTTCATCTCGTGACACTTCAGAAAATATTATGGAGGGATATACATCATTGCATGTTGTTGATTTAGAGAAGTAGAGTTGCACTGTGCTATATAAGAGAAGTGATGAAGAAAGGAGGACCCATTCTTTATGGGAGCATTCAAATGGAAGCTTAATTCCTGAAGCAATGATGGATGGAATGATAGATGGTAGAAATCTTGGAATAAGAAACCATTTCTCCTTTATAGATGACCCTTTCTCAATGAGCACTCCCCCGCTCAAAGAGAAACTTCTACTTGCAGCAGATCCAGAACCTTATGGCTTTTAGGAGGCCATTGATAGGAAGAAGGTCTCATGAAGAGATCCCCTGAGAGGTGGACTTCAACACATCATGGAGTGCAAAGTTCTTCAACATTTTGGGGAGGGTTTCCCCTCATCACACTTGGACCCTTATGGATTCAAGAAGGACATTGATGACAGATCTTCTTTAGAAGATCTCCAAGGAGTTGCATTTCAACATCCCATGGAATGCAAGAGCAGAAATCTAATTTGGGAGGATCATAGTCTTCCTTGGGAGAGTGCTAAGGAAGGACATGATGGAAGGAACCCCCATGTGGATGATGAGCAAGAAGCTAGAAAACTACTTGCAAATCTATGATACTGGGCAGCAGGAGGCTTGGCTGTGTTGGTTTCTCTTGAAAGAGTTTGGTCATCATCCTCTAAGGGTATGTAGCAGGATACTTGCATAATGGAGAAGCAAAGAGTTTGGATGCATGATGTTGATGTGATCTTCATATCATTCATTATGTTTTCATCACATGATTTTTATGATGAAAGTATGAGGAAGCAACAAAATATTTTGTTGCTTTGGTTGTTCTTGGGAGAGCAGGGACAGATTTTCTCTCACACTTTGCAGGATGTTGCAGGAGTAGGAGATGGCACTATCATGGTGTAGAGGGGCTACTCCTTGGCCTTAGATGTTCAAGAGGTACTTCCATCTTGGGAGGAACCTCTTATGTGTAGTAGAATTATGGGAAATGCCTTTGACATTGTGCATGTCAAAGAATGGAGTTATGAGTTGGCAAGAGCCTATTTGCATGGGCCAATAGCATTGTCACCTTGGGGGTTGGAATTATTGATGGAGTGTCCCCAGGATCACTTCACATTTGATGCACTTGGTAAACAAGGAGGGGGTGAGAAATTTATTTTTGCATCTATTGATTTTCCAAAACAATATTTTCATACTCTTACCATTTCTATGTAGTGAATTGCTCCACAAGAGGGCAAGCTTTCCATTTGGCTTCATGGTCAATTTTGGGCCAATCTACATGATGGAGACAACCATCTCTCATATGACCTTGGGCAAGTATGTTTTGCTTACATGTATGATCAGCTATTGTACCTAACCATTTATTATTCATTAGCAGACTTGATGACATACATAAATATCCATGTAATAAAAAACAACTTGCCATACTATTTTCTGAAGCAGCAGTTTGGGAAACTGCATTGTAACTACATGGAAAATTGTTGGTACTTCCTTGCACCACATGAAACCTTATGTATTTCCCTCATTTTTATGCTGATCATGATCTCTTTTTCTGATATTGTTCTTATCTCTATTGAGAGCATGATGGGGAGAGAGACACATGGGATGGATGTGTCCTTTTGGGAAGAGGATTCCCACATTTTCTGCATTACATGTTCTAATGGGAGCATGGGAGGAGATATGGCCACCACAGTAAAACACTTGTTTTCTTTTGAGGTGGGCCATGTGATTGATTGGATGCCATATGGTGATTATTTCCTATCCATAACATATGGGATGATTTGGGTCAGCTTGATTCACAGCATTGGAGAGGAGATTATTGGGGATCTAGTCTTCGTCTTGCCTCTTGAGGGAAAATGTTTTGCAGCCTGTTATAGCATCATTTCTCACCTTGACCTGATTCATGATTGCTACATGGCTTTATGGGCACCCATTCCTACAGACTTGGACAAATTCACTTAAAAACAGTGGAAAATCCTTCATACGCGACTATGCCCGTGTTTTTCCGCGTGTATACGCGAGTACAGCTAGACTTTTCCGCGTATGCCATTTTAATGATTAAAAAATATATAAAAATCCCTAATTTCGCGCTGGGTTGATGGTTACTCGGGTAGTTCAACCACCCCAGCCCGTGGCCAACTGTTTCCAACTGCTGAAACTACTTGGAGGGACTATAAAAAGACCTCATATGTATGGCCTAAGGGGGGAGAGAGAATTATTATTATTATACTCTGTTGGTTCCCTATCCAAGTCTGATTCCCCGTGCCTCCTGCACTTTCCCAGTTCATTTCAGGAAACCCTTGTTTCCTTGAGATACACATCCCTTTATATGTTATCTCGTATGCACCAGTTTGGAAGGAGTCTTAGTGAGGCAAGGGCTGGACGGATCCGGACGACGGTCTGCGAAGGCCTTGGAAGGATCAGGTGATCTCTCCACTTGATTACTTTTGTACATACTATTTATAATACAGAAGTATCATGCTGTTCCCGAAATAAACGTGTTAGTGTATGCTTTTATGTATGAGAATATTTGTTATACAAGCATTCATTATGATTTATTTAATGTTTTATATGAATCTCACTAACATTTAGAGTAGATATATGTTGTACAACTTGTCCTTTGTGTTGGTTTCTTCTTGTATTTCAGGTTAAGGAGGAAGGACGGTTGCAGGGAGTTTGGACTCCACGTGGATCTACTTCAAACGTAGGACCAACGAGTAAACCTCTCATTCTGCTCTATTTAGTTTTTATGAATGTGCATGATTGTGTGAGTCTCTGTTAAGTAGTACGCCCCTGCTCTGTGGAGGTTGTATCCCAACCAACCTCTAGGGTGTTAATTCCCCGAAACAGAACTGGCGACTCCGCTGGGGATCACATTCTTGTGATTCTCCTGTTGGGTTGTTTCAGCTGTTTGGTAGGTTGCCAACAGTTTTATCTGTCTTTTGCAATCCAGTTTATTTTCTTGCAGTCAGTCTGAAGTCTTGGTGTCTTTTCCAGACTTGTTCTTTTGTTTTTTTTCATTATTTACCTTTGCATACGCTTCTTCTTTTGCACACAGTCGTGTATACACGCGATTTTGTCTGAAGGAAACCGCGTATACGCGAGTTTCCCTTATAACAGACGCGTATGCACGCCGGTTGCACAGCTGTGAAGTCGCGTATACCTAGGCAGATTTTGAATTTTTAGGATTCTGGAGTTTTTGGTCCTTTCTGGCTGTGGAGGCCTGTGTCTGCAGAGTCTCTGTACTTACTGGAGTGTGAAGGAAGTGGTTTCATGTCTTTTCTCTCTTTCGTTTGAGTGGAAACTAGTATTTTGGCAAAAGTTTTGTTTCTGGTGCTGGCACTTCTGGATTGAGTTCCAAGATCGCTTTCTGAGCATTCTTGGCTGTTCTGCTTTATCAAAACAGAGAGCTTCTGCTCACTGACTCGCTCCTATATTTGTGTTGTGCTTTGCATTGCGATTTTTGCTTCGTTTTCGATTGGTTTTCGTTGAGTTCCATAGGCTAGGTTTTTGTTGCAATTTTCGAAGAACTTTTCTTAGTTCTTTGGAGTTTTTGTTGCAGTGAGTTTGCACTATTTGTCTAGGCTGATTGGCTGAGTTTTTGGTCTTCTGTTGCTCTTATTAATCTTGCTACTGTTAGCTTTATAAGGTTTGGGAGCATTGTTGAAGTTTGTGCTTCAAATTCGGTCTCGTTTTGGTTTGGATTTTGATAGTTGTGCTTGGTCTTTTTGAGCTCTTGCTTTATAAAACTAAAAAGCCCAAAAAACATTTGTTTTGCTTTTTGTTTTTGCATTTCAAAAACTCAAAAAACATTTGGTCTTGTTTTTGTTTTTGTTGTTGCATTTTCATTTTCATTTTGTCATATCTTTTGGAGCTTTTGTGAAGTTTCTTGTTTCTAGTTTTCGGCTTGATTTTGAGGAGGAGTTGTCATTTGATTTCTTCTTCTTGATTTTGAGTGTTTTGCTGTCTTATATTAAGAGTTCTTGATTGCAAGAATTAGCTTTCTGGACAACAAAAGATGAGTTAAAACTGAAGGAGATTTTTGGGAAATTTCACCTTGTTTTAAGAGATTTTGTGCATCTTAGGATTTACATGCTTGTAGTGATTTGCAATAGGTGCATTGAATCATTTAGTTAGCTTCTTAGTTTTTGTGAGTGTGAGTTTGTTTTTTGAAAAGAAAAATACAAATTTTTAGTCTCGTAGAACCTGTATAGAGATTACTTTTCATCGAAAGACAAAGAACTGCATGTGCATGTAGTTAAGTTTTTATTAATTTCTTTTGCGTCAAAACACCATTGGTTTCATCTCCATATCCTTGTGACTTAATATAACAGCCCTTAAAATAAGCGATTTAATCTAAAATCAACTAGCAAGTTTTTCTAAGTGTCGATCACCAACTAGCTAGGTTGTAGGGCCTTGGAATAGGTGAGTGGAGAGTTAACTCTCCAAGGCCGCTCAAACAAACATATAAGTTGATTAATTGAGAGAAATCCAACTCCGTGAGGTGGACTGGGAAAGCTCTCATCCGAGAGTCAAGCGCGAGGGGAAGTGAAGGTTGAGAAGAGGGATACCCCCCCTCCGATTAGCTGAATCTGACCTCAAGACCGTTCTGCCCAACTTCTGATACGGATTGGTGTCCATAGTTTCCGTTCCTAGGTTCCACACAGGTGACTGCGGGGGGGAATACCCGTGGTACCTGAGGCAGACGTCGTATCACTTTCAGCAGTACTTCTGGGGGGTGCCCTTGCAAAGCTTGGGTGCTTGAGCCGGCAAAGGCTGTCGTTAGGAGGTCGGCGTAACTGTTTCTGATACCTTCGCTAGTTGTTCTGGGCCCTAATCATCCCAAGCTGGCACAGGAAGGCCCCTATGGCTGTATTTTGGTGTGGAGTCCTCATCTTAGGAGCGGAAATACTTATTCATTTTCTTCTTTGTTTCTGGGATTTTATTTTAGTGAGTGTCTTTGCTCTATTTTCAGCTTTTCACTTTTTTGAGTCTAATTAATAAAATCTATAAGTGAGTGATCAAGCGCCTCGACGTTTCGAGAGAATCAGGGGGTTATCTCAAGAGTCACAGTATATTCTTCGAGCGTAGGAGCGATTTAAACGGTGGATTGCCATCTGGTTGGTATTGTATTTTGTGGAGAGAGATCCTCACCAAGTTAGAAGGTTCGTTCTTGGTCCAGGGTCGTCGGTTAAGAGACGTTCCGCTCACCTCGCAGGAGGTGGCTCCTCAAGAAGACATAGATGCAGATGCCACGAGCCTCCGAACAATTTTGTCCATCTCCTCTTCCTCCTGATCATCCGTTTGTTCTTCAGTACATCGGACCGGAGTCTGAGAGACCGCCGGATCTTCCATATCATTCTTATCTTTCGATGGCCACGACTGGGAACACGGCTTCTACCGTGAGTGCTGCAGGCATTCAGACCCCTGCTTCTGTCGAGGCAGGGGGCACTATTGCTTCATCTTCGATTGCTTCTAGCACTGCTATGTTTGTCTCTGGGTTCACCCAAGCATATGCTTCTCATTCTGGTCCCTTCTGTTCGGGGATGTCCATTAGTGGAAATCCCTCTTTTTCCTTTTCCGCCGGTGCAGCTGGATCTACGCCCATGTCTAACATGGCTAGTGGATCAGCTTCCTTTCAGGGTTTCCCCTTTGGGACTGGACATATTCCCAGTTCCAATCCTTCTTTAGGGTCGTTTCCATTTACGTCCCCGACCCAGAGTTTCAACCCTTGGTCTGGGGGGCAAAGTTCGACTACTTTTACGGGATGGAATCCTGTGTTTACAACGGCTGGGGCAGGGAATCAGTTCTTCGCAGGTCATCAAGGGAATGCTTCTTTCCCTTCATCGAGTGCTTATCAGTCTTTTTCTCCTCTGTCTAATGCTTGGAACCCCTACCAGGGGCTTTCCTCTTCAATCAATACTTCAGCGGGGGGAACTGGTCTGGGCTTTGGTAACTCGGCGTGGGGAGGAGGTTCTTCTCCGTTTTCTACGAGTCCTTTCTGGCAGCCTGGTGCCTCATCAAATCCAGGCTATTATTTTCAGAATGTTGGGAATCCTTCCCCTCAAGGATGGAATTCTCAGGCTCCGCCTCGCTTACCATTTCTGGCAACGTTAAACTTGCCAGATTTGTCGAAGTTAACTAATGACCCGATTCATTATAGTCCGGGGTGGCCTCCGGTCCCGACCAAAATTCCTTCAGACATTCCTAAGTTTGAAGGTAAGAATGGAGAGGATCCGGCCGACCACATCACTACTTTCCACTTATGGTGCTCATCGAACTCCCTGATCGATGATTCGATTAGGTTGAGATTATTTCAACGCACCCTAACTGGGAATGCTGCCAAATGGTATATCGAGCTCACTGGGGGCAGTTTCGCCACATTTGGGGAACTGGCTGTCACATTTCTGAACCATTTTCAGTTGCCTGTCAGATATGAGGCTGGGACCGAACTCCTGGCTAATTTTAAACAGGATGAGGCAACTCACATTTCTGATCACATTCAGGAATGGAGGAGAAGGAAGAGGCTTATCAAAGCCCATATTCCAGGTGAGTTCCTTCTCGAGTGGTTTTTGAAATCTCTGCAGTCATATATTTCAAAAGATGTATCCCTATCTGGGGTATTTTCTGAGGAGCAGGCCATCTTTAGGGCCCAGTAGTTAGAGTTGATCTATTCTCAGTCTGGGATGCTTTATAAGTATTTGCCCAATGCTCCTCACTCCAAATTGGATTTATCGAAACCCAAACCTGGTCCGCATGGTGACGGGCTTGTCGGATCGGTCAATAGTAGTGCAGCCAGCCTGCTTTCTCAATTGTAGCAATTGTCTTTACAATCTGCTCCTTCTGGTCAGGCTGTGCCTGCTGATTCATCTCCTTCCCAGTCTTTGTCCATAAATGTTGTCCAAGCTTCTGATTCCTAAGGAAATCAACAATCCGATGGGAAGAAGAAGGGATGTAATAACAAGAAGAAGGGAAAGAACGGGAAGGGCAATGCAAATAAAACCAACGAGCGTGTTGGTGAGGGGAAAAAGGAGAAAAAGAAAGTGAAGTTTCCATGCAAGCTTTGTGCTGGGGACCATCTCACGCACCTTTGCCCGAAAATTCAGGATGCTCAGCGCCTGTTATCTCAGCAGGGTTCTTCTAGTTCCCAGGCTGTGCTAACAAACCCTTTTCCCCAAGGGCAGCAATTAATTGCTGGCGCGAATCAAAATCCTGGGGCTTCCTCTAGAGGTGCCCAGGAAGGGGAAATTCCATCGAATATCTTTATGATGAGTGCTCACGTGGATGTCGCTACGAGATCCCGTGATTATGGCGGAGAGGAATCTTCGAAAGCTAAGGAAGTTCCTGATGCTACTGAGCCGCTTCACATAACGAAGCCAACTGTTGAGTCTATGCCTCGGATGCCAAAAGCATCTGCTAAGCGGTCAACGATTAATCCGAACGCGAGGGCTGCCCAGAACTACTCGATTGTAGAAGATCTGGCGCAGAGTCCTTGTGCTATGTCAGCTTTAGAGGTACTCCAGTCTTGTCCTGCTTAGCGCAGTGCTTTGCTCACTGCCATTGGGGCTGTTGATCCGAAAAATTCTCTTCTGATTACTTTCGATATGACTAACTTTAAGAAGAGACTTCCTCATCACATGGCATTTCATATTAAATCGTCATATCAGAAGTGCAATATCTTTCGAACGGTTGTTGATGAGGGTGCTTCTACATGCGTGATGTCTCTCGCATGTTGGAAGACACTTGGATCTCCCAAAGTTGTTCCATCTAGCACTGTTCTTACTGCGTTCGATGGCCATTCTCACAGACCCCATGGTATTGTCCCAGCTTTGCCCATCTGTGTTGGGGGCAAAACTGTTAACATAGAGGTTGAGGTAGTAGATGCAGCCTTGGACTACAACCTTCTGTTGGGGAGGAACTGGATATATGATATGGATGCCATTGCATCCTCACTATTTCGGATAGTATGTTTTCCCCACGAAGGGAGGATAGTCACGGTGGATCAACTGGACTGTCCTCCTGTAGACCTGGATGCGCCTCCTGACTCATCTGTTCCTAAGTTGGACAATACTAAGGCGCCTATCGAGAATCTGGGAGTTGGAATGTATTCTTCCCTGATGGGATCTTTTGATCTTCCTCCTCCTAAGGTGTCTATCAATGTTATTTCATCCTCCAAGGCTCCCCTTCGAAGAGAGTTCTTTCGAACTCATTATTTTTCGGACCCTTGGACCTTACCTTCCCCAACTGCCACTTTGGAGGAAGGGCAAGTGGGTGGAATGGCATTCCCAATTTCTGTAGCTGAGATTGCATATCAGTCTGTTGTTGACACTGCAGAGTCTGATCCAGCTCCTCTTTCGCCGGAAGAGTTGGATGGTGATGTGGCTCCGGCTTGGACGCTTACTTCTTCTTCTGCCCAGGATTGTCTAGATACAACTCTTCCATCTGAAGAGGCCATCCTGGAAGCGATGACAGGTATAGATAGACCGTGGGATGATTTGCATCATCGGTCTTACTTCCTACCTGACTTGAGCGAAGTCGAAACAAGTTTTCCAAGTCCTCAGTCTCTTGGACCTGTTCACCCAGTCTTGAGCCCTTTAGCACCAGCACAGGTTTATGCTGAAGGGAACATGGCTGTGATCTCTCCTACTATCCCGGTGAACATCTCCAGGAATCCCAACATTATCGAGAATGTCTTCGTTGGAGCTTAATGTTCCCATGAAGAGATTCAAATCTATACCGAGCTCTTCAAAGAGTATAGGGATGTTTTTGCTTGGTCTTATGAGGAAATGCCTGGCATAGACCCATCTATTGTCCAGCATGAGATCAAGACGTATGAAAACGCTAAGCTGGTCAGGCAAAAACTTCGTCCGGTTAATCCTAGGAAGGCAGCAGCTATCAAAGCTGAAGTTGAAAAGCTGCTTAAGGCGGGATTCATTTTCCCAGTTCCTCTGACTGAATGGGTTTCAAACCCCGTTCCGGTAGATAAAAAGCAAGGAACGATTCGAGTATGCATCGATTTCAGAGACCTGAATAAGGCGTGTCCTAAAGACAATTACCCCACACCTTTCATCGATCAGATTATTGACGAGTGTGCCGGTAACGAGATTTTCTCCTTCATGGACGATTTCTCTGGTTATAATCAAATTACTATCCGTCCAGAAGATCAACATAAGACCGCATTTATTTGTCCCTGGGGTACGTTTGCATATAAGAAAATGCCTTTTGGTCTTAAAAATGCTGGAGCTACTTTTCAGCGGGCCATGTCTTACGCCTTCCACGACATCAAGAAAATTATCGAGGCATACTTAGATGATCTAGCTGCTCATTCTCGAAAGAGGATGGATCATCCAGGTCACCTCCGACAAATATTTGAAAGATGTCGTTTCTATAAAATTCGTTTGAATCCGAACAAGTGCGTTTTCGCGGTAACATCCGGTCGGCTGTTGGGATTTATCGTGTCTAGGGAAGGGATAAGGGTAGATCCCTTCAAGGTTGAGGCAATACTTCGGTTGCCTCCCCCGTCTTCAATCCGTCAACTTCAAAGTCTCCAAGGGAAGTCTAATTTTCTTCGGAGGTTTATCGTCAACTATGTTGAGATTACAAAGGGATATATGAGACTGTTGAAGAAAGGAGTTCGTTTTCTTTGGGACGACTATGCTCAATGCTCATTCGATGCCTTGAAGAAGGCATTGACCTCTGCTCCTTTACTGAGTCCACCCGATTATAGCAGAGATTTTCTTTTGTATCTGGCTACAGCAGAATCTACCATTGGTATGGTTCTGGTTCAGGAGGATGATGCTCTTGCAGAGCATGTTATTTACTACCTTAGTCGAGGACTGGTAGGAACTGAACTGCGATACACCCCGATAGAAAAGTTAGCCTTAGCAGCAGTTCATGCTATGCAGCGACTTCGGCATTACATTATTCTTCGCAAAACTTATGTCTTGGCAGCTGCCAATCCATTTCAGTTTGTCCTCAGCAGGCGAGTGATTGGGGGCAAATATAATAGATGGATTGTGATTTTACAAGAATTTGATCTCGAGTTCATGTCTGCCAAATCCAAGAAGTCATTAGTCTTTGCGGAATTGATCTCCGAGTTGCCTTGTGGAGAAGAGATGATCTATGATGAGTCCTTTTCGGACGAACACTTGTTTCTAATCTCTCCACAAGATCCTTGGTATGGAGATATCATTGTGTATCTCCAGACTGCGAAGTTTCCCTCTTCTTTTTCGAAAGATGAGCGTCGTAAGCTGCGTCACTTAGCCAAGAATTATCTGATTATTGGTGATGCTTTGTACCGTCGAGGAGTTGATTCAATCCTAAGACGCTGCTTAAATTTCGAAGAAGCGAGGCTGTGCTCAATGATTCTCACAATGGAGCTTGTGGGGGTCATTTATCTGGGCTTGCTACAGCCCAAAAGATTTTGCGTGCTGGATACTTCTGGCCCTCGATTTTCAAAGATTGCATTGAATCGGTCAAGAAGTGTCATCCTTGTCAGGTGTATACTCGAAAAATGCGCGCTCATCCAGCTCCGCTTTTTCCAGTCATTACTGTCGGACCCTTTACAAAGTGGGGTATGGATTATACTATTTGTAACCCGCCTTCGGCAAAAGGTCACAAGTACATTATCGTAGCAGTAGACTACTTTACGAAGTGGGTCGAGGCTATGCCTACTTTTGGGAACGATGGTGAGACTGCAGCTCTTTTCTTCTTCAACCAAGTTATCGCTCGTTTTGGTATACCTAGAGAGATTGTCACTGACCATGGCAGTCACTTTCAGAATAGTATGATGGTTGAGTTGGCTCTTAAATTGGGTTTCCGGTAGGAGCATTCATCTCCATATTATCCTCAGGCCAATGGGCAAGTGGAAGCCATGAATAAATCCTTGAAGACAATTCTTCAACGGACAATTGATAAACATAGATCCAACTGGCATATTATGCTATATCCTGCACTCTGGGCATACAGGACGTCAGTTAAAACTGCAACTGGATTTACTCCGTTTCAGTTAGTCCACGGGATGGAATCCGTATTTCCCATTGAATGCGAGATTCCTTCCCTTAAATTAGTTGTTGAGCTTCTTCCTGACACTTCTAGTCTGGCAGAGCGGCTTCTTCATCTGGAACATCTCGATGAGCAGCGTCGGGATGCTGCCACGATGAATGAAGCGCATAAAAACCGAATCAAAGTTCAGTACGATAAGGCGGTTAAGCCTAGGGTCTTTTCCGAAGGTGACCTTGTTTTGGTCTATGCCCAAGAAAAAGATGCCTTGGGGGCAGGAAAGTTTAAGTCAATGTGGTATGGCCCCTATATCGTTAAAAAAGTCCTTAAGAAAGGAGCGTATACCTTGGTTGACTTCGAAGGGAACGAGTTGCCGGAGCCCCGAAATGGGCTCTATTTGAAGAAGTATTATGCCTAGGCTTTGGCCTGGCATTTTGCTTTGTATACTGGCAGGAAAATTTAAGTCGATGTGGTATGACCCCTATATCGTTAAAAAATTCCTTAGGATAGGAGCGTATACCTTGGTTGATTTCGAAGGGACGAGTTGCCGGAGCCCCGAAATGGGCTCTATTTGAAGAAGTATTATTCCTAGGCTTTGGCCTGGCATGTTACTTTTGTATATAGTAGTTTTTTTCTTTGTACATATCTGATTGATTTTCGATTTTTGATGAGTTGGTGATGTTTTTGATCTGCTTTGGCAGGTTGTGTTGGATGTCATGAGTCATTTTGGTTTCACTGATGGTGCTAGTAGACACACCCGGAACTTAGCTTCTGCGGCTTGGGTGCTTCATTATCCATCCGGTCAGCTGTTAGTATCAAGAGGGGTCTGCATTGGTCCTGCTTCCAATAATATAGCAGAATACACTGCAGTTGTTCATCTACTCTCGGAAGAAATATCTTTGGGTGTTGATTCGTTGGTAGTTTTCTTGGACTCTCAGCTGGTGGTGTCGCAGTTGAACAATACTTATCGGGTACGAGATCCATTTTTATTACGATTGTTCTTGAGGGTACGTTTGTTACAAAGGTCATTTAAATTTTTAACTTTCATTCATATTCCTCGAGCTGACAATTGGTTTGCTGACTCATTAGCTAATCAAGCATTGGATTGGCATATTAATCATTCAATACAATAAATTTTTAATCATCAAAAACATCATACATTTGATACATTTATCACATCACATCAAATATCGCTGTATATATATCATCGGAGTGTCAAAAAACTTTACACAATTTGGATCCATAATCTCGTACAAAACTTGGGCTTATGCCCCATCATGCTCAGTCTCAAAAGACATACTCATCTCATTGAGAAAACTGCCCACTCCCCGAGACCCCGAATGTAAAGTCGGTTCCTATAGAACAAAACTCCAGCGTGGGCCACACGACGGAATATTCAACCTGGCCTCGTGGTACCCTACCACCCGTCCCCGGATGGCCTCGGTGCAAGTCCTCCAATGCCAGCCCAGGATTTCCATGGTCGGCCCCTCAAAGTTCTCCCACTCACTGAGAGTCCTGTCGGAATCCACTGTCTCTGCCTCACCTCTGTGGCGCTTATGGCGCGGTAGGCCCTCAGGACGAACTGGTCCAACATCTGAAACATGATCATTTTTAATTTTCAGTCATTATGAATCCAATCAAAAACATGTTTTCATACATATTTGAAAAAATCCAAAAAATCACATAAGTCAAAATTTTTGCAAAACTTACCGACTGTTCCCCATGCTGTGCCAGGTGGTAGTACTAGATCTGGATCTCCTCGGAAATCCATCCCGGCATAGGGATAGTCGTCCACTGCGATGATCTGTTCTCCCCACCACAGGAAGAACTCATCGTCCCATGTGGTTCGGGGTACTTCGCTGCCCCCCAGTCTCTTCATCATGTCTGCCCAACGGGCAATTCTTGGGTCCCGCGGGCTACTGATAGTCGAGATGACTCTGGGTCTCAAAGCTGGAATCCTCTCAAAGAAGAATGTTGTCAAAATGGTACCATAGCCAAAGTGTTTAGTTTTTACTTGGCGAATAGAGGTCAGCTGTTGTTTCATGTTCAGTAGCTGGGCTGTGCACCAATCGTAAACATGAGTCAAACACTCTACAACTATACTCATTTGCGTCCTGGACGCCTGATGTAGTGAGGCAGATCCTGCCACTCTGCTGATGGTGAAAAGGAGGATCTTCATGTGCAAATCCCTGATATCTCTAATTGCAATCTGCGATCCAACCTTTTTGGAATTATCTACGCAATATACCTGGACATAATCCTCCACGGTTAACCCTCCCAGGGGTTTTCCATGCAGGTCTACTGGTTCTCCCCTCCTGGAGAGTCCAGTGATGAAATATATATCCTCCACTTCTATGCGTAGTGGCATCTGATCAATTATGAAGCAATCCTGATCTGGTTCCCAGTAATTTACGAGCATTTCTAGCAATCGCACATTACTTTTCATATTGGGCATTTTAAAGAATTTGAACAACCCGCAATTTCGGAGGATGTTTTGCGATGCGCGGTCCTGCATGACCTCTTGGTCTACTGCGCTATGCTCACGTTCCCTCCATGAGATGGTCATCCTGAGAAATTTCATCAAATTTTGCATTAGCCACGCTTTTTTACAATCGGACATGCGCATACGCGACTTTTCCTGTGCACAGTCGCGTGTAAACGCGACTTGCCTTCATTAAACCCGCGTATGCGCAGATACGCAATTTTTAGCAAGGGTTTCAAAGCAAAAATTCACTTAATTTTAATTTCCAAATGGACAAAATGAATAAACAGGATGATTAAGGAGCCTACCTGAAGTTTCGCTGAATTCCGACGGTCGGTTGTTCCTGATTTGACGAAAGAAGTTTTTAGCTCCAGAGCACTTTTTCCAAATCAGTTATGCAATAATGAACCAAATGAGAGGTAATTTGTCTATTTATGGCTAAAAAGTTGAAAATTTTCGCAAAAATTCCTTATGCTTATTTTTTCGATCTATCTTATGCTGTATAACTCGATTGCTTGGAAGTGCCCAGTTTGGTATGTTTTCAGGTACATTTTGACGATTTTGAGATTTTTCCTGGTTTTTTATCCATGATTTCCGACTCGTCACGGCAAGTATATGATCTTCACTGGCATATAGGTTAGGGAATCACTTTCCGTTGCATCTTGCATACTAGCCTCCATACTGATCACTTGCCTTAGGGTCGATCCCATCAGGTCATGAGTATTACACCCATTTCACTCGCCGATTATTTAATCATGACTCGATGGTAGAGCCTTCCTTTACATGGGCTTCCTAGTTAGTTCCTCGCTATCACTTGTTGCCCATGCTGCTTTTTATGTAGGCTCGGGAGTCCTCTTTAGTCCCGCCATGTCTTTGGTGTTGAAGCTTCATTCTTCTCCTTCATCACTTATCATTTTTCTGGCTTATACCCTAGAGGCTCCCTGGTGTCGTTCAGTTGTATTACTGCATTGCATATTGGCTACTTGTTTATCCTGGCCTTTAGCCGGCTTCATTTGGACTCGATGTTTAAGCCAACTTTTGACCTTGACTTTCTGTACAAGTTAACCATTGCATGCACTTAGCTATCATGACTTGACACCTTTGTACCCATGGATGGAACATTCCTCTGAGTATCACTGACCAGTTTTCGCCACCTTGCATTGAGCATAGGATTGTTCCAACCCCAGGAACTAGTGCATCTGCTTTCTTGATACTCGTTCTATCCATTGTACCATAGCATTCTTTTATTCTTTTTCAGGCTTATTATATGAAAAAGACAAAAAAATCAAATATAACAAAAAGAGTGGGAACGGGATGTATCTTCGTTATTTTGATGGCAGTACAGAGTCAGTTTGTCGCCCTTGAACAAAGCACATATACTTATATATATTTCCTTCATTTGGGATAGTTCTAGTTTTGACCTAGGTTCAGCCTCTACCATGTTTCACTTGTCAGTTCTCCCCCGGTTGGTTATCTCTTCCAATCATATGGAGAGTTTGTTGTGCCTCCTGCATAACAGACTTATACAGTGTCACTTTTTACTGCCATGGTCATCACGAGTCGTGCTTTTGTTCAAGGGAAGTCTAGCCTGAGTCGGCCATTCTGCGGTGTCTCTTGACTCATTATTCAGTCGGCCTTCCCAGTCTTGTTAGTATCATGTTCTATCACATCAGATGTTTTGGTCTTCTGCTCGTGCTGGTTTGAGAAGGTCCCCATTGACTTCTTGTCGGCGGGTTTGTCTCTTATCGACTACGACACATTGCTCTGAGAGCAAACCTAGAGCCGCACCTTGGGCCTATTTCCATCATTGATAGGTGACCTCATGCTCAGCATTTGATCATCATCATGGGTCTTTGACTGAGTGGTTTCCCTTGTGTTTGACGTCAGCACACATTATCACACTTGGGATTCGTGCAGTACCTTGATTTCCATTTGACCCTATCGGTGGATTTCTCACCTCTGTGTCAGCTTTCATTATTGGTTGGTTTAGAGGGTTTCTTCCGTGCGCTAGCTTCATATTGTGCATGTCGGAAACGTACTTCGGTTTTGGTTCCATCACTTTACTTCGTCCGATTCCTTCCAAATCTTGGCCTGCGGGTTACACTCGCGCTGGACTGATGTGGGATGCCTTAATGCCTTCCTTCCAGCAGATCTTTTCCCATCGACTCCGACTCATTGCTCTGGGAATAAGGTCTAGAGTCTTTTGTCAGTACCTTAGGGTTTGCAGTCATCAGTGGCAGACTCTTCGCTATCGACAGTGGGAATTCATCATTGCCTCCTGATTGGTAGATTCTTTCAAGTGTTCGACTTCAACTCATTCATTCGCACTTGTCAGATTGTACTGGGGCACCTTGACACTCATTATCATTATCGGTGGGTTGTCTCGCGTTGGTTAATGGGATACATCATTGCCCGGTAATCCAACGATTTCTCACATGGTTGACTTCAGCTCATTTATTCCCATTGTGTAGAATTGTGCCATAGTGATCGGTGAAGACCTCGGGTTGCATCAGCATGTTTCGGTTCACTTTTGACAGTCCTTTCAGTATCTGCCAGTGATGCCGTCCACCCTTATATGTTGCAGTTCATCACAGCAGCATCTTATATGTTGGTCCCCGAGTTGCGTGATTGTACCGTTTGATCCACCTCTTATGATCCGGTACTTGGAGATTCAGTTACTTATTTGATCAGACATCCAGTTGCACCATCTTTGATCATCTTTCTATATGTGATACTTGGACATTGATTCAGACTTACACTTCCGGGCCATGCTCAGATGATTCATTGTGTACTTTCAGTTCAGCTATACTTGTATACATGTTGGATCTATTCAGTACTTTCTATATGATGTATTTTTTGACTGAGCATGGGTATGCCCGCCTCAGCATGAGTTGACTCTCTATTTTCTTTCATTGGTTTTTGGCAGGCTGAAATCTGGTGAAGTCCTCTCTTGTCCTTGCAAAGTTCTTTCTATGTGCATAATACATTTCGGCCATCATGTACCCCTTCTGACCTCATATATTAGGGGGCATCTGTTATAGCATCATTTCTCACCTTGATATGATTCATGATTGCTTCATGGATTTTGGGCACCCATTCCTACAGACTTGGACAAATTCACTTAAAAACAGTGTAAAATCCCCCATACGCGACTATGCCCGTGTTTTTCCGCGTGTATACGCGAGTCCAGCTAGACTTTTCCGTGTATGCCATTAAAATGATTAAAAATATATATAAAAAATCCCTAATTTCGCGCTGGGTTGATGGTTACTCAGGTAGTTCAACCACCCCAGCCCGTGGCCAACTGTTTCCAACTGCTGAAACTACTTGGAGGGACTATAAAAGCCCTCATGTGTATGGCCTAAGGGAGAGAGAGAATTATTGATATTATACTCTGTTGGTATTCCCTATCCAAGTCTGATTCCCCGTGCCTCCTGCACTTTCCCAGTTCATTATAAGAAACCCTTGTTTCCTTGAGATACACATCCCTTTATATGTTATCTCGTATGCACCAGTTTGGAAGGAGTCTTAGCGAGGCAAGGGCTGGACGGATCCGGACGACGGTCTGCGAAGGCCTTGGAAGGATCAGGTGATCTCTCCACTTGATTACTTTTGTACATGCTATTTATAATACAAAAGTATCATGTTGTTCCCGAAATAAACGTGTTAGTGTATGCTTATATGTATGAGAATATTTGGTTATACAAGCATTCATTATGATTTATTTAATGTTTTATATGAATCTCACTAACATTTAGAGTAGATATATGCTGTACAACCTGTCCTTTGTGCTGGTTTCTTCTTGTTTCTCAGGTTAAGAAGGAAGGATGGTTGCTGGGGGTTTGGACCCCACGTGGATCTACTTCAACCGTAGGACCTACGGGTAACTTTCTCATTCTACTCTATTTAGTTTTTTTGAACGTGCATGGTTGTGTGAGTCTCTGTTAAGTAGCATGCCCCTGCTCTGTGGAGGTTGTACCCCAACCAACCTCTAGGGTGAGATTTCCCCGAAACAGGCTGAATTCCAGAAGAAATTGGTAGATCGCGAGAAACAGATCACTAATAATTCCGAAGAATTCGGAAAAAGATTAGTCGATCTTGAAAGCACAGTTGCAGGGCATTCCAACGACATCAAAAAGGTTCATGATACAACAAATCGAATAGAAAGACAAATGTGGCTAAATCATCACGAGGCTGCAGAGAAGCAGAACGAACTCTTCAATAAGCTAAATGATAAGCTAGATAAGTTAAGTCAAACACAATCCCCAACATCTCCTAGCAGGGAACAAAATCCACAAAACAATTCCGCAGATTCAGGGAACTCAGAAGAGCATCAGGAAAAAACCGACTCCCCACATCATCAAGAAGATAGTAATGCAGATTTTCAAAACAAGCAGCTCTGGAATGCATTCGCAAATCAATATCCCCTTCTTGTTCCACCATTAGCATATCAGCGCAAAGCCAAGATCGACCTACCCAAATTTGATGGTAATGAAAAAAATAGCGTTGCATGGCTTAATAAAGCAGAAGAATATTTTGAGATTTATGACATTACTAGTGATGATGAAAAAATTAAGCATGCTTCCATGAAAATGAAAGGAGAAGCATATAATTGGTATATGTGGTGGAAAAAGACAACGCTTGCTATCAGTTGGAGGAAATTTAAAGATGTGTTCTTCAAAAGGTTTCAAGGCATAAAAGAAGAAATTTTTTTTTCAACCTTTATCAAATTACGCCAAAAAGGAGATGTGGATGAGTACACTCGAGAATGGGAGACCTTGGCAACACGAGTACCGGGATTGTCGGAATCTCGTCTAATCCAGTCTTACATCTCAGGACTTAAAATCCACATACAAGAAGAGCTCGAACTACATGAAATTACGTCCGTAGAAGTAGCAAGGCAAAAAGCAAAAGCTGCTGAAAAGAAATTTGAAAGAATATCGAAACCAGAAAAAGTATATTCAAGGCGATGGTTTCCTCAACCTGCAAAAGAAGATAACATGAAATATGTTCCACCACGCCTTCGCGAAGGAGACAAATCTAACTTGGAAACACAAAGAATAAGGGAAGGTAAATGCAAACGTTGTGGCGAAAAATGGGACCCTAAGCACAGATGTGCTAATGGGAAAGAAAAAAATCTGTATAACTGTGAAGCAACTAATGATTCTGATAATGATGATTCAGACATAGAAGGGATAGAAGATACCCTAGAATTCTCCCCAGAAGTAGATGGTGACAGCACCCCGCAAGTGTCATTATCAGCCATGACAGGTATATCACAACCGCAGACACTAAAATTAAGGGGACATATAAAGAAAAAAAACGTAATGGTTCTCATAGACACAGGCAACACGCACAATTTTCTAGATTCAACCATGGCCAAAAGACTCAACCTCTTTACCTTTCCCATGCCTAATATGAAGGTAATGGTGGCCGATGGTAAGAAGATTGAACAGGTAGGAAAATGCCAGAAAGTCAAATTGCAGATTAAAGACTTTAGTTTAGAATCTCCATTCTATGTCGTACCACTCGGAGGAGTAGATGTGGTCTTAGGAATTCAGTGGTTACAAACCTTGGGTACTTATTCGGCCAACCATCAGAAGAAGTTTATAAGCTTTAAGTGGGAAGGGCGGAAGCACAAGTTATTTGGATTCCAAGCCCCAGAAAATCAAATCGTATCATCATCCCAGATGATGAAGATGATCCGAAAGGGAGCGCCAGCCTATGTAGTCGAATGTCATCATTTAGAGATGTTATCTACAAAAGTCAACCACGAAGAATCACAGGAGGTACAAGCACTAGTTCAGAAACATGAAAAGGTATTTCAAGATCTACCAATGAAGATGCCTCCTCATAGGGAAATCGAACATACAATAGAAGTCAAGGTAGGATCAGACCATGTTAACATCAAGCCTTATCGCTACCCACATCACCATAAAACGGAAATTGAGAAGATAATCCAAGACCTGATAATCCAAGACCTTTTAAAATGTGGGGTCATTTCAAAAGTAAGAGTCCGTATGCTGCCCCAGTTATATTGGTAAGAAAAAAAGACGGATCGTTTCGGCTATGCATTGACTATAGAGGATTAAATAAGATAACAATTAAAAATAAGTTTCCAATTCCCTTTATCGATGAAATGTTGGATGAACTCCATGGCGCAAAATATTTCTCTAAATTAGATTTAAGGTCAGGTTATTACCAGATCTGAATTAGATTGGAAGATATACCAAAAACTGCATTTCAAACACATGAAGGTCATTATGAATTTAAAGTAATGCCCTTTGGGTTAACAAATGCACCAGCTACGGTCCAAGCCACTATGAACGAGTTATTTCGTCCATATCTTAGGAAATTTGTACTAGTATTTTTTGATGATATTTTGATTTATAGTAAAACCTGGAGGGAGCATTTGCAACACTTAGATAAAATTCTCACGTTATTAGAAGACCATCAATTCTATGCAAAAAAATCCAAATGCACCTTTGGAAAAGAAGAAGTTGAATATTTGGGACACCTAATATCCCATGAAGGTGTAAAAGTGGATCCTTCTAAGATTAAGGCTATAAGGGAATGGAATAAACCAGTGAACATATCCAAGCTCAGAGGATTTTTAGGATTGACGGGATATTACCGACGATTTATTAAAGATTATGTGCATCGAACTGCACCTCTTACAAATATTTTAAAGAAGAATTCATTTCAATGGAATGAGGAAGCAGGGAAATGTTTTGAAGATTTGAAGGAAATCATGGCTAATGCACTAGTATTGGCAACTCCTGATTTTTCTAAACCATTTATCATTGAATGTGATGCCTCTGGATTCGGTATTGGTGCAGTATTAATGCAAGAAGGGCACCCTATTGCTTTTGAAAGCAGAAAACTAAATAAACGTGAGCGTCTCAAGTCCACATACAGTAAGGAAATGCTTGCAATTATGCATGCATTGGCCAAATGGAGACAATATCTGTTAGGGAGTAAATTTTCCATTCGAACCGATCATAACAGTCTTCAGTATCTCCTTCAGCAAAAACCACTCTCTGAAGAACAACAAAAATGGATCGAGAAGATTGCCGCTTTTGACATGGAGATATTACACAAGAAAGGGAAAGACAATGTAGTAGCAGATGCCCTGTCTAGAAAAGATGAGGAATCAGCATTACTTGCAGTTTCGATTGTTGTGCCTGAATGGCTTAATGAGATTAGAAGTGAGTATGCCAAGGATCCAAAAATGTTGGCTATCATCAATAATCTCCCAGGGAATTCAAAATTTGAATGGAAGAACGATATCTTATGGTACAAAGGGAGAATTTATCTAAACTCCAAATCCAAGTTTATATCAAAAATACTCAAGGAATCACATGATTCCATGTCATCTGAGCATGTAGGATATTTCAAAACCTACTACAATGCACGTCAGTCATTTTTCTGGAAGGGTATGAGTCACGATATTCAAAAATATGTTGCAGAATGTGACACATGTCAAAGAAATAAAAGTGAAAACATTATGACACCTGGCTTACTTCATCCCTTAAATATTCCAACTCAGAAATGGGAAGAAATATCGATGGATTTTATTGAAGGATTACCTGTGTTGAATGGAAAGGATAAGATCTTCGTCATAGTAGATAGACTCACTAAATATGCTCACTTTATCGCTATTAAAAAAACAGACTCTGCAAAGAAAATTGCGGAGATATTCTGCAAACATATTTATAAACTACACGGTTTTCCAAAAGTTATTGTCAGTGACAGGGATGCCAAATTTAAAGGGAACTTTTGGAAGGAATTGTTCAACCATGTTGGAACCTACCTCAACATGAGCTCAGCTTATCACCCTCAAACAGATGGGCAAACAGAGGTTGTTAATAAATGTTTGGAAGCTTACCTACGATGTTATGCTACGGAGAAAAAACATAAGTGGGTCCAATGGTTGCATCTTTCCGAATGGTGGTATAATTCTACTTACCATACATCAACAAAAATGACTCCGTTCCAGGCTCTATATGGATATGAGCCTCCGAAGTGGAAAGATTTTTCTTCAGTTCAAAATAATGTGCCAGCAGTAAAAAATCAACTAGAAGAACACCAAAAGGTCATCCAAATTCTAAAAGAAAATTTGAGTGTTGCACAGAATCGTATGAAGCAACAAGCTGACCGTAATCGCACTGAGCGATCATTTGAAGTTGGAGACTGGGTGTTTGTCAAGCTTCAACCATACAAGCAGTTGTCCCTTAAACAAAAAGGAAAAAATAAATTAGCTCCAAAGTTTTATGGTCCGTATCAAATTATTAAAAAGATCAGTCAAGTCGCTTATGGGTTGAGCCTTCCCGATACCAATCGTGTTCACAATGTTTTCCATGTGTCCTGCTTAAAAAAGGCATTGGGTAACCATCAGTTGCCCCAAACAACACTTCCCATTTTGGATGATGAAGGCAAGCTCGTTCTAGAGCCCGAGGGTATCCTATCTACTCGTGATAAGAAGCTGCGCTCTCGTGTTATTACCGAATATTTAATCAAGTGGAAGGACTTGCCCATTGAAGAAGCATCTTGGGAGTCTGAAGCGTTTCACCAGCAACACCCATCATTACGTATGCGAGGACAAAGCATCTTAAGAGAGGGGCAATGTTATGTACATTTTATTAGTTATTAATTAGATTTAGTTATCTTAGGTTATTAATGTGGAAGGGCATGATCATAGATCATGCCTCTTCGCCAAGGGACACCTTGAGGCTGTATTTAAAGCCTAGGCGATCCCTCATTGTAATCATATTTCATATTCATCATTAATAATATATATTTATCCAGTTTACCAGAGTTTTTACACTCCAAATTCCTTGTATCTAGAACAAAGTTTGGGAAGGCCTAGAAAAGCTAGGCTCACAAGGTCATTTTCTGCAACATTCACGCTAACCCCTCCAAGCTCATCCTGAAATTGAATAAACTTGGTGGGATATTGTGGAATAGTATCATTCTTTTGCATCTTTATGTTTCAAAGTTTGTCTTTGAGGGCCAGTTTTCTATGGCACTGTTATTTTCAAATATCTATGTTGGTGCCTTCCACATTGCAAAAGGAGTTTATTTTACATGGATATTTGAGACAATGTGGTCTCAAACTCCCTCCAAGATTGTTCACCTCACCTTTGCTACATATTTATTCCGTTGGGCTAAGTTTTGGACATTAGTTGATCCTGGTTCTTGACATATTCCATAAATCCATTTTCATCAAGCAATGCCTCCTTGTGATCCTTCTAGACAATGAAATTCAAGAGGCCTTCCAAGGCATACTCTTATCTTAGTTCATTGAAGGTCACTTTGCCAACTATGAAGAAATCTTGCTACACTGAAGCTACAAATTCAAACCTCCAGAGGAAAAACTTTGAAATTATTTTTCTAATGTGAATCTTTCTTTGATACCATGTATAAATATGGTGATAAAAATTCAACTGCTCAAGAAATTTAATCTAAATCAAGAGACACAATTCTACTCTAATGCTCTACAAAAATTAATTCACAATTTAGAATAAGATTCACAAACGCACATCAATCACATACACAAGAAGAAAAATTTATGTAGGGGAAAACAACAGGTAAAAACCCCTTAATACCTCTTTCATTAATCAGATGAATGGAGAATGTACTACAATTTCTTGTTCGCTCTGAGCTCAACCTACAAGTGAATAACCTTTCTCTCTTCTCAATGAGAAGCTTTCACCCAAACTTAGTCATTTTCTACCTCTTCTTGAGCCCCTATATACTTTCGCATATCTTAAGGAATTATTCCCCTATTTTTTAGGAATTTTCCTCCAATTGATTTTGCAATTCCCAAGGTTGGATCTCTCACTGCATGTAACACCTCTACGCTCAAGACTAGTCTACAATTGATGTTACACTTCCTTGGAATCTCTACCACAATTGGGGAACTCGAGTTCTCTGCATGTAGTAGCTATTTTTGGTTCATTTATTAATTAACTTGATGATCACTAAGTTATACTTTTGTCCCATTGCACAAATTATTTCCAACAAACTCTATCAACGGTTAGAGGTCAATTAACTGAGTACAATTGAAAATAATTGAACTAGATTGCTAAAATATAGCAATCAACACATGCATGACTGACCCCCAAGTTGAATTACTCAAATTCACTAAGATAACTGAGTGAAAAGAGCCATGTCACCTCAACTAACTACCTCCAAGTTGTCTGTTGATGTTGTTCTCAATTTGACCAAGGCAAAGTCAAATTGAGACTTTCTTGCTACACTTCTAAACATTGTTTTTGTTATGAAGTATTATGTAAATCATGAGATTCAAGGTTCAAATCCCCTGTGAGTCAATTCAATGAAAATAATAATAATTTAAAATAAAAATATAATTTAATTACATTTTATGATTTTTTTAAACTCCGAAAAGTTAGATGTTTCATCAGGTTAGTGCTTTGATTCCTATTTTCTTTTACTAGCCATTTAATTTGTGTAGGTGTGTGTGTGTGTATATAATGATCTAGATTTATGCAAGAACGAAACGTAATAAACATATAATCATAAATACAAAGATGTGGTGGAAATAACACTTCATTTCATTAATATCAAAGAACTAAAATTTGTTTACAAACAAAATGGAAATAAACTAGCTAGGGCGCTGGTAACTGATCTCTAAGAAGAGATGTGGTGGATACGGGCCTCTGAGATGTGTTACAATGAGGCTCAAGGACCTATTTATTATTGAGAAATAATGGAAAACCCTAAGCATCCAAAAATCTATCTGTAGGAGATGAAGCGCAAAAACTATGGGCCCCTTGAGAGTGCTGATATAGCAAAGAGATGTTCATCTCGTAGCTAGTCATCCGCCATTCCTTCTTCACCTACAGATAAATCTAACCTAGATAAAAAATCTGCAACAACATTCTCCATTCTAGGTTTATCTATAATGGTTATGTCAAACTGTTGTAAAAGTAACAACCATCTAATTATCCTAGCAATAACATCTGGTTTGTTCATTAAATATTTGATGGCTGCATGGTCAGTGTGAACAAAGGTCTAATACCTAGTTACATAATTTCTAATTTTTTTAAAGCATGGACAATGGCTAACATCTCCTTCTCTGTGACAATATAATTGACCTCAACCTTAGACATGTTCTTACTATTGGAATAGATTTCATAAGGTAATTAGTCTTCTAACTACCCTAATGCTTCCCCCACAACTTTTTCGGATGCATCGGTGTGGATGTGGAAATGCAAAGTCCAATTTGGATCTCAGAGAATGGGGGCAGTAGTCAACTATCCCTTAATGAGCTCAAAAGCCTCTTGACAAGGACTGGACCAAGTAAACTCAAAATCTTTGGCCAATAAACCAAATAGTGGCGAAACCATCTTACTGAAATATTTGATGAATCTTCTATAATAACTAGCTAACCGTAAGCAGCTCCTGACATTTCTCTTCTTTTGAGGAGCATGTACCTTTTTTATAATAGTGATTTTTCTTCGGTCGACTAGTATTCCTGCTTGGGAGATGGGGTGTCCTAATACAACTCCTACTCTTTTCAGGAATTCATACTTTTCTGGGCTCAGTGAGAGATGCATCTCAATGCACCTTCTCAACACTTTTTCCAAATTGGAGAGAGCTTGCTACAAGTCATCGCCATAGGGTGTGAAATCATCCATGTAGATTTCAACAGAGTCATGGACTAGCTTAGAGAAAATGATCAAGACAACTCTTTGGAAGGTAGCTGGGGCATTGCACAACCCAAAGGGTAGGAATTGGTAAGCGAAGGTACCCCAAGGGAAGGTTAAAGTAGTCTTATCCTGGTCTTCAGGGCTGAATTGGATCTAGTTATACCCACTGAACACATTTAAGAAGGAAAATAACTTTTTTTCTGCAAGGCCATTCAGGACTTGTTCTATAAAAGGCAAAGGCAAATGGTCCTTCTTGGTGGCTTTGTTAAGTTCTCGATAATCAACACAAATTCACCATTTTCCATTCTTCTTCAGGACTAGGACAAGAGGAGATACCCACACACTATATGATATAGGATAAATGAAACCTGCATCCAACGGTTTCTACAACTCTTCCTTGACTATGTCCTTTAGAGCTGGGTTCATCCTTCTTTGGGGTTGTCGCAAAGGCTTGCATCCTTCTTTGATGTAAATATTATTTCTGGATACTGAAGGATGCACCCCTTGTAATCCCAAGCAAATGCATCTAGGTTTTTTTTTAAAAGCTAGCAAAACTACTTTTCTTCTTCATCGTAGAGGATTGAGTTAATTTTCATATATTTGGATGGGCCAAAATCAACAGCCTTGGTGGTCTCATAGATTGAATGGACTGACTGAAATTTCATCGAAGGTCAGCTTTCAGACTCTTTGACTATGTTTTCAAGTGGATTGTTAGTGGGAGACTAGTTTTTCATGGCATGGGTGATGATTTCATCTTCTTCAGGTTCCTCCCCTCTAAGAACAACATCTATGGTACAAATGGGGGCTGTTTTATATACCTTATATTCTTCATCCTCCAACCATATAGGTAGATCATGATCAATGGAAGGTTGGCCTGGAGGATATAATACTAGTTGTTTAGACAAGGGCCCATTTTTAATAGTCATGTTTTTGACCCGACAACATATATAATAATCTACAGTGGCTAACCAAGGTCTCCATAAGATGAGAGTATATCCATTGAACTTGGTTTTTGCAGGGTGCAGAACCAAGAAATATGTTAGATACTCCCAAGAGTCAATTGAAACCATAACATCCTCAACAATTCCTTCCATAGTTACTGTGGACAGATCTGCAAGTTGCATAATTGTTGTGGTTTTCCTCAAAGTCCCTTGGAGAATGAGTTTCAACATAGTTTCCTTGGTCATGAAATTTATGGAAACCCCTAGATTTAGTTTCAACATAGTTTCCTTGGTCATGACATTTATGGCCTTACATGAAAAAAGGGAACCAAATATAACAAGCAAGCTATAAGCATATTGTCAAGTAGGAGGTTGAGGAGGGTGCAAAAGAGGCACAACTATCAAACTTGGTCACTCATGTGTATGGAAATCTCGGATATTGCAAGGGGAAGGGGTAGGAAGATACATAATCTTCGGTGATAAATTTATGGCAGAGATAATCATGGATTTAGCCTGATCACATTTCCAGTCATCATCCCCCCACTTTTTTACCAAAATAGTTTCCCAGAGATTGGATTTGACCATATTGCAAATATAATGGCTTGAAGGAATTTGATTATTATATATCACCCTATTTCGTTCTTACTTGATGTTTCATAGGAGCAATCCTAGGATAATGATCCATGTTCTATTAACAATTAGATTTTTGAATCAGGATTGCCTCTAGTTATCAATTCTTGAGATTAGATCAGCTTGAACCCAATCGACTAGTCTAAAGAGGGTTGCAACGTCTCTCCATACTTCTTCTGCTATCTTGCATTCATGCAATAAGTGGTTCATTGTTTCTTCATTCTGCGTGTACATTGGGCATTGAGAGAACCCATTGTATCCTTTCTTAATTCGTTGATCCCATGTAAGAATTGTGTCCAACTAACCAAATAAATTGGGATACATTCGACCATAGCTTCCATCTCCAAACTTTGTCCCACAAGCTTTTTCGTGGTCAATCATTAACATTAAGCTTGAGGAGGTAGGCTTCCATGATTGAAAATGAACCTACTAGCTTATATCACCGTCTGATTTTATCTAGAGCGTGGGAAATATAGATGTCATGCTCTTGCAATAGTTGATTCAGGGTGTACCAACCTTCTCGGGTCCCCTCTAGATTCCAGTCTCGTTCTTTTTTCCACACCTTCCATCATGTTTGATCAGGGTCGGACCGTGCAATTTCAGACCTATGTGAGAAAATATCTGTGAACTTCCTCAGACCAGTGTGAGCCAGAACCAAAAAAGAGAATAGAATAATGCTTCATGATCATCTCTAAATGAGGTTGAGGTCACTTGTATTTATATACTTCCAAGAGTGTCCAATTTTCTTTAGGGCTGACCTGATCAAATGTGCACATGTAGGCTTTAATTCAAAAACACAGTTTCCCTTATCTAAATTGAGTGCTTCAATAGTCAAAATTGGTCCTCTTGAAAAAATTAATCTCGTCCCATGGTTGGAATTTGTCACTGTGCTACAAAATTGACACTCCCTGTCAGCTAAGGATAAATTCCAACTGCATCATGTAACCATTGCAATAATATTGTCATCAAATCATATCCAATCTCAAGTATCTCTTCATCAAATGCCATCACTGCTCATATTTTCTTATCTCTTGATTGTCTCTTCTCATATGTTGAACATTATTGATATCTAAAAGAAGGAGAATTTGGTGCGTATGATACCTTTTTGGAAATATCTCTCTGATTACTACAGGATTTTCTGCAGGCCCCTGCCTATTGCGGACCTAAAAAAACATTGTTTAGGGCGTCAAAAATGATCCTAAAGTTCATGAAATCGTCTAGGTGGAACAGGTAGGTGGCCACCAATATACACCTTCATTAATAGTATTTTTACCCAACTGACCACATGGTAAAAAACTCCAAGAACTATTGAGGCTCAGTGAGATTCTATGATAGGGTGTTGAACCTAGTCCTACTAGGAGAGGTCGAGGTGATTCCTACCGTTTATCCTCCAAAACTTAGATTCATGGGAGAAATACTCAAGTCATACTCCCGTAAACGTGTGATGAGGACTTCCAAATGCCTACTAGGAAGTTAGGTTGATGTAGTCAATTCTTTCACCGTTGGGGTTTTATGTATGGTTAGGTCAGTATAGTTGATGCCATGGAATATTACAATAGAGGACATATAGGATGGGAGTAGAAGATATTAGGAAGGATAGGATGATTCTATAATATCTTGGGAACTCTATTCAGTTTGGGAATGACTACTAATCTTGTAAACCAATAAATGTTTAAAACCCAAATTTTATCCTCATAATATAAACGAGAATTCAACCTCAGAATGCAATCATTACATGACTATAATAATCAATAAAATAATTAATGATATAATATAATCCCTAACTTCAGGACAAAGTTTTCTAAAGGAGGGATGAATGTAATGACCCATCTCAAATTACGGTAGAAGGTGATTACTAACATGCACACGCGGAATGCATATGATAGCTATAAATGCACATGGGGGCTTCACTTAATGAACCTCAGACATATCATGTGCATTCATGGCATATTAAATAATACCTTTATTTTGACTGCATATTGGAAAATAGCTCTAAAAATAATATTATTTAACCCCCTATCAATACAAACCCAAGACACCTTCCCAATTCAAAAAACCCTACTTTCAATAACTTTGAGCTCCGTTTTTTATACCTACCAATATAAAAACCCTTTACCCCCTATGGTATCGCTCCCCAAGTGAATCCATTGTGCATATACATGCATCACATGCATTGCACTAAATATATATATTTATACACACTAAGTGGCTATGACGATTATATAATATAGATAAATCAATTAGTAGAATTACTAATTAAATAAACCTATTAGATAAACACATTTAAATCTTTCATTAAATAAACATATTTAATTCATTAATTAAATAACCCTATCAAATAAAACCCTTTAATAAAACCATTTCGTTTTAATAGTTGGTGAACCAACCCAACCAAATTTGATTTGGTCATCTATATTGTCATATAAATATTAAAGGTCAGGCCAACTCTCAAATTCATTAAAACCATTTATGATGGTAGGTGACCGACAAAGCAAGAAAATCATATTATGATAAAAATCTATGATGTTGAGACACTGGATGGCTTTAGGGATATAAGGAGAATGAATAGGGAGAAGTGAGGATGGGGTGGGGGGAGTTGTTTTGTCTTTCCGATGAAGCAAAAATAAAAGAGAAAATATAAAGAGTCATGACGAAGAAAAGATCACTAGAGTGAATATATGGAATGACCCTTCGGCTTGAGACTAACGAAGAGACATGGAAATTTGAGCAGTTGTTCTTGGAGTTTCTGGCATGAGGGCCAAAAAAATTCAATTCTGAAGTCTTCTTGATTTGGGAAATGAATAAGTTGATCCCAGATCGGTAAGGAGGAACCAGTCAATTTGGTAATGGGAGTAGGCTTGGAGCAACATCATATCAAACTCAAATGAGATATCCACGTATGTATCTACAATTAAATTGGAAAATATATGTTAAATTTGATTGTCTTGTTGTTCTGTAAAAAAAAGGGGTTACATTGTGCTTGTACATTCATATATCCTTCCACAAGAGGAAGTAAAGTTCTAATCATGAATCCCTCCACAACATAATATGGAAATGTTTAAGAAGGTTCTTTCTTAAAATTGTTTCATCATCGGTGGTCTCTCCTTAGATATGCTAGAGATTATTCTCTTTTTTATTCTACCAATTTTTTTCCCATTTCTAGCCTCTTGATTTTGATTAAATTTTTTTATCTCTCCCTCATTTTTCTAGTGCAATCTTATATCTTGCAACTCAAGAAGGTCAAGTTCTAGCTATGGATTCTTTCTCTTATAAGCACCTACAAAATACTTCCAAAATTCTCTTGTCGTGCTACATACAGGCCCTGGGTACATGTATTTCAAAAGAGAGAGCCGCCAAAATAATGTCCATAACTTAGGTTTAGGGGAGTGCATCAATGCTTCAAGTGGGCAGCTTGTCTGCAAGTAAAATGTTGGAAATATTGAGGGGGTTTGAATCAGTATTTCTTTTACAATTTTTATTTTACTAGTTCTAGATCACTTCTAAACTGAACAAAAAAATTAACAATACAAAATAAATAATTCTATTAATCAGATATATCGAGGACTCAAATTCATTTTTTACAATAAATTGACTACAATAATTTTTAGGGCTCCAACGCTAGATGAAGACCCCGATCTCCAATCCACCAGGCTCAAACCTGTGCTTTGCGAGGCACCGACTTGGATTTCACGAGGCTCCAACCTTGAGGGCTCCAACCCTATCTTCCAAAAGGATCAAACCTTGTCTCTATGGTGCACCAACCTCTAGGGTTCCTACCCTCTCCACTGGCACATGCTCCAACCTAATATTTTTAAGGACTCATATCCTCTAAGGCTCGAACCCTGTGGATCAATAATTTCAATAAAAGGTCAATGGTTCTTCAAGGCTTCCAATGTCTTCTGCAACAAGCCCTAACAATATCTTCAAGTTATTCAATAATGCCCTCACTTATCTTTCAATAACCCTTTAAACAAATTTACCGATCAAACCAGAACTATTACCTCAAAACGAGAACTCTAAAAAAAAGACATACAAACAACATGAAAAAAAACCCGAAAAAAAAAGTGTTATTCAGGAATAACGTTTTTTTTCAAGGTAAATTTTAAACATTTTTTTAAAAATGGAAGTAAAAGCCAATTTTTTGTGTGCAAAAAACACCTTGAAAATGAAAGTGTTGATGTTGGAATAACGTCGTCAATTTTGTGTGAAAAAAAAACCTTGAAAACGAAAAGTTTTGATGCTCGAACAATGTTGCCAATTTTGTGTGTGCAAAAAACACCGTGAAAACGAAAAGTGTCTATTGTGGAATAACGTCGTCAATTTTTTGTGTGCAAAAACACCGTGAAAATGAAAAATTTTGATGCTAGAATAACGTCTTTTTTGGGAGGGGGGGGCTAAATTTCCAAAATATTTTAAAAATGACGTTAAAGACAAAATATCACGACTCTGAAAAAACTTAAAATTTCAATGATATACATGACATTAAAGATAAAATATCAAAAGTATTAAAATTTCAATGATTTTTAGGCAAGGTATTAAAGATAAAATATCATGTCTTTGAAAAGCCTTAAAATTCCAAGGATGACATTAAAGATAAAATATCTGAACTACTAAAACTGCATAAGGCCAATTTTAAAATCATTGTCAACAATTATACCATAGGTTTATGCTCCTCTTCTATATGTGAAGGCTTCTAAAAACATTTCCCACAAGTTCGAACTTCACATAACCTACAATATGAGTTTTAGATTGAAAGATCGTTTTGTCTAAAAATCTAATATATACCAAAGATCAATGCTTTCAAAGCTAGCAGTACTTTAGGCTAGATTTACATCACATATCAGTGTCCTTGGAATGTTGAAATAAATATGATTTTGGAACTAAATATTCTAGAAGTTTGCATATGTTAAGCTGCTCCAAAAGATGATTATATGATTATTTCAACATATTTCAAAAATATGTCTTCAAGACAATTCAAGGAGATTTGCAATATTGCTTCTGAAAAAATTGTCCCCACCTTAAGTCTGCTTCACAAAAGCTCCAAGATTTGTTCTAAGGGTTCTTCAAAAAATCTTCGAAGACACCATCCACTGTCCATCAAATGATGCCCAAAGAACTGCTTCAAAAGATAATTAATTGTCACAGGTCCAATTTTCTTACAGACACATGTTTGATCTATATCTTCACACAAATCGGAGCTTGTCACAATTTCAAAACTTATCTCTTAACCGTATACCATTGTCTGAGTTGTACCACAGAGCCAAAATATTTTCCATGAGTCCAAGAATTTGTCACAGGTCCATAGATCTTTCCACGGGTATGGGCTAAGAGAGATTCGAGCTATAGACAGGTCCAAACATTCTAAGCCCTCAACTGCTTTTGATTTTGCATGATCTGATCAATGTCTCCCATGTATATGTACATAGTATTTTCTTTTGACTGATATATTAATATGGTATTGACAACTTGCTTGGTCATCCCCTTGTAATAAGATCATGCTAGGCTTCATCTTGGACTAGTCGATTTCTTTTATGGTTATAAATTTTCTGTCCACAACAAACATCTCAACTTATGAATCAACATGTCTTCTCCATATTTAATTAGTATTCCAAGACATCCATGCACTAGCCTCTATGTTGGACAATAAACTTGTCATTTCTGTCAAACTTTCCAATTTCTTTAACAGAACAATACCTCCGCAGATTTCCATGCATCTAGGAATTTGACACTATTAGCATACGTTCATGCTTAGGTAATCTTAGGGTCCATGCATATACTTAGGGCATCATTATTTATCTAGAACATAGTAAGGCTAGCTTCAACTGGGGCTCTATCAAGGCATTTGGCACATTATAGCTTTTTCCATTAAATGCACTTTAGGGCTAGGGCTTTCAATTAATGCTTAGAGTTGGGGTCTAGTCAAGTAGTTAGGGTTTAGGGCATCTTCAACAATGCCTTATTGACATCAATGAAAACATTGACCAACATAAAGTGGTATGTTGGACAACATTTCCCAGTAAACTTTTTCTCTGGAAAAAAATTAAAATAATATTATTAATAAGTCATATCCATGCATTTGAATTGTTTTCACGAGTCATTTTCATTGTTTTCAACCCCATGTTGTTATTTTTGGGTTTTTTCTTTAAATAGTTAGTTATATTTATATTATATATCGATAAGAGTAAAATATAGAGCAGAAATGTGACTTAAATCTCTTAAAAAGAGAGAAGTGTGAACCTCGATCTTAGCTAGAAGTGTTTCCATAATGTCAAAAAAGACCACCAACTTTTTAAAAATGAATTATGCAAAGATAAGTGCATTGTTTAATGTTTGATATCTTTTCTCCCCTAAGGTATTCACATGGGTTCAGGTTTTTCTTTTTATTCATAAATATATGCTAGTCTTTCTTTATATTAATGAGAGGCAAGATTGTGTTTATACTTATTTCAATTTTAGATGTACTATTTTTTATATTAATGGGATATGTTAGAGGCATTTAATCTTATTCTTTGGGTAGGAGAAAGTGTGGAGTGGTTATTTTCTATTAAAACAATAAGTGTGTTGCACAAACAATGGATATATTACTTTCATAAGTCTTCCTTCTCTAGCTAGAGATAGAATGAGGCACCTTGCTTTTGGAAAAGTTGTTCATGCATGTTCATAAGAATGCACTCATTAAATTAATGCACCAACATAGATCCATCTAAATTTGAGTCTATCAGTATTGAGAGGAATCAAATTATTTAAGTGTAATTTTCCTTTAAAATGAAAAGAATGAGGACAAATTTGTACCTCAAAAGATTAATAACATAATATCAATACATTTATAACAGACACGAAATTTCATAATACCAACAAGATCAACATGTCATCTACAAAATTTAGAAACTAAATAAAAAAATAACAATTATTCATTTTAAACACCCTAGCTAAATTCAATTTTGAAACCTTTTATTTTATCTATTAATATTAGTTTTATATAGTTTTTAAAATTAATATAAAAATAAAATTTTAATAATATTGTATAATATTAATAATTTTCAACTTTTAATTTTATGAATATTTTTCATTAATTCACATTTTTTACCTATCTCAAACTTTATATAAATTACAAAAACTTTTCCTTTAAATTTATTATTAAAAAAATATATATATATATTTTTAAATATTTAAAACAATGTCAAATTTATATGAACTTAGTTTTAAGTAACATAATTATAAGTATCTAGATAATGCTTCTCAATTATAACTATTATTACAAAATTATATTTAAATTTATTTTTAAATATTTAAAATATTACCAAATTTATAAATATAAATTTAGTTTTCCAATGCAATATATATTGGTATTATTTAGTCATATTGGATATACATGTCACAAGAAATAGGTAAAAAAAAATTTACTAACATAAAAATAATTCTTTCATTATTGTCATTTTTAATTATATATATGTTATTAAAAAAAATTTAATAAATAATTATGATTATAATTATATGTGTGTGCTTCTTTAAAAATGGTATAAAATTTATGGGTAAAATGAATTTTATCGTAAAAAATTTAGATAAAAGTAGTCAATGTATTTTGAATCCCATACAATTAAGTATAATATTACGGAATGAAAACATTAATTATAAGGTCCAACCACAAATGTAACTATCAAATTTATGCAAGTAGAAACATGTAAACCAACAAGTAAATATCAAATTTAAAATAAAAATAAAAACATTTTGAACTATTTAAATTTTAATATTTTGTTTTAATTATTTAATCACTCTTTTATATCTTACATGTTTTTCTTAATAAAAAATTTAAAACATTTTCTAACTCTTACCTCTATATATATTGGAATTTGAAATGTAGTATCTCTTCAAATAAAAAGTCATGATTAAAGTCTTATAGATGAAAATAATTAAATATATAATTTTAAATCATTTCAATTCTTTGATGGTTGAAATCTTTTATATCACCAATTCTAATTGAAATGTAATAACTATTAATTTATTTTTGAGAGCCACAGTATCTAGAAATGTATTCCAACACTACTAAAACAATTCTTACCAGTATTTGAAATCTTTTATATCACCTGGTTTTGGAGCACCTAAGCGCGAATCCTAGGAATGTGAAAACCTCGGGAATGAATGACATTATGGAGCTGATGAGGGGGCTTAAAAAGAAAGTTAAAATATGGGAACGCAGGAAGAAGATACTCTTGAGAGAAAGGTTTAAATCTTATGAGGCAGAGCCTTCCGGTCTTATGAAGTGTTTGGAAGAGGATATCCCAGATGCCGAAACCTGGGAAAACATTAAGAGGGTGGAAAATGCGAAAAGGGATCTCCCCCTTATTGAGGAAATGTCTTGGAGACTGAAGAGCATGGCGGTCTGGCTCAAGGAGGGGGACAAGAACTCTAAGTTCTTTCACGTGGTTACGAATGGGAGAAAATGTTCCAACGCAATTTGGCAGGTTGAGGATGCAGGAGCATCATATTCTTCCACCACTAATATTCAAGAGGTGGCAGTCTGACATTTTGAAGCACTTTATAAAGCTCGGGGGGGGGAGCATTATATCGATCAGTTGTGGGCGTTGGAGGAGATTCCATTAATGTTCGATGAAAGCAATCTAGATAATTTCTACAGGCCTATCACTGAAGATGAGATTATTTCGGTGTTGAAATCAGTTTACAGCTGACAACAGTCCGGGGTCAGATGGCTGGACCCCGGATTTTTTCTTGCATTTTGCTGACTCTCTTATCTCTATTATTGCGAAGATGGTGAATGAAGTCAGGAGGCATGGTTTGGTCAGTGGGGCTTTAAATTATAAATTTTTGGTTCTCATTCCCAAAAAATTTGGAGCTACATCTCTAAGCAATTATAGACCGATCTCTCTCTACAATACCCTTTATAAAATTATTTCGAAGACCATTGCGGAGAGAATTAAGGAGGTGTTGGCTTGCTACATTTCACCTGAGCAGTCAGGGTTTCTGAAAGGCCAATGCATTCATGATGTGGTGGCTTTAGCGCATGAAGTTATTCATTTCATCCATTCAAAGAAATTGAAAGATTTGGTCATGAAGATCGACCTGAGATTGGCTTATGACCAAATTGATTAGAGTTTCTTGAGAATGATTCTGTATAAAATTGGCCTTAATAGAGCCTCGATTAATTGGATAATGGGTTGCACCACCAACCCCTCTATGGAGGTTATAATTAATGGCACGGAATCATGATTTTTCAAACCTGGACGAGGCCTAAGACAAGGCAACGCTCTATCGCCGCTTTTATTCATTTTGGAAATGGATTCTCTAAGCAAGAGAATTAGAGAAGATGTCGTTGTAGGTCACTTTAGAGGCATCAGGCTGTCAAATGTTAGGGAGATCAGTGATAATCTATTTGTAAATGACGTATTGCGCTTTGGGATGATTGAAAGGTCAGTGTGGAATGCTTTCCATGGTTTATTCTCCAGATTCTGTGCGGCCATTAGTATGATGGAAAAATCCAAAAAATTGTGCATTTACTTTGAGGATGAGGGAGATAAGTTGGTTTCGGAACAGGTAAAGGAGACTACTGCAGTTTTCAAATTCCCTTGTGTGCCTTTGGGTGTGGGATTTAAATACTTGGGTTTCAACCTGAAACCAAACAACTACTCCTCTGATCCAGGTGGATATTGGTGGCCACCAGCCTATTCCACTTTGTGCCCCACCATTTTCTCTTTCAGTTTTTCAGTTTCGGCACAACTTACTATTTTTAGCAGTTTTTCAGGTCCTGAACTTCTGGAGCCGTTTTGAGGCCCTAAACGACATTTTTTGGGCATCGCGCTTCCAGCGAATATCATTTCGTTTTGAAATGGATATTTGTGGCAAAAGTTGTATTCCACAGATAGATATTTCTAATGATGGATCATGTGTGTCAAACGGAGATAGTATGCCAAAGTTATGTCCCTGGGAGGTTGAAACACCAATTTACCCAAACGGGGCCAATAGTTTTGGCGCTTCATCTCCTATGGTTAGGTTTTTGGATGTTTAGAGTTCTCCGTTGTTTCTCAATAATAAATAGGCCCTTGAGCCTCATTGTAACTCAGTTGAGAGGCCTATAGCCGCCACATCTCTTCTCAGAGATAGCTACCAGCGCCCTAGCTAGTTTTATTTCCATTCTGTCTGTAAGAAAATTTCAGTTCTTTGATATTAATGAAATGAAGTGTTATTTCTGTTGCATCTCTGTATTTATGTCTATGTGTTTATTCTGTTGCGTTCCTGCATAAATCCGAATCATGCTCAAAGGACTCGTAGTGGATGGTTGATAAGGAAAAGAAGAGGGTTAGGGGATGGTCCTTGAAATGGTTATCCAAAGGGGCTAGAATCGTCCAGGATATCCTACAACAACTAATGCTTTATTGGGTACATATTTTCGTTATTCCTAAGAAGACTCTGAATGGCTTTAGGAGAGTTATAATGAATTTCTTATGGAATGGAAGTGTGTCTAAGGGAAGTTTGACCTCGATCATGAAGCCTAAGATGTATGGAGGATGGGGACTGAAAGATTTAGTATCTTTTGGAAGGGCTCTTCTGATGAAATCTCTTTGGAGGGGAATTATGACTAAAGGAATTTGGAGCGAGATCTTAAGCTATAAGTATCTAAAGGAGAAAGGAATGGAAGATCTCCTGAAGGTGGGATGGAACAACACTAAAGGAGCCTCTACCATCTGGAATGGTTTCAAACAAATATGGCCAAACTTTACATGGTTCCTAAAGTGGAAGTTTGGGGATGGGGTAAGATCCTCATTGGTAGCCGAACCTGTGGGGTGGATCGGGACTTTTTACCTGCGATAGTCAGTTGATTGATTACCTTAATGGGAAGAACATATTTTACATCAGCCAAATTATTAAAGAAAAGGTTGGAGTTATACTGTATTGGTTTTTGGGAGAGATATTATAGCTTCCGGGACACTTGGTACATGATTGGAACAAATACACTATGGACCTGAGAAGAAAAGGGTTGATGTGGAATCAAGGAGGGTATGGGGTGATATGGAGTGGACCGCTAAAGAATGGTATGCTCATTAATGAAGATATTTAAGGGAAACTTGTCTCCAATTCTTCACAAGAGCATGAGTACAAAATTTTTAAGGGGATCTCGGAGAATAGTGCACAATTGAAAATGAAATTGTTTTTATGGTTAATGCTGATGAACAAGAACTTAACTTGGCACAACATGATGAGAAAAGGGAGAATCAGGCCTGGTGTGTGCAGGCTCTGCATGAATGCAGGTGAAGATAACCAACATCTTTTTTATACTTGCTCTTATGCTAAAACTGTTTTACAGGTCATTTGCAATTTTTTCAGAATGGACATTCTGAATATGGAGAACACCTTGAATTAATTTTATGGGGCCTTAAGATATGTCAAAACCTGAGAAGTGTTCTAGTTTTGTTCCACTGGTTCATCTGGATCAGCCAAAACAAATGGATTTTTGACGAGATTAGTAGCAGTCCAAAAGGTACTGTTCAACAAATCATACAGCATTGGGATTTGATTAAAATTGCCCAGAGGCCTCCGACAGACCTCTCTAAGCATAAGAGGCCTTTCGAAACTCAATATCCAGCAGGCTTCTTTGATGGCGGGTCACAAAACAATAGATGCGAGTGTGGTGTTTGGTTGAGGATCTCGCCCCTATGCCACTATAAGATTTACTGGTTTGGGGGAGATGGGACTAATACGAGGGCGGAAGTTCTTGCGATGTGGGACTTGCTATGGTTTGAATCACAGTTGTATTTCAAAAACCTCTGGGTGTATGGGGATTCGAAGGTTCTGATTGAACATCTTAATAAGGATACAAATTTTTATCCTAGACATTTGACTTCTTGGCTGGAGTGCATCAATTTGTTGAAAATTTCTTTCGATGAACTAAAATTCCAGCACATCTAAATGGAAAAAAAATATACAGATGGACATGCTATCAAAACAAGGACTAAGTGGTGTTTTTGGGGTTATGAGTTACGATCTGATGGACTATTATGGTCATGGCGCTATCAGCTCGATCAACTTTATCTAATCCAACTCTCGATTCCAGCTTCTTTGTTTTTTTTCATTTTAATTTTTGTCCTGTGAATCCACAACTTACAGGATTGGTTTGTGTTTTTTGATGAACAAATGACTGTTCTCGAAGTGTCTTTTTTCAAGATCATAGAAGTTAATATCACTGTTTTGAATTATACTATTTGTGTTTATACAAAAATCTATGTTTCTTTATTAGGTTCGGTAGTTTTCATTTGAGATCGACATATATCTTCACCTTCAAATGGAACGATATAGCACAGGAAAGATCGATATTTAATGTTTCTGGAACATGAGGGTTGCATCTAAATTTGAATTGGCACATAATATATGCCAGAATTTTTTCTAGCCATTGTATCTAGCAATATATTCCAACACTACTAAAAAATTCTTATCAGCATTAACAACTCATTAAATTCACTAATCTCCACACAATTAATGGTGCCAAGGATATGGCATGGATTCCGCTGAATGGGGTACTTGTAACTCCTCCAAACTCTCAGAGTTAACAAACCCAAGGTGGCACACGTATATGGAGAACTTCCAAATTGCAAAGGTCTCCAATAAAACATTGCCATTCTTTAAAGGTCTCCAATAAAGCATTGCAATTCTTTAAACTATGTGGATTGCATAAATAATTTATTCAGGACAATTGATGTTGATGTGCGATTTGGGGAGCTAATTCTTTAAACTATGTGCATAAATATTTTTTTCAAAGATAGTTGATTCAACATAGTAGTTGAATTTATGTTATTTAAATTAGTTTTTTTTACAGTAAATATAGATTCAATACCCTAAAAAATCTCTACCCTAAAAAATCTCTAGGACACTTGGATTGTGCAAGTTATCCATCAAATTTATGTTTTCAATAATTTCTTGCTGGATTTTAAAGAAATTAGACAGAAAAATCCACTAAAAGAGCCTCCAAAAAATCGCACTAAAGACTTCTCCTTTAAAGAATGGAGTTGTCTTTAGTGCGACTTTTTTAAGGCTTTTCTGGTCGATTTTTCCACTCTAATTTCTTTAAAATCCTGCAAGAAATTATTGATACAGAAATTTCAAGGATAACTTGCACAATCCAAGTGTCCTAGAGGTTTTTTAGGGTGCTGAACCGATATTTACAGTAAAAAAACAGAGTTGTCTTTAGTGCGAAATTTTGAAGGGTTTTTTGGTGGATTTTTCCGATCTAATTTCTTTAAAATCCAGCAAGAAATTATTGAAAACAGAAATTTGATGGATAACTTGCACAATCCAAGTGTCCTAGTTCTCGATAAAAGTAAAATTTGAATAATATTATATATTATTAATAATTTTCAACTTTTAGTTTTATGAATATTTTTCATTAATTCACTTTTTTTACCTAGCTCAAACTTTATATAAATTACAAAAGCTTTTCATTTATATTTATTATACAAATAAAAAAATATATATATATTTTTAAATATTTGAAACAATGCCAAATTTATATGAACTTAATTTTAAGTAACATAATTATAAGTATCTAGATAATAAGATCCAACCTTGGAAACATCCTAATCATCATAAGCTACTAAAAGTAACTCTCTAATTATGTTTCTCAATTATAACTATTATTACAAAATTATATTTAAATTTATTTTTACATATTTAAAATATTACCAAATTTATAAATTTAGTTTATATGCATGTGCTTTTTTCATGCTTTCAATAATAATTTTGGTTGATGCTTTCAATAATAATTTTGGTAAAATATTTTAAAAAATGAAGATAATAAAAGTACATTAAAAAATTATGAGTAAAATGAATTTTAACCTAAAAAATTTAGATAAAAGTAGTGAATGTATTTTGAATCCTATACAATTAAGTATAATATTAAGGAATGAAAACATTAATTATAAGGTCCAACGAGGCAATAGTAGCGATTATCAAATTTATGAAAGTAGAAACATATGAACCAACAACTTAAATATCAAATTTATAAAAATAAGAACATTTTGAACTATTTAAATTTCAATATTTTATCTTTAACCATTTAATGGCTCTTTTATATCTTACATATTTTTTTCTTAATAAAAAATTTAAAACATTTTTCTCACTCTTACCTCTATATATATTGAATTTGAAAATGTATTTTCTTGAAAATAAAAAGTCATGATTAAGACTTGTAGTATCTCTTCAAATAGAAAGTCATAAAATCGATCAATCTGGCCAATCAGATTGAAATCCAGGAGGTAATTCATCAAAAATTGGAGAAGAGCGAATATTAGGGACCAAGATAAGAGCTTCAGTGCAGCTGGAGGATCGCAATCAGAATCAGCCCCACCCTCCAATACAACCCAATTTGTAAAAAAAAGTAATACACCATTCCTTCGGAAAAATGTTATACAATCCATTATACAACAAAAAGCACTTGTTTCTAACAGCAAGGAGCACATATACTAAACATCTAAGCCAACATAAACTTGTTTCTTTGAAATCCTTCTCAACTGGTATACCTCATGTTTACAATAGAGTTATTTACAGCTCCGGCTGTGGCTTCAGTGAGTCTGTTTAGGGGTAGCAATCAGGGAACAAAATAAGCTTCATTATCCACCCTAATCATTTAAATTCGATTTTGATATTTAGAATATCAGTAGTTGCAATGGTTTCTATTATATTTCCTATTCTCTGGTTAGAATAAAAAAAGAAAAAAGAAAAATATTATAGCAATAAAAAAATCAAATTAAAATGAGAGAGATAGAATTAGAATAATTTTAGATTCTAACCATACCTCATTTTAATTTTGAGTTTTTGATAAGGATATTATTCTAACCAGACTTGCTGAGAGATATAATAGAAAAGCGTTACAGCTAGCTCTATTACCGGATATCAAATTGGATTTAAATAGTTATGGCACATAATGAAACTTATTTTCTTTCTCCAATAACTACACTCTACAGAAGAAACCTACTCTAAAGATCAAATTCTGCTAAAAAGTTTGACGGCTTTAGGTTTATAAAGTAAGAGAAGCAGAAAAATCAAAAACACTTCTCAAAATTATTTTGAAAAAGATTAAACATAAAAATTGCACAATGTACACCATATACTTAACACTGTGAAAAATGAACTCATTACGGAAAGAAAGACCTAATAATCTTATTCACTAGAAGAAACGACTCTACGTGTCGCCTTTAACTGAAATTATCTACCCACCTTAATCCTTATTATTTCTCATGTGAAAATATGCATTAATAATTAATTAGCTTTGAGTTGAATAAAATGTCTTACATACAGATTTTTAATTGTAGTATTTACACATTATCTAATTCTTATTCTATAAATAAGAATTCTTATTTTATAAATAAGATTAGTTAAAAATATTATGGGCTAATACCATGTATTTTCAAAACCATGCAGGGTTAATACCACATGTCAATAATATGGATTTTCACAATATCATGAGCCATGGGCTAGTACCATAGGGCCAATACCATAGATTCTCAACATCGTAGGGCTAATACTATGGGCTAATACTATAGGGTTAATACCATGAGTATTGTTATAGATTCTCATACCTTAGTGTAACTCATTTGACTCATTCTATAATATTCAAAAAAAACATTAAAAAGTCAAAAATTTATTACTTCATGTTTATTTTTGAAATAGATTACAAAAATATTTTTATTTTAATTATCAATAATTCTTAGATGGGTAGCAAGGATTTAACTTCAATATTCTAGAATATTTTTAATAGTCACTATATCAAACGTGAGAATTTATCTCAAAAGTATGTATACACTTTCTAACCTCTTAATTAAATTGATTAATTAAAAAAAACATTATATGAATATGACTTATGGTTTTTTGGCCCTTTAGTTGTCTGTTGACATATCATATTGTAGTGAAAAAACATATTTATAGGTTAAAAAAATCACAATAATAAAGTTTGGGTGAATATCCATGTTAAGGCTATTTTTAATGATTTTTTTAAATGTATAGTATGTTTAAGTACTATATTAATTATTTTTTATAGCTAGTAATAATAATAATTTAAATTATACACATAAGGGTAGTTCAATTGGTGATTTTTGTAGAAATATAGTTATAAGAATTTCAAGTGCTCAAGAAATTTAATCTAAATCAAGATACAGCTCTACTCTACTGCAAAATTAATTCACAATTTAAAAACAACATTCATAAACCTACATCAATCACATACACAAATGTACATAAATTTATCTAGGGAAACCAACTCGTAAAAAACCCTAAATAGTAGCTTATGAACAGAGAATGTATTACTAATTACTTCCTCACTCTTGAGCTCAACCCATAGTGAATAACCTTTCCTCACTCGAGCTCAACCCCTGCAAGTGAATAACCTTTCTCTGCTCAATGAGAAACTTTTGACCCACACTTAGTACATTTTTTCCACAAATCTTGAGGAATTAGACCCAATTTTTACTAATTTTCCTCCAATTGGTTGCACAAATCCAAAGGTTTGGATATTTGATTGCATGCAATACATGTACACTCAAGACTAACCTACAAATCGATGTGACATCGCCTTGGAAATATCCACCACAACCGGGTAACTCAAATTCTCATATGATAGCTAGTTTTTTGGGTTGATTGATCAATGAGTTAGTGATGTCCCATCGCATAGCTTGACCTCCAATTGACTCTATCAATAGTTATAGAGTCGATTAATCGAGTACAATTGAAAATAACAGAACTAGATTCTAAAAAAATTTATCAATCAACACATGCATGACTAAACTCCAAGCTCACTAACTCTAATTTACTACTTAACTAGTGTGACTAAATATGCATTGCACTAAATATATATATTTATACACACTAAGTATGGCTGATGACAAATTATATAATATAGATAAATGAATTAGTAGAATTACTAATTAAATAAACCTATTAGATAAACACATTTAAATATTTAATGAAATAAACATATTTAATTCATTAATGAAATAACCCTATCAAATAAAACCCTTTAATAAAAACATTTCGTTTTAATAGTTGGTGAACCAACTCAACCAAATTTGATTTAATCATCAATATTTTCATATAAATATTAAAGGTGAGACCACCTCTCAAATTCATTAAAAACTATTTATGATGGTAGGTGACTGAAGCAAAGCAAAAATCATATTATGATAAAAATTTATCAGTCATTGAGACAATGAACGCTTAGGGGATATGGAGAATGAATAAGGCAGTGAGGATGGGGTGGGGGGGGATTTGTTTTGTCTTTCTAGTGAAGAAAAATATAGAAGAGAAAATATAGAGAGAGTCACGATAGAAGAAAATATCACTAGAGTGAATCTATGGAATGAGCTCAAAGCACTGAGGACTAATGAAGAGACATGGAAATTTGAGCGGTTTGTTCTTGGAGTTTTGGGCATGAGGGGCAAAAAAATTCAATTCTAAAGTCTTATGGATTTGGGAAACAAATGAGGTTGATCCCGCATCTAGTAAGGAGGACACTGACTCGACTTTGTTAATGGTAGTAGTTTGGAGCAACGTCGCATCGAACTCAACCAGAGATATCCATTTTATGTATCTACAATTCAATTGGAAAATATATGCTTTAATTCGATTGTCCTGTTGTTACGATCAAAATAGGGGATTTTACATTGTGCTTGTACATGCGGAGATATTCTCATTCCAGAGAAATTCAAGTTCTAATCATGAATCCTCTCATTAACATAATATGACAATGTTTAAGAAGGTTCTTTCTTAAAATTGTTTCATCATCGTATGATCTCGAATAGATATGTTAGAGATTATTATCTTTTTTTATTCTACCAATTTGTTTCCATTTCTTGCCTCTTCATTTCGAGTAGAATTTTTTTTAGCTCTCCCTCATTTTTCTAGTGGCCTTAGTATCCTACTAAACTGAGAAAGGTCAAGTTCTAGCTATGGATTGTTTCTCCTATAAGCACCTAGAAAATACTCCAAAATTTTCTTGTCGTGCTACATACGTACCCTCGGGTACATGTATTTCAAAAGAGAGAGCCACCCAAAATAATGTCATAACTTAGGGGTTTGGGGGAGTGCGTCACTACTTCAAGTGGGCGGCTTGTCGCAAATAAAATGTTGGAAATGACCGAGGGGGGGTTGAACCGTATTTCTTTTACAATTTTTTATTTTTACCGACTTTAGATCATTTTAAATCAGTCAAGAACAAAAAAAATTAACAATACAAAATAAATAATTCTATTAATCAAATATATCTATGAATCAAATTATGTTTTTTCACAAATAAATTGAGTACAATAATTTTTAGGGTTCCAACGCTAGAGTAGACCACGATCTCCAATCCACCCGAGCTCCAACTCTGTACTTTTCCAGCACCAACTTGGACTTCACGAGGCTCAAACCTTGAGGGCTCCAACCCTATCTTCCAAAAAGGCTCAAACCTTTGTCTCTATAGGGGCACCAAACTCAGGGTTCTACCCTCTCCACTAGCACATGCTCCAACCTAATATTCTTAAGGACTCCTATCCTCTAAGGCTTCAACCGTATGCTTCAGTGAAGTTCAATATTCGTGTCAATGGTTCTTCATGACTTGCAATGTCTTCTGCAACAAGCCCTAACAATATCTAAAAGTTATTCAACAATGCCCTCACTTATGTTAAAGTAACCCTTTAAACAAAGTTACAATCAAACAAGGAACTATTACCTCAAAACGAGAACTGAGAAAAAAAAACATGCAAAAAAAATGACTCGAAAATGAAAAAGTGTTATTTGGGAATAACCTTTTTTTTCGAGATAAATTTTAAACATTTTTATAAAAATGGAAGTAAAAGCCAATTTTTTTGTGTACAAAAAACACCTTGAAACGAAAAAGTGTTGATGTTGGAATAACGTCATCAATTTGAGAAAAAAACCATGAAAACAAAAATTTTGATGCTCGAATAATGTTGATAATTTTGTGTGATATAAAAAGCACTAAAAACGAAAATTGTCTATTGTGAATAACGTCGCCATTTTTTGTGGGCAAAAACACTACGAAAACGAAAAAATGTTGATGCCTGAATAACGTCTAGCTAAATTGCCAACATCTTTTAATAATGACGTTAACGACAAAATATCAGGACTTTGAAAAACTTTAGAATTTCAATGATATACATGACATTAAAGATAAAAGATCATGTCTTTGAAAAGCCTTAAAATTCAAAGGATGACATTAAATATAAAATATCTAAACTAAGGATGACATATGTTAATTAAGCTTTCAAAAGATGATTATATGATTATTTCAAAATAATTCAAAAAACATATGTTCAATACAATCCAAGGAGATTTACAATAATGCTTCAATTATTTTTTCTAAAAAAAGTGTCCCCACCTTAAGTTCCGCTTCGCGAAGCTCCAAGATCCCGTTCTAAGGGTGCTTCAAAAAATCTTCAAAGATACATCCACTCGTCCCATCAAATGATGCCCAAAAGAAACTGTTTTCAAAAGATAATTAATTGTTTACGCAGTCAAATTTTCTTATAGACACATGTCGATTTGTATCTTCACACAAATCTGAGCACATCACAATTTAGAACTGAGCTCCTAACCATATACCATCATGTGAGTTGTACCTACGAGCCAAAATATTTGCCACAAGTCCAAGAATTTGTCATAGGTCAATAGATCTTTCCACATGTATAGCTAAGAGAGATTCGATCTACAGACAAGTCCAAACATTGTGGTTCCATAGGGGGGCTAGGTTTGGGAGACTCTCGTCTCCATGGCACAAGGGTTGTGGGGCAGACATATGGCTCCATAAGGCTGAAATTATATGAATTGAAACACGAGAAAAATTACAAAGAATTACCACGGGACCGAAATATTTTGCCTTAGGAGTTTGCAACAGATCCAAGAGCTTTGGTTAAATATTTACTTTTTCCTCGTCCTCCTTAGCCTCCTTTTTACACCTCAAATTGGAATTTATTATTTTTTTTACTTGACCAAATTCTTATTTGAAAATCCCTAGGGTTTACATTAATATTTTTGAGCGTATGAACAATCATGTCTCTTTAGGAGAGTGCGACATGACCATGAGGAAGTAAATCTTGTGAAATTTTAACATTTATTTAAATTATTTTGAGTACACTATAAAGAGTGATTTATGTTCTTAATATCACCAAGGATTTGACTTGTAGTTGTAGGTTCTCATAAATTTATTTTCCATATTCTAAGCCCTCGCCTGCTTTTTGATTGTGGTGATCCAGATCAATGTCTCCCATGTACTGTACATTGTCTTTTCTTTTGACTGGTCAAATATTAATATGGTATTGAAAACTTGATTGGTCATCCCCTTGTAACAAGATCATGCTAGGCTTCATCTTGGACTAATCGATTTCTTTTATGGTTAGACATTTCCCATCGTCCACAAAAAACGTCACAACTTATGAATCAACTCCCTGTCTTCTCCATAGTTAATGAGTATTCTACAGACACCCATGCACTAGTGCCTTCCGTGTTGAACAATAAACTTGTCATTTCTCGTCAACCAGTCGAATTTCTTTAACATAACAATGTCTCCACGTATTTCTATGCATCTAGGAATTTATCACTATAAGCATACATTCATGCTCGAGGTAATCTTAGGGTCCATGCATATAATTAGGGCATCATTCTTTATCTAAAACATGGTAGGGCTAGCTTCAACTAGGGCTTTATCGAAGGCATTTTGGCAAATTGTAGCTTTTGTCATTAAATGCACTTTAGGTGCGAGGGCTTTCAATTAGTGCTTAGAGTTAGGGTCTAGATCAAGTAGTTATGGTTTAGGGCATCTTCAAAAATTCCCTATTGACATCAGTAAAACCATTTACTAACATAAAAGTGGTGTGTTGGATAGCATTTCCCCAGTAAACATTTTCTCCGAAAAAAAATTTAATATTATTAATAAGTCATATCCATGCATTTGGATTATTTTCATGAGTCATTTTCATTTTTTTTAACCCTCATGTTTTTATTTTTGGAGTTTTTTTCTTTGAAAGAGTTAGTTATACTTATATTATATATAGAAAAGAGTAAAATATAGAGTGGAAATGTGACTTAAATCTCTTAGAAAGAGAGAAGTATGAAGCTCGATCTTAGCTAGAAGTGTTTCCATAATGTCAAAAAATACCACCAACTTTTAAAAAATGAATTATGCAAAGATAAGTGCATTGTTTAAGGTTTGATATCTTTTTATCCCCTAAGGTATTCACATGGGTTCACGTTTTTCCCTTTATTCATGAATATATGTTAGTCTTTCTTTATATTAATGAGAGGAAAGATAGTGTTTATACTTATTTCAATTTTAGATGTACTATTTTTTTATATTAATGGGATATGTTAGAGGCTTTTAATCTTAGTCTTTGGGTAGGAGAAAGTGTGGAGTGGTTATTTTTATTAAAACAATGAGTGTGATGCACAAACAATGGATATATTATTTTCATAAGTCATCCTTTGCTAGCTAGAGAAAGAGAATGAGGCACCTCTAGCTTTTAGAAAAGTTGTTCATGCTTGTTCATAAAAATGCACTCATTAAATTAATGAACCAACATAGATCCATCTAAATTTGAGTCTATCAGTATTGAGAGGGATAAAATTATTTAAGTGTAATTTTCCTTTAAAATGAAAAAAATGAGGAAAAAATTGTACCTCAAAAGATTAATAACGTAATATCGATACATTTATAACGCATAAGAAATTTCACAATATCAACAAGATCAACATGTCATCTACAAAATTTAAAAACTAAATAAAAAAAATAACAATTATTCCTTTTAAACACCCAACCTGAATTCAATTTTCAAACCTTTTATTTTATCTATTAATATTAATTTTATATAGTTTTTAAAATTAGATATAAAAGTAAAATTTTAATAATATTATAGTATGCACGACAAGGGTTTCGTATTGTGTATGCCTACTCCTATCTCGTTTCTTTGTATTTTTTCCCCGGTTTGGATTGCAGCAACGACGAGGGGTTTGTTGTTTTTCATGTCACGTTCACTGGGCTTTGTTGTATTTTGTCCGGTTTTTCTCGACATGATGCTCATCCCTTCATCAAAGTGGCCTCATTACTCAGCCGTGTGCATATGTATTTCTGTTAAGCCTTGCAACTCGTGTCCGCTCGCCTATCTCTTCATGATTATCTACCTTACGTTCGCTCATAGCTGCTTATCTTTTTTATCACATGCTTCCTGGGAGCCACTATGACAAAGTCCACATCGCCCTTCGTAAATTAAGAGGCAGAGGGTAAGGCAACGCAAGTCCCCCACATGATCTTGTAAACGAGGGCATAAAGCAAATGAACAAAGTTGTCAAGAATACGGTTAATGCTTATACAACCATGACCCCCTCCACCTATTCGCAAGAAAATTAAGACATGAGGAGCAGTGAAATGTTTGGATGAAGAAGTTGATCTGCACATCGGCCGAGTATCACCGTGATTTCCGCTTTGACCTCAGGGCAGTACTAGGCGCAGTATCTTTGTTCCGAAAAATCTGTTAAGATGTATTGGCGCCTTAAATGTGTTTCTTTGCGACGCCCTCGATGAGTATGAAGGAACAAGATTCTCCTTCTTCTTTGTTATTTGATCCTTAACCATATCAAACAGGACACTGACTACTATGACTAAGTTTCTGTGCGGCAGCAGAATGACCGCATTTGGACGTATTGAAGAGCGTACCGCGAGATACACTACGAGTGGTTGGAGCTGCTTAGTCCCGATGAGATCCACCTCGTGACATATCGATGTCTCAGACCTTCTTGTTTCTATTTTGCTACACATATGTTTTTTGTTCAGCGATATTATAGTTGTTGTATATGTTAGTATTATGGACATAGTCGTGTAGCGTTTTATCACCAAACCTAGATCGAAACAATATCGTTTTTTAGCTAGCCTCTTAATCAGTTTAAGATGTCAACGGAACTGGTTTCCCTTTGGGCGATGTTGAGGCACATTCTTTGTTGTATTATTAAGCAACTTTCTCTTTATAATAGAGAAAGACAAAATCCTACGGAATTCACACACATAATTAGTAAGTATCTAGATAATAAGATCCAACTTGGAAACATCCTAATCATCATAAGCACCTGTAACTCTCTAATTATGCTTCTCGGTTATACTATTATTAGAAAATTATATTTAAATTTTTTTTTAAATATTTAAAATATTACCAAATTTATAAATATAAATTTAGTTTTCCAATGTGATATATATTCGTATTATTTAGTCATATTAGATATACATGTCACAAGAAATAGGTAAAACAAAATTTACTAACATCAAAAAATTACGTTTACATAATTCTTTCATTATTTTGATATTTAATTTTATATATGTTATTAAAAATATTAAAATTGTTTATATTTTTTTAATAGATAATTATTATTATAATTATATGTGTGTGCTTTTCTCATGCTTTCTATAATAATTTTGGTTGATGCTTTAAATAATAATTTTGGTGAAATATTTTTAAAAATGAAAACAATAGAAGTACATTAAAAAAATATTGGTATAAAATTTATGAGCAAAATGAATTTTAACCTAAAAAATTTAGAGAAAAGTAGTGAATGTATTTTGAATCCTATACAATTAAGTATAATATTAAGAAATGAAAATGTTAATTATAAGGTCCAACCAACAATTTACTAACTATCAAATTTATGAAAGTAGAAACATGTGAACCAGCAACATAAATATCAAATTTATAAAAAATAAAAAAACATTTTGAACTATTTAAATTTTAATATTTTATTTTAACTATTTTATCACTCTTTTATATCTTACATATTTTTCTTAATAAAAAAATTTAAAACATTTTCTCACTCTTACCTCTATATATATTGGAATTTGAAATGTAGTATCTCTTCAAATAAAAAGTCATAATTAAGACTTGTAGTATCTCTTCAAATAAAAAGTCATGATTAAAGTCTTATAAATGAAAATAATTAAATAATTAATTTTAAATCATTTCAACTCTTTGATGCTTGAAATATTTTATATCACCAATTCTATTTGAAATGTAATAACTATTAATTTATTTTTGAGAGCCACAATATCAAGAAATGTATTCCAACGTTACTAAAACAATTCTACCAAGATTTGAAATCTTTTATATCACCAATTCTAATTGAAATATAATAGCTATTAATTTATTTTTGAGACCACTCTATCTAGAAATATATTCCAACACTACTAAAACACAATTCTTATCACCATTAACAACTCATTGCATTCAATAATCTCCACACAATTAACGGTGCCAAGAATATGGCATGGATTCGACGAATGGGGCACTCTCTGCAGTAACAACCCATGTAAGCTATACTTATATGCAGAACTTCCAAATTGAGAAAAAGGTCTCCAATAAAAACATCGCAATTCTTTAAAGGTCTCCAATAAAGCATTGCAATTTTTTAAACTATGTGGATTGCATAAAATAGTTTATTTAGGACAATTTATGTTGATGTGCATTTGGGAGCCAATTCTTTAAAAGCTATGCGGTATCAGTAAAAATATTTTTTTCCAAAAGAGTGTCGATTCAAAGACATTCAAGTACATGAGTTTGAATTCTGTCGTTTTAAATTAGCTTTTTTTACCGTAAATATAGATTCAAGACTCTTAAAAATTTCTTAGGAAACTTGGATTGTGCAAGTTATTTATCAAATTTCTGTTTTTTTAATAATTTCTTGCTTTTTTAAAGAAATTTGAAAATTCACTAGAAAAATCAAAAAGTAAAGACGACTAATTTTTTTCCGACCTAATTTCTTTAAAATCTGCAAGAAATTATTGAAAATAGAAATTTTGATGGATAACTTTCACAATCAGGTGTCTAGAAGTTTTTTAGGGTGCCGAATTTATATTTACGATAAAAAAATAGTTTAAATAACAGAAATCAAGATTTTACCTCAATTTGTTTTACGGAACCGAAACTCCAAAAATGTAGCACTAAAGACAACTCCATTCTTTAAAGGAGTAGTCTTTAGTGCTACTTTTTTGGAGTTCAGAGTGCGTAATCTAGTGAAACAAATTGAGGTAAAATCTTGATTTACGTTTTTTAAACTAGTTTTTTTAATCGTAAATATAGATTCAGGGACACCTAAAAAACTCCTAGGATACTCTGAATTGTCCCGATTTATCCATCAAATTTCTGTTTTCCAATAATTTCTTGTCGGATTTTTAAAGAAATTAAATCGAAAAAGATCCACAAAAAACACCTTCAAAAAATTACACTAAAAAACAACTCCCATTCTCATAAATTTCGTGATTGCGTAAATAATTTTTTCAGAGATAGTTATGCATGAAATTTGAGATTTTGGATAAAAAAAAATTCAAAAACGCATTGATGTCACGATTTAGAGCCCGATTGTTTAAACTATGAATTGCATAATTATTTTTTCATGTGCGATTTGGGATTCAATTCTTCTACATATGTTACACCATTGTAGATTTAAATTTTCCAAACATTGTAATATTTCATAATGATCCGTGGTTGACAACATAGTTTTTGTACAAATTAAATGTAGATGTAGTTCCAAACTACTGAAATATCCACCAATTAAATATAGATGTTCCAATTAAACCAATTAAGAATTTGGAAAAATCTGCAATTAGAAGCACCTCTAAAAATAGATCTAAAATAGATGTAGTTTGGAGGTTTGTTATCTTTTAGAAAAAATGGCAGTAGTTGACATCAATTTTGAAAATATTCATAACACTAACAGATGACCAAAGTATTGTTGAAAAAAATTGGGATCGTAGGTGTGAACTGCTAGTATTAGAATGACAAAAAATTAGATCGTAGAATAATTTTAGATTCTAACCATGCATCATTTTAATTTTGAGTTTTTGATAAGGATATTATCCTTACCACACACTTACTTGTGAGATATAATAGAAAGCGTTGCAAAATGCTCTATTCCCGAATATCAAATTGGATTTAAATATCTTTTTCATGTCTTCATGCTTTATACTAATTAGTTGCTCCACCTCCATATCTTAGAATGACATTGAAGCACACTTCTAGTTAGTGTTCCTTTCTCGCTACGTCCTTTGGACCTCATACTCTTGCAGTTGCCGAGAAGCGCAAAGTGGGCTGGTAGCCGGTCGTGTGAAGCCACCGCATCAAACTCTCAATGTGGATGGCACACGCCGAAGGCCCCACCGTGCACCATAGAGTCCCCCAAAAGTGGAGAAGTGCTGCACAGACTTCAGTTGCTCAATCTCCATCTCCTCGGAACCACTCGAAAGGGTTACGAGGGAGATGGAGATGCGCAAAGTGAAGCTGCAGTAAACACTTCTCCACTTTTGGAGACTCTATGTTCTCGCGTGGGGCCTCAAGCGCAGTGCCATCCGTGATTGAGAGCTGATGAGGTTATGGCTTCACCCCCACAAAGACCGGGCCACACCCACTTCGCTTTCCCGGCAACTCAAAGAGTATGAGGTCCAAAGACTTCGCAGAAAAGAACACCAACTAGAAGTGTGTCCGATGACATTCTAAGATATGGAGTGAGCAAAGCCTAATTAGTATAAAGCATGAAGACCTCATGCCAGACTCCCACCGGGCCACTAGTGAGTCGCAAAGAAAAACCTGCTCTAAAGATCAAAATCAAAACACTCATCTACCATCTCGTTAATAATAAAATAAAAAATGATAAAAATTTATTTTCAAAAGATTAAACATAAAAATTAGCACAATGTACACCATATACTTAACACTGTGAAAAATGAATCATTACGGAAAGAAACCTAGATCTTATTCATTAGAAGAAACGACTCTAGCGTGTCGCCTTTAACTGAAATTATCACCCACAAATCCTTTATTATTTCTCATACGAAAATATGCATTAATATTAATTAGCTTAGTTAAATAATTGGTATTTACACACTATCTAATTCTTATTCTATAAACTAGCACAACCACATTAGTAAAAACTAATGTGGTTGATATACGCCGATAGGCGTATATAAAATAGATTTACAACCACATTTACCAATGTGGTTGATATACGCCGATAGGCCTATATCCACTACCCATCACATTAATTTATATATCAATAAATAAATATTATATATAATAATTTTATTATATTAAACTTGAAAATGTATATTATTATATATTAATAAGAATATCAATATATTAATTATGATTAATTATGATTAAAATCACAAAAATATTATATATATATTAATAATATTATAATAAGTATTAATAATATATATTAAAAATATTTATTAATATATGAAAAGTATTAACTATATACATACTATAAATAAACTTGAAATATATATAATATATATTAATATAAAAATAATATTAATAATATATAATAATTTAATATTTATTTATTTATTTATATATTAATATCATAGATGGTTATATTATTAATAAACCAAAAGAACTAATAATATATTAATAATATATATTATATCATAGTTAGTTATATTATTAATAATATATATTAATAATATTATAATATTACTAATAATCATTATTTAAAAATATTTGAATATTTATTTATAATGATTATTAGTAATATTATAATATTATTAATAATATATATAAATAATATTATAATATTAATAATAAACATTATTAATAAATATTTGAATATTTATTAATAATATATATTAATAATATTATAATATTACTAATAATCATTATTAATAAATATTTGAATATTTATTAATAATATATATTAATAATATTATAATATTACTAATAATCATTATTAATAAATATTTGAATATTAATAATATTAATATTAATAATATATTAATAATATTATTAATAATATAATAATAATATTAATAATAATATTAACTATATTAATAATTTTTTAATGGTATTAACTATATTAATAATATTATAATATTAATAATAAACATTATTAATATATATTAATAATAATATTAATATTAATAATAATAATATTAATAATATATTAACTATATTAATAATTTTTTAATGGTATTAACTATATTAATAATATTATAATATTAATAATAAACATTATTAATAAATATTTGAATATTTATTAATAATATTATAATATTACTAATAATCATTATTAATAAATATTTGAATATGTATTTAAAATGATTATTAGCAATATTATAATATTATTAATATTAACCAAAGGTTTAAATATTATAAACCATACGAATTGGTGAACCGAAGGGATAAATATTATAAACATAAGGGATCAATATTAAAAACACAAGAGATTAATAAACCGTAAGAATTGATATTTTAAACTAAAAAACCTGATAAATTAATAATCCATAAGAATCAGTATTTTAAACATAAGATATTAATTAATCAACGAGATTATTAACATTATAAACCAAAAGAACTAATAGACCCAAGGGGTTAATGTTATAAACCAGAGGAATCAACAAACCCAAGGGATAAATATCATAAACCTAACGGATGAATATTATAAACAACAAAGATTAATAAACCCTAAGAATTAATATTTTAAACTGAAAAATCTAAGAAATTAACAAACCCTCAGAATTAGTATTTTAAACTCAAAGAGAGTAATAAACCAAGGGAATTGATTTAAATATTTAGACAATTGTTGTCACAATGCGACGTTCGACCAACTATGACCATGGTTGGCCATGGGTGATATTCATATTGAGACAATGTTTGTCAGAATGTGACATTTGATCCTGGATGACATAAACCCAAGGGTTTAATATTATAAACCAAAAGAATTGGTGAACCCAAGGGAAAACCATTACCCAACAAATTATAAACCAAAGGAATTGGTGAATCCAAGGGAATTGATTTAAACATTGAGACAATTGTTTTCACAATGCGACGTTTGACCAAATATGACCATGGTTGGCCATGGGTGATATTCATATTGAGAAAATGTTTGTCAAAATGTGACATTTGATCATGGATGACATAAACCCAAGGGTTTAATATTATAAACCAAAACAATTGGTGAACCTAAGGGAAAACCATTACCCAAAAAATTATAAACCAAAGGAATTGGTGAACCCAAGAGAATTCATTTAAACATTGAGACAATTGTTGTCACAATGCGACGTTCGACCAACTATGACCATGGTTGGCCATGGGTGATTTTCATATTGAGACAATGTTTGTCAGAATGTGACATTTGATCATGGATGACATTGATCGATTATTTATATTATAAACCAAAGGAATTGGTGAACCCAAGGGAAAACCATTACCCAACAAATTATAAACCAAAGGAATTGGTGAACCCAAGGGAATTGATTTAAACATTGAGACAATTGTTTTCACAATGCGACGTTTGACCAACTATGACCATGGTTAGCCATGGGTGATATTCACATTGAGACAATGTTTGTCAGAATGTGACATTTGATCATGGATGACATAAACCCAAGGGTTCAATATTATAAACCAAAACAATTGGTGAACCCAAGGGAAAACCATTACCCAACAAATTATAAACCAAAGGAATTGGTGAACCCAAGGGAATTCATTTAAACATTGAGACAATTGTTGTCAGAATGCGACGTTCGACCAACTATGACCATGGTTGGCCATGGGTGATTTTCATATTGAGACAATGTTTGTGAGAATGTGACATTTGATCATGGATGACATTGATCGATTATTTATATTATAAACCAAAAGAGCTAATAAACCCAAGGGTTTAATATTATAAACCAAAGGAATTGGTGAACCCAAGGGAAAACCATTACCGAACAAATTATAAACCAAAGGAATTGGTGAACCCAAGGGAATTGATTTAAACATTGAGACAATTGTTGTCACAATGCGACGTTCGACCAACTATGACCATGGTTGACCATGGGTGATTTTCATATTGAGACAATGTTTGTCAGAATGTGACATTTGATCATGGATGACATTGATCGATTATTTATATTATAAACCAAAAGAACTAATAAACCCAAGGGTTTAATATTATAAACCAAAGGAACTGGTGAACCCAAGGGAAAACCATTACCTAACAAATTATAAACCAAAGGAATTGGTGAACCCAAGGGAATTCATTTAAACATTGAGACAATTGTTGTCATTATTCATATTATAAACCAAAAGAACTAATAAACCCAAGGGTTTAATATTATAAACCAAAATAATTGGTGAACCCAAGGGAAAACCATTACCCAACAAATTATAAACCAAAGGAATTGGTGAACCCAAGGGAATTGATTTAAAGATGGATGAAATTGATCGATTATTTATATTATAAACCAAAAGAACTAATAAACCCAAGGGTTTAATATTATAAACCAAAGGAATTGGTGAACCCAAGGGAAATCCATTACCGAACAAATTATAAACCAAAGGAATTGGTGAACCCAAGGGAATTCATTTAAACATTGAGACAATTGTTGTCATTATTCATATTATAAACCAAAAGAACTAATAAACCCAAGGGTTTAATATTATAAACCAAAAGAATTGCTTAACCCAAGGGAAAACCATTACCCAACAAATTATAAACCAAAGGAATTGGTGAACCCAAGGGAATTGATTTAAACATGGATGACATTGATTGATTATTTATATTATAAACCAAAAGAACTAGTAAACACAAGGGTTTAATATTATAAACCAAAGGAGTTGGTGAACCCAAGGGAAAACCATTACCCAACAAATTATAAACCAAAGGAATTGGTGAACCCAAGGGAATTGATTTAAACATTGAGACAATTGTTGTCACAATGCGACGTTCGACCAACTATGACCATGGTTGGGCATGGGTGATTTTGATATTGAGACAATGTTTGTCAGAATGTGGCATTTGATCATGGATGACATTGATTGACTATTTATATTATAAACCTAAGGAATTGGTGAACCAAAGGGAAAACCATTACCCAACAAATTATAAACCAAAGGAATTGGTGAACCCAAGGGAATTCATTTAAGCATTGAGACAATTGTTGTCACAATGCGACGTTGGACCAAGTATGACCATGGTTGGCCATGGCTGATTTCATATTGAGACAATTTGATGATGGATGACATTGATCGATTATTCATATTATAAACAAAAAGAACTAATAAAACCAAGGGTTTAATATTATAAACCAAAGGAATTGGTGAACCCAAGGGAATTGATTTAAACATTGAGACAATTGTTGTCACAATGCGACGTTTGACCAACTATGACCATGGTTGGCCATGAGTGATTTTCATATTGAGACAATATTTGTTAGAATGTGACATTTGATCAGGGATGACATTGATCGATTATTCATATTATAAACCAAAAGAACTAATAAACCCAAGGGTTTAATATGATAAACCAAAGGAATTGGTGAACCCAAGGGGATTGATTTAAACATTGAGACAATTCTTCTCACAATGCGACATTTGATCATGGATGACATTGAACGATTATTCATATTATAAACCAAAAGAACTAATAACCCCAAGGGTTTAGTATTATAAACCAAAGGAATTGGTGAACCCAAGGGAATTGATCTAAATATTAAGACAATTGTTGTCACAATGTGACGTTCGGCCAACTATGACCATGGTTGGCCATGGGTGATATTCATATTGAGAAAATTATTTTCAGAATGTGACATTTGATCGTGGATGACATAAACCCAAGGGTTTAATATTATAAACCAAAAGAATTGGTGAACCCAAGGGAAACCATTACCCAACAAATTATAAACCAAAGGAAAATGTGAACCCAAGGGAATTGATTTAAACATTAAGACAATTGTTGTCAGAATGCGATGTTCGGCCAACTATGACCATGGTTGGCCATGGGTGATTTTCATATTGAGACAATGTTTGTCAGAATGTGACATTTGATCATGGATGACATTGATCGACTATTTATATTATAAACCAAAGCAATAAACCCAAGGGTTTAATATTATAAACCAAAGGAATTGGTGAACCCAAGGGAAAACCATTACCCAACAAATTATAAACCAAAGGAATTGGTGAACCCGAGGAATTGATTTAAACATTGAGACAATTGTTGTCGAACGCGACGTTCGACCAGCTAGACCATGGTTGGCCATGGAGTGATTTCACATTGAAACGGTTGTGTATTATAAACCAAAACAAGTGGTGAACCCAAGGGAAAATCATTACCCAAAAAATTATAAACGAAAGGAATTGGTGAACCCAAGGGAATTGATTTAAACATCGAAACAATTGTTGTCGCAATGCGACGTTGGGCCAAGTATAACCATGGCTGGCCATGGGTGATTTTCATATTGATACAATGTTTGTCAGATTGTGACATTTGATCATGGATGACATTGATCGATTATTCATATTATAAACCAAAAAGCTAACGAACCCAAGGGTTTAATATTATAAACCAAAGGAATTGGTGAACCCAAGGGAAAACCATTACCGAACAAATTATAAACCAAAGGAATTGGTGAACCCAAGGGAATTCATTTAAACATTGAGACAATTATTGTCATTATTCATATTATAAACCAAAAGAACTAATACCCAACAAATTATAAACCAAAGGAATTGGTGAACCCAAGGGAATTGATCTAAACATTGAGACAATTGTTGTCAGAATGCGACTTTTGGCCAACTATGACCATGGTTGGCCATGGTTGATTTTCATATTGAGACAATGTTTGTTAGAATGTGACATTTGATCATGGATGACATTGATCGACTATTTATATTACAAACCAAAAGAACTAATAAACCCAAGGGTTTAATATTATAAACCAAAGGAATTGGTGAACCCAAGGGAAAACCATTACCCAACAAATTATAAACCAAAGGAATTGGTGAACCCAAGGGAATTGATTTAAACATGGATGACATTGATCGATTATTTATATTATAAACCAAAAGGAATTGGTGAACCCAAGGGAAACCATTACCCAACAAATTATAAACCAAAGGAATTGGTGAAGCCAAGGGAATTGATTTAAACATTGAGACAATTGTTGTCAGAATGCGACGTTCGGCCAACTATGACCATGGTTGGCCATGGGTGATTTTCATATTGAGACAATGTTTGTTAGAATGTGACATTTGATCATGGATGACATTGATCGACTATTTATATTACAAACCAAAAGAAGTAATAAACCCAAGGTTTTAATATTATAAACCAAAGGAATTGGTGAACCCAAGGGAAAACCATTACCCAACAAATTATAAACCAAAGGAATTGGTGAACCCAAGGGAATTGATTTAAACATTGAGACAATTGTTGTCAGAACGCGACGTTCGACCAACTATGACCATGGTTGGCCATGGGTGATTTTCACATTGAGACAGGGTTCAATATTATAAACCAAAACAATTGGTGAACCCAAGGGAAAACCATTACCCAACAAATTATAAACCAAAGGAATTGGTGAACCCAAGGGAATTCATTTAAACATTGAGACAATTGTTGTTAGAATGCGACGTTCGACCAACTATGACCATGGTTGGCCATGGGTGATTTTCATATTGAGACAATGTTTGTCAGAATGTGACATTTGATCATGGATGACATTGATCGATTATTTATATTATAAACCAAAAGAACTAATAAACTCAAGGGTTTAATATTATAAACCAACGGAATTGGTGAACCCAAGGGAATTCATTTAAACATTGAGACAATTGTTGTCATTATTCATATTATACCAAAAGAACTAATACCCAACAAATTATAAACCAAAGGAATTGGTGAACCCAAGGGAATTGATTTAAACATTGAGACAATTGTTGTGAGAATGCGACTTTTGGCCAACTATGACCATGGTTGGCCATGGGTGATTTTCATATTGAGACAATGTTTGTCAGAATGTGACATTTGAACATGGATGACATTGATCGACTATTTATATTATAAACCAAAAGAAGTAATAAACCCAAGGGTTTAATATTATAAACCAAAGGAATTGGTGAACCCAAGGGAAAACCATTACCCAACAAATTATAAACCAAAGGAATTGGTGAACCCAAGGGAATTGATTTAAACATTGAGACAATTGTTGTCAGAACGCGACGTTCGACCAACTATGACCATGGTTGGCCATGGGTGATTTTCACATTGAGACAATGTTTTTCAGAATGTGACATTTGATCATGGATGACATTGATCTATTATTTATATTATAAACCAAAAGAACTAATAAACCCAAGGGTTTAATATTATAAACCAAAGGAATTGGTGAACCCAAGGGAATTCATTTAAACATGGATGACATTGATCAATTATTTATATTACAAACCAAAAGAACTAATAAACACAAGGATTTAATATTAATAATATTAAAAATAATATTCTTATTCTTATTCAAATTAATTAATATTAATAATAAAACTTATTTATTTATTAATATTAGTATATTCCTACATATTAATTATTTAATATCAAATACTAATGCAAATTATTATTAGTATAATAATAATTTGCATTCTAGTAGTTAATGTATTATTATTATTAAGTTTAATATTAATATTGATAATATTAATTAATACTAATATCAATAACAATTAATTAATATTAAGAGTGACATTAATATTAATATTTGTTAATAGTGGGTAACATTAATTTTAATCCTAATATCAAAATATATTATATGCCTTTGTAAATTTTTAATAATATTATGATTAATAATTTTAATTATTAAATAAGGTTGATTATAGGTTAAAAAAATAAAATAAAATAAAAAATGCACTTCTAAGTTTGTGAAAAGTATAGATAAACTTACCAAACCTCTATAAATCAAATTGCCATTATTCTATTTATTCCAAATATAGTTGCTACTAATCAAATATACATAAAATTTGTACAAGTCAATATCTAATATCTAGATATTATATTGATTCCTTATCTATATTTTTTATTTTTGAAATCAATATTTAATGGTGTTTGGAAATGATTAAATTTATTTGATATTACTCATTGAACTTTCTACATATTATACATATGGTTTATAAATAAAATATAATTTTATAATAAAAAAAAATTATATATGAAAAATAAAATGTCATTAATTTATGTTTTTCTCAAAAAAAATTAAATAATTTAAAATTTTATGTATTTAAAATAAAAATAGAAAAAATATTTAAATAAACCTAACTGTATTTAAAAAAAAAAAAACAAATATACCTTCTTAATTTTTATATTATATTTTTATTTATATAGAGATCTTTATCAATATTTTCATTTTTTTTTAAGTGTAGATATTAAATTTATTAGAATCATTAGTAAAAAAAATAAATAAATAAACACATTATATTAACAAATTAAAATTATCCTCTAATTAATTTGATTATTTCATTTTTATATTTAATTAAACTACAATATCAAAAATAAATATAAAATTTGAAAATAAATTTGAATAAATTACAATTATGTGAATATTTAAATTAATAAATTGAAACACCAGAATAGTAAATCAAAATTATTTTAATAATATATTTTTATTATTTATTTTAATATTTAATTAATTAAAGTTTCAAAATAAATATAAAACATAAACATATTAAAACTATTTTAATAATATATTTTATAAACATATTTTTAATTTGATACACAATTAAAAAAATCTTGATTTTCTTAAAATCTTACCTGAATTTCAATGATTTTCTTAAAATCTTACCTGAATTTCAATGATTTTTAGGGTAAAAAAAGTTAGACTAATTTTCATCTTACTAATTCCATTTATATTCTAAATTATAACTCTAGTTAAGTTCTAATTTCGGTTTTTAAATAAAATATTTAAATAATTTATATGTATTAATACATATTTAATTTTATCCATTAATATTTTTTTTGTTTCAAAATTATTATTATTATTTTTTAATTTCGAGTTTCAGAAATCTTTTTTCTTAGTTGTTTAAAAATATATATTTTTACATTTTTCAATGCACATATATTTATTTATTTTATTTTATTTTTAAATTATTCTTTTCATGATGAAATAGAAGATCATATTAAAATAAAAAAGCTAAATTAAAAAATGAACTTGTTAAAAAATAAGGATTTAATTTGTTACTTTAATTGACTTATTTCATTAATTTTGTGGACAAATATTTTTAATGGATATTATAGTGTGGGCAACCAATGACATCTTCTAGAATCCTATTGACATATAATTTAAGAAAAACCATTCACTCTCTAAAGACTCTTATTGGCACAATGAGTATAATCTATTAAAATGATGACTCCATGTGAACACCTTTTATATTCACTTATTAATACAAATTTTTTAATTTTTAATAATATATTCGAATAAACACTATTTATAATTATCCTATGGTATATTGGGAAAGGCTATTAGTATACATGCTTTCATTGACACAAAGAAAAGTCATGGTATGACTAAGCAAAGATTATTTCCAAATAGCTTTATTATTATGAGATCCTTAATTGAAATTTTCTTTCATTAAGTTAAAAAAGATATTGTTTTATAAATTTCACTTATTTTCAAATATCTTTATTAAATAGAAAAATAACACTATAAAAAAATAAAAAGAATATAAAAAGAGTTTATATTTCAAAAAGGTGAGACTCAAATAAAAAAATCTATTCTAAAACTTTGAGAAGTCTAGCAAATTCACATTAGTTCCAGTTACTCCAAAGTCAAAACAAAACAATGGCGGAAAGGGCACAAAAAGAAAAGCAAGTAAAAACAGTCAAACAACTACTTAACTTTTAATGTATATATGTATTATTTTTCTCAGTTTTTCACTTAGGTTATAAACGCCGGCCCCTATGAATAAAAAGCTGCTTCCGTCACTTCTTGTAACCGTCTGGATTTGGGCAGTTCTCTTAAATACACATTGAATTTTATATACGCAAAACTAATAATCTAAATGATAATATATACGCACAGAAGAATAAAAAGCTGCTTCCGTCACTTCTTGTAACCGTCTGGATTTGGGCAGTTCTCTTAAATACACATTGAATTTTATATACGCAAAACTAATAATCTAAATGATAATATATACGCACAGAACAGTAGTGTTGAATGATTATAAAAACCGCGCCTTACCTTCCTAGCACGGAGGATAGCAAGCGTAACAAAGCCACTAACTATGGATTTCCTTCCACCGCCACGGGCGGCGCCCAAGAAAACAATGTAGACCTGCAGAATGGCACACAATTAGATAAACAAGATATACAAATCTTAGATAATATACTGCAAATTCGAATTTGTCCAGAAAATACAGAACTTGTGAAATTACTACCTGCTTATCTTCACCATTGATCCTAGTGCAGCCCAAGAGTGTTACAAGTAACGTGACAGCCAACAACAAACTGGTGGTAGTCATCGCTCAGATTGTATGTAATACAGGCCCTTCTGTAATTGAAGTGGCGGAACAATTCTTTATATCAATACGAGTTCGACATATTCAGGAAGAAGTTACGGAGTCAAAATTTTAAATTAAATCGGTGTTGAGGTGGAAATGAGATGGATTTTAATGCATTTCTTTCCGAGTCCAGCTCGTATGTTTACTTTATCAAGTTTTTAATAAATTCTAGTTTAATAAAATTTAATAAAGATTCTCATTCCTCTCCCAAAACCGGATTGCGCCTATTCCATACGGGCCTCAAAATAAGAAGCATCGCTTCAATTGTGGATCATTTCCTTTCCCGTTCAGTGTATTTGGATCATTTTCTTTCCCGTTCAGTGTACTTGGTTGTGTGCGTTAGCCTCGAAGGTCAGGGAATAGCTGAGACCAGTCAACGCGCTGCCAGCAAACCCATTGAACCTAATTGGACGCATCTTGAACGAGAAACTTAAAACAGAACTGTAGATGTACTTCGCCTTGTACTCGAACACATACTGCAGGGTCGACGCGCTGTGCGACGGCCACGGCTAGGGCTTTCGGTATTGTTCTCGAATTCGGGTGCCCTATCTTGCAGAAAATGTACGCACGAAGCCACCATCGAACCATTTGTGCCAAATCCCGCATTCAATCCACGGGCAAAACAGTCCCTCGTGGCAGGGAACGGGCGTCTCTGCATTTCCTCTCAACTCGAATTTTTCGATATTGTAGCATCGATAGTAGCAAGAGCCGAGCTTGGAGCCCAACCCCACGATACCCGACCACTGCATCTGTTCCTGTAACGCGCTAAGCGGTTCCTCCGCCCTAACTTCACCGGAACAATCATTTCTCCGCGTTCCACAACGTGCTCTTCGATATACCAACCAGGGAACCTGCTCTCGTCAAGAAACTCTTTCAGTGCTTTGCATGTCCTCCGGATCTGGGGATATTGCTGCACAGGCACTGTTAGAAATATGTTCTCCAATATATCGCGCACGATGTTGATTAAAACAAAACGATCTCAAGACGATGGATTGCTAATCGCAGATTTTGCAGTACTGGAAGTCGACTCGTCATAGTCCTCCATAGCATATCCCTGCAACACTTTTCATGGATGGCCTGCGTTAATGACGAGTCTTTTCCCTGACCTGCGTTAATGCCTTTCCTTCGATCCGCCTCTTCAACAACCCGCTCTGGCAACGCTTCTGCCACGTTGCAGACAACTCTTCCACTCCTCCACCGTTACCCCATATGAAACCACCAGGGCGCCCACAAGGTTGACACCTTGCATAACAGTTCCACACACTTGGACAAGGTTAATCTTTCAGTTTCATTGGAAATGTTAATTTGGATAGGTGGCAACTAATAAATGGCACAGTAAATTTTAAATCCAGATTTGTAAAAAATTAATTTAAGTACGATTTAAACACCTGATTTCGATATGCAAGGAAGTTAGTGGGGTAGATTTCAACCATCGATTTAGTGGCGACGACCAGAATATACTGGCATCTTCCAATCCTGACCATCAGATCAAAAAAATTAATTAGCCTAATCACAAAACATGCTCCTTCCGACAGGGGGTTACGCCTACATTCCTTTGCACCACAGGTGCAATTGCTAGTTTTATCATATTGTGGGAATATAAATATATATGTATTCAATTTTTATGTTGTAAAGCATTTTTATTTCAAAAAAAAATTCCTAAAGTGATAGGTGTATTATTGTACACCATTGAATTTGATGTTAGACGATTCA